>JAPDPK010000007.1:7565625-8192500 GCA_031772115.1 Heritiera littoralis | reverse complement strand
TAAGCATGGTGTGTGATGGTGTGGATGGCGTTTGATGGAGCTGAGTGCTTGTTGTTGGTGGCGTTAATGGCAGAAAATGAAGGCTGGAAATTCTGCTATAGGTGGCGTAAAGTGTGTTGCTGCTGATGGATGATTATTGACGTGAAAATGGGGCTGATTTAGTGCTGAATGGCGTGAATGATATGGCAAATGGAAAAGAAAATTTGACTATAAATTAAATGTAGTCAAAAATTGAAAAAAAAATAAAGAAAGATGATGAAGATGGCGTGAAGAGTCAAAAATGGAGGCTAATCATGAAGAAAATATAGCTATAAAACATAAGTAATCAAAACATGAATTTAGTCAACATGGGCTATCGGTTGTAGAGGAAAAAGGGAGAAAGAGTATTAACTTTTGATGCTAAATGGTGGAAAATTATGAGTAAGGAGGCAGCACATGTACTTAGGTTCATTGACTAAAATGAAATAATGAATTTATTTTCATAGAGGCCATTCGGCCATAGTGGAAGAAGGAAGAAGATGGCGTGATGATGAGGTAAAATAATGCTAGAAGGGAAAATACAATTCAACAAGAGAATAAGAAAATATTTATAAGTGAAATTGAGAAGGAAATAGATGAAAAATAAGAAGAGATGAGCATAATGAATTGATATCAATGCTCATCTCTTCTTATTTTTCATCTATTTCCTTCTCAATTTCACTTATAAATATTTTCTTATTCTCTTGTTGAATTGTATTTTCCATTCTAGCATTATTTTACCTCATCATCACGCCATCTTCTTCCTTCTTCCACTATGGCCGAATGGCCTCTATGAAAATAAATTCATTATTTCATTTTAGTCAATGAACCTAAGTATATGTGATGCCTTCCTACTTATAATTTTTTCACCATTTAGCATCAAAAGTCAATACTCTTTCTCCTTTTTTCTCTACAACCGACAGCCCATGTTGACTAAATTCATGTTTTGATTACTTATGCTTTATAGCTATATTTTCTTTATGACTAGCCTCCATTTTTGACTCTTCACGCCATCTTCATCATCTTTCTTTATTTTATTTTTCAATTATTTCTTTTGACTACATTTAATTTATAGTCAAATTTTCTTTTCCATTTGCCATATCATTCGCGCCATTCAGCACTAAATCAGCCCCATTTTCACGCCAACAATCATCCACCAGCAGCAACACACTTTACGCCACCTATAGCAGAATTTCCAGCCTTCATTTTCTGCCATTAACGCCACCAACAACAAGCACTCAGCTCCATCAAACGCCATCCACACCATCACACACCATGCTTTTGTTTTAATCAATTAAAATTCATGATTATATGTGTTTTCCCTGATCAGCCTTTATTTTCTCTTCTGTTTCAGCCTTCGTTTTCTGTCTTCACGCCATCAAAACATCATGTTTACACCCTTTAAAATCATCCTAGACCTAGCAGCTAAACCTATGTTTTATCAATTAAAATTCATGGCTAGATCATTTTTCATAATCAGTCCCCATTTTTCGGCCATTCACGTCACTAGCAAAAAATTCAGCCCCTCATTTCACCATAACCGCACCCCCTAATCTGATTCCTACATGTTTTTACTTCATATCATAATTATATCCATCATTTACACATTCAACTCAACCATAAACAAGAGGCAAACATGAAAGAAATGAAAGCTAGAATTTTTACATGTGAAGAGACGTTACAGCAGCAGCAAGGGAGATTTATTTGGCTGATTTGAGCTAAGTTTTTTGGATGGTTAGAGAGGTATGGAGGTGAGGATTAATTTCTATGAACAAACTTAGGTGATTTGGTGACCAAAGAAGGTGTTTTCCATGCTGAAACGTGATGAACGACAAGGGAAGAAGAAGAAAATCGTGAGCGTCAGCAGAAATTGTTGAGGTGGTGGAGAATGACTAAAATAAATAAAAGCGTTGATGTGTTGTCTCATTCCTATTGGTCATAATTAAATTTTAATTTATAAAATCTGATATGATTTTGTTAAAGTCCAAAGTAACCCTCAAAAATTCAATTATTTACAAGTTAAGCCACTGCGCAGTACCTGTGAAGACCGAGAATTTTCTAAATAAATATAAAGTATTCGAAAATTTTAATTTGGACAAATTGAAATCCAAATTAAATAAGAAAAAAAATTAAATAAGAAAAAAAATTAAATTTGAAATAAGAAATGAAGGAGGAAATTTAATTTAGATAAACGAAAATCCAAATTAAATAAGAAAATGGAGAAAATAATTTTTGGATATTTAGAAATCCAAAACTTAATAAAAAATAAAAATATTTTGATATATTTATATAATGATATTATATTAATATACCTTGGATAAATATAAATATTATTTTGTGTTAAAAGTGTAAAAAGTATATATATAAATAAATATTTTGATACAAAATATGTATTTAAATACATATTATGAATAGTGTATATATATAATTATGGTGTATAATAATTATATATATATTAGTTATTATTATATATAATAATAAATAAATAATTTAAAAAAAAAAAGAAACAGACCCCGATTCCTACACTTCTCTTCTGTTAACTAAAATAGAAGAGAAGCAAATAGAGAAACAATGGAGAGTCGGCCGGAGCGGGGAGGAGGAAGTGGCAGCGACGCCTCCGGCGAGCCGAGGAGAGGCATCCGACGTCGACGTCGACGGCAGGAAAAAAAAGAAGAAAACAGAAGCGAAGCGGAATCGAGAGAAGCGGTGAAACCTAAGAGAAAAAAGAAAAGGGGGAAAAGGCGGTGCCGGTCGATCCAAGCACCGCCACTGCAACCTCGACGTCGGCAAGAGTGAGGGGAAGGTAAAAGGAGCCACCGACAGCGAAGGAAACGGCGGAGGAAGGAAGAAACAGAGGAGAAAGGAGCCGAAACCCATGTCGCCAGATCTGGCACCGTCGCCGGTGATGGGGCGAAACCGAGGCCAGATCCGGCTTCGTGGCAACCTCGGCAAGCTGTGGAGTGGCTGAACCGCCGGAATGGGTGGCCGCCGGTGACCGAACTGGCCAGCAAAAGTTGAACCGGCCAAGCCAAGCTCTAAACCGACCCGAACCGACCCAACCCGACCCAACCCGGTTCAGAAAAGAAAAGAAAAAGAAAAGAAAAAAGAAAGAAAGGAAAAAGAAGAAAAGAAAAGAAAAAGAGAAAGAAGGAGAAAAAAAAAGAAAAGAAAAAAGAAGAAAAGAAAAGAAAAGAAAAAGACAAAGAAAAAAAGAAAAGGAAAAGGAAGAAGAAGAAGAAAGAAAAGGTAAGGAAAATTGAGGAAAAATAAATTATTGATGTTATTGAATAATTTATGGTTATATTGATGTAGTGCATTGATATTGAAATTGTAGCAAAACGGAAATGAGACGAATGGTGGACTCCAGCAAGGCTCGAAATAGGAAAGTGCGCTAAGCTTTGGCGAATAAGTAAGATACTTTTATAAAGCTTTAGTAGCATTAATTGTATGTGGAATTTATGATTTTCATATGATGCATCGATGAAATGATTTTTTTTATGGAATTGTGATTTTTAATATAATGCATTGATTAAACTGATGTTAAAAATGCTAAGAGGACCCACAACTGATGGTGGGGGGTCTTAGTAGAGATATAGGAATTTGTGAGAATCAACGGCTGTGGATAAATTGTGTTTTTCTTGCAGGAGGTTTAGTGAAAATTAAGCCGTTATGCTGCCGAAATTCCTAGGAAAACATTGAGGAAAAAGCTTTAAGTTTCTCAAGTAAATGGAATTTTGGAAATAATGATTGAAAAATAAACATTGAAAAGACTTTATGGTATTACCGGAAAAGTTTGATATTGAAATCGATGAGAAGATAGATCGTTGATCACGGATAAAAGTGACGATGATGAAATGATACAACTTAAAAGAGAAAAAAATTGAAGTTGTGATTTAGATGGTCGAATGATAGAATTACGGAATTATCAATCGAGTGATTATCATAGAATTGATAGAGTCAAACAAATGGACCGTCTTAGCGGTATGATTGAGATAATGATAATACGAAAGTAGATTGTGGTATCTTATGGACATTTGATAGAACATACGTTTACATAAAAATGTACTTGTACATATCGATGTTAAATAGATGTGAACTGAGATTTTTGCAATAATATGGATAGTCGCAAGGCGACTTAAATTATTGAAACACTATTCATAGTAAAAATTGGCAAATTCTTTTAAACTGGTAAATTGCCAATCAAAAATTGAATTGAAGATGTTTTATAGATAATTCTAGCATGATATTACATACTACAGGCCATAAGAAAAGTGAATTGAGGATTGTGATATGATTTTACGATAGTGAATGAAATTGAACCGCAAGTCGAGAATTCTGAATATGTACCTATAGGTCAAACCATAAATGGATTTGATAAGCGATTATTGATCTTGTGGTTCTATAATCCTCGATGTCGACTCTGAAATAGATATCGAATGAGGATATTAGTATTGCAAAATTTCAGTATTTTGATGGCTATATAGTGACATGATATTTAAATATTTATGAATACTAAGAGGATTCATGTAAGTGATGTGGTCTTAGTATTAATAGTGAAAGGTAGAAATGATTGTTATAGTTTATAGCTATCGAAAAAAGATATCGAATACTGAATGACTTGAATACCAAATGATCTGATTATTGAATAATTAGAGTATTGAATAATTTGAAAACTGAATGAAATGAATATTGAATTGATTTGAACATTGATTTACTGATGTGTCAGAAGGATAGTTTGAAATCGAACGATTGATGGTGATAAAGTTCAATGAATTGTTTCACCGTATTAGATGAAGGTATTACTTATATTGACATTTGAAACTTTACCAAAATTTACATACGGAAATGATTTCATAGCATTGCTTTTAAGCATAATTTGCTACAGTTTTCAGATGTTACAATAGCATTTATATAAATGCTATAAAGTATAGATTAGCTTTAAAAAGAAAGTATATGGTATATACGTACTTTCATATACGAAACCTCTTAAGGAACTTCACCATATGCTTTACATGATTTTAAAAAGAAAAGCTAAAGATTTAAATGTTTTATGAGACTGTAGGCACCCTAAAAGAATTAAACTCAATAAAGCATAGTGGAAACCGCCTAATTGGAGCTTTGCTCATTAGGCAGAGAGATACTTGTCCGACAATAGTCGTGGACAGGTCTCAGTCACGCCTGATCAGTGGGGCTGAGAGAGATGAGGTCTATGGCCATAGATAGCGCCCTAGTTGGTTTCCAGGGGACGATGACATGATTTTCACTGCTAGCTACAGTGATTTAAGTCTTTATTGACAGAGATGATAGGGATCTAGCTTAGTCTCTAACCGATATGATATGAAGTCTAGAGTATGATTTTATTGATATGAACTCTAGACTTGACATGATTTATACTGTACATGAAACAAGTTTGAAACAGTATATGTTTTGAAACAGTATATGTTTTAAACATGTTTTAAAAGTCCATGAGATATGATTTTGACACTTATATGATTTATATGTGATTTTGTGTCGAACATGGCATGATATGCGGTCTAGAGTATAGTTTGATTTGATATGAACTCTATACCTGATATGATTAACAGTATATGTTTTAAAAGTACATGATAAATGATTTCGACACTTATATGATTTATATACGATTTTATGTCGAATATAAAATGATATACGGTCTAGAGTATAGATTAATTTGATATGAACTCTAGACCTGATATGACTTATAGTCTATGAAAAAATGTTTTAAAACTGAGCATGTTTTAGACATGCTCCAAAAACGAATACATGAATTGAAATTGAATGTTTTTATCATGCCGTAAAGGTAGACGTGAATGAATTGAAAATTCATACGTGGAGCATGTTCTAAAGTACATATGATACGATTAGAAATGATAGCGGTTTATACAGTAAAGTTACAAAAATTGCATATTAAACCCTGACATGATAATATGCTTCATACATGAGAGTTTCATGAGGAATGTCATGACTCGACATTAATGATATTTCATCTAGACGATGACATGATATGATACATAAACATAAGATTGATATGAAGAGAATTGTGAACTTACACTATTGTGATCATGATTTCTCTATATGGAAAGTGATATGAGATGATAGATTACAGGAGTACGATTATAAACATAAAGTGAATCGATATGATGCTTCAACTGGACATGATGTACTTCGAGATAGAGGAAAATATAGACTAATAGTATATGACATTCAATTTGGATACGACAGATTGTCGTGCGATGCACTATAGTGTAAGGATGAGAAGACTGAAAAAGTGATTATGATGATTTATTTAAAAGTATAAGTGATAGACAGATGACAAGAAATGAGATAATGATATGTTATCGATGAGAAAGGATTAACTGTAATTGCAAACTTGCAAGTTTTAAGCATTGCAGTTTAAGACAGTGTAATCCTACTCTTGTATTTATATTAGTATCTTACTGAGCCGTGGTTTTGCTCACCCCACTAAATTTCATCTCTTTCAGACTATTGAAGTTAACATCTGCCATGTGAGCTACTAAGTGGGCATCGGAGATGGTGTATGGACTTGGTACTAGTCTTCTGAAGTATATGTTCCTTATAAAATACTTGTTTATATGTAAGACTTAAATTGATGCACAGTACATATTCTGTTTAACAAGTTGGGATGTAACTAAGAACCGTTTCCGTATTAGTTTAATATTTATATGAAATGACTATAGGTCACCTAGATAGTATAGTAACTACACTGACACCGAATACAAACCTTAAAATGAAAAAGAAAAATTTAGTCCATAAATTTGTAGACTAAGAAAAGTATAAGAATCAAGTGAAGGTCGCGGTCTTCGGGTCATGACAGTACCATTCTGCTTCAGGTCAGATTTTATGTTTAATTTTTATTAAATTTTATTTATTTTGGTCAATTAAGTCAAATATTGACCAATGTTGACCACCCCTCTTGAGAAAAGATCAATTTGTCCTTAAACAACTTCACTAACTCCCTTTTTATCCCACCTATATCTTATTATTTTCATTTTCTGATTTTTTTTCATTTATTTTTATTATTTTCTCTATATTTAAGTCAATTAAGGTCAAAGGTTGACTTCTAAGAGAGTTTGACCAAGTATGGATAGTGAAATTACTAAACTACCCCTAATCGTAAAATTGCGTAAATTTCTATTTTTACGTTTGATCACTTTTATCAATCAACATGATCTAAATCCTTATTACATGTAAAATTATTCACCTTAAATATCATTATTCTAAGGTCTTACTTCGATCGAGATAGAGAAAGTCTTGGTGGGCCCCACATCGAGTACCTTCCTGACCTTATCGAATAGACCCCTCATTTAAATATTTTAACCTTAAATTTCCCCATTTAAATTCCTACACTAAATAACTTATTTAAAATATGAAGAATTTAGGGCTCTCACATCCTCCCGACCTTTAAAGAATTTGGTCCTCTAAATTCGACATAAATACTTCAGTCCATTAATACCTTGAAATTTATCCATTTAACACTTATCCATAACACTAAATCTTTATACTTATTCACATCAGTGTTTCTATACAGTATCAACATTATTTATGAACAACATTCTTAACTTTATTATCCTTTATTAATTTCCACATCAATCATGTCCAATAAGGTCATTCTATTATCCTTAAATATACATTTCTCAATCAATCATGATCGATCATTTAATATTCACCTCATTCCTTTGTACTTACTTTTCCATAAAACATCTATATTATTCATTAACAATTTGCAATTCCATTTACACCACTCATTTTCACTATGATTCTTCATTGTCTCCAATTAGACAGAAATCATAAATCCTTTCCAATCATTTTAACTAAACCCAATTTTGTTAATCATTCTTAATCATTCAATACTTCATTCCACAACACTTTCCTAAAATATTCATGACTATCATCCTTGTTCCTCCTGTTAAATATCAATATTTCTCTATCAATCGACATTTAATCCCATTTCTAACTATCCTCTACAATTTATATTCAGACAATGCACGGCAATGTGGGATGTAACTTAGTTCTTGACCTACTTACACCGACACGTATTAAGCAAACCTTGCTCTGATACCACTTATGTAACATCTGGATTTATAGAATTTTGAACCAAAATTTTTTTTAAAACACTTATTCACTTACAATCTTCTGGTCTGCATTCGGTATTAGTGTAAGCACACTCCATATTTTCTTCTTTTTTTTTGTCAACTCACTAAACCATTAACAATAAATAAATTAGAAATTTAATGTATCTACAATAAAATATTTATCCCTATAATTTTACATCCCACTATAAGATTTATATTCTTCAAACTTAATATCTAATCACTTGCATCTCAATTTAATACATTTGTTGTGTATACACTA
The DNA here is from genome assembly GCA_031772115.1 of Heritiera littoralis. Classification (NCBI taxonomy): domain Eukaryota; kingdom Viridiplantae; phylum Streptophyta; class Magnoliopsida; order Malvales; family Malvaceae; genus Heritiera; species Heritiera littoralis. Next base: position 8,184,091 of record JAPDPK010000007.1, on the reverse strand, counting down.
GTCTGAATATAAATATAAAATTCTACTATACCTGGTCACTGAGTACTTTAAACTTCTAATAAGCTTCTTCAATTATCATATTGCAGAGGATGGTACATGCATTGGTGAGCTATTTGGGATGGTGAGTAAGGGGGTGAGCTTTGGGGAAAGCCCAGTAAGAAACACATATAAAAGTGCGTACTATATGCAGTTAAATAAAATAATATATTTTACAAATAAATTCATAAGTTTAAATTCAATAAACCATCTCTAAAATAATCTGTAAACATATAAAACTTCAGCTCACGACGTTCATGATAAATCACAGACTTAAAATCACAATTATCATCAAAGTTAAATCAGTAGAGACAAGGCATCACCCAATAGACTCATGTAATAGGACATATGGCCATAGTCAGAATATAGTCCTTAGTGGTATTGATCAGACACCATCTGGGACGCTGATGATGGGATTAAGGTCAATCAACCCACTAGTCAGTCATACGATCATACACTCATAATAACATGTGCCCACAGGCAGCTATGGGTCCAAAAGTCTCTCAAAACAATAGAACATTTTACCACTATTTACGGAGATAATTTCTGAAGGTTAAATCTTCAATCAGTCCATAAATAAATATATTGAAAAATATATTCAGGTCACGAATAAAATTCATAAAATGTTCACACTTTAGTATTCTTTTCGGAAAAGTTCTATTTATGTGTAGAACAGTAATAAGTATATGCTGGTACCTTCACGAATTTAAAATTCATCAATATGAATATATTTAAATATTGCTTCTTGATAAATAATAAAATTATGAAATTTTAATAGATCATATGTAACTCACTTGAAAATTTATTTATTTCATATGCTGAGAAACCTTAAAGATAATTTCATAAAATTTCTAGAAATCTTCGACAGTATAATGATTGTTTTTAACTTAGCCTTCCAACATAGAAAACATGGTTTCTAAACCAGCTAGTATCCACAATTTCACCAATTTCAAAGTAATTGAATTCAAAAACAATTCCATAAAAATTATTTTAACTTAGAACCTTTTCATAAATCATATAATTCAATAGTAGAAATCATTTCAAATAGCAATTATCTTCAGTCAGTCCAAACTCTCGTAAAACAATATTTGTTTTATTTGACAGTAATAAAATTCATTAAATTATCAATGTAAATCTAAATATTCAAAATATCATGTTTAAAAATATATGATAAAACATTTCTTGTAAAATAATAATAATAAATTTCATTTTATGTAATTTAAATACTCCATGTAAATTGTATCATATAAATCCTCTCATGTAACTCATTTCATATAATTTAATACATGTAAATCATTTCCTTTAAATCGATTCATGAAAATCATTTCATGTAATGCAATATTTAGACTTGTAGGAATTTAAGATAAATTTCTATATTTTTGTATTCAGGAAAAGTAGGAGAGGAACGATTTAAAATTGGATTTTCAAGAATTTTCAATTGCAAGTAAAACATGTCCTATGCAACTCCTATACATATTCCTTACCTCAATTTACGGTACGAAATAAAATCTAATAGCACCATTGATCCACTTATTTCTTCCAAATTTCCAGCTGCAAAGTAACATTAAATAATCAACACTTATTGATCATATCCATAAAATTTCATTTACTTTTCCTAACTTCTATTTTGAACTATTTTGTCAAGGCCTAGCCCGTATCACCAGGCCGTTGGCTGGCATCCCCTAGGCTTTCTGGCCCTAGGTTTACCATGACTTAACCGTACTGTCCGCTTTGGAAGCCCCACAGGCACCTTACGACTTTATCGGGGAATAACACCCCAATTTGTGTCCGAAGGGGTTTGAACACTTGATCTCAATCAAATGTCAAACCACTCCTAACCATTAGGAGTGGTTTGACATTTGATTGAGATCAAGTGTTCGAACCCCTCCGGACGTGAATTGGGGTGTTATTCCCCAATAAAACCTTGAGGGTCAGTGGGCCTAGAGAGGACAGTATGGATGCGTCAAGGTAAACCTGGGGCCAGTGGGCCTATAGGATGCCAGCCGACGGCCTGGTGAACGGGCTGGGCCTTGAAACATTATAAAACAAAAATGTGCTTGGACAAAAAGTCAAGCTCGAATTTGCTCTCCAGGCCGGGCATGTATATAAATTATTGTTATGTAGTTTAGGCTAGACGCAAACCTAGTTCGAGCCTACCCATGATCAGGTCTAATAGATACTAAAGGTGTGACAGAAGTGAAGTTCAAGTATAAATTTGATAATTTTTTCAAATACCAAATTTGAAAAAATGATAAGATTCAGAGATTAAATTATACATTAGTCCTATTTGTATTACTATTTTAATGATAATTATAAATAAATAATATTTTTTTATAATTTAATAAATAATACTTTCAATAAAAATATAATTATTTTAAAAATATAAACAATTTTAATATTTTAAAAGAAATATTATGATTATATTAATAATATTTTAGTAGTAATATTATTTTAAAATATTAATATAAATAATAAATAGTTTTTATTATGTATTCAATATTAACATATTTTAATATTCAAAAACTTAAATATTTTTAAGAATATTGAATTTTTAGTATTTTAATAGTAAAATCAATATCATTTGAAAAAAAAATTTTAAGAAACAACCAAACATTTTTCATTGAATAATCCAAACGGTAAAAATTTTTGATATTTCGTAAAATTAAAATATTTTTCAAAAATAATTTTCTTGAAATCAATTTTTACCAAAAAAAATCTAGCCTCAATTGCTACAGTGAAACAATTAAGATGTTTATAACCCAAGTGAAATTTAATAAAGAGTTAAAGACTAAATTGCTATTCGATAAATTGAAAATTAAGTGCTAAAAAAAGTAAATATTGAGTTTTTTATACAAATTTTGATAAGTACTAAATTTGTATTATAAAAATTGTTTGATATTTTAAAAAAAAAATTAAGTGGAAACTATAAATATATTGTTAGACAAAAACATATATTAAATTGTAAATTTATTATTTTACATTTTTACTTTTATTTTATAATAATTATAAAAATATCATAAACAAAAATATATAAAAGTAATATCAAAAAATAATTAAAATAATTAAATTTCATGATTAAATAATTATTTTACTGCTTCTTTTTAAATTAATTATAAAAATATTAATAGTTTGAATTATTACCATTTTTATTATTAACTTGTTCCAAAAAAATATTACCATTTTAAATCATTGATCTCAAAGAATGAACATAAAGAAGATGCAAATCTTATTCTTAATATTCTCTTCTATTTTCTTTCTCTTCCATTCTTGTTTTCTTAGGTTTTTTTTTTTCTCTTTTTGCTAATTTAGTTTCTTCGGATCAAATTTCACTTTGATAATTAACTTGGATTGAATAATTTGGAGATAAATTTGAGGAAGGAGAATCAAATTTGGGAATTAGGATTTGCAAAAAACAAAAAATTCATTTTAGATTCAATTTGTATATTCAGAGTTCTTTTCTTGGTATAAGGGTTTTAATTTGAAAATTACGAGAATTAAGTTGAGGATTAAAGCTTGCATAAAAAGGTAAAATCATATTTTTTTTATTTAAATTAGTTTTTGAATTGCTAGAATGTAGAAATAATCTAATGAAATTACATTTAGTGAAATTACAGATATTGAAGTAGTTTTTTTGGATAATATTATCAAACTAGATTTAAACCCGTGTGAGGCATAGTGACGATTTTAATTTATAATAATTTTTTATAAAGTAGAATACATTTATAAAAAAAATTGAAATAAAAGTTGAATAATGTATTAAAAAAGTTGACGTATATATAAAATACACAAGTTAAAAAATAATTCGAAATCAAATACTAATTAAAAACTTATATGATTATTATCTCATCCACGGACAATGGAGTTTAAAAACTCCACAAACGGTGTTATAAGATTTTCACATGTTCTTAAAAATTCAAAAATAGAAATAGAACAAATGGTAGTCTTATAACTTTGCTTGTGAAGTTTTGAAATTTCATTGTTAATGGATGGGATAATTATTCAAAAACTTATAGAAAACTTAAATATCAAATTAATTAATTAATTAATTAATTAATTAATTAGCTACAATTTTAATGAAAACAATTCTTATTATATAAATCATTAATAGATTACTGGATAATGTTACATATTTGAACTTGAATAATTTTAATTGTTTTAGATTATTTATGTAATATTTTATTTTTGTATTTTTTAAAAATGAATTGAGAAATTTTGGGTGTAAAGAAGTTAAATTAATATATGATAAGTAATAAATGGAGGTGCAAATCAATAAATAATTTCTTTAAAATAATTCATAAATACAAATTAATTTTATCTATTTTAATTTTTATTTATGAGTTGAATGTTAGATCAACTAATTAATTTTCTTATGCAATAAATAGAACACAAGAAATATTAAACATTTAATTAGGTGTATTTGTTTGAGGCAAATATTAATGAAAGCGGAAGCATAAGAAATCACTAAGACTATGATTAGGCAAATCTTCCTCTTCTACTTCTCTCTTTAGGGTGGCTCTAAATGAACAAATACCAATACGTTAAGAAGTGAAGAGGGGACTTAACCTTATTTGTAGTTGAACCTAATAGTCCCCCCATAAAAAAAATTAAGTTTCAGGCCTACACAAGCACCACACCACATTAACCCAATAAAATTCCCAAAAACCTATACTTGCTAGTCACAATTAACTATTTGGGCTTACCTGCATGTTTTCATACCATGACTAAATTATATCATCATATTTTATTAAGACTAAAAACTACCAATTAATAGCAGTCCACCAATCAAAAAATTCTAACATTCTCCTACTTGGACAATATTAATTGAGGTTTTTAACTTTAAGAAATTTTATTTTTATAAAACAAGATATCAAGCTGATTAACTTTATTTTTGATGTGGTTACAATTTTGAAAACCATTTAAAAACAACATCTTAATGATCTTATTCAACACGACCATCTAATGCCGAATCATGGCGGTGATTGTGCCTTTTATTGACACAAGACCAATCCACGATTACAAATACTAGTGACCACGTCAACAATGGATCTCAGTGTGGCTGTATAGCAAGAAAATAACACCCAATAGTGATTAAATGTGTTACTTTCATTGTCAGTCCTTTGATTTCTTCTTAGCTCACTGAGAAATCTGATTTCTCCTTAAATGGTTGAGAAATCTATTTAGCAACCAGATGTGCTGGTATGCCTCTTCCTTGTCCTCGAGGTTATAAAGTGATATATGTGAGACCTCGTATTTTGAAACACTTTTTAATTTTATTTATATAATTAAGAATATTGAATATTCTATAGTTACAAAAATGTCAATTATATTTTAGGCATTCAGGCAAAATAGTAGGTGGGCCCCAGTAATTATCTGAGGTCTCGATGGAAGTGGAACATGGAGGATTCGATATTCAGTGTCAAAAATTATGATGGTAAGAATCCCAACCCCAAACTCAATTAAACGTGCAACAATTTGGAAAATGACGATTTAGTTCATAAGCCGTCAGAATTTTTGTGAATTTCGATCAAACTAAATGGACTTCTGACCCACTGTCTATAATAAATAACTCCTCATGAAATATAGTTTTAGAACATATAGACAGATGGAATAAGTTAGATGTAAAAACAAAAATTTACGCGATTTTATGGTTAAGGGTATTTTGGTAATTTCACCTAAATAAGAACCCAAACCTCAACAAAATCCCCACCAATGATTAGAGCAATGTGGTGGCACCACCTATAATAGTCCAAATATACAGTAATTCACACATTTTTACACATAATTAACGATTGAGCCGTCTGCGATGCCTTAATCACTTAAACAGTAACAGTGATAATCGTAAACTTTAATTAATTTACAAAACCGAAATATGAAATTAAATAATATTTCTTAACACTTTACATCCCTTGTACCTACTTTACAAATTAAGTAGTATTGTACAATAAATCTAAATATATAAAAGAAAATAAAAATACCTCCAAGATCGACAATATGCAGTCTTGAGTAACTGAAATCGCAACCAATAATCTTGGGATGGTATGTCTCTTAACCAAATATAGTATCCTGTGGAGTGAAAAATAAAGGGGTGAGTGAAACGTGCTTAGTAAAGGAGTCGTATGCAAGATTGATATGACGAAAACTATATGCTAGAAAATATTTATTTTCCTAACGGTTCACTAGGCACAGTAATCGGAAGGATACTATAGTCGGCCGGGAAATCCAGATGGAGCATGGAAGGTATTTTGAAATACTTGTCTTGTCCCGAAAACCCAGAGCAATTATAGGGAGAATTTTATAAATTGTTGATATAAAACAATTTAATAAAGTTTTCAATCGATAATAACTGGTAGATAAACCATTTAATTTAATCACTTCAGTAACACTTTAAAACACTTGACAGTGACAGTAGTAAAAACAGTACAGTAAACAGTTAAATTTGAACCATGGTAATAGTATATAAATCGGTTTAGTAATAGTACGATAAAACTCTTCAGTAAACAGTGAATAAACAGTTCAATATAGTAAACACTTAAATTTCAAATCACAGTAACAGTTCAATAATTATTTCAAAATCAGTAATAATGTCATAAATATTTTCAATTTAGTAAACAGTATATTTCAGTACAATTCAGTAAATAATTGACAGTAAATCACAGTTCAGTAAACATTTAACAGTAGGTTGAGACAAGGCAACACCCTAAATAAATTATGCTATAATTATCCCTGAAGAGAAACAGTAACAGTATACAGTAAGATCTATGACCATAGTCTATATGGTGTCCTCAGTGAACACTGATAAGGTGACATTGGGACGCTGAAGATACGATCAATATCAACAGCATAGTAATAGTACAGTAACCAGTGAGCATGATCAATGGGGCCTAACAGTCTCAAATCATTTTATTAACAATAGAAAATACCTTTAAGGAAAATAATTAAATATCTTTAAAATTTATAAATTTTCAAAAAGGTATTTTAAATTCGCAATTAATAGTACAGTGAAAATAGTCAATAAAATAATCATGTTTCAGTGAGAAAATTTATAAACGTTCAATTTTACTATAAAATATTTTAATGAATGTACTTACAATCTCACTTTAATAAAATTTAAATACATGAATATTTAATTAACATTTTTCGGTAAAATTCTAATTTATGAAAAAATATTGGAAATAAATTCCAAAATACACAATTCACTCACTTTATGCATTTAAAATATTTCATGCTATTTTAGAATATTTTTGAGAAATTTTCGTCAGCATAACAACTACGATTTCCCTAACCTCCTACACTAAAATACAGTTCACATAACAATTGTAATACCACAATTTGCATGATTTCAAGGCAATTCAATACCAAAATAATTTCATAAAATTATATTCATCAAAATCATGCATTCACTATATCTCTACAACTTCCACACTTCTCCCTTACCTGTTTCTTATTTCTGAACTTCCCAATAACGCTATACACAATCCACTTAACCCGACTGCAAAACAATTCCACCAAAAATTTTCATTAATTTTTCTCTAATTTTTGAGCTATTAACTTCCACTAAATGCAGCCACATTGAACACTGCCTATGCCTAACCAGTATAATTTACACCGGTAGTAAAACTTAACTTCTCCGTTTTAGCTCCGATTTCACCAGTGATCTTCTCTTAATTTCTACATTAATTTGGCATATCAAAATCATAAAATGCAGTATTATAACCTCCCAAAAACCTCATGGCTAAATGGTGTTTAAAGGCATTCTCATGGCATTTCTTCAAACTATGATTACCAAGTTGTTTATCTAAGTTCATTATGCTTTTTGGCACCATTTTCATACAAGTTTCACCATGATTTCTTCGCCCTTTCATCATGATTTAATTGGATTTAGGCAAAACTAATGCTAGATTTAGGCTTAGCATAATGAAAAACATATAAATCCAACATCAAATGTTGAAGAAACCATAAGGAATGCATGGGGCTACCTTTGGCCGAAACCTTCACCTTTATTTTTCTTCTTATTTTGTTGCTTATTTGATGAACTAAGGGTGTAGATGAAGAGAGGAGAGTGAAAGGAATAATTTTCTTGTTTTAATCTTGTTGAAATAATGAAATTTTGCTAGTGATTTTCTTTGTTTTCTTTTCTTTCGCATTTTCCTTTGGCTATGGCATGAATGTGTTTTGAGAAGATGATGAATAGTGGCCAGCCATCACCTTTGCTGAATTATAAAGATGCTTCTAGAAAGGGTCCAAAATACCATTTTGCCCTTGGTTATGTAAATTTTGGACAATTTTGCCTTTAAGCTTACGTAGTTGTAAAAACTGTGTAATTGGACTCCAAAATTTCAGATTCCATCACCAAATAATCATATTTAATGTATCTGGATGATTGGAAGTAGTTTTGTTGACCTGCGGTGCACTGATTGCACAAAATTACAATTTTACCCCTAGTGGATCTCCAGCGAAAATTTTCGATTAAACCACCGATTTGATAAATCTTTTTACATTATCTTATTCTCCTTTTCATGTAGAATATCATTGTATTTTTACTTTGTCCCAACTCATTTTAGTTTGGGAGTAATTTACGAAAATGCCCTCGGGAACTGTCATTTTTCAATTTGTTTTCCACCTTTCCCAAAATAATACAAAATAATATAAAAATTATTTTTAAACCTCAAAATCATCATTTTATATTTATTTCACCCATTGTACACTGTATTATTAGTCTCGAGTCCATTAAAACCATAAAAATTAAAGTGGGGCCCACAATACACTTTCACTTAAAATCACAAAATACATTATATTTAACTTAATAATTAATTACATATTTCATGTACAGTACAGTAAAGACAGGTCTCACGCCACCATTTCATAGCGTTCCATGAAACAAACTATAGCAGCCACATCTTCTAATCATGCAGAAATTTTGGCAATCCATGAGGCTAGTTGTGAATATGTATGATTAAGGTTTGTAAGTCAGCACATACGAGGAGCTTGTGGTTTTTCTTCAGGAAAAGAGGCATCGATGGTCTTATATAAGGATAATGCAGCATGCATCACCAACTCGAGAAAGGATATATCAAAGGTGATAAAACAAAACACATTTCATCGAAGTTCTTTTCACTCATGACCTTTAGAAGAATGGTGATATAGATGTTCAACAAATTCGTTCAAGTGAAAATTTGGCAGATTTATTAACAAAGGAGCTTCCTACTTTTACATTTGAGAAGTTAGTCCACAATGTTGGATTGAGTCGATTCAGAAATCTCAAGTGATATAATCATGAGGGGGAGTAAATATACGCTATACTCTTTTTTCCTTAACCATGGTTTTGTCTCACTGGGTTTTCCTGACAAGGTTTTTAGTGAGGCAGTGTGAGAGCCCAAATTTCTCTATTTTTCCATAGATATTGAAGGTGCTGGATAAGCATATTAAGTGAAATTACAGAAATTAACTCTCACATACTATGGTGTTAACGGAAAAGATTGTCAAGTGGGCCCCACAAGGCAGTCCTTGACTCGGATGCCCTCTGAAATGGTAAAATATTAAAATTGGGCCCGAAATATATAAATGTCAAGAAGATCATTTACCGAAATTCTTTAAGACGAGTATACCTTAGTTTAAGTGAAACAAATCCGAAAATAACAATCGTGTCCATATTCCAAGAGAATTTTCTTGAATAATGGTCAAACCAAATTAACTTTAAACCTAGAGACTGTCATATGAAAATTCTCGCGTAAAGAAATTTCACATGGATCCAGCCCGTGAACCGAATTACGCGAAAATGTTAAAAACAATACGAACGAAATGAAAATCATTCATTTATGAGTAGTTTAGTAATTTCACTATTCATACTTGGTCAAACCCTTTTAAAAGTCAACATTTGACCTTAATTGACTCAAATATAGATAAAATAATAAAAATAAAATGAAAAATCAGAAAATGAAAATAATAAAATATAAGTGGGATAAAAATGAAATTAGTGAAATTATACAAGGGCAAATTGGTCATTTTTAAGGGTTGGTCGAAATGGGTCAACTTTTTACTATGTTGACTCAAAAAAAATTAAAAAAAATAAATTTTGACTTGGACAGAAAAGGGCACTCTGCAGTGACAACTTTGTAAATAATTGGAATTTTAAAAGGTATTTTGGACTTTAATTAATTAAATCAGGTTTTATAAATTAAATTATAATTTTGGACCAATAAAATGAGACACAACAGCCACTTTCTAGCATTTTCTTCGAACATCCTCACCGCCTCAACCATTTCTGCTGCAGTTCACGATTTTGCTTCTTCTCCTCCATCGATCCTCACTTCCAGCCCTTGAATCACCATCTTCTCATCACCAAATCACCTAGGTCCCTTCACATAAATTAATCCCCACCTCCATAGCTCCCTAACCACCTAAAAATCTCAGTCAAAAACCACCAAAAAGAGGCTCCCCTGCTGCTAGACAAAGGCGTTCTGAGCAGGTAATTTTCCAGCCATGGTTCTAAGTAATTTTTCTTGGTGTTTATATGAGTATTGAATGAATACATGATATGTATGATTATTCTTTGAACTTAAAATTGGTTGAGAACATGTGGAACTGTTCTGTTATGGCATTTGAAGGGGCTGATGGTGGCGTGAATGGCTGAAAATTTCTGCTGTAAATGGCGTACTGAGTGGGCTGATTATAGTGGCTGATTGTGTGCAGAAAATTTGATCATAAAAATATAGCTATAAGATTTAATTATAAAAATATATATAGAGAGGATTAAGAAGATGACGTGAAGACATTTAATGGAGTAGAAAATAAGGTTGAATAGAATAGAAAATAAAGCTGAATAGGGTAGAAAATAAAGGCTGACTAGAGTAGAAAATAAAGACATGGGGAACAGCCGGCCAAGGAAAATTGTTGAGTGATCATGGTGAATGGTGGCGTGAATGGTCAACAATGGAGGCTGCCATAAAACTTAATTAATTGAAACATGAATTTAGTTAATATGTGCAGCCGGCCATGAAGAATTTGAGAGAAGATGCAGCTGACTTTGAGGTGTAAATGGTGGGAAACTGATGCTGATTTTAGTGGCTAGAAATTGTAAATTAAATTTTTATGCAATGTAATAATAACCATGGAAATGATAAGCAAGTGAATTAATAGGTTTGGCTTGGTAAGAAGGCCATTCGGCCATTAAAGGAAATGATGATGGTGGCGTCTCATGAAGTAAGCTATCATAGACTGTTTTAAAGGAAGTATATTGATTTTAATATAAGATTGGTAAGATAAAGGATGAATGAAAATGACCAAATTTTAATGCTATAAGAAAATAAGTCTGGAGAAGGGAATAAATAGAAATTATTCATGAAGTAGGAATGAGAAAAGAACAAGTATAATGAATTGGCCATAATTGGCCAAATGGAGATTTATGAGAATTCTATAATGTTCCCTTAAGTAGAAATAATTAAAATATGAGTGTAGGCTAAGTAAAGGAAATTTTATAAATTGATCAAGGAGTGTTAATTATTTTAATATTAATTGTGCAGCTAGTAATTTGGAGAAACAAGTGGATCAGTGGTGCTATTAGATTCTATTTTGTACGGCAAATCAAGGTAAGGAATAGTATATGAAAGTAGTGTAGGAAATATTGTGCTTGCATGCGGGTAAATGGTGATTTGAATTATTGGAATTGTGATTTTTATGTAAGGGGTTTGGATAGAAATTAAATCAAATTTCTACAGAAAATTTTAGAAATCCTACTCTTGAATCTTCCATGCACCCTATTTTCTAAATAAATAGTAGAAAAATTTATTATATGGATTTACAACATGTTTTAAGCTATTTGATGACATAAGAATTATTTTAAAGTTATTTTATAGTATTTTTATATAGAATAAAATGATATTTTTATATATAAATTCATTACTTGAATATATGAGATTTTTATTGGAGAATTTTATGAGATTGATTTATAGCAAATAAATGTTTATTTGATTTTATGAATATGCATTGATTTAAACAATTCATATGAATATGATCTCACTGGAATTTTATTGATATATGAACATGATTTTTAAAAGAGTGTTGGCTTCATGTGGATTCATGCATACAGATTGATGATTAGGGCTGGGAGACTGTCGCGCAGGTCTCCGGTACCTTCCCCTTTTCCGATCACAGTAGTCACTAACGAGTGTACACTGTAGATCTTCAACAATGGCCATTGTTACAGGTAGGAACGGCTTAGGGCTGGATGCTTGGCCCCATGTGGGTACGCTTGATTCCTATACAGGTCTCTGTAGGGATATAGTTCGTGTATGGGTTTCTTGGATGCTCACACTCTATTGTTTTACACAGTATATGAAATGATTGATTTACAGACAGATGACAGATTTGATTGAAATGATTTGAAAAGTGAACCATGAAAGAATATATGAACTGTATATGAACAGTGATTGAATTAAAGATAAATTGATTTTAAATGATTTGAACAACAAATATTTATATGAACAACATATGTTTTAAAAGAGTTTTCAATAAATGTTTACATGAACCCATATGTATTATTTTATTTATAAAATTTAAATTTATGATTTTTATTGCATATAGTGGCATAGTATCACTCTTTTATATGATTTTTCTTACCGGGCTTTCCCCAAAGCTCACCCCCTTACTCACCATCTTAGATAGTTCTTCCGTGCGCGTGGTTACAGAAGTTACAAGGTAGTGGAAGAGATCACTAAAAGTTGATATGTCAAGAGTACAGGTACATGTGGAATTTTATATCTATATTCAGACTAATAAATGCACAGCAGATGTGTTTATAAACGGAATGAAGTCAGTGTAGTGTTCAATTGAAAAATATACATGATCTCGTGGGGTGTAAACTATATTGAACTGTTATAAATAGAATTATAAATATTATATTATGATTTCTTATTTATTATTGATGGTTTAATAAATTTAATGATTTAAGGTTTTACTGGTATGAGAATTATAGAATCAAACTTACATTGGCACTGAATGCAAACCAATTGATATCGAAAAATTGAATGAGAAAGATAGAAGTAAAAAGATAATTTTGGTTCGGAATTTTATAAATACAGACGTTACAAGCAGCATTTCATGCGTATTTTGAAGAATAATGTACTTTTTTTCCTTCATTACGTTTTTGTCACATAGGGTTTTTCCTAGTAAGGTTTTAACAAGGAATATTCTTAAGTAATGGACATTCAAGGGGGACTGTTATGAATAGTTGTAAATATTGATGTCCATTCATCCCCACGTTCTTCATATTGGTACATGAATGAGGAACTATTCATCCTCCCCTTACCATGCTCACTATATTGGTATATGAATGAAAAACTATACATCCTCTCCTTATTTAAGTTTGTATTTTTTTTTAATCTTCCATCTTACATTCATGTATTTGTGAAGCTATAAATAGAGGCTCACCATCTATATATTCAACACACTTGAAGAATACAAAATCTCTCTTGTTGCTCTCTCTCCTTGTATTCTCTCTATACTTTTATAATATTAAACGTATTTTAAAAATAAAGTGAATTCTTAAGCGTGTAGATTTCGGTATGCAACCTTCCTTTTGGTTTCGGGCTTTGAAATAACTGAAGGCAAAGAATTAAACATTAGGCCTTATCATTCCCGTAGCCCGTTTCTAATCTCCCTAACTTTGTTTGTGGCCTCGGCCCTTAATAGAAACTAACATAGAAGATTTGGGAGGGTAGTTTCAATCTACCCATATAACCCATTAGAAACCAAAGAAAAACATTTTGTAGGTCGCCACAAAATCCAAGTGATCTTATTCGATTTCCAAAATTTTCGAATTTATCAAATAATTATCTCGTCTTCTTTGCTTTATCTATTATATTAATTTTTTTATTATTATTCTCTATCGTTCATGATTAGTCATTGTTTCTAATTGACTAAAATAAACATTGAAAATTAAATTATAAAATAAATGAGTAACTATTCTATAGTTTAAAATTTAAAATTTAAATTCTTGTATAAAACAAATTAATTGAAAATAATAAAATATAAATAAAACTAAGTAAACATGGATAGAAGAAAACGAAAGAAGAAGAAAAGGGAGAGAAAATACTAAGTGTGACCGGTCAAGAGTGGTAAAACTGGTGGTCAACAAGCGGTCAGCTACATTCTTGAAAAGCGGGTTGGGCACATAAAACCCGGTTGAGGTCTGGGTCCTCGGGCGGGTCGATTTTTTCTTTTGTCCAATGAAAGTTTTTTTTTTTTTCTTTTTTTGTTTACAACAATAGCTCCAGACATCTTTTTCTTTTTCTTTTTAAATTAATTATATCACAATAATTATAGTGTTTAATTTTTTTTTTGGTTACAAAGAGAAAATAAAGAAACATATAGTGTTTAATTTTAACAACAATAACAACAATACTAATAATAAAATGGTGGGTTTAAAATTGGAAGCGAAATTTCGAGCTATAACTCGAAAGCATATGGAATATAATACTGAATTAGGCTACACTCGAACAATTAAACTATATCTGAGACAAAATTGAATTTGAGAAAACTTTTAGACACAATTAAGTGTCTACAATTATTATTATTATTATCTTCTTTTAATTTTTATTTGGATGTAGACATCATAATTATCCTATACTTTCAATAATATGTCAATTTCAATTTTATTGAGTCCTCTTTTTCTGTTTAAATTTGGAGACTTTTTAATATCAATGAGACTTTTTAACCAGGATTAAAATTTAATACACTATCAGTTGAGTTTTTTTTTACTCCACAAACAGTATTAAGATGATGACGAATGTTTTTTAAAAATATTAAAAAAATAAAAAATAAATAAAATAAAAAATATATCATTATTCTAATCTCATTGATAAAATCAAAAAATTTTATTGACGATGTATTGAATAATTACCTCTTTAATAATTGACTTTGGGATTTAAGTTTTGAAAACTTTTCTAGAGATTTCAGCTTTGGCTTTGGGCATGTTTTGAATTTGGGGCACGGGTTTGTGCAATTGAAAGCAACGGGTTGGTTGGATAAGCCTAGCCCATTTCACTTTTTCCAATTCTTTTTTAGTTCTTATTATTTATTCATTTTTCCATTTTTTGATTGATTTATTTTATATTCAATTTCAAGTTTATTTCGAAAAATAATACTGATAATAAAAAATAGAAATACAAACTATTTGAAAATAAAAATCTGTAAAATCAAAATAAACAATTAATTAATTAATCAAAACCAAATCAAAATTCAAGGATAAATATATTGTCCAGATTAAAAAAATAAAACAAATAAAATTAAAACTCTAAAATTTGAAATGAGGTTGAAATAATAAATCACATTAAAAAAAATTCACAATAACCTTCATCAATAGATACAATGAAATCAAAGGGGATTTCTATAGTAAGGTTGCAAAATATCGACTTTATTGTAAGGTCATGAGATTTCATGAGTTATTCAATATCTCATAAGAAATTGAATAAAATTTAAAAGTTAAATAACTATGTTAGTAATGGTTTAACAAGTCAACAAGTAAACTTAAATTTAAATAAAAGGGTGTAAATTACTGATGTTGTGTACCGTAATTGTAAATTGAGGGTAAGAGAAAAGGAAACAGTAGTTTACCTAATTTTGCTCAACATGTATAACTTTGATATAATTTTAGGGATGGGCTGGTTAGTTGCAAATCGTGTTAGTTTAGATTGCTATACTAAGTTTGTAACCTTCTCCTTTCTCGAAAATTACACTGTAAAACTTTCTGTTTAGTAATGACAGTGAATTATTTTTTTGAAAGTTTGTCCATAATAGAAATTTGAATGACTATGTTTGTTATTAAAGGGTTCATTGCTTATGTGGAGGACATAGAAAAGAAAAGTCCGGAGTTACATGAGATTCCTGTGGTGAAGGATTTTCTAGACGTGTTTCCGGATGAATTACCACGACTTTCTCCTAATAGAGAGATAGAATTCACTATTAAATTAGTACCCAATACAGAACCCATTTCCAAGCCTCCTTATCGAATGGCACTGGTAGAGCTTGATGAGTAGAAGAAGCAACTCCAAGAGTTATTAGACAAGGGCTTTACTCGTCTTAGCGTCCCTTCTTGGGGTGCACCAGTCCTTCTTGTCTGAAAGAAGGATGGTAGCATGCGACGTTGCATGGATTATTGATTGCTCAATAAGGCTACTATAAAGAATAAATATCCTCTGCCTAGAATAGATGACTTATTTGATCAGCTTAGGGGTGCATAGGTGTTCTTTAAAATTGATCTCAGATTAGGATATCACCAATTGAAGATTTTAGAAAGAAATGTCCCTAAAACTGAATTTCAAAACTCGATATAGTCATTATGAGTTTTTGGTTATGCCATTTGGACTAACTAATGCCCCTATAGCTTTAATGAACATGATGAATTAGGTGTTTAAGCCTTTTATGGAAAAATTTGTCATCGTGTTCATTAATGACATTCTTGTGTATTCTAAGTCTTGGGAAGAGCATGAGTAGCATCTGTATATTATCCTGCAGATAGTTAGAGATTGGAAACTCTATGCTAAGTTGAGTAAGTGTGAATTCTGGCCAGATTAGATTTCATTTTTTAGACACGTAGCGTCTAAAGACAGAGTGTCATCTGTCTAAGATAGAGGCTATAGTGCAGTGGGAAAGGCTAAAACTGGTGACAAAGATTCAAAGTTTCTTGGGTTTAATCGGATTATTATCATCGATTTGTTGAGGATTTTTCTAGATTGGCTGCTCCTCTGATGCACCTCACACGTAAAGAAGTAAAGTTTGAATGGACTGATGCATGTGAGTGCAGTTTTTTGGAACTAAAGCGTAAATTGAACATAACATCGATCCTCACCATTCCTAGTGGTTTAGGTGGTTTTTCAAAATACAGTGACACCTCCTCACTAGGTTTGGGTTGTGTACTGATGCAAAATGGGAAAGTGGTCGCTTATAGTTCTCATCAGTTGAACGACCATGAGAAGAACTATCCTACCCATAATCTAAAACTAGCTGCCGTGGTATTTTCTCTGAAGATATGGTTGCATTTTTTCTATGGTGAAAGGTTCTAGGTATATACGGATCACAAGAGTCTCAAGTATCTGTTCTTGCAGCCTGAGTTGAACATGAGGCAGCATAGACGGAGGGAGCTATTGAAAGATTATAATTGTAAGCTATTGTACCACCCGAGGAAAGTAAAAGTGGTTGTTGATGCCTTAAGTAGAAAACATTTGGGTATGGTCTCTTATATGATGATTCAGGAATATTATCTATTAGAACAGTTTGCGAGCCTCAGTTTGAATGTCACTCCTTTTGAGAGGTATGGTTTGACTGCTAGTATATGGATTGAGCCAAATTTGATGGATCGGATTAGGAATGCTTAGAGGTAGGGGTGTAAATGATACATTGATGCTTGCAAGCTACTAGGACTTGACTTGAGAAAAACTCAAATTCAACTCAATTTTTGTCAAGTTGAGCTTAAGCTCGAGTAGCTAGAGCTATCGAGTGAGTCGAGTTCGAGTATTAAGATACTCAGCTCAAGTAGCTCATGAGCCTAATCGAGCTTTTTTAATTTAAAATATATTTTATTATTTTTACAATGAAATTACATATAACCCTTACAATATAACCGTAAATATTAGAAACCCTAGTTACCTTACTCTTCCATCTTATTTTCTCCCTTACTTCCTGCATTGTGTCAAGGCCCAGCCCGTATCACCAGGCTGTCGGCCAATGTCCTCTAGGCCTTCTGGCCCCAGGTTTACCTTGACTCAACTGTACTGTCCTCTTTGGCAAGCTCACTGGCCCCCTCAAGGTTTTATCGGGTAATAACACCCTAATTCGCATCTGGAGGGGTTCAAACACTTGATCTCAATCAAATGTCAAACCACTCCTAACCATTAGGCTTAAAGCCCGGCCTTGGCTGATTTATTTTTATTCTTTTGGTCCATTTGAAGGTTTAATTTGATTTGTCAAAATTTGCATATCAATTTCAACATTAAATATATAATCATGTTTATGAATTAATAATGTTTTATGAACATATAATTACATTATACTTAGTAGATAAATTAAAATTAAGTTTTAAATTTAATTATATTCCAGTCGGGTCGAGTTGGGGTAAGCCCAGTTTTTGAAGGGTCAAGCCTAGACCTAGCTCAATTTTTGATCGAGCCTAAAATTTTGCCTAAGTCCATTAATTGCATTCGATATTTTTGTTCAATCCCAACAAAATATTAAATAGGCTTTTGGATTTGAGCGGGTAGCTCGACCTTTGAGCAAGTTTAGTACCCACAACTAACACCATTTAAAAAAGTTGACATTACATTGATTGTCCAAAAAAATTTCGACATGTGACAATAAATGTAATGTCATTTGCATGCCACCTCAGCTTTATTTTTTAAATATTTAAAATTACGTAAAAATATTTAAAAATATTTACAAAATATCTAAAATTATTTAAGAATATTAAAAGTATGTAAAATATTTAAAAATAAGTATTTAAAAATAAGTTTCCTCTAACTACTACTACTCTTTATTAACTAAGAACCCTCCATCAGTAGCTTCCCCTTGATCAACATTCGATTGTCTCAGTCTAAAAATTCTCCAAACCATATCTAGAATCATATCTATTACTCACTCCTTAATTCACCAAATACAGCCTTCACCACACCAATCATTGAACATGTGTCATTATCTTAATCCCGCTTGTTGAGTCAAAAAAAACTTCACTGACGGTATATTAGATATTTATCCTTAATTATATGCCTTCAATTTACTAATTATATCCTTCATTGCTTTTTTTACTAATTATATTCTTAGTTTTATTTAAATTTTGATTGTTTCTTATTTTTTATTGAAACGCTCTCTTCACTTTAATGTTATCACACTTTTCGTTTACAGTTTTTCTCATTAATTAACTCTATAATAAATATTATATATATAGGCTTAATCTAATTTACAAATGATTGGGTTATTGTACTTTATGTAATAGTTATTTTATATGTAATTAGTTATTTGATATAGATTTGACAATTTGTATTTGTATCATCTTAAATCGTGTTCGTATTCTGTAAAAGACAAAAATTATTCTGCAAAATTTATGTCAACATGCTAAGCAAAATTATTATTTTTTCTGCTTTTCCTAAATCCATTTTTGTTAATTTTTAAATCGTATCCCATTTATATATTTTTTGTGTCATTTCATATCGTGTTATCTTATTGTATCTAAAATTAGCATGTCTTATTCAATGGTACAAATGTAATCTCATTATAAAAGAAACAAATTTATGTATATCACCTATATATCTACTTGCATAGTTTTGTATTATTTTTATTAGCATGAGAGTAAAAATAAAAAAATAGTTTATGTAATACTGTTAATGTAATTATTGAAATAAAATTTAATTATAAATAAATTGCAAGAAAATTATTTTTTTTAAAAAAAATACATTACAATGTGAAATATTTCTTATATATATTTAACTTTGTCTATATCGTATCAAGTAACTAGATATTATATAAAAATATACTATTTATAATATTGACTCCACTTACACAAATTTCTTGCTACGCCACTGCACACTACAAAAATACGTAATTTTAAAGGCATGAAATTTTGGGCGGTTTAAAAAACCGCTGATACTACACAGCTTTTACCGATCCAAATAAACCCACCGGTAATAACAACTGTTTTAAAGGCATTTTAGCATCAATAAAAAATCAAATCTTTTCTTTCTTCTGCTTTCATTCTCTCTTGTTTTGCAGAACGTAGCCTTAACCTTCATCGTCTCATTGCTCGTTCTTTTTATCTACAACTAGAAAATCAAGTCCTCTAACTCTTAAAATCAAGTCAAAATCTCTCCCAAATTACTCTTTCTCCTATAAGATTTCAAGTTAATTTCCCTAATATTTGAAAGTCATACCCTAACTTTTGAATGTCGACTCTTACCAGCGCTATCCTCATCCTCATCGTCATTGTCATCTTCGCCACCGTCGACGACTCTTGTCATGGTCACCAGCATTTCGTTAGCAAGGTAATCTATTGAAGATTAGGTTTTTGATATTTTGACACAATGGATATCTTAGTTTTTGTTCAGACCTAAATCTTCAATTTCGTTACATCTTAATGTACATTTTTGCTTTTTCCACTGTCAATATATGAGTTTAATGCAATTAGACTTTGCTTGTAGAAGGAATTCTTCTATATTGATGAAATAATTACATTGTCCATTGTAACTGCTTGATTCTTTGATTCTCAGATATGTATATTGTTTTTGTTTTTGATTCTTTAATGCTCAATGTTTTGGGTTCTTGGGATTTTTACCTAATTTTCTCTTTAATTCTTTCTTTTAATGATTTTAAGTCTTAGATGCCATCAACTCTAAAATATGACAATATGCTGCCTCTTTCAGTGTCAGGGAATGTGGACTCTTTCAGGGAAGAAGTATGTGGTGCATCTGCACATTCAGATTATGGAATCATCACTCTTCTGCTGACTGATGGTGCTCCAGGGCTTCAGGCATGTTTCCTTATTTATTATATTACACAACCCCTAAATTAATGTTGTGTTTGGATACCAACATGTTTTCACCTTTGGCGCTAACAGATTTGCAGGGAGAAATCCAAGCAACCACAGGTTTGAGAGGATATGCCAAGTTTGAGTGGGTAAGTGTTACTGTATTAGTGATGGCAAATTGTTCATATAAAAAGTACTGTTTTAAGGTTTTTCTTTCCTACCTTTTAACCCACTCTCAAAGAAAAAAAAAATAACATAGATTTGGTAATTCTAAACACGAAATTTTGAGTTTTATTGATGTGAATATAATTTTATATAACACGAACACAAATTACTTGCATGAATTGTCAAGTCTAGCCTCTGAAAATTGGACCTGAATCTGCAGGGCATTCATTGTTAACATTGCAGACATGATGGAGATGTGGACCAATGGTTTATTTAAGTAAATAGCATTCTATGCTTCTTTTGGATGTCTGTGAAATGATAATGTCACTTTCTTTGTATCACCTCTAATTTGGGTCCTCCATTATAGGTCAACACTGCACAGAGTGCTGTCACCAGGACAAGATCGCTACTTTGTAATGATTCGCCCTATCCTGTTTACTTCCTTTCTCCTTTCTCATGTCATCAAGTCTCAAGTGGTTAAGAATAATAGTTTCCAGATTATTTATGCAAAATTCACTTATTTTAGAAACATTAATTTTGTTGAATGTTCTTTTAACTTTGGCAAGCTTCACATTGAATCTCCAATCATTACACATTGCTTATTCTATCATTGTTCTATTAAGGGAGGCCTTTCTCTTATCTGAAAGTTTTATAATTACCATGCAACATTTCAAGTGGTATTTTTCATAAACCCCAACAAAGACTGCATAGTGGAATGCTTGGAATGCTGTCGCAGTGAGTCTTCTCCCCTAAGGTACTGATTCAACTCGAACTGTAGCTTCGTTTTATGGTTTGGGTATTGTTAAAACAACCGATCAAATAGAATATTAATCATTCAGTTCATTCAGAATTCAATAACGAACAAAACAATCCTAAACCCAAACAAACCTATAAGCACTCTTATATTTATGTATCATTAACAAAGAAGGTAATACATTTTTATTCTTACCTGCAGATTTCCACCCATTCGTTCGTTAGACTACCTTGAAGAGCGCCTTAGTCTTATATAAGGCTTGTAGTTTAACTCATGCATCATTTTCATGGATTGAATGTTATGTGAAAATTAATCAATACTTCGCCGCTAAAGAGAGGTGCAGTGAAGGCCTTAGTAAGGATACTGTAAAAATCAGACTGATGAAATAAAAATGGAAGAAATGAAATATCTAGTTTGCTTGTTTTATATATGTATTCTTTGCTATCAAGTTTATTGCAATCTGCATTTGGTTTGCCTTAGAGAATACTATTAGATTGTAATTTTTGGATTATCCTGGTTTAATTGCCAATTGTTCTTAACCTTGCAATATTAGACTGTAATTTTTGGATTATCCTGGTATTCTTTTGCTTTAACCTTTTTTTCTTTTGATTCAATGAATCTTTTCTTGTTGCTCCTGGACTTACAGAATTGTTCCCTTGTTACATTTGTAAATTCACCTGAAAATAAACTATTTAAGATATTTAAAAGGTAGACTTTACTTACAAATTATTCAAGAAATCTGTTCTATATAGTCTCTTTAATGAGTGACAACATTGCTTTTCATGTTTACATTTAAGTCATTTTGGACATTCTCTAGATAATTAAATTTTAAGCTTGTAATATTGAATGTACACTATAACCTTCTCTCATGGTTTTGTATAGGAACTTTGTGATTTCTTCCAAAACAGAGTACTATCAGGTCAGAGCTATTGATTTAGCACCCAATAATGATGTTGTATGTAAAAGAAATCATATTCGGTTACTTTTTTTTTGTCATGCATAGAGGTGAGCTAATGTGTATATTTTTAACATGACCAGGATAATTGTTGAAATATAAATGCAACAGCCATATGGGATCAAGGCAAAAGGCCAAGCTTGTTCTTAAAAGAAAACAGTTGGCCACTGAACATGATGATAACCCCATGGCTCTAATCACTGCAGCACCAAGAAAATAAGTTGTTGATGCTAAGCCCCTTGCGGTTTCTAGTGGGACACCAAGGGTAACTATTCCCAAAAACAAGTTTTGCGATTAGTTATTTACATGTATTATTTTATCATATTGAACTTACTTTGAATTAAACTTGGATATATGAGTGCCAGAAAGTAAAACATGAATAGTGGAACACAAAAAACCAATTCCCAAGGTTATTTATTATATATATTTGTATACCATATTGAAATTGCTTTTCGTTGAATTTGGGTATCACCAGCTCAAAAGACATATATTGCATTGGTTTGGTTTCTTTTAATGATGACTGTCATAACGTATTAAGTTTTCTAGAAAACCTAATAGCTAGACACAAAATCTATGGAGTCGCCACCAACCATTCTACCTAGGTGTGATTGGTCACCTATTCAAACTATGGATAAGGATTGGTCTACATCTCAAATTTAGGGTTCGGGAGTACGGTTACGTGTAAGGAAGGATTAGCACCCTCACAACGCCCATTCTAAAATGGTACCAACTAAATTTAGGTTATCTCAAATTTGCCTTAGTTAATCTTAAGTTCAATAATTAAATATTAGAAAATATTTCTAAGCATCCTCCATTAAGCTAGTGGGATAGCTTAAAAAATTCTCTTCACCTCAAGAGTATTCAAGTAATACTATGTGACTTGCTTGAAGAGGCTCCGTCGTCGGATTCATTTTAATGTTTTATGAAAACTTCTAATTTTGATTCCTATCAATTCATTCTTGCTATCTTATCATTTTTATTACTTCTATTGTTTTCTATTATTATATTAATGTTTAATTTTATTAATTTATTTGATCAGAGAATGAATATGAATTATTTTTCTCACAAATTCTTTTTAGATCTTCCATTAAGCTGGTCTGATCTTGAAAAAAAATTGTTTGACCTAAAGATTTCCAAAGTATTACTTAAGCGTAATCTCTTTTGGAATCTTATCATCGGAATAATCAATACTCAATCTCAGTAATTATTTTTAACTATTATAATAGTATTTTATCATTTATTATCATTATTATTATTTATTACTGTTATTGAATTATTAATATTTCTTTATATTTATTATTTTATCTTTGTAATTATTTTAATTTTTGTTTTTAATACATCTTATTTTATACTGAATATAAATCACCTGTTATCGAAAACCCTCTTTAGACCATCCATTAAGCTGGTAAGGCCTTGAGAGAATTTTTTTACCTAGAAATGTTCAAGAAAATCACTTAAGCGTAATTCTCTTGATATTTCATCATTGGAGTAATTCATATTCATATTTGTTATTATTTTGATATTTAATTCTAGTTATTTTATTTATTTACTCCCTTATTTTGTTGTTTGCTATTACTATTTTTATTATATTACTACTAATCATCGACATCTTTTCTAATTTTATAATTAATTATTTTTATTATTATTTTATAATAAACTTAATTTATTAAAAATGAATATGACTTATTTATTATCAAAAAAAAATCCTATTTAGACCTTCCATTAAGCTGGTGAGGCCTTGGATAGAATTTTTTTACCTCAAGTTCTCTAAAAGTACCACTTGAGCGCAGTCCCTTAAGAGTTCCATCGTCGGAATATATTATTTAAATTTTGTAAAATTGTATTTTTCATGTAACATTTTATAAATTTCTTATATATTTTAAAATTGCTATATATAACTAGAAAGCATTAGATAAATAATGAAAAATGAAGATAGGATAAAACGAAATAAAAAATATAAAATACATGAAATATGTGAACAACATAAATGTGCATAGGATGATTAAATAACATATAATAAGTGAGGAAATAAACAATTATATAAAAAAAAACGTGCACAGAATGATTACTATATGTGTGTAAGTAGATAATAATATAATAAAATAATCACAACAATACCTTTGTCCACTATCTATTCTTTCCTTCTACTTATTCCTTTCCTTCCCACGTAGCTCTCAAGAAAACTGTAGTGGTGTATAGATGATGATGATGATGCGAGCCGGCACAGGAAGCAACATTAGTCTTGGTTCAGTGAAGAACAGAGGAAACTCGCAGCAACAGGCTTAAAACGGGTCAGGCATGCAACACGAAGGAGGAAAGAAACAACAGAGCGATGGTGGCTTGGTGAAAAGGCTGTTATCGGTGCTAGCTTAAAGGCTTCACATAGTACCAAAAACGCGGCTTTTCTTTTCTTCTTTCCTTTCTATTTGGCCTTCTTTCCTTCTAATTATTCACGTGCAGCAAGTATGGTGCAAGAATAGGTATAATGCAGCAGCAAATAAGTTGCAATAGAGTGAGGTACGCAGTGGGAGGACGTGGCTTCTGCAGTAGCTTCAAAATACAAGAACGGACGGTGGTGCAGCAAGTGCAAAACGCGTGAGGCAGCAAAGAACAAAGCAATACAGGCAGTGGTGTGGCAAGGTGGAACGGAAGTAGGAGATAGAGATGGTGATGATGATCGGTGGTCAAGGTGCCAAGTTTGAAGTGTGCTAGTGCAGTAGCAGCAAAGATGGAGATGGAGGTGACGGTGTGCCCTGTTGATGGGAGACCTTTTTTTTCTTTTTTAGGTTTTTCTTCTACCCGTATCTTTTTGCCTCCTCTAACGTTTTTTCTCTAGGGTTTTTCCTCTCTTTTCCGCGTGTGTTGTTCCTCCTCTCCCAAACCGTGTAAGCCTCCTCTATTTATGTTTTGGTCTTTTTTCATTTTTTTAGAAAGAAAAATCCTAATTTTAATGTATTGACCCCAAAATTTTGGGATTTTTATTTTGTTATTTATTTCTTGTTTGATCCCTTTTAACTTATTTCCTTTTTTTTATTATTATTTTTGGGCAATGAATTTTTAGATTTAATTTCACCCAATTTATTTCTTTATTATTACTATCTTTCTTATGGCAACAAATCATTGAAGTCAACTTCCTTTCATTTTATACATTTTTTTAAAAAAAAAAACAAATCCTTTGGTCAACTTTGGGTGTGCATAGGACTTTAGGTATTTTGCATGGAAGGGTTTGCATGGAATGCATGGGGTTCCAACTTAAGATTTGATCAAAATTGATTTTTTTATCATTTTTTTATTTTTTTGATTTTTTTTAATTTAGAGAAATTGTTCGGACAAAATTAGGTGTCTACAGTTGCCCCTCTTTGCACATTTTCTGAAAATCAGGAATTGTGCAAAGACAATTAGACAACTATTTTGTCCGGATTTTTTTTATTATTAGTATTATTTTTTTGTTTTTTTCTCTTCTTCTTCTTTTCTCTCTTCTTCTTTTCTTCTTTTTTCCTCTTTCTTTTTTTTTTTTTGCAAAATATTTACAATTTTTAAGAAACATTTAGTTCCTCTCACCAGAGGCTATAAGACTTTGAAAAATGACCTTGTGCTCCTCTCACCAGAGGCATTGGAACTTTGAAAAATAATCTTGTACTCCTCTCACCAGAGGCATTGGAACTTTTGAAAAATAATCTTGTGCTCCTCTCACCAGAGGCATTGGAACTTTGAAAAATAATCTTGTGCTCCTATCACCAGAGGCATTGAGACTTTTGAAAAATAAAAGTTTCATTCAGAATGCCAGTTAACATGGGTTTGACTGGGCTTAACTTTCATTTTGATGCCAACAATATTAGGCCTTATCCTCCTTTAAGGTGCCAGCTAAACTAGACTTTACTCTAATCTAAGGTTTTTCTAAAAAAGTATTTTCTCATCATCTTCTCATACCTCATCATTTTTTCAAATTACCATCTCTTATATTTTCTCTTTTCCTCAAAATTTTAATCATTCAGAACTTCTTATCCTAATGTCTTAACATACAGTTCAATGTCAAAATGCACTAATGAAATGTCATGCATGTCATGAATATGATGAATGCCATGAATGTTATGCACATGTCAATGTCATGCCCCATGCATTATTCCATGAATATATGCAAATGCATTCTCAATTGTGGTAACAAGATTCTCAAGTTCATCTTGTCTCTCTCAAGTCCATTCTGTCTATTGAATTCTTCTTGTCTATATCCTTTATCTTCCTTTCTCATCCCATCTTCTATTGAGTCCTAGTCCAATTATGCCCGAAGACTAGGCATCATGTTTTCAGATTTAGATATTCATCATTCACTTTTGTTTCTTTCTCTTTTTTAGTAATGCAAGATTTCTCAAAAGAAAATTTTTTTTTTCATTTATTTTCCTTTCAACTTGACCACCAATGTAATGCACTCATACATCTTCTCAATTTATTATAGGGGTGGAATAAATGATCATGCGAGGTATAGATATTCATTCTTAGAAAAGGAACATGAAATCCAGAAAAACCAATGGGACAATCTGTTTGGAATAAGGTTTTTAGTATCCATTTAATGAACATTCTGACAATTTCAATCAAGTCAATCTAAAATTCTTTTCCAAAAGCCCACTCTTAGGTTGATATGTTCTTTCATGTAGTGTCTGCCAATCTTGCCCTCGTATCAAAACTTTTGTTGATGACCTTCTTCCTAAGCCGCCTTTTCAGGTTTTCAACTTAGGCGCCCCCTCATTTGACTCAAATTGCCTTTTTCAAGTTTTCAATTTGAATCCTCCTTTATCTTTTTCTTTTTTCTTTTTTTCTTTTTTTTTCTTTTTTTTCTTCATTTTCAACTTCATTGGCTTTGACAAACTTCAACCTTCAGTGCTCAATCCAAATTAATGCCCCCTAATAGGCATTCTCGATTTTGATCCAAGATATCTTCTAAAGCTTATGAACTTCTTCATTCAACGTAATCTACTTCTTTTATCTCCATTAAACCTTCAAAAGATCATTATCTCATTGTACAAGTATGTCTTCATTCAATGCATGATTCTTCAACTTGAGCATTTACATTTGATCAAAATGGGCTTTTAAAAGCACGTAATGTAAGCTCAGGTGAGGGCTTATGAAAGAAAAGGATATAATAGGCCCAAAATGTGTTTCAAGGTTTATAAACCAAGGGATCACTTTTTTTATCAAGTAAACATTCAGGCAATTTGCCCCTTTCTTATTCACCCATTTCTTTTCTTGTTTTTTTTTTTAGGTTTTCTTTCTGAATTCAAACCCTTTCTCTTTTCTCTTTTTTCTTTTCACAAAACTGGGCTATTTTCTTTTTTTTTTTGCCTTTCGATTCATCATGAACACTTTCATTTTTGCCCTCAAAATTTTTTTATTTCATCTTCCTTGCCCACAGTGTGGAGGGTGATCCTTGGTGGGTTATATTACAAATATATAATAGGCTCAAAAAGAGGTAATCAAAGGATAATTTTACTCATGCTTGAAGGATAGTGAAAGAAGGCCATTTATCATTTCAAATGTAAGTGCTCTCCTTAAAGATTATTTATTGAACAATGACAAACTTGTTAGGAGCTTTTGTAAGAGATTCACCTTTCTCGTACCGTCCATCAAGTGCGGATGGTAAGCAACCTTTCCTTCATTTTCTTGCTTTCGCAACATTGGCATACTATTAATTCATCAACAGTAGTAGTTCTTTCAAAATTGAACCATAGATTTATTGACATCATTATCATCATGTTCATTATTTGGATACTTGTGAATGAAAGATATGGTGAGTATGTGGGAAAATGGCAAATGAACAGAGAAAATGAGAAAATGACAGTGCATCACACTAGTCGCTTTATTGAAAAGAAACTAAATAAAAGTTAGTCCATACATAAAATTTATTTCGTGCTTATGGGCTTAAACACTTTAGAAAATTGTCTTGCATTACTTAAAGAAATAAAAGAAAACAAAAACTAAAATTTATAAATCCTCAAAATCGCATTTCTAGAACCCTTCATGCCCCCATAAGACAAATCTCTTTTTGAACTACAACTTATTCTATTACTCCCTTTCCCTTACCCAAGTTTTTCAACAACTCAGTAATTTGGGCCAATTGCCCCCTTATATCCTCTTGAGCTTTTTCTATCTTCTCCATGTGAATGCTTTGTTCTTCTTCCATAATCCTAGCTTGATAACGAGTGTGATATGAATGGACTTTTGGTCGAGCTATCTTTAAACCTTTATTACCACAATTAAGAGTTTATCATTTGTGGTGATGCTTGAAAAAATTTGAAAATGCTTTGTTTTTTTTAAAAAAAAATGAATGAAGATGAACAAATGATATGATGCTACATGTATATGAATGGAATGGTATGGTAAAAAGTTGCCATGTAACGATAATGGATGAGTGATGCATGAAATGTTTGGGTAAAAGACTCATGGTACCCCCTTAATGTCTCATGTGTAAACCAAAATCAAACAAACTTGACCAAGCATGTGTCCTGAGTAATGGGTATTTTCTAGAGTATGGATTGATATGGCTCTATCTTACAGTTGGTCTTCTTAATTTCATTATATGCATGGCTTTAGATAAAAGGGCTAAAGGTTCCCAAATTGTTCCTCACTGTCGTCCACACAAGACTATTAAGGCACCCAATCCTCACCCATTACAGGTTACAAACGGAAAGGTTCAATTTGAGTGGGAGTATTTCGCTAGCCATTGCGGAGGTATTACCTCACGAGAGCGTAGTTACTTACCTCCTCCTAAAAGGATAGAGCCCAGGTTGAGGGCTAATGCATGCATATGCACGTGAAGTGTGTGTTGAAGGAACATATAATTATTCATGTCTTATTATTTTACCAAAGTAACACTCCTAAGGCAAGCCTAAAATAACCTAAAACTAATTGTTGGCCTGACTCTCTAACTCCCTAGTGGAGTCGCCAAACTGTCATAACGTATTAAGTTTTCTAGAAAACCTCATAGCTAGACACAAAATCTATGGAGTCGCCACCAACCATTCTACCTAGGTGTGATTAGTCACCTATTCAAACTATGGATAAGGATTGGTCTACATCTCAAATTTAGGGTTCGGGAGTACGGTTACGTGTGAGGAAGGATTAGCACCCTCACAACGCCCATTCTAAAATGGTACCAACTAAATTTAGGTTATCTCAAATTTGCCTTAGTTAATCTTAAGTTCAATAATTAAATATTAGAAAATATTTCTAAGCATCCTCCATTAAGCTGGTGGGATAGCTTAAAAAATTCTCTTCACCTCAAGAGTATTCAAGTAATACTATGTGACTTGCTTGAAGAGGCTCCGTCGTCGGATTCATTTTAATGTTTTATGAAAACTTCTAATTTTGATTCCTATCTAATTCATTCTTGCTATCTTATCATTTTTATTACTTCTATTGTTTTCTATTATTATATTAATGTTTAATTTTATTAATTTATTTGATCAGAGAATGAATATGAATTATTTTTCTCACAAATTCTTTTTAGATCTTCCATTAAGCTGGTCAGATCTTGAAAAAAATTTGTTTGACCTAAAGATTTCCAAAGTATTACTTAAGCGTAATCTCTTTTGGAATCTTATCATCGGAATAATCAATACTCAATCTCAGTAATTATTATTAACTATTATAATAGTATTTTATCATTTATTATCATTATTATTATTTATTATTGTTATTGAATTATTAATATTTCTTTATATTTATTATTTTATCTTTGTAATTATTTTAATTTTTATTTTTAATACATCTTATTTTATACTGAATATAAATCACTTGTTATCGAAAACCCTCTTTAGACCATCCATTAAGCTGGTAAGGCCTTGAGAGAATTTTTTTACCTAGAAATGTTCAAGAAAATCACTTAAGCGTAATTCTCTTGATATTTCATCATTGGAGTAATTCATATTCATATTTGTTATTATTTTGATATTTAATTCTAGTTATTTTATTTATTTACTCCCTTATTTTGTTGTTTGCTATTACTATTTTTATTATATTACTACTAATCATCGACATCTTTTCTAATTTTATAACTAATTATTTTTATTATTATTTTATAATAAACTTAATTTATTAAAAATGAATATGACTTATTTATTATCAAAAAAAATCCTATTTAGACCTTCCATTAAGCTGGTGAGGCCTTGGATAGAATTTTTTTACCTCAAGTTCTCTAAAAGTACCACTTGAGCGCAGTCCCTTAAGAGTTCCATCGTCGGAATATATTATTTAAATTTTGTAAAATTGTATTTTTCATGTAACATTTTATAAATTTCTTATATATTTTAAAATTGCTATATATAATTAGAAAGCATTAGATAAATAATGAAAAATGAAGATAGGATAAAACGAAATAAAAAATATAAAATACATGAAATATGTTAACAACATAAATGTGCATAGGATGATTAAATAACATATAATAAGTGAGGAAATAAACAATTATATAAAAAAAAAACATGCACAGAATGATTACTATATGCGTGTAAGTAGATAATAATATAATAAAATAATCACAACAATACCTTTGTCCACTATCTATTCTTTCCTTCTACTTATTCCTTTCCTTCCCACGTAGCTCTCAAGAAAACTGTAGTGGTGTATAGATGATGATGATGCAAGCCGGCACAGGAAGCAACATTAGTCTTGGTTCAGTGAAGAACAGAGGAAACTCGCAGCAACAGGCTTAAAACGGGTCAGGCATGCAACACGAAGGAGGAAAGAAACAACAGAGCGATGGTGGCTTGGTGAAAAGGCTGTTATCGGTGCTAGCTTAAAGGCTTCACACAGTACCAAAAACGTGGCTTTTCTTTTCTTCTTTCCTTTCTGTTTGGCCTTCTTTCTTTCTAATTATTCACGTGCAGCAAGAACAGGTATAATGCAGCAGCAAATAAGTTGCAGTAGAGTGAGGTACGCAGTGGGAGGACGTGGCTTCTGCGGTAGCTTCAAAATACAAGAACGGACGGTGGTGCAGCAAGTGCAAAACGCGCGAGGCAGCAAAGAACAAAGCAATACAGGCAGTGGTGTGGCAAGGTGGAACGGAAGTAGGAGATAGAGATGGTGATGATGATCGGTTGTCACGACCCGTGACCACATTTTTCATCTTCTTATACACATCTTAACCGGTTGCGCTGTCTGTGATACTTCACTTGTGCTGACTGTTAAACAATTTTACAATGTATTGTTTATATTATACACATCCCCTATCGTAATTTATCAGATAAGTAGTACTGTTGACATGTCTAAATACAGAGAATAAATGATCATACCTCAAATAAACAGTCGGTCTGACACATTGTCCTTCGTGTACAGCCAGGATCCACAATCCACTGAACTCACATTCATCAAAACCTGAAATGTTGAAAATTAAGGGGTGAGCAAAACCACGGCTCAGTAAGAGAATTATATGCCTCACTTGATACTCAGCTTCCTATATGCTAAAAAATCTTTTTCATTTTTCCTATGGGCTCTAAGCTCGCATGTAGGAAGGATACTACAGTCGGCTAGGGATTCGAATGGAGTAAGGTAGGTATTTTAGAATACCATACTTGTTACGGAACCTAGAAGCAACTGTAGAGAGAAATTTTCATTTTGTTTTGAATTAATAAATCCTTTTTCCTTTTCAATCTTTCATAACCTTTTTCATATTCTTTTCAAATTAATGCTTCTACGAAATAAAGCATTTCTATAAAATAATTAATATTCGTATATTCCTTGAAAAGAATGTTAGTTAAATCATCATTTTATTTCTTTAAAATTCATTTCATGTTTTAAAGTACTCTCTTAATTAGTACCGCCCTTTAAAAAGCAAAATAAGCTATTAAAATCTATTCCATTCTTAAGTTCACAAGGCATCATTCTTTTTATCAGTATGATTAAGTGTGAACGAGATGAACATTCAAGTAGCACATGTTTGAGTGGCATATATAAACAAAATCCGTTATATCACACACATCGTATGTCATGTGCACAAGATCTATTTCATCCTTCGACATTTGTCACATCCCCATCAGAACTTAGACCTTTACTAACACATCAGAACACGTGCAGCACTTATTCCCAAAGGATTCTAGAGGTGGCTCACACGGTAAAGTCATCGAGTCTCTGCTCGGTTTGGCCTTTACTAACACATCAGAACACGTGCAGCACTTAGTTCCCGAAGGATTCTAGAGGTGGCTCACACGGTAAAATCATCGAGTCTCTACTCGGTTTGGCCTTTACTAACACATCAGAACACGTGCAGCACTTAGTTCCCGAAGGATTCTAGAGGTGGCTCACACGGTAAAATCATCGGGTCTCTACTCGGTTTGGCCTTTACTAACACATCAGAACACGTGCAGCACTTAGTTCCCGAAGGATTCTAGAGGTGGCTCACACGGTAAAATCATCGAGTCTCTGCTCGGTTTGGCCTTTACTAACACATCAGAACACGTGCAGCACTTAGTTCCCGAAGGATTCTAGAGGTGGCTCACACGGTAAAGTCATCGAGTCTCTGCTCGGTTTGGCCTTTACGCCATATGTACTTTCCACTGTCTTATCAGATCTCATGTAGTACTTATGATCTCATATTCCATTTAAGACCATAGAAAGAATATTAGAATTATCATTTCTTCCTTTTTGAAAACATATTACATGTTTGTATCTCATGTCTTATGAGAATCATCTCACGGTACTATAATCAGTACCTAAATGAGCATTTTGTAAAAATTGCTATAATTCAATTGATTCTCTTATCATATTATATAAAACATGTTCTTTTCACATGTCACCCATCATGTATCACATTTTCCGGTTGGCATATTCCATCTTATGTAAAATACTTTCCTTTTTAACATATCACCAATCATTTATGGAGTCTAAGATAGACATCAATCTTATCATACTATAAACCTCGGAAGGTAAGGGAATACGCCGGTCAAATCTATACCCATAACCTATATTGTCCTCGGTGGATCACTGATTTAGTTGTAGGCGTCGACCGGGACTAAACAGGTCACATATCATGCATCAGCATGATAGGAATGCCAACCAGTCTCAAAACCGTATTTTCATCATAAAATAAACCTTTATGGAATTTATATAAATATAAAATTCCATAATTTAAAACCATAAGGGTTAAAATCCTTTAGTGAACATTTATAAAAATATTCATAAAAATAATCACTATATTTCACTTCATCTTTCTTCTCGTATTTCGTGTAATTTATCTATTTCGAGAATTTTCGGTGATTTCATTGTCACCATTCTCGAATACATGAATATTTTAAAATTCCATCTCATTATATTCGTGTTTTATGAAATTTAGTAATTTCCTCATGTTTCGTGATTTACTATCGAAATTCGGAAATAAAATCATTTAATATGATTTTATAAAGTTTTTTTTCTAAAATTTTCGGCAGCATAATGGCTGCCGGTTTACTAACCTCCTGCACGGAAAATACCGTTTTAAATCTTTCAGCCAGTACTTCTTCCCAAATTATTTTCAGCAAATCATGCATCATAATAATTTCCATAAAATATTTGCATAAAATATTTCAATTTAAAATATGCAGACTGAGTATCCTTACAGTGCTGCACATGCATCCCTTACCTTTTTCCGGGTCGGCAAATTCCGCTTATCGATCGCGCCCGCACTCCATTTCTCCCGATTCCTTATCCCGATTGCTGAAAATAATTTCTGGAATTAAAATTCTAATTTTTTAGAATTTTTCATAATTTATTTAATTTTTTTTCTGAAATTAAATTCTCGGGAAATTTCTTACCGAATTTGTAAAATCCCGGGTTGTCGAATTTTCGGGAATTTTCCGAATTCCCGAAATTCTCCTTTTTTTTTTCTTCCTTTTTCCTCTTTTTCTTTTCTTTCTTTCTTTCTTTTCTTTTTCTTTTTCTTTTTCTTTTTCCTTTTTCTTTTCTTTTTCTTTTCTTTTTCCTTTCTTTTTTCTTCTTCCTTTCCCGGTCAGACCGGTTCAAACCGGTCCAGCTCCTTTCCTAGCCGGTTCCTCGCCGGCGGCCGGTTCTCCGACGGTTCAGGCGTCCCTCAGCTGGCCGGCTGCACGACGAACTTGCCGGTGCCCTCCGTTTGCCCTGGATCGGTGGCACGGCGGCGGATCGAGGCGGTTTTGCCTCGGTTCTTCTTCCTCTTCGCCGGTGTTCCTCCGCCGTCCATTGCGTCTCCGGTGGCCTCCATCGACTTCGTCTTCCTCCGGTGAAGCTTCGGTGGCAGTGCCGGCCACCGATTTGGTCGGCATCGCCGTCTGCCATTTTCTTTTCCCTTCCGGCGTTTGCTTCTGTTTCCTGTTCGATTTTCCTCCGTTTCTTCACGCCGGCGTTGGCGTCGGCTTTCTCTTCCCTTGCCGGCATCGACGCTTCTTTTCCTTCTCCTTCTTTCCCTCTCCGGCGGCCGCTGACGGGGGCGGCTCTTCCGGTGACAGAATCGGGAAACCCGATTCTGTCTTTTGTTTTCCTTTTTATTTGGTTTCCTTTTTGGTTTATCCCTTTCCCTTTTTAGTA
This sequence comes from Heritiera littoralis, assembly GCA_031772115.1. NCBI lineage: Eukaryota > Viridiplantae > Streptophyta > Magnoliopsida > Malvales > Malvaceae > Heritiera > Heritiera littoralis. The sequence goes on along the minus strand of JAPDPK010000007.1, from coordinate 8,149,153 downwards.
TGTAACCTAATATATATTATACACCATATTTTATACTTTATACATATACTATATATTATATACTACACATATATTAATTCATACATAGTATAATTATTTATATAGATATAATATAACAATATATCTACTTTATATTTATGTTATACAATTTAAATAAAATAATATTTGCTTATTTATATAGTATTGTACTATATATATATTTAAAGAGATACATACATATACATATATGTATATTAAGTATTACAAAAATGTATATCTAGTATATATATATATATATGTATATTTATATACTTAAAGTTAAATAACATATATGTATACAAATTATATAAATGCTATAATAAAATATTTATACATATAAACTTTTATATAAGACCACATTTACTTTTCTTATATATTCATATACTTTTATTTAAAATAATAATATATATATATATTTCATATATATATATATATATCTGTACATATATATTTATAATTATATAACTACATTTTATAATATACACGTGTCTTTATTTAAGACAAAATAGTATATATTTTATTTCATAATATATACTAATATTCATATACATACATATGTATTTATATAAAAACATGTGTAAATATATTTATATAATTTAATTATATAAATATATAATATACGCATTTTTATTTTATTAATTTTGGATTTCCATTAATCCAATTTAAATTCCTCCTTTTCTTATTTTTAATAATTCCGACTTTATTATTATTATTTTTTTCATTTAATTTCCTCACTTTTCTTAATTTCGGGAATTTCAACTATATTCCCATCTCGTAAATAAATTTTATTTATTTACTTTAATTTATTTATTTCCTCTTATCTATTTTCTTTAATATTTATTTTCAATATTTATTATTTCCAATAATTGAAAAATTTACGGTTATCACATCCTCCCCACCTTAAGAAATTCGGTCCTCCGAATTTAACTTAAGTCCAAAGGTGGTACATGCCGTATACTTATGGCTTCTGACCTTTAGTTCATCCTCCAAATAATACTGCCAGTACACTCTCAATATCAATAGTACTTTAGACCACTACATGCTGTCTTTCATCATATATGTCTATGCTCATGTAATTTCATTTGTGCAAATCTAGAGTTATTCACTTTACTCTTTTCATATAAGAGCCATACATAATAATTTTAACATTACAGCTGATTTATGCTGTTCAACATCCATTCTTCTCACTTAGTGCTTAGTCGACATCATTTGGTACTATCATGTATTCATATCGATCAATTATATGTAAGTGTCCCAGTAGCTTTCACATCTCATGCACACGCTCTCTCAATAACATGGAGCGTTTACATCTCACGCTCATATATATAAATATATATCAGTATGGAGCGGTGCTATCAATACACTTGGGATCTCAAAGCCTTTTGCTATCTCTCGTTAGCATATGGCAACACAGAGACTCCCATCACATGTAAGGCTCACTGGAAACTGTACATACGCATTCACACCGTTTAACACTTATACTTCGACTAAGGCAATAGAGAATCTAAAAGTCTGATAATGGAAAATGATTCTATTTAGATCATCAGTCTTTAATCACTTCCATATCATCATTTCTCTTTTGGATTTATTGTCCACAATGTTCATTTTCACACTTATTCCATCAAGGCTGTATATCATTGCAAATTTTACTGTTAATTATCTCTTACAGTAATAAATCATGAGACAATCACTTTCTCTCCATGTCTCTTTTCATGTAGTATGGTCATTACATCTCTTACGCTTATGGTATATTCAATATCATTTAAATTTTAGAATATACACAGGAATATACTCTTTCCATAATTTAGATTCTGTGATTGAATCCTCGAATTATCCATTTAAGCACCACCTTATCTATATAATTCCACCATTTCTATCATTTCGAGGGGGTTATTTGTACAAACATTTCTTATTTATATACTGGCAGTAAACATATCAATTATCTTACTCCTTGGGTTATCATTACTTTCACTTATCAGTTCTGGCTTTGATTTTACATCTTGCCATAGTTATGTGATAACCAACACCATTCACTTTCAGTCTTAACTGCGGGAACTGTTTCATATTAATGTTCCCTTCTCGTCATGCAATTTATTTCCTTATCTCACTTTCATTTTCGTTTTCATATTTTTACTCTCATTCCTTTTTTTTGTCGGTTTTCTCGATTGGTATGGTACTATACAGCTAAGATCTTTTAAAATCTCGCATACCATCTATTCTTTACACTTATCCATCTGCCGACTTTAATTTCTTTAATTAGATCTCGTCTATAGAGCAGCCAGTCTCATCACTCTTTTATAAGCTGGCAATAGTATTTAGCTAGACTCATTACTTTCGTATCTCAATCATTATTTTATATCATAGACAAGTTCACTGTCATCCTGTCGTTTCGAGATCTTATCTCTCAAAAGGAGATGCTGTCTATCCAAATTTCTTAGTTGTTAATCTTAGCACAATTCCACAGCCTTTAAGAGTTTAAGGATTATATCACAATGCTGCTCATGTTCCATTTATACTTTAGACTCTATCAGTATTTTAGCAATTTTCTCTTGTAAGGATGCCTCATTCTTTAGGCTTATATACTTTACAAGGCAACTCATTACCCTTGTAACTTCAATAGGAACTCGTAAAATTCACTCCGAGTTCGAATCATTATCTTATGGACATCAATCTTCAATCTTTTATCTAATGACGCTTTATACTGAGGCTAGTCTTATTAGTTCCTCACATATCTCAAATCAGATCAAGAAAGCGTTTATTTTCATGTAGATGAATACTTGTTCTTCACCAGAACTTTATCAATGGTAGGAAATTAATACATCATTTTTAATTCATCTACATCTCAATATCATTTGTATTTCTCTCATTTACACTTATACAGATAATTCCATTATTCTCAATTTGTCATTATCTGTATTTTCGTCATTCAGACCTTTACACGTGAATTTCATTATTCACACTATTTTCAGAGTTATTTTCTTAAACTTTTCGGATTCTTTCTACATCCTCCGATATAAGCTTAGAATTTAACTTCATATGCAAAATCGAGTCAATGTTATATCGATTCCTCTAATTTATATAACTCTGGAAGTTTTATCGGAAATCAAATCTGATATTTTCTTTAATCATACATTTCTTATCATCTTGTGACCATCGTTCTTCAACTTTTCATCTGATTATGCCTTTTACAAAGATTGTTCTTATAAGCTCCTTATACGTCTCCGATTAAATCATATTTAAGGCATCACTTCCATATAATATTTATTTGTTCTTCATAAGAATTTTAGTGTATAACCAAAAATTTTAATACATCATTTAATTCATCCTCAAATCATATCATTTGTATTTCCTTCCTTTACATCGATACTTGTGAATTTCATCATCCATATATTTTCCAAAAATTATTTTCTTGAGCTTGTTGGATTTCTTCTATATTCTTCGATACAAGCTTAAGAATAAATTTCATATCCGCAATCGAGTCAACATTCACCTGATTTCTCAATCTATGTTACTCTGAAATTTATCGGGGTTCTGATCCGATAGTTTCTTTAACCACCCTTCTTTTATCATGTTGGACCTTTATCATTGTGCCCCATCATTTCATAATGTAGTTTCAAGGCAGAGACATTCAATACTCAAATCATTTTGATACATATTCTACCTTGATTTCATCACCTAGCAATGCTTTACAGCGTTACGAATCTCATTCTGGTAAGCTGTATCAAGTACAACGGTTCTCAACACACTTTACAACTACCTGTTTCAATTCAATTATTCACTTTAAAACCATTTCCATTTACTAAATTCAGGCTTTGTTCCCTCGAGTATATTCTCCACAAGGTTTGAACCTTGGCACCCTTACGTACCTAGTTCCTTACACTCGTGTTATCACTAAGCTTCTTGTAAGAGTCCCACCTGTTCGAATCGACCGTTGGCGAGTATTCCCTAGACGATTCCTTCCGCCCAGGTTTACCCTTACTAGTGAGTCGGCGATGACATAATTCGCCTATATCTCATAACACATGATCCACTACGGGTCGCCCATCATTGAGTCGCCCATCACAGTTCTGTCTCAAGGGTCCTGAAGAATTTAGGTTACCTGTCATCTTCTTTTTATCACTTCACTATTCTTATAATTATTCTCTAACTTACAGTACTCCACACAGTACTTCATTCTGTAGCACATATTTCAAGATATGTCGGTTCTATATACGATTATCAGTTTGATACCTCAAAATAGTAAAACGTATAGAACCATAAGTAACCACACCAGTATGTATTTCATTATCGATACTGTTCACCTCATTAGTCAATTCCTATAATCATCTCACTCTTCATAGTATTCAACGATCCCGTTCAGCACACTCTTAATTTTTCCACCCTTACAGCCAATAACCAGGTCAATCATCTCATGACATTCCACTACACTTTTTGGATCGCATCATATAAGGCCCCGGCCCGTCCGCCGTCCACCTATACACGTTTTATTGTGATGCCTCGGATTTGCCGGTCTCAAGCCGGAGGGGCCCGAGCCGCACCACTCATCCGTACTCGTTTTATTGTAAGGACCGGGAGTGCCTGGATCTCCGTTAACCAGGGATTTACCACCCCAGTATCTTACTCATACGTACTGTCCGCTCTGGGTTCTAGAGGTGGCCCCGTCACATAGACGTGGCACTTAGTCTCTCACGGATTGTTTTATTGTAAAGCCTAGGATTTACCACTATGGCCCAAAGTCCACTCGTGGAGGGGCCCTGGCCGCCTCACTCAATCGTACAGTTATCCCCTATGCCCACAGTCCACTCGGGGTTTTTCTTTCGCGTCCGTAATCTAAGTGTTAGTGGAATCAGTAACAGGGATCGTTAGATTCATATGACATCTTCTATGCCATTAATAATTCCATTACTATCAATGGATTCCAATTCAGCTCGGTTTTAACACTATTCCGAACATCGCACAATATAGGGGCATTTTCGTTATTTCGACATTTATTTCTATCTCCTCAATATACATTCAAATCAATGAACTGATCATCTATGTGTTGATGGTATCCTTTCTGATACTTATAACAGCAAGTTAGATCTCATTCGATTTTCGACAGAGAAGTTCACTAAAATCCACAATGGGATTAATTTACTTGTAATTCAGCTTTATAACATTAATTTCTCTGTCAAATCGATCAATTCCAACTTCTGGTGATCTATTTTGACTCCCGGTAAAATTTTGGGGGTAGGGGTATTTTGGTCATTTTTGGCTAAAAATTTTCTCTCTCTTAAAATTACCCTCAATCGGTGATCTTAAAGTCTATTTAATGATGATATTTCATTCCCCTACTTTATACCATCACTTTCAGGTTTCAGTTCGATTCGGACAGAAAGGCACTAGTGGGGCCCTCACCGAGTCCATTTATGTTCCTTACCGAACAGGCCTTCATTTAGACTAGGAAAATCACCAATAATTTGGTAATTTCTGAGCCTATTTTCTTCTTTAACATTCTCAGTTTATACTTTCTCACTCCCTTTAAATCATTTTACTCTATTTACAATCATTTATCTTCTCTATGTATTCAGACGACACAGTACTACCGGGGATGTTTAACTCTTTTCCTTCTAAAAGTATCCACAGACATCAGGCCAACCATTGCTCTGATACCACTAAATCTGTCACGACCCGTGACCACATTTTCATCTTCTTATACACATCTTAACCGGTTGGGCTGTCTGTGATACTTCACTTGTACTGACTGTTAAACAATTTTACAATGTATTGTTTATATTATACACATCCCCTATCGTAATTTATCATATAAGTAGTACTGTTGACATGTCTAAATACAGAGAATAAATGATCATACCTCAAATAAACAGTCGGTCTGACACATTGTCCTTCGTGTACAGCCAGGATCCACAATCCACTGAACTCACATTCATCAAAACCTGAAATGTTGAAAATTAAGGGGTGAGCAAAACCACGGCTCAGTAAGAGAATTATATGCCTCACTTGATACTCAGCTTCCTATATGCTAAAAAATCTTTTTCATTTTTCCTATGGGCTCTAAGCTCGCATGTAGGAAGGATACTACAGTCGGCTAGGGATCCGAATGGAGTAAGGTAGGTATTTTAGAATACCATACTTGTTACGGAACCTAGAAACAACTGTAGAGAGAAATTTTCATTTTGTTTTGAATTAATAAATCCTTTTTCCTTTTCAGTCTTTCATAACCTTTTTCATATTCTTTTCAAATTAATGCTTTTACGAAATAAAGCATTTCTATAAAATAATTAATATTCGTATATTCCTTGAAAAGAATGTTAGTTAAATCATCATTTTATTTCTTTAAAATTCATTTCATGTTTTAATGTACTCTCTTAATTAGTACCGTCCTTTAAAAAGCAAAATAAGCTATTAAAATCTATTCCATTCTTAAGTTCACAAGGCATCATTCTTTTTATCAGTATGATTAAGTGTGAACGAGACGAACATTCAAGTAGCACATGTTTGAGTGGCATATATAAACAAAATCCGTTATATCACACACATCATATGTCATGTGCATAAGATCTATTTCATCCTTCGACATTTGTCCCATCCCCATCAGAACTTAGACCTTTACTAACACATCAGAACACGTGCAGCACTTAGTTCCCAAAGGATTCTAGAGGTGGCTCACATGGTAAAGTCATCGAGTCTCTGCTCGGTTTGGCCTTTACTAACACATCAGAACACGTGCAGCACTTAGTTCCCGAAGGATTCTAGAGGTGGCTCACACGGTAAAATCATCGAGTCTCTGCTCGGTTTGGCCTTTACTAAAACATCAGAACACGTGCAGCACTTAGTTCCCGAAGGATTCTAGAGGTGGCTCACACGGTAAAATCATCGAGTCTCTGCTCGGTTTGGCCTTTACTAACACATCAGAACATGTGCAGCACTTAGTTCCCGAAGGATTCTAGAGGTGGCTCACACGGTAAAGTCATCGAGTCTCTGCTCGGTTTGGCCTTTACGCCATATGTACTTTCCACTGTCTTATCAGATCTCATGTAGTACTTATGATCTCATATTCCATTTAAGACCATAGAAAGAATATTAGAATTATCATTTCTTCCTTTTTGAAAACATATTACATGTTTGTATCTCATGTCTTATGAGAATCATCTCACGGTACTATAATCAGTACCTAAATAAGCATTTTGTAAAAATTGCTATAATTCAATTGATTCTCTTATCATATTATATAAAACATGTTCTTTTCACATGTCACCCATCATGTATTACATTTTCCGGTTGGCATATTCCATCTTATGTAAAATACTTTCCTTTTTAACATATCACCAATCATTTATGGAGTCTAAGATAGACATCAATCTTATCATACTATAAACCTCGGAGGGTAAGGGAATACGCCGGTCAAATCTATACCCATAACCTATATTGTCCTCGGTGGATCACTGATTTAGGCGTCGACCGGGACTAAACAGGTCACATATCATGCATCAGCATGATAGGAATGCCAACCAGTCTCAAAACCGTATTTTCATCATAAAATAAACCTTTATGGAATTTATATAAATATATAATTCCATAATTTAAAACCATAAGGGTTAAAATCCTTTAGTGAATATTTATAAAAATATTCATAAAAATAATCACTATATTTCACTTCATCTTTCTTCTTGTATTTCGTGTAATTTATCTATTTCGAGAATTTTCGGTGATTTCATTGTCACCATTCTCGAATACATGAATATTTTAAAATTCCATCTCATTATATTCGTGTTTTATGAAATTTAGTAATTTCCTCATATTTCGTGATTTACTATCGAAATTCGGAAATAAAATCATTTAATATGATTTTATAAAGTTTTTTTTCTAAAATTTTCGGCAGCATAACGGCTGCCGGTTTACTAACCTCCTGCACGGAAAATACCGTTTTAAATCTTTCAGCCAGTACTTCTTCCCAAATTATTTTCAGCAAATCATGCATCATAATAATTTCCATAAAATATTTGCATAAAATATTTCAATTTAAAATATGCAGACTAAGTATCCTTACAGTGCTGCACATGCATCCCTTACCTTTTTTCGGGTCGGCGAATTCCGCTTATCGATCGCGCCCGCACTCCATTTCTCCCGATTCCTTATCCCGATTGCTGAAAATAATTTCTGGAATTAAAATTCTAATTTTTTAGAATTTTTCATAATTTATTTAATTTTTTTTCTGAAATTAAATTCTCGGGAAATTTCTTACCGAATTTGTAAAATCCCGGGTTGTCGAATTTCCGGGAATTTTCCGAATTCCCGAAATTCTCCTTTTTTTTTTCTTCCTTTTTCCTCTTTTTCTTTTCTTTCTTTCTTTCTTTTTCTTTTTCTTTTTCCTTTCTTTTTCCTTTCTTTTTTCTTCTTCCTTTCCCGGTCAGACTGGTTCAGACCGGTCCAACTCCTTTCCTTGCCAGTTCCTCGCCGGCGGCCGGTTCTCCGACGGTTCAGGCGTCCCTCAGCTGGCCGGCTGCACAACGAACTTGCCGGTGCCCTCCGTTTGCCCTGGATCGGTGGCACGGCGGCGGATCGAGGCGGTTTTGGCTCGGTTCTTCTTCCTCTTCGCCGGCGTTCCTCCGCCGTCCATTGCGTCTCCGGTGGCCTCCTTCGGCTTCGTCTTCCTCCGGTGAAGCTTCGGTGGCAGTGCCGGCCACCGATTTGGTCGGCATCGCCGTCGGCCATTTTCTTTTCTCTTCCGGCGTTTGCTTCTGTTTCCCGTTCGATTTTCCTCCGTTTCTTCACGCCGGCGTTGGCGTCGGCTTCCTCTTCCCTTGCCGGCGTCGACGCTTCTTTCCTTCTCCTCCTTTCCCTCTCCGGCGGTCGCTGACGGGGGCGGCTCTTCCGGTGACAGAATCGGGAAACCCGATTCTGTCTTTTGTTTTCCTTTTTATTTGGTTTCCTTTTTGGTTTATCCCTTTCCCTTTTTAGTATGTAACCTAATATATATTATACACCATATTTTATACTTTATACATATACTATATATTATATACTACACATATATTAATTCATACATAGTATAATTATTTATATAGATATAATATAACAATATATCTATTTTATATTTATGTTATACAATTTAAATAAAATAATATTTGCTTATTTATATAGTATTGTACTATATATATATTTAAAGAGATACATACATATACATATATGTATATTAAGTATTACAAAAATGTATATCTAGTGTGTGTGTGTGTGTGTGTGTGTGTGTATATATATATATATATATATATGTATATTTATATACTTAAAGTTAAATAACATATATGTATTCAAATTATATAAATGCTATAATAAAATATTTATACATATAAACTTTTATATAAGACCACATTTACTTTTCTTATATATTCATATACTTTTATTTAAAATAATAATATATATATATATATATTTCATATATATATATATCTGTACATATATATTTATAATTATATAACTACATTTTATAATATACACGTGTCTTTATTTAAGACAAAATAGTATATATTTTATTTCATAATATATACTAATATTCATATACATACATATGTATTTATATAAAAACATGTGTAAATATATTTATATAATTTAATTATATAAATATATAATATACGCATTTTTATTTTATTAATTTTGGATTTCCATTAATCCAATTTAAATTCCTCCTTTTCTTATTTTCAATAATTCCGACTTTATTTTTTTTTCATTTAATTTCCTCACTTTTCTTAATTTCGGGAATTTCAACTATATTCCCATCTCGTAAATAAATTTTATTTATTTACTTTAATTTATTTATTTCCTCTTATCTATTTTCTTTAATATTTATTTTCAATATTTATTATTTCCAATAATTAAAAAATTTACGGTTATCACATCGGTGGTCAAGGTGCCAAGTTTGAAGTGTGCTAGTGCAGTAGTAGCAAAGATGGAGATGGAGGTGACGGTGTGCCCTGTTGATGGGAGACCTTTTTTTTCTTTTTTAGGTTTTTCTTTTACCCGTATCGTTTTGCCTCCTCCAAGGTTTTTTCTCTAGGGTTTTTCCTCTCTTTTCCGCGTGTGTTGTTCCTCCTCCCCCAAACCGTGTAAGCCTCCTCTATTTATGTTTTGGTCTTTTTTCATTTTTTTAGAAAGAAAAATCCTAATTTTAATGTATTAACCCCAAAATTTTGGGATCTTTATTTTGTTATTTATTTCTTGTTTGATCCCTTTTAACTTATTTCCTTTTTTTTATTATTATTTTTGGGCAATGAATTTTCAGATTTAATTTCACCCAATTTATTTCTTTATTATTACTATCTTTCTTATGGCAACAAATCATTGAAGTCAACTTCCTTTCATTTTATACATTTTTTTTAAAAAAAACAAATCCTTTGGTCAACTTTGGGTGTGCATAGGACTTTAGGTATTTTGCATGGAAGGGTTTGCATGGAATGCATGGGGTTCCAACTTAAGATTTGATCAAAATTGATTTTTTTATTTTTTTGATTTTTTTTAATTTAGAGAAATTGTTCGGACAAAATTAGGTGTCTACAATGACCATGAATTCTTAGGATACAAACTTTTCATGTCATGTTGGATGAAGTATCAATGAATAACTGCTGACTGAATTCAGTGTTAAGGTTGTCCTGCTATTTTTCAGTCTGACATCTATTAACCCTTTCTGCTTGTTGCCCTGTTTTATATTAAATTGTTCTGGAAAAGCTACCTTGACAAAAAGCCATTCATCCCATATGGCTAGTCCTTATTTTGAAAGGTGCTTTGGCTTGTATAGATTCTCATTATGTACTTAGACATTAAATTTCTTAAATCAGTTGAGGTGATAGACGTTTAATTGCAGAGTTGATGGTTGAAGTGCCAAATATACTGGAATATTGAACTGTGCCATTTGGACTTTGCAGAAGGTGTATTATATAATGAAAACTTAGCCTCGCAGGATCAATGGTCTAATGCTAGTCTCATTAGTAATAACCTTATATATTTACATTATAGCCTTCTTCTTTTATAACCAGTGACGAGCTTCAGAAGCAGAAAGTTCCAAAAAAATTCATGTCCAAGTAACCATTCTCTTCAGAAACCTTACACCTAACTTATACACACGCGCACACGTGTTTATGCTATTGTCCTATCCTCCTACCTATTCAATTATTCCCCATATGGCGCTTTAGCAGAAAAAAATCAACAAATGTACTTAAAAAGCTCAAGCTTCATATTAAGGTCCTCAATGCTGAGGAGCAGAAGAAAATTGCAGAATGTGTCTATAATTTACAGCATATGGACCAAAAGGGGCAACTTGGAGGTATGTCTATGAAAACCCTAACCTTCTTTGTTTTTGTTTCAGTTTTTGTGGGTGACCTTGATAATGAGCACTTATAATTCACCTGATTCATTAATCGACTCAAGTTGGAGATGGCCTACCTGTTTGCTCTTCTTTTTGCTATGGTAAAGGCTTTATGGCTTGGAGAAATCTAGTAGTTCTTTTTCAAGAATGACAAAAATGAAATTAGTGTATTCTCATTAAGTAGTGTATAAAAGAGGCTTTAGATATCCTTGTTGTCTCACCATATAACAGTAGCAACACCTCCACACTAAACAAAACTTTTGGGTGCAGTACCTTAAAAATAATTTTTAGGTTAGAAAACACAGCAGAGAGGTATTCTCAAAACCAGTAGTGGAGTTGTCGGTATTAGATTAGTTAGAAAAGTTTATTTTTCTTATGAATTAGTTATAATGTGCCTTTTTTGGCAAGTTTTGACATGAATTCTAATTTCGAGTTTAGTTAAAGTGTTGCTGAGAAGGCCACTTGGCAGGTGCCAAGTTGCTTAGTCATAAGTATTCTGTATCAATGCAATGAAAATGAGTTACGTTGTAGAATTGACTTTTGATATGAAATAAATCTAGGTTTCTCTCCATTGCAGAATCAGTGCTGCTAGTGCAGTAGGTAGGTTTGGTTAGTGCTACTTTTTGATAGCTAGAGAAGGTTTTGAAGAGACAGAAGCTAATGTGGTATCTATTATGGATTTAAGTGTTTCTCAACCATGCAAATTTCTAACTTATTTTTCATTGGATTCTCCAGCACAAATTCATTGATTCCTTTCCTTTCTTTGCATTTTTTGCAATTTGGTGTAATAAATTTTGTACCATTATCTACTTTATTTTATAGAAAATAAATTTTGTTTAATTTGGTGTTTCAGTAGTTAATTTTTAATATTTTCTTAAATTGTAGTGTATTGTATTTAAGCAGTCAAAAGCAAACATCATCATGCATCTTGTTTTTTAAATTTAAACTAATTTTAAGGATATTTTTAATTAAAAAAAAGTTAGGATAAAAAACTTATTAATTTAATAATTAAGTTATTCTAATAAAAAATTTAAATTTAAAATAAAAGTCACTAAATATAAAAATTTCAATTTTCAAATAAGACTTTTATCGGCACTTAAAAGTGCCGGTAAAAGCTTTTAAATTTTAAAAAATTCAATAAATATAAAAAATTCAAATTTTAAATCGGAAAAGTGCCGGTAAAAGTCTTTTACTTTTAAAGACATTTAAAAGCGCCGAGAAAAGTCATGCCGTAATTTGTCAAACTTTTGCTGGCATTGGAGTACATCACTGCCGGCATACCTTCACTGGCATTCACCTGGCCGACGATCAGCTGGCGGTCAATGAATGGTCGGTAGGGTTTTTACCGGAAGTTTATTGATCTTTTACCGGCACTTATAAGTGTGTATGTGTATCATCCCGAATCTACAGTAAATCACATATTTACTCTTATTCACACATTTTTACCGGTTGGGCTGTCTGTGATGCTTGACATTCTATTAACCTTTTAAGAAATAAATGGTACTTTCATTTCCGTACCAAAATAGAAATATGAATACCTAATAATTTTTGAGATCACCTACATTTCCTTTTTACTCAAAGTAGTACTGTACAATTTTACTGAATATATAAAAGAATATGATGTACCTTTGATATCGTATATCTGCTGACTTTAGCAGCCAATAACTCTGGAAGGTAAACCTTTTAATCCAAATCAATAACCTGTGGAGTGGAAATAAGGGGGTGAGCGACAACGTGCTCAGTAAAGAAGTTGTATGCTGCTTTATAAAACCAAAACTATATACCACAAAATGTTTATTTTCCCTAACAGCATACCCAGTAGGTAAACAATGGATATAGTGAACAGTCTTTAATATTCAAATCACTGGCTAAACAGTTTATAATATAATGTAGTAAACAGTAAACAGGAAACAGGATTTAGTAAAACCTCTCAGTAAACAGAAATCAGCAAGTTGAGACTAGGCATCACCCTACAAATAAATCATGCTATCATTGTTCCCCTAGGAACACAAGTCGTCTGCTTTGGGGTGCACCCGTAGGCCATCGCCCCTCACGGCTTTCTCAGAGTGTGCCCTTAGGCCAAAACTCCAATTCGTATCCCCACTGGGACACAGCTAGATCTATGGTCACAATCTATATGTGATCCTCGGGTACACTTGCCAGGTGATCTCGAGACCTCTAATGACTTGGCGGGTCAATCAGTCATGTGAATAGTAATGCATGAAACTCGGGGCCTAAAGTCTCAAAAATCAATTCATATCTCATAAAGAACCTTTAAGGAATATTTCACACATTTCATCATTTCTTTAAAATGATCGTTTTCCAAAAAGGTATTATATTTTCTGTTTACAAAACATAGTAAAAACAGCCAGTAATTTCACCATTTTTCATGTGAGAAGAACACAAGTTAAACCGGCTCGCCCCTCGCAATAGATTGAACTTGCATGTTTTCATTCGCCCATGCGGCGAACTAACATCACCTACTGTGGCTCTCACACCGAATTGAACTGGGGGGTCGCCCACAAAATATTTCTCTTTTAAAAAAACAAGGGATCGCCCACTGTTGGCTCGCCCAGAATTATATCAAAGGGGTCACCTATCTTTGGCTCGCCCAGATTTTATTAAAACAGGGGTCGCCTTTCTTTGGCTTGCCCAGAAAACAACATAGGGGTCGACTTTACAACTCGCCCAAATCATGGTCTGTGAAAACAGTTTATCAAACTAATGCATGTCTCAAACCAAATCATTTTCTCAATATTTTTATAACTTTTTACTCCACAGGACATGTATTTCACTTCACATACTACTCCCTTACCTGGTCTTACGAAACCGAGCTTCCCGATTACGTCTATTGAAATCATACTTCTCGGCTGAAAAATAAATTTTATCAAAAATTATTAATAATTTTCTTCTTATTTTTAAACCACTAAAATTCATAAAATGCAGCCACTAACTTCATGTTATGAATACAACCAGTATAATTTATACTGGTGCTAAATCTCAACTTCTTCAATTTAATTCCCTTTTCAGTTCCGATTTCACCAGTCTTTTTCTTTAAATTTCTATATTCATTTTCTATTATTAAACTATAAAATTCAGCATTGATTCATGCCTCAAATAACATGGCCAAGATCCCCCTTTTTGGCCAATTCTTAATTTTGCTTTCATTTTCCATTTTAACCTCTCTAACATTCTTGTCTCATATCAAGTTGTTATTTCCTATCTTTGACATGCCAAAATATGCATGTCCTCCATGAGTTCATAAACCCACTGAAATTCACAAAAATTGGCAGATTTTTATTAATCCAATTTTATAAATTTCTAATGGCATACTTGTATTCTATTCCATTTCCTTAGCTAGAACATAAATTTAGAATAATTCAAAACACCCAATTTTCAAGTCTTCCACACTTGGCCGAATATCCTTTAGCCTATTTCTCCTTATTTATTTAGTTTAAATTCCATATCTTGAGTATACCATCCATGCTATGACAAGTAAAAATCATCATAAGAAATAAGTCAACACCAAAACTCATTACCTTTGCTTGACCACATCGATACTACTCCCCAAACAGAATACTTTCTGTTTCAAGTCAGCCTCTTCTCTTGGTTTCTTTAATGGTTTAAATGATGAAGGTAAGATTGATAAGGAAGGCTTAAGTGGTTAGCTAGCTAAAGGGTGTAATTTTGCTAATTAAGCATGCAAGAAATGGATGTAATGACTATTTATCCTGTTATCAAATCCACTTAGCTTCCCATCGTTTTCCTCATCATTTTCCTTGTCTGTTATCTCATTAAATGATGAAGAAAATGGTAGCTAATAAGAATACGGTGAAGAGCAATTTTTTCTACCTCTATTAATATATGCCAACCAATCAAGATTTAGTTACATGTACAGTTAATCCATTTCTTCATGCTTTCCTTGTCTTATTGTGCATTTAAGACATGAAGAAAACTGCAGCAAAAGAAATCGGCTGGAGCCATTTTTCCCTTACACGTTATTGACTTGTTTAGCCTACCTTTGATGGCTACTTCAGCCAATAAATTCTTCCACCTATTCTCTTATTATATTTCTTCATCATTTGTTACATTAAAATTCATTTAATGCATGACGAAATTGCAGCACAAGGTGGCGTAGAAGCATTTTCCTTTCACACGTCTTTTACATCTTTTCTTTGGTCTTTGTTTTACACTTCCACAAGGATAATTGTTCAGCTATTATTTTTAAGCTTCTTTTACTTTATATCTATTGTCTTTTATTCATTAAAACCGAATACTTTTACAGCCAAAAGAATCGGCTGGAAATTCATGTTGCTGTCCACGTTTTTGACTATGTATTCTTACCTCCTTTTCATAATTTCTAGCCAATGATATTCCTTTATCTAGTACCTCTTATATACTATCTTTTAACTCATTTTCCTTTACATTTTCTGCTCACAAAAGTCTTTGTATTAGCGGCCTTTAAAAGGCTAGATAAAACGTGTAATAGTAGCAAAATGGCATGAAAGTCCACTTTAGCTGCACCTTTGTTGACTTCCATTTCCTAATTCCTCCAATAAGCATTTTTATCATTGCTTTATGTGTTACCTCCCTCTATTGTATGTTTATTTTATTTTTTTCTCGTTCCTTTTACAGCTTTCCAGCCGAGCATAACAAGGTAACAAAAAAATTTGGTGTGTTGTTTATTTCTTGGTTGCATTTTCCTTGACTTTTCTTTGCCTCTTTAATATAGATCTCAGCCCATGATTTTCCAGCCTTGTATCTCATCAATACTCTGCTATTTATCTCTATTATTTATCCAATTTTTACACCAAGATTGGTCTCAAAATTTTGCTTCTAGCCTTGTGTACTAGCAACCATGAGTGGCGTGGAAGCCAACTCTTCTTTGCTACACAATTTAAATTCTGTTTCTTCTTTCTTTATATATTCCATCAATCATAATTTTATCACTTGTCCAATAAATAGTTTTTTTCCTTTTGTAATTATTTTTGTTGATATTTTATACCATGGAATAACTCTTCCATGCATAATTTTTCTGATTCTTTTTCTTCTTATATTCTATGCTCTTTAATTCATCTTTCCATATTTGTTTCAACTTTATACACTATACTACAATTCATGAATCCAAAAATCCCAACTTGAGAATGGAATTTCATTCCCTCTTTATTTAATTCCACTAAAAATTTAAATTTCACTATCAATAATTCACAAGTATAGTGTATAGTGTAATAAAATCGGGTCTTACAGTATGTATATATACATACATGCATACACACATATACACATATGTGTGTATGTATATATATATGTGTATATGTATATGTACATGTATGTGTATACATACAAACATACATACATACATACGTACGTACCTACACACACATATATATACACATATACATGTACATGTATATATACATATATATATATATATATACACACACATAATATATATACACACACATACATATATATATATATGTGTGTGTATATATTTATATGGATTTATATATGATGTACTAATAGTGTATAGTTTCTATACACTGTCAATACACCAGAGGTTGACACCTCATCAATAGATCCTTATATGCAAATATAAATAAATTTTTTAAATTTGCCCATAATGGCCTATTGATGAGGTTTCAATCTCTGATGCATTGACAGCGTATAGAAACTATACACTACTGTCAGTGCATCATATACAAACTCTATTTATATATATGCACACTTTATCATTTTAGAATAGTAGCTAGAATTTGATTGGCAAACACCATATATTTGACCTTCTCTCTCCTTATATACGTTAAGCACTCTCATGGTGGGGATTCTGTCTTCATCATAAAGTCACCTTTGCACATTTGAACTCAGCCACTGTTGTTTGAGGGTAGTTCTTTACTGATCTCTATCTGATTTATTATTGTTGTTGCACAAAACAACAATAAAGGTGTGCTGACGTCAATATTGTCTTCTTTCTCCACGTGTCTCCAAGAAGCTTCTGTGAAAAAAGAAAAGTCAGAGAGACGCAGGGGTGGTTCCCTGCGTAAACACTCCGATGCTTAAGTCAGCAAAATGTTCTTCAGTATTGGGAAGCGTAAAAGCCAATAGTCAAAAAATTAGAGCATAAAATTGTACCTGGAGGCCTATTTATAGGCCAGCCTTCTAGGTTAATTGCTTAAGGATAATGACATTATCTTGCTAAGAGTTTGTGTCCCAATATAACACAAGTTCCTTGAAAATCGGGAGCTTCCGGAGCCTGTCGCCGGCGAGAGACTCATACCACGTGGCACGTTGTGGCGTCAGGGGTCTGTCGCTAGCGGCAGCCGAAACCGTGCGCCAGATGTCGCCATATGACTGTAGGCGACGGACTAGGAATCTGTCGCCCGGCGGTAGGTATATGCATGCCACGTGTCGCGTTGTGATTGCAAGCGACAGACTCTGAGTCTGTCACCAGCCGACAGGTATGATCACGCACTTCTACCTCTGTCGCATTTGGTCTCGCGGAACAGAGACTCTGTCGCCCAGCGACAGATGTGATGCATTAATCATTTATCGTCAAAGGCCACGTGGACCAGTGAGTCCTTGCCACGTGGTAGTTTCTGACGCCATTGGGCCTAGCCCAACACGGGTAGACTTTGTCATATCAATTGCTCCCCACTCTCTTGTTTGATTTCTCCAATCAAGAGAGTATAAATATGTGTTTTTGGGCCTTAAACCACTATGAATAGTCCTCTTTGTTTTTTTTGTGTATTTTTTGCAGGTGAAAAAAAGGTCTATTTTGTGAGAGACGTGATCAGGCGCGACGTTTGGCATTCCCTGGCGCGACGTTTGGCATTCCCTGTCGCAGCTATATAAACCGCTGGGACCCGACGAGAGACCCCACGAAAACCTCTGAGCAGCCATCTGTCGCAAACTTTCAGCTCTCTCGCCAAAAGAGCCTGTCGCCAAAAGAGCCTGTCGCTCTCCCACCAGAAGTCTCTCGCTTACCTTAGTAAGTATACATATATCGCCTGTTTATTGCTTCTCGCAACTAGATTTAGGTCTCCCGCAGGTGTTGTAGTCTTCCGCTTACAGTTTTAGGTCTTCCGCAAGTGTTTTGCTCAGTAGGTCTGTCGCCCAGAAGGTCTGTCGCCCAGAAAGTCTGTCGCCCAGAAGGTCTGTCGCCCTAATAGGCCTGTCGCCTTATTGGGTCTATCGTCTGTAGACTCTGCCGCCGGGTAGTTTTTTGCTTTTTTCTTTTCTACCATGTCTTTGCTACGCCCGGGTAAAACACTTAAAACAGGTGGTCTCGTGTGTTCTTTGACAAATGTCGACTTAGAAGATATTAGGACTCGTTTCCCTCTTCCTTCGGGTTATGGCTATAGACTTCCGGTGCAAGGAGAGGTCACACCTAACTTGGTTAGGAATGGTGTAGCCGTCCATAAGGCTTCTTTGTCTTTCGGTTTTCGCTTCCATCTTCCGGAGTTTGGTGAAGCATTTCTTAGATATAAGGACATCGTCCTGTGTCAACTCCACCCCCATGTGTGGGCTCAGCTGGTAGCGTTTTCCATAGTGTGTCATAACCTAGGTATTGTTCCAATGGTTCCCCTTTTAAGCGCCTTTTTTAGAGTTCGCAGGCTGAAAGGGTTAATAACGTTCTCCCTTCAATGGTTAACAGTTGACGAGTTTCCCAATAATAAAATTTTCTCGGATCTCCCTAATAAATTGCGCAGTTTTGAGAGCCAGTGGGTCGTTGTCGAGATTCCAAGTAACCTGCGGATTCGCTCTAGATGGAATCGTGATACCTCTGACCACTCGCAGCGCTCGGAGAGGTTCAGAACAGAAATTTTGAGGGACCAATTTGGCGAGCCTATTTGGCGAATCTGCTCCACTGGGGAGTGTAATTTATTTTCTCTTCTCACCCTAGAGAACATTGCCGCTGCCGGTTGGGGGGTGAGCAGGACCGTTCTTGAAGCTTCTGCTGCCCCATCTAACCTACCTACAACTCCTCATCTATCTGATGCTGGTCCTAGTCAGCCATCCCCGGTATTAGTAGCCGAAGCATCCACCCTTGTAGGCCGTCTTGTAGATGAGTCCTCTTCAGATTAGGAGGACGAGACCCCTGAGGCTGCGGGTACTAATGATCCTTCAGAGGAGAATCCTGAGTGGGCTTAGGCCGATGCCTTTGGGAGTCCTTTCGTCGATTTTCCTTTAGATTCGAACTTGGATAGTCTATAGGATTTTGGTGGTTTTCTAGGTTTCCAATCCTTTTTTACTTCTCGTATGCATGTGCATGGCGTTTTACTTGGTTAGCTAATCATTTCTTTTTATATTGTGCAGGCATGAATTTTCGGGATTTGCTTCGTAGGAGGGATGCCAGTGCTGCTGCTGCTGCTCGAGCGGCTCCTCCTCCTCAATCACAAGTTAGAGCCCCATCTGGACCAGCTCGTGCTCCTACTCCTCCTCCACCTTCTCTTGGCGAATCCAGCCGTCCTATACAAGAGGCTGGGAGAAATAAATGGAAGCGACCTCTTGTCCATGATCGAGGTTCGGGTGATCGCGAGAGTTCTGAATCTCAAAAGAGTGAGTCAGCCCTTCAAGAAGGTGGCTCTTGTGCTGCTGAGGGTAGGTCAGCTCCTCGCCAGCCTAGGCGAAAATACAGAAAGAGGCTGATCATTGAAGCCTCAATGCCCACAAGACCAGTCTTACCCAAGGTGGTCGGCCCTACTTTGAGGAGCTATACGATTGATAGCGGGGTCGTCGTCGGTGGGGAGGATTTCCAGACCTACCTCGGAGTGAACGATAACGACAGTATCGAGGATGCCGGGATAGCATCTCGTTTGGCCTGGAGCACCATTCTTCCTCGCGACGAGGCGGGACTTTTCACAAACATCCCTAAAGCGGAGGATAATTCTGATTATCTCGCTATGAAGGTAAGAGTTCTTGTGCTCGTTTGGTGACGATTAATTCCCTGTTTTTAACTTTTTTCGTCAAGTTATTTTTTTTTATTTGAGCTACTTCTGTTTTTCATCTTACCAGTCGGCTCAACAAATTGCGGCTGTCAATGCCCGACACCGGGCTCTTAGGGAGCAAGCTGACAAAGATATTCACGAGCTTCGTGAGCAGAGAATGGAGCTTGCCAACGAGGTTAGCCAGCTTCATCCTTACGTCCAGAGGATGGAGGAAATGAATAAAAAATATGCTGATCTCGAGCAGAGGTTCCGGGAAGAGCAGTCGAAGGTTGTTTCCCTTCAAGGGTATCAAGAAGCCTACAATAAGGCCGTCGATGATCGGGGAGCTATGGAGAGGCAGCGAGATGAGGCTATTGAGGAGCTGCACAATGTACTAGATCGTCAAAGAGAAGCTCGGATCGAGGCCCGGATTGAGGCCGTTCGGGAATATCGCTTGTCCCAGCATTGCTTTGACAAGAAGACAGAGTTCGCAACGGGATTTATTAAGTACGGTTTCTATCTGGCTCGTTCTTGGCTGGAGAAGCATCGACCTAGTGATGCTTTTCCCGAATTGCTCTTTACTGAGGAGGCCAAGTACTATGACGCCCCTTCTTGGACCAAATATGAGCTCAACTCACAAGGTCCGGAGGCCTACTTAGTGGAGGGAGCTGTAGATAAGCTGGATAATCTTGAAGGTCCATGGCCTCCTCGACAGCCACAACATCAACCTGAGTCTTCCGAGGCACTTGATCAATTTGAGCCTCCAGCAGTGCGTGATGTTTCTGAGCTTATCGAAGCGGGAGATCAGCCTGAGTCTATTGAAGCACTGCTGGGGTTGGATAGCGATGAATTTCAGATTTCGGATTCTGCAGCCATTAATCCCGTGCCAGACTCTGCCGCTGTGGTAGGGCCATTAGGTGATGTTCCTTATCCCGGGATGGCTTCTTCGGCTCCCCAGGATCCTGATGCTTCAAATCCTCCAGTTTCTGAGCTCCAGCTTCTCAAGATGCTAGTGCCGATGTGGCGCTTTCTCAGTCGGCTGATTCGGTCATTGCCGTGGATTAGAGTTTTGTATTTTTTGTTTTGTTTGTTAACTCCTATGTACAGATTAATTTTGAATGAAAAGTATTGTTTCTTTCCTTAGCTCTTTCAGCACTTGTACAAATTTTTGAGTGAAAAGTACCGTTTGTAGCTCTTTCTTTCTATTTATGTGAATACTTTGTATACTTTTATACCATGTTGCTCCCCAAGTTCTACTTTGACATAGCATTTTTATTCTTGTGCAAAGATGAACTTTTCTCGAGCATTGTGCCTATCTTGCGCTTTTTTCGCGTAATGACTTTATTGAATAACGACTGAAATGTCATAATTTGTTGAAAATTTCAACGTATCTCGTAATACCTGGATATTGCGTTTATTTGTTGCTGGAGGGTTTCTAGGTTTGCTTTTATCACGGATTTTTCGTGTTTAAGGATTGGTCTTTACCCGTCTCATACTTTTCCGTGCTTAAGGACTTTGTGTTTGCCCGTCTCGCGCATTTTTCGCTTAGGAACTTTATGTTTGCCCGTCTCGTGCATTTTTCGCTTAGGGACTTTATGTTTGCTCGTCACATGCATTTTTCGCTTAGAGACTTTATGTTTGCCCGTCTCGCGCATTTTTCGCTTAGGGACTTTATGTTTGCCCGCCTCGCGCATTTTTCGCTTAGGGACTTTACGTTTGCCCGTCTCGCGCATTTTTCGCTTAGGGACTCTGTTTTTGCCCGTCTCGCGCATTTTTCGCTTAGGGACTTTGTTTTGCCCGTCTCGCGCATTTTTCGCTTAGGGACTTTATGTTTGCCAGCTGTTGCCTCATTTTAATTCCTGTAACACATAATCTGTCTCACATATTGCGTTAGAGAATATAGGGAATGATTGGCTGGCCTTTATTCACGAATCAGAAAAATAATAACATCTGTAAAGTAATGTAGCAATAGATGGGAAAGTAAAGACAAGAATAATAACAACCAGAAAGCAAAAATTACAATGTTTACTGCTAATATAGCTTAAGATGGTTGGCATTCCAAGTCTTTGAGATCTTCTTTCCTTGCAAGGTTTCCAAGGTACATGTGCTAGGTCCGACCATCTTTCTGACTCTGTATGGTCCTTCCTAATTAGCCCGGAGCTTTCCATCCTCTTTATGGGCGTTTGTGATTGCCGACTTTCTCAACACCAGGTCTCCTTCTTGCATTTCTCTGTTCTTCACCCGTGCATTGTAATAAGTAGCTACCCTCTGTTGGTAAGCAGCCAGCCTCATTTTTGCTTTGTCTCTCAGCTCGTCTAGCAGGTCTAGATTCTCACTTAGTCCTTGAGAATTAAGTTCCTTGATGTAGGGGACCAACCGGGGTGACTCAGCTCCAACTTCTACTGGGATGAGGGCTTCAGTGCCATACACCAAATTGAACGGTGTTTCACCTGTTGACACTTTGCTTGTCATTCTGTAAGCCCATAGGACACTTGGGAGCTCATCTACCCATGCTCCCTTTGCCTTGTCCAGCCTAGTCTTCAACCCATGCAGTATAGTTCGATTGCTCAACTCTGCCTGCCCATTGGCCTGTGGGTAAGACACAGAAGATATTCTTAGGAGAATCTTCAGGCCACTACAAAAATTCCGGAAAGCGTCACAGTCGAACTGCTTCCTATAATCTGCATTTATCACGCGGGGGATCCCAAATCGGCAAATTATGTCTTTCCACACCATTGCTTCCACTTTCTTCTCAGAAATTGTAGACAAAGGCTTCGCCTCTATCCATTTTGTGAAGTAGTCTGTGGCCACAAGCAAATACTTCCTTTGTCCTGAGCCTAGGGGGAATGGCCCCAGGATATCTAATCCCTATTCTGCAAATGGAGTTGGTTGGAGTGTGTTCTGAAGAGTCGAAACAGGCGTGGTGGTTATAGGAGCGAATTTCTGACATTTTTCACATCTTCTTACTTTGTCTGTGGCATCCTTCCTCATTGTAGGCCAATAAAACCCCGTGTGCAATATTTTCGAGACCAAGGCTCGAGCCCCCAAATGTTCACCGCATATTCCCTCATGAACTTCAGCTAAGGTGTACTCAGCCTGTTGGGGCCCTAGACACTTCAACAGGGGCATTGTGAATCCCCGTTTATAGAGTTCCCCATTCACCACAGTAAACCTGGCACTTTTTAACTTCAGCCTTCGAGCTTCGTCTCTGTTAGTGGGGAGTGTGCCCCCGAGTATGTAATCTTTGATCGGGCTTCTCCAATCGCCTCCGATTTCGACATCACAAACATCTTCTTCTTCAATGCTTGGTCTAGCGAGGGATTCTACTTTGACCATACCCCTTTTGACCCCTCTTGAGGAAGCCAATTTTGAAAGAGCGTCTGCATGGTTGTTCTCTGTTCAATTTATCTGAGTCAACTGGAAGTGCTTGAATGACTGTGCCAACAATTGTACCTTCTGCAGGTAAGGGACTAAGGCGGGTTCTTGTGCTTCATACTCACCTGAGAACTGGTTTACCACCAATTGTGAATCGTTATGTGCCATTAAGTTGCTGACTCTCCTAGTTTCTCAGCAAGTCTCATCCCAGTTATCAAGGCTTCGTACTCGGCTGTATTGTTTGAACTTGGGAAATCGAAACGTAGGGAATACTCATAAGTTTCCCCTTCAGGCGATATTAGCACAATTCCAGCTCCACTGCCGTCCATGTTACGAGCTCCATCAACAAATAATTTTCACCAGACTAACTCTGTTTCCTCTTGGACCTCTCGGCCAGTGCATTCTACAATGAAATCTGTCAATGCTTGTCCTTTTATTGCTTGGCGAGGCTGGAAGTGAATGTCATATTCACTCAATTCGATAGCCCACTTAATCAGACGCCCGGAGTGTTCTGGTTTCTGTAGTATTTGCCTGAGGGGCTGATTTGTTAAGATAGTCACCGAGTGAGCTTAGAAGTACGGTCATAACTTCCGAGTTGCTATCACCAGGGATAAAACTATTCTTTCAACTAAAGGGTATCTTGCCTCGGCATCTAGCAGGACTTTGCTTACATAGTAAATCGGGGCAATCTCTATCCCCTTCATTCCTTAGTAGGACTGCACTTACAGCTTTCTCTCCTACACCGAGGTACATAAGGAGGTGGTCTCCGGGACGTGGCCGAGATAACAGAGGCAGCTCTTTCAGGTAGTCTTTCAACCTTTCAAAGGCATCGTTGCACTCTTCCGTCCACTTGAAGTTCTTTCCTGCCTTTATCGCCTTGAAAAATGGTAGACTTCTTTCAGCTGACTTGGACAAGAAACGACTCAAGGCTGCTATTCTCCCTGTTAGCCTCTGGACTTCTCTTACTGTATTAGGCGTCCTCATGTCCAAAATAGCTTGAACCTTCTCGGGATTAGCCTCTATCCCTCGGTTAGTAATCATGAATCCCAGAAACTTTCCAGATCTCACCTCGAATGAGTATTTGTTGGGATTCAACTTCATCTTGTATTGTCGCAGCACATTGAATACTTTAATCATTTTCTCGGCATGTGATTCTCCCCGTCGGCTTTTAATGATCATATCATCAACATAAGCTTCCATGGTGTTGCCTAACAAGTCTTGGAACACCTTATTTACCATGCGTTGGTAGGTTGCACCCACGTTTTTCAAACGGAACGGCATCACTTGATAGCAATATATCCCACCATCGGTAATGAACGAGGTCTTCTCCTCATCATCTGGATGCATCACAATTTGGTGGTATCCGGAAAAGGCATCCAAGAAGCTAAGTAATTCATAACCACACGTTTCGTCTACCAACTTGTCAATTCGAGGTAGTGGATACGAATCCTTAGGACAAGCTTTATTCAGATCTGTGAAGTCCACACACATTCTCCATTTCCCGTTGGTTTTCTTCACCATCACAACATTAGCCAACCACTCCGGATAATTAACTTCCCTGATGAATCCTACTTGCAACAACTTCGATATTTCTTCGTTTATTGCCTGTTGTCTGTCTGGAGCAAAATTCTTCTTCTTCTGTTTTATCAACTTTGCCCCTGAGATCACGTTCAACCGATGGCAAATAACTTTAGGGTCTATTCCAGGCATATCGGCTGGAGTCCATGCAAACACATCACAATTCTCTCTTAAGCATCGGACTATCTCCCTTTTTACTTCTTCAGGCAACTGGCTTCCTACGTACACTATTCTTTCTTCATCTTTCTCATCCAACCGGATTGCTTCCATCTCATCATTAGGTTTTGGCTTAGGCTTGTCTTCGATCGTAAGGGTTTCCTTCCTCTGAATCCCTTTACATGCGGTGGATGCGATATTACATGTCCTGGCTTTCCTTTGATCTCTCCTCACTTGTCCAACACCGTGGGGAGTTGGAAACTTCATTAACAAATAACAGGGATGCACCACCGCTCTCATGTCATTTAATAATGGCCGCCCGAGGATCATATTGTACGCCACAAAAGTTGATCTCACCACCATAAACAACGCTTGTCGAGTGACATACTTCGGGCTTTCCCCTAATGTCACAGGTAGCTGAACTGCACCTTCCACCTTCACTTTTTCTCCTGAGAAGCCATACAATGGTGTGGTTATTGGCTTCAGTTTATCATTGGAGATGTTCATTTTCTCAAAGCAACTCCAATAAATCAAATTTACCGAACTCCCATTATCAACTAGGATGCGACCCACTGGGTGTTTTGCTATTACTGCCGAAATCACCATTGGGTCATCATGAGGGATCATTACATCTCCTCTGTCAGCTGGCGTGAAAGTGATGGGCTCTTCATCATGTTTTTCCTCCATTACCGAATTAATTTGATAAGCCTGTCGGGCGTAGGTCTTTCGAGATGAGGAAGAAGTGCCAGCTAATGACTCACCCCCTGATATCACGTTAATAGCTGGCCCTGTGGGTTCATTGTCTTCCTCTCGGTTCCTTCTTTCTACCCTTCTATCATTATCTCTTCTTTCACCTTCATTTCGTCTAACAGTTCCTCTGTTTTCACCTCTTCTGTCTCTAAAATTATTTCTTCTATTCTGTGCAGGATAGTTAGTTCTATCACCTCTACATATGAAACGGTTTATTTTTCCCTCTCGTGCTAGCTTTTCTAGCTGATTCATCAACTCCCTACACTTCTCAGTTGTGTGCCCATGTGCTGAGTGGTAATCGCAGTATGATCTTAAATCATGGCCCAAATTCCCTGACGTCTTCTTTGGAGTCTGTATGAGACCTGATCCTTCAATGGCTGCCAACACTGAAGCTCGAGATTCGGTGAGTGGGGTATAGGAATTGTATTTCAGTGCGGGAGCTTTCTCAAACTTTCTCGGTTGGCTAGAAGATGCTTCAGTGACCTCTCTTCCTCGTTTCCTTCCATCTTTGGATTCTCCTATCGCTACCATTTTCATTACTTCCTCTTGGGTTACATACTTATGTGCGCAGGAAAGCAGGTCTGAGATGGTTGTTGGCTGATCTAGCGACAAGGATTCTTGCAATTTCTCAGACCTTGTCCCCTGTAACATGGTTGCCACGGCTATACCGACTTGCAGATCTCGCACCTCCAAAGTAGCATCTCTGAACCGATCTACATAACTCTTCAATGACTCCTTAGCTCCTTGCTTAATAGTGAGCAAATAGGTCGGTTCCTTCCTTCTCTGACTATTTACCGCAAACGCCTTGAGAAACTCACTTCGCAGTTGGTCGAAAGAGATAATGGACCCTTCAGGCAGGTTATTAAACCATTTCATCGCATGTCCGGACAGAGTTAAGGAAAAGGCCCTACACATTATCTCGTCTTCCCATCCATGTAACAACATTAGTGCCTCATAGTTTTGCATATGGTCGTAGGGGTCCATCTTTCCGGTGTAGGCGGTCATCTGCTGCATTTTGAACTTTGGGGCAGAGGTTTTCGCATGATGGTCGTGCAGAACGGTACTCTCCTCCTCTGGCTCTCTTCTGCAGACACTAACTTTTTCTCTTCCAGTACCTGTTCTATCATCTTCTTCATGTCCACAGGGGGAGCGAGCTGATTTCGGGCTTGAGATGAATCAGGTAGGTCTCCGACTACTTCCTTACCCTTAGCTTGAGGTGCGTTTGTTCGTACCATTTGCGTGCACCAAGTGGGGTCAAACTCCGACCCGGTTAGCACCATCAAAATTTGACAAGTCATGGTGGTGGGCGGTAGACCCTGTCACCCGGTCATCGTCCTGTCGCCCATCCATCTGCCACCCTACATATGGGACCTATCGCCTAACCCCTGTCGCGAGTTCTAACTATACTGCTTCTTCATTCTCTCGCTGGGTTCTTGCGACAGGCCTCCCACTGCCCTGTCGCCTGACCCCTGTCGCGGGTTCTAGGCCAAATGCTTCCTCAGTCTCTCGCTAGGTGCCTGCGACAGGCCTCCCGCTCCCCTGTCCTGCTGCACCCTAATGAATGTCGTGCTCTTCCACAGGGGGAACCTCTCGCCGACGAGAGGGGTCCGCCGCTGTCCTGTCCTCCTGTCGCCCAAACATTTGCGGCGGGACACCTCTATTTGTTCCTCCTACCAAGTTCTGCACGGCAGGCAGCAGATCCAATGTCGGGAGAACTCCTTGGAACAGATCTACCATGGCTCGCAACGCCTGGGTAGTTTCTTCGCTCTATCGCCTTAGAGCTTCGAATTCTGCCGCCGACACAGTAATTCTTTCTTCCTCCCTGTTCACTTAGTTTGTCTGGCGAATATGTTGTTCAGGGGAGCTCACAGAGTTTTCCTCACTTTCGATCCTTACGTTTGTAGATCTTGTTCTCACCATCTTAGAAAATCTTGGCTTTTTATACGTTTCCCACAGACGGCGCCAATTGTTGTTGCACAAAACAACAATAAAGGTGTGCTGACGTCGATATTGTCTTCTTTCTCCACGTGTCTCCAAGAAGCTTCTGTAAAACAAGAAAAGTCAGAGAGACGCAGGGGTGGTTCCCTGCGTAAACACTCCGATGCTTAAGTCAGCAAAAGGTTCTTCAGTATTGGGAAGCGTAAAAGCCAGTAGTCAAAAAATTAGAGCATAAAATTGTACCTAGGGGCCTATTTATAGGCCAGCCTTCTAGGTTAATTGCTTAAGGATAATGACATTATCTTGCTAAGAGTTTGTGTCCCAATATAACACAAGTTTCTTGAAAATCGGGAGCTTCCGGAGCCTGTCACCGGCGAGAGACTCATACCACGTGGCACGTTGTGGCGTCAGGGGTCTGTCGCTAGCGGGAGCCGAAACCGTGCGCCAGGTGTCGCCATATGACTGTAGGCGACGGACTAGGAATTTGTCGCCCGGCGGTAGGTATTTGCGTGCCACGTGTCGCGTTATGATTGCAGGCGACAGACTCTGAGTCTGTCGCCAGCCGACAGGTATGATCACGCACTTCTACCTCTGTCGCATTTGGTCTCGCGGAGCAGAGACTCTGTCGCCCAGCGACAGATGTGATGCATTAATCATTTATCGTCAAAGGCCACGTGGACCAGTGAGTCCTTGCCACGTGGTAGTTTCTGACGCCATTGGGCCTGGCCTAACACGGGTAGACTTTGTCATATCAATTATCTTTTTCCTGTTATAATATTAGATTTCTTGACTATCAAGAACACTGTTTTTTTTCCTTTTACAAATAACTTTTTTCAGTCTTATAAAACACATCTTACTTATGTCAAAATTCGAATCAAAAACATCAAAAATGGAATCTAAGTTTTAACCGCGTATGACATTAGCTATTCCGCACAGATTACTATTATTATGGATAGGAAAAAAAGGGTTGCTTAGTCTTAGTCGTAGAGCTGTCCATCATTCATTTCATGGAAATTTATTAATGTTTTTATTATTGTTTTCACGTTTGAGGGTCATTCTGCCACAAGATAGTAAACATATATATCATTTAGGACTGTGAAAGCTATCATTTCTTTTTGATGGATTTGTTTGTTTGGAGAAGAGAAACGAAGGAAAGAAATGAGTTTGACCATAGAAAATAGGATAAACTAAAGATGTAATGAATTTGAAGAAATTGTTTGAAAAGCTCCACTATTTAGCTAAGAGTTAAATTAAGTACTATTAACAAACAATCGGGAAGATGTGAAATGTGAAAGGAGATTAATCATCAAGGCACTATTAATTGGAAATGCCAACACCAAACATAATTGAAAGAAGGGGTTGTTGCCAAATGTATTCAAGGAGGACAAAGGCCTGCTTGATCTTTTGTCGAAAAAGAATGCCCAGCCAAAATGACAGCTTTCTTTTATCTATATATATATATATATATATTTGTTGCCAAATGTATTCAAGGAGGACAAAGGCCTGCTTGATCTTTTGTCGAAAAAGAATGCCCAGCCAAAATGACAGCTTTCTTTTATCTATATATATATATATATATATATATATATATATATATATATGATAATTATCTAATATATCGTCAATTGAGTTTTTTGACTCTACAAACAAGATTAAGATGATAGTACATGTCTTATTATATTTATTTTTTATTTTTTTAATATTTTAAAGGACATGTATTATCATTCTAATTTGTAGAATAAAAAATTTTCACTGATAGTGTATAAGATATTAATATTATATATGTATGCTTTTTATTTTTTAGGTTTGTTGGAGAAATGTGGAAGAATAGGAGCCACAATGCATTTATATAAATCATTTTGAGGGAGAAGGACAAATAGCTAAGTTCTATACCATAGTAGAAAAATGATTGCTTGATCAATAGCATTTTTTTTTTGGGTGAAAAGACGTTCATTCAAAAATAAAACAAGTTAGCCCCTAGTGGGGTTACAACTGAGAGTTCACGGGGCTCCATAACCCATAGCATCATACAACAAAATCAGGTCGAACCCTTCTGGAGGTGAATCAAAAACAGTAAAATTGTTATCTGATGTTCCTCCCAACTTAGCCAAGAAGTCAGCGCAAGCATTAGCCTCCGTAAAGGTGTGTGATATCCAGCTGCTGAAAAAGCTTCCTGCATTCAGAAACAATAGAACTATAAGTATGATAAGAAGGCACTCGATCAGTAATAAATCTCACCATATTAAGTGAGTCAGTCTCAACAAGCAGCCTGTTGAATCCTCTTGAGATCGCCAAATTGAGACCATAACGAAGTCCTCAAAGTTCAGCGCATGTGCTTGTAGTGAAGCTAACATGTCTCACAAATCCGCAGATCCACTTTCCAGTGGAGTCTCTGAAAACTCCCCCAGCCCCCGCAATGTCAGGATTTCCTAATGCTGATCCATTGGTGTTAAGTTTAAGAAAGCCATTAGGAGGGGGATTCCAAGCAACATTAACTTCTGTGGCATTCTGTGTATAATCTCTGGGCTCATGACAGCACAGAATTCACGAGCACCTTTAACTGCAAAGTTAACAATTGTTTCAGAAGACTCAAAGCAGTTTTCAAAAACAATCTGAAAACAATTTGTTCCTTCCTTTCCAAATGGCCCACATTATAAAAGGAAAGATAACTTTCCAAGGAAGACCAGCATCAGCCAAAATTTCTTCAGATTTGAAATTATAGGAAATCCAGTTAATAATATCAGACGTGAGGAAGTTTTGGATCTCACTTGGAACGGTAAACAGTTGCAAAAATGTCTCGAGCAGAAGGGCAGTCGCGTAGACAATGTGTAATTGTCTCTTCTGCTTCGTTCAATCTTGGGCTGAACTCAGAGATGTTTAGCCCTGTTTAGCAAGTTCATTTCTTGTAGCTATCTTCTTGTTATAGCTTGATCAATAGCTATAACCATATGTAAGAGAGCATAAAGTAAGATAATGGTTTAGGTAACATCCTTCTCCTTGACTTGGTACTGCCGATCAACTTTAGAGCTCGAGGGTTCTCATTTTTTCCCCAAGTTTCCTGGCACTAAGCTTGAGGTGACATTATCTTCATATATATATATATATATATATATAGTGAGAGACCAACATACAATTACACCGAACAAGCATTATTTGTGCATTTAGTCTTTTTTTTTCTTTTGCCTTTTCTTCATCATAAATGAATACAGGGATTTTTCGATATTTTTAATCAGTGGACTGAAAACAATAGGTTTTCTTTAATGAAGTTATACAAGATTTTCATGTATGTTTTTATTCCCAGTGGAAGTATAAGAAGCTAGATCTTTCCAAAGTTTCAATTTTGATTTTCAAATGTTAATCCTGAATTGTGTGGACTGTGGAGTGAGAGTTGGCATGTGTCCTGATACAATAATAGATCATAAATTGGGGTTTACAAAGGAGAATAATTAAAATAATCAGCAGGCTGCCAGGTTTTCCACTCTATTGAAAGGGAAAACACAAGGTAGCTAGCTCCCAAAACATAAGTATGAGAAGGCATGCTTGATGCTAGAAAGAAAAACTTGTCTCTATGTTTCATAGATAAACCTGTCATTTTTTTTTTGTGAGATAAAAGATAAACCTGTCAATGTTTAATTTATTGATGCATGAATATTGCGATAAAAGAAACGCAAGTGAAACTAAATTTTTTTTTTTTTTTGTCTTCAACAAATATTCGAAATGCATGATCATGTTTATCCTTTAAAGACAGTCTTTCAGTGTCATTTTATCTTTGTTTTCTATTGTTCATGGCATTTTCAACTTTTTCAAGTCAATGAACATATCAAATATATAAAAAAATTTCCTTGGTGCAGCCAAAGGTAAGGCTATTTTCCAAATCCTTTTCATCAGGTACCATGGGATTTGTCTGTCACATAAAATCCTTCAAAGGCCAAGGCCTCTCTTCACCATTATCCAAAGCTCCCAAAGTTTAAATCAAATCATGCAATGGAAAAGGAAAATGGTATGCTCTCACCCAACCCCATTGCCAATTTGCCATGACCAAGGAGAAGAGAGTGACAGTTGGGTTTGGAAGCTTCCAAAAACTCTCAAAGATTTTGCCGACTATCCTGCCCCATCACCCATCTTATCATCTCTTTTTTTTTTCTTCAATTTCACGCCGTACAATTCCGCAGCTCACCTCTGTCCTCTGTTGGTTCTGCGACTTGCCAGGCCAAAACCTGACCAGACTCATTTGAGCCAGAAAAAGGCAATGAGTTTGGGGCTTGATGTTATCAGAGTCTTGAGACTTTCTGAGTACATGAAAAACCACAGCTATGAGGCTGAAAAATCACTTTTCTTTTTCTTCTTGTTTTGGTGTTAATTAAGAGGGAGTAATCTCTTTCTTTGTTTTTGTTTTGGTTCCTTTGAGAGAATCAATCTCACTTTCTCTCCATCAGAAAATTTGCACCTGAAAAGAAAAGGAGACAAGCTACACTAGAAAGTTGAAACTACCGTCTGAAACTCTTGTTAACGAAAATGGCAAAACTTGATTGGGTTTGGGAGATTCTTTGAGTAACTGAAAGCTATGTCTGAGAAGAATTGGAAACAAAAGAAAAGGATCTTTCTTCTTCTTTAACTTTTCTGTTTCTTTTCAAGCTCAATGATGACAACTAAAGTTTCAAGATGAAATCTTTTTATCATAATTTTCTTTTGTTGAAGTGCAAAACCCAGAATCCAAAGTTAGGACCCTTTTCATTTGATGATTATCTCTTTTGGATTATTTTCCAGCAATAACCCCCAAAACCCGGAATTTTGCTCTGGAAAAAGGCACAAAAAAGTTTAACAGGCAGAAACAACAGAAACCCAAAAAAACCAGAGCAGATAAACAGAGCAAACTAAGCTACCCTCGTCCCATTGCCAGTTTTATCAAACTTCGCAAAAGACAACATAAGCTGCTGCTTCGCCAAATCCAATACCCAATAGACACAGAGAAAAAGAAAGAGAGAGAGAGAGAGAGAAGGAGAGAGCGTGAGTGTGCTCTTGTTATTTGCTGTAAAGGAAACCAGCCTATATGTTTAACCATCGGAGACCGGAGATTTCTTTGCCAGCTCAGTCAGAGACTCTAGATTCTGTCAGTATTTAGTTATTTTTTAATTATTCTTTTTTGTTTTTAGAGCCTTTTCTCTTAGTCTTTTCTCCCAAGTAAGCTGCTGTAGTTGAGCCTATTACTAGCGTTGTTGGCTTCTCACAGGCTCTGTAATTCAACCATTTAATGCCCCCTTCTTGGCCTTTTAGAAACTCTCAAAATTAAGCCTAAATTTTTCAGAATACAGAACGAGCTCTCAACTGGGTTCTATCATTAATTGCGGCCAACTTTTTGGTGTTACAGATATTGGTAGAGATAATCAGCACCATCCTTACCAACCAAAGGCCAAGAGAAAGACAAAGAATTTGTTGCAGAAAGCACAAGTCTAGCTTCTTGCTTCCCCGGCTGCCCGCTCCTTGTCGCTTGGGCGTTTGCAATCCAAATCTCGAGGCAAACAGCACTCTCTCTATATGCCATTTGGTTTTGGTTTTTGGCTTGCATTGATTTTGTGCGTGCGTGTGTTTTTCTGGTCCTTTGGCTTGGTACGTTGCCTTCAACCGTCAGTTTCTCTCTTTATGTTTACACTTGCCACCCTTTGGTTACTGTAAAATTTGACACAGAGCCCTTGAAGAGTTTCAGGGGTTTGCCAGGTTGAAATTATAATTAGTTTAACCTCTGAAAATTGACTTCTGAGGTGTTGAGCAATATCACAGGGGCTCAGTGATAGTTTTTAAAATTGTGTTGTTTGCTTTGCATTGAACTTGAACCCGAGGTAGAAGTCTTGGAATCATTCTATTGGTCTTTGGTTTTAAATATTGGATTATTGCCATCATTTCCGGGTTTTGGGCAGCAAACCTTTTAATGTTAATTTTGTATTGGGATCCATATGTATTGAAGTTTTATAACATGTTATTCGAAGTTGGTTCCTCGTATTTATCCATGTTTTGGAATTGTACATTCGGTTGAATTAATTGGTTCCAGTCCCATTATTTTATATGGTCAAGGGAGTAATACTCAGTCCGTGAATTGAAAGGTATTAAAGGGATTCTAGGAAAGTTCTTGAGTTGCATAAAGGAATTATTATTCGAGTTGGTTTTGATGCAAAATACTGGTCTAAAGACATGCTGGATTGCTCGTTGGTTGAAGAGTCGCTTGTAGCAAAAAGGAAATTGGAGAGTGGGAAACTAGAGTATGAAATTTGGATAAATGAGCCACAAAGTGTGAAGGAAAGACGGGAAAATTTTCTGCGTGTAATGGATCTGGTTGAGTTCGCAAAGTCATCAAAGATAAAGGATTTTGAGAGGATCACAGAGTGCAGTGGTGCTGTCCCAAGTTCTTTATTTTCATCTATTAACAATGGAGAAGGAAGTATGGTTTGTTGTGATAGGGAAATGACTTGTCAACCCAATATTTTGGTTGATGAATCAGAAGAACAGAACATAGCTTTTGAGAATGAGAATAAGATTTTTTCTCCTAGGAAAGGATGTGATGAAGACGAGGCTCGTACACACTTAGATGAATGTGAAAATGCTAGACTTAATAGGAAGAAATTCAAGAAATGGTGGAAACACTTATTGAGCAGTAGGAAAGGAAGGGGAAATAGACTTGCATCTAAGGTGTCAGAACAAAGTATCAAGGTACATAAAACAAACAGAATGATGGTTCAGGCCAACAAGAAAGGATACATGGAGTTTACAGCACTTTACATGGGCCAAGAACTACAGGCTCACAAAGGCTTCATCTGGATAATGAAGTTTAGCTCAGATGGTCAGTATTTGGCAAGTGGCGGTGAAGATAGGGTAGTACGTATATGGCGTTCCAGTAAACCTTTCATGGCTGAGGGCAGTTTGATTAGAAATGTGGACGAAGGAAAGTTAAATTTTGGCAGAAAAAAGTCGATTGCCTCACCAGCTGTTATCCCTAATAAGATTTTTCTGATTGAGGAATCACCAGTGCAAGAGTTTCATGGCCATGCCAGTGATGTTTTAGATCTTGCATGGTCCAGTACAAATGTGAGTGAATAATGCAGAAACCGAGCAGTGTTTTATACTTTACAATTCAAAGCTCTTTAAACCTTTGTTTAGTTTTTGTTATACTGAATCAAATTTTTGGTTGCAGTATCTTGTTTCTTCTTCCATGGATAAAACTGTTCGTTTGTGGCAAGTTGGCTGTGATCAATGTCTAAATGTTTTTCATCATAATAACTATGGTAACTATGAAAGGACTCAACCCTATCTTATGTGATTTTGTTGACATTATACTCCGCTTTTTATTTATATTGATCTATGTTTATAAGTTATTGACTTCTTTTATTCTCTAAAATACATAATGCCATTTGTCTAAATTCTGACCATGCTTTTTCTTTGGATGGAAACAGTCACATGCATTCAGTTCAATCCCATTAATAACAATTACTTCATCAGTGGTTCTATAGATGGAAAGGTTAGGATCTGGGGAGTCTCTGAAAAGCGAGTTGTTCATTGGGTGGATGTGCGGGACATTATAACTGCTATATGTTACTGGCCAGATGGGAAGGTGTGGTTCTGAATACTTGAATCAATGTTGTTCTGCTAAATATGATTGTTTTGGATTTCATAACTTTTAGCCATGGTAATCACTTCATGTCCTTCTATTCTAGCAGGAATTTGTGGTTGGTTCCATTACAGGCACTTGCCTCTTTTATGAAGCATCAGGTAATAATTTCTTCCAAATTAGAGTTCTATACTATTTAATTGCAGTTGCCATTCTTTCTCTTTCTGGCACAGTACCTTCGCACATGATCATTCTAACTGAAGTTTTTTATTTTTTATCTTTTTGGTTCTATAGGCAATGACTTTAATTTGGAGGCTGAGATACATATTCATGGTAGAAAGAAAACCTGTGGCAACAAAATCACAAGTATTCAGGTTTTGCACTAAAACTCTTGGTGCTATATGTATGTTGCTCGCACTAATATTTTCATTCAGTACTAATTAGTTCGATTTCAACTTGCAGTTCTCCCAGGATGAACCACACAAAGTTATGATAACTTCTGAAGATTCCAAACTCCGAATATTTGATGGGGTAGATATTTTTCGTAAATTTAAAGGTAAGGATTCTGTGTCAAATGAGTCAAAATCATGTACTGATAAACTATCTTGAAATTCAACTGAATTTATAATATTCTAGTACCATCTTATATATTCCTTACATTTCTGCTTGGGTAAATGACTACAACTTACATTTTTACGCATTGTTCCAAATTTAAAAGATGTTTAGATGCTTCACATCTTCTATAATGAGATGGCTATGATAGTTCTTTTAATTGATTGCTATTAGCTGACCTTTCCTTCTCCTGGAAATATACGAAGCATAGCTTTATTCAAATGAATGTGTGTATGTTTACAATTTAAAACATTTTCTCTTATCTGATTTATGTTTGCGCAAAACTCTAATCCAAGAACTGTCATACAACTGGAATTTTCTTCTAACTGTCTAATCTACGAAGAGAAAAAAAATAGTTGGATTGCCTTTAATAAATTTAGTGTTAAAGAAGTTACTGTTAGCTGATATTTGTGCTCAGATCCATTTGAATATATACTGGTATCTCTATTCCTATCGAACCTTTACAGCTGTACTCGTAGTTTGTATCTTTTTGAATGTATACCTTTCCTAAAGTAAGCTCTAATTCTTGGTTGTCTTGTCTTTGCATGTTTAATCTTTTGGTGGCATACCTAATTACACATCAACGTGTATATACTGTTTTGCTTGGATACCTTATTGCGCATTTATTGAAGGATGAAGTAGAATTGGTCAAGCCTTGAATATTGAACATTATCGTGACCTATGCACTAAGCTTGAAGGTTAAATTATAGCTTTTTACCATTTGCAACTTAGTGCATCTGTTGCCGGTGCTTAGATAATTATCCCTTATCTGATCCTTATGTTTCAATTTTCATAAATTATTATTTTTCTTGAATACCACAGGACTGCCAAAGTCAGGAAGTCAGATATCGGCATCTTTTACTTCAACCGAGAGACATATAATCTCAGTTGGAGAAGACTGTCATGTTTATGTCTGGAACTGCAATGATTTGTGCCTGCAAACGTCGAAACATAAAAATCTATCCGGTCTTGTGAGCATTTCTTCTGCGAAGATGTGTCTGTTGCAATACCTTGGTTAGGCCAAAGTGCAGATCAGAGGCACTCAAGTGTTAATGGTTGTGGGGCTCAGTCACCAAGAGAGGCTCAAATAGAGGGCGGTACTTGGATCAAAGATTCAGAACGATTCTCTCTCGGTAACTGGTTTTCCATTGACGGGTCCTGCAAGGGTTCTGCCACATGGCCTGAAGAAAAGCTTCCCTTGTGTGATGCAACAAGTGTGAAAGATGAGTATTATACATATGACCAGCGACAGCTCTGTCACAATAGTACCAACTATCACACTACCCTACCAGAAACATGGGGGCTTGTCATTGTTGCAGGTGGATGGAATGGAACAATCAAGACATTCCACAACTATGGAATGCCTGTTAGGCTATAGGAGTTTGCACTATTTTCCTTTGTGGATAACACTCAAGCTACATTGCAATACAAAGAAGAAATAGAATTAATTACTAGTGCCTTGTGTAAAATTTATTCATATACATGAACACGCATCCAAAATCTCCTAAACTAGATATCTTATGTTTTTTCATAATATAATAATGATACATAGCTCTGTCTGTTGTTGACGTTAGTGAAGAAGAAGAAGAAGTCATTGTTGCAATTTTGTAGCAGTAAACAAATTTTTATCTCTTGCTTTGTTTTCTTTAATTTACGATGTAGATGGGTCGTATTGTATGTTTTGAGAGAGATAGAGGACTTATTTTATTTTAATTAAATAACTACCACTTTCAATCATGTTCATCATGTGATTGGACGTGATTCCTAAAATTTAGGATAGTGGCCTATTAAATAACTTTTGTTGATTTTGAAAAGAGCCACGCAAATGTGGGTTTACTTTACATTCTCTTACTTGGCTTGATTAAAATTTTTATAATGAAAGTTAATTTCTTATCTCCGATCATAATACCATAATATAAAAATTGTTCGACGTGAGTTATGACGGTCATGTTCTAATTTGTAAAACACTCCCTTTCATATACTACAACACCTACAATTTATTATATTAGGTCCTTAAATTATCATTATATTATAATTTCATAATAGTCCACAATAATGACTTGTTAAGTCTTTTCCTGTCAACATCAAACAATAATGTATACATAGCATCATAAAATAAGAAAACATAATAGTGTCAGAAACATATCATTGAGCTCAAAATGTCACTACAAATCATCATTACAATCAAGACCCATCCTAAGAACATATTCCTTAAATAACTTGGGTTGTAAACCCTTTGTTAATGGGTCAATAATCATGAGATAATACTAATATGCTGAATGGACACTGTTTGCTTATGAACCTTCTCCTTAATGGCAAAATACTTCAATTCCATATACTTAACACCTCTAGAGCATTTGTTGTTCTTGCAGAAGAATACTGTTGCGGAGTTATCATAATTTTCAGTAGCTTGGTAATGGTGTCAAGAACCCCAAGTCTTGAAATAAAGTTCCGTATCCATAATGCATGAATTGTAGCTTTAAAGCAAGCCACATATTCTGCTTCCATTATGGATGAAGTAGTGACTGTTTTGCACTTTTCTATGAAACTGTTACTTCAACTAAAAGAAACAGATAACTAAAAGTGGACTTCCTGCTGTCAATACATCCAGCAAAATCTGAATCCGTACATCTGACTACCTCCAATTGATTGAATCTCTTATTTGTGAGCATGTAATTCTTTGTTCCTTGTGGGTACCTCAAAACTTTCTTTGCAACCTTCAAGTGATTAATTCTAGGATTACTTTGATACTTGCCTAACATTCCAATCGCAAAACTTATATCTGGTCTAGTACAGGTCTATAGGTACGTTAAGCTTCCTACAACAGAGGCATAAGAAATTGATTCTATTTCCTTTCGTTCCAATTCATTCTTTGGACGCTGCATGAGACTAAATTTATCACCTTTCTGAATGGGAACAACCCTGAGTGAACATTTACTCGTATTAAACATTTTGAAAATTTTGTTGATATATGCTTTCTAAGATAGGCCTATTACCCTTTTGATCTTTTCCGAAATATTTCTATTCAAATGAAATAAGAAGCCTCTCCCATATCTTTCATTTCAAAATTTTCAGAGAGAAAATCTTTAGTTTCACGCAGTATACTTAAATCATTTGCTGCAAGCAAAATATCATCAACATATAATACTAAAAATATAAATTTACTCCCACTGATCTTTTGGTATATGCAACAATCTACAATATTTTCCTTGAAACTAAAAGATGTAATAATGGTATTGAACTTAATATACCATTGTCTGGAAGCTTGTTTTAGTCCATATATTGACTTATTAAGTTTACACACCATTTGACCTTTGCTTCTTATAGAAAAACCTTCAAGTTAATCTATCTAAACTTCCTCCTATAGATTTCCATTCAAAAAAGCAGCTTTCACATTCATTTGATGTAACTTTAGATCATATTGGGCCACCAATGCCATAATTATTCTTAATGAATCTTTCTTAAATACAGAAGAGAATGTCTCTGTATAATCAATGCCATCTTTCTGAGTATAACCCTTGGCAACAAGGCTGGCTTTATAATGTTCCATCTTGCCTTTTGAGTCGCGTTTGATCTTGAAGACCTACTTACAATCAACTCTTTTATGTCCTTCAAACAATTGAAAGAGATCCCAAACTTTATTTTGTTCCATGGATTTTAGCTTTTCTTTCATGGCAACAATCCATTTAGCAGATTCTGAACTTTTTATGTCTTGTGAAAAGTAACTGGATCTTTATCAATTCCAATATCAAAGTCTGATTCCTGTAAATAAATCACATAGTCTTTTGGAATAGCTGATCTCTTTTCCCTTCGAGATCTTCTTAGCATTATTCCTTGTGATTCATTTGTATTCGATGTTTCTTCATTAGGTCGAATATCAGATCCTTGATCATTATAAGATCCGAAATCAGACTATAGAGGTGTATCATTATTCAAATGTTGATCAACATTGTTGTCTCATTCCACAAATGTTGGAAGTAATGAATAAAGGAACATTTACCCTTATCTTGTTTATTTCCACAACTTGACGTTCTACACTCCTACTGACTTTAGCATTCTCAAGGAATTTAGCATGACCAGTTTCAATTATTCTTGGACTATGGGTTGGACAGTAAAACCTATATCCTTTGGATTTCTCAGGATAATCAATAAAGTATCCACTTATAATTTGAGAATCCAAACTTTTCCCTTGTAAATTATACACTCTTGCTTTTACTGGGCAACCCCAAACATGCAAGTGCCTTAAACTTGGTTTGCTTCCCGTCCACAGTTCAAAAGGTTCCTTTTAAATTGTTTTGTTTAGAACTCTATTCAATAAATAAGTTGCGATTTTTAGCGATGCATCTACAAGGATTTAGATAAGGAAGAGTTACTCATCATACTCCTAACCATATCCATTAAGGTCCGATTTTACATTTATGCTACACCATTTTGCTATGGTATACCTGGCATAGTATATTGTGCACATATGCCACATTTTCTGAGGACTTTAGCAAATGGACCAAGACACTGTCCTGATTCACCATATTTCCTATAGTATTCACCACCTCTATCAAATCTTATGATTTTCACTTTTCTATCTAATTGTCTCTCAACCTCATTTAGGAATATTTTCGAAACATTTACACATTGAGACTTTTCCTTAAGTAGATAGATATATCCATAACGTGAATAATCATCAATGAAAGTGATGAAATACTTTTCTCTTTTAAAGGATGGAACATCAAAAGGTCCACATATATCAGTGTGTATTATTTCAAGACGCTATGTGCTTCTTACGGCTCCTTTCTTGGTATGTTTGGTTTCCTTTCCCTTTATGCAATCCAAACAAGTTCCAAGATCAGTAAAATCTAGATTTTGTAAAATCTCATTCTTTACCAACTTTTCTATCCTTTCTGTGGATATATAACACAAATGTTTATGCCAGAAATAAGCAGAATTTTCATTAAGCATTCTACATTTTGAACCAACACTATTATGTGTGACATGCAAAGATTTAGCAAAAACATTATCAAGTTTTATTCTATATAAACCATCAATAATAAAACCCGATCCATAAAGAATAGTCTTTATATAGATTAAAACTTCCAGAACAAAAATTAACATAAAAATCACAATTGTCCAATTTTCCTAAAGAAACAAGGTTCCTAGAAATTGAAGGTACATAGAATGTATCATAAAGGTCCAACTGATATCTAGTGTCTAAGACCAATTTGTAAGTTCCAAGGAGCCTTTAAGTGTTTCCCCATAAACAAAAAATCATTTTTTGGATTTGTGGTTCGGATTGTAAGGAGTCCTTGCTTAGTATTGGTAACATGAGTTGTAGCACCAGAATCAAGTTACCAAGTATTGTTAGGAACCTCACTTAAATTTGATTCAAAATATACAGAAGTATTGAAAATACCTTTCTTTTTGAACCAGGCTTTTTGTTTATGATAGTCTTTCTGATTGTGCTGAGCTTTCTTGCAAAAATGGCACTTTTCTATCATTTGTTCCTTCTTTTTAATCTAAGAATCATTAACAGACCATTTCTTCTTCTTAAACTTTTTGCCTTTGAATCTTTTCACAACACCCTTTCCTACTAGGTTAACAAAGTGACTCTTTCACTCTTGAGTCTTGCTTCCTCTTATAAGCCCATTGGCCAATTCATTATCATTCCACTTATCCTTTATAGTGTTGTAGTTAATTTGAAAAGGCTCATATTCAGGAGGTAAGGAGTTCAAAACAAACTAAACTAAAAAGGAGTCCTTTACTACTAAACCCATATTCTTAAGCCTTGTAGCAATGTTTGTCATCTCGATGATATGTTGTTGCATGCTTATCAACCTATTGTATTTCATGGTTGTAAGCTCAGTCATTAAGGTACCAGCAACTAACTTGTTCACAGAATGGAACCTCTCTTCCACAAAACTTATATATTCCTTAGCATTCTCAATTTGTGGAATTGTAGTCTTAATGTTATTAACAATTGACATTTGCAGACACTTTAAGCATAATCTGTTGCTTCTTTCCCATGCAACATAATGTGACTTCTCTGCTTTTATCCTTAATAGCAACAATTTTTTCGTGAATGAGAGCTAAGTTGAGATCCAAAACTATGAGAATCCCAATTCTCTTATAAATTTCTTAAGTTAGAATTAGGAAAAGAAAGAGTGAATGCTAATTGCTAAGATTTCCAAATAGTATGAGTGTTGAATAAATTGAACATGGGCCCACATGGGATTGATGATAAACCGAAATAGCCAGAAAGAATAGATTGATTATAGCTGGAGTTTGATCTATTTGTAATGTGAAATATGTCTCAATTGGGGTTTAATTTGAAGTACCGAATGAAGCTATAATTAATGCTATGCTTTATAAGTATAGCAGACCACCGTAAAGTGGACTCCACAGGATTTTCCTTAACCTGGATAGGGACGAAAGTCCCAAATTATTAATTTTGCAATTGAAATACAGTCCCAAATTATTTTGCAATTGAAATACAGAATCGGTTAGAAAACCACTTTTTGAAATTCTTTCGTTGAGCTTACTTAGGTTTACATGCAATAAATAAAAAATGACAGTTTTGTCCATAGGCTGAAAAACTTTTATGAATAATGGTCAACCTAGTTTGACTTTCGACCCACAGACTATCATAGTCAAACCCTCGTGTGAAGAAGTTTGATGTGATACCAGCCAGTGAACTGAATCAAGCAAAAATGCCAAAAACAACATGAACGAGCTCAAAAGCTTTTGTTTAAGGCTATTTTTGTAATTTCACATATAAAGGCTGGTCAAACCATATCAAAAGTCAACATTTGACTTAAATACATTAAATATATATTATAAATAAAATAAAAAGAAATCTAAATTATTTAAATATTATTATATTGGTTGGGACAAGGGTGGAAATATTGAACTTATGAAGGGGCAAAATGGTAATTAGCCCACAAAAGATATTTTATATTACAAGATTAATTCAGCATCAGATTTTTAAGGGGTTTTCTTCTTCATGGCCGGCCACCATTTCAGCTCCTTCACTCTTCGCATCTTTTAAAGCTTGAAGAGAGAGAAAGCTAAGAAACCACCTACCCAACCTCTCCAAAACTGTGTACATCCTAAAGGAAAATTGTTCATCTCACCTAGCTCTATTTAAATTTAGAGTTTGGAAGCTTGGAATAATCAATTCAAGGGTGTTTTGGCTGCTAGAAAATTTTGCATAAAGAGAAGTGAGAGAAATAGCTTATGGTTTTCAATTCTCTTGCTTAATTCTGATTGTTTCATGGTAGTTTAACATGTTTATAAGCTTAAAATGAAACAAATCAATGTTTAAGAGGGTTTATGAAATCTACCACTTAAGGTTTGATGATGGACAATGTGGGGTTACATGCAAGAGCGGTGTAGAATTAATGTAGAGAACATGATATGAATAGCTATAATGCTAGAATTGTAAAATACTAAGTGTAAAACATAAGGGGTATTTCGGCCAAGATGAGTTTTAAAGGTTACGATGCCTAAATTGATAGTTTGATGGTTCTGGAATATAGTATAAATCATAATGAGACTGTTGGTGAAGTCAGAATTGAATTCTTATAAGTTTTGACTGTGTTGCAATTATGGACATAGTAAGAAGTAGATCGGTTTTGATATTGTATTAGAAATGTGAAAGGTCTTTTAAGAATATTACAATTTTCATAAAAAGAATACAAACAATTAATTGCGTTTGAACTGTTTTCTATAGCCTCGAAGTTAGCTGAGTAAGATTGGAAAGTAGGCGAATGAATGTCTGTCTACTGGTTTGGTGCTACAAATTGGATTGTACGAATGGCATTGACATTGTATAGGTAAGGGACATGTATAGAATACGAAAGATGATATCATGATTGCATTTGAAATAATTTTGATTTTATAAAAAAGTATATGAAACTATTGTTTAAGGTTTGAATGAATGAATTGTATTTTTGTATGATTGAAGTTGTAAAAGATAGATTTAAATTGCCA
Organism: Heritiera littoralis; assembly: GCA_031772115.1. NCBI lineage: Eukaryota > Viridiplantae > Streptophyta > Magnoliopsida > Malvales > Malvaceae > Heritiera > Heritiera littoralis. The sequence continues at coordinate 8,104,863 of JAPDPK010000007.1, read as the reverse complement.
TTGTTTTGATTGAAAGATGGTTTGAAATTGGGACATAGTGACTGTATTAAAAACGACTGGCTGTGGTTACATAAACTGTGTTTGATTTGCATGAGGTTTTTAAAATATAGTACCGTTATGTTGCTGAAATTTTTAAAGAAAATGACTTTTATATTTTTGAAAAGATTTTTTATATTGAAGGAAAGTATTGAAATGACAGAGTCTTATAGCAATTTTAAGGGTAAATGTTTAAAAGTATTGATTTGGTTTATCAAGTAGAAGTGTACCGAAAGGCCCGTATTGATAGTTGGAATTTGAAATATTGAATTACGTAATTTTTATTAAATTAAAGAAAATGTTTTAGAAAATTATTTTATGGTTTTCAAAAGGTAAATGATTAAGCTTTGGAAATCATATTGAAAATGTTAGAATGGAAATGAGATAAACAGTATAGAATCAAAAGTGAAATGAAAATGCATAGGCATGTGTCTAGTCATGCATAATTGCATTCTTCGCGTGCATAGTCAGTGTGTGAAGGGTTTTTGACTGTGATGCATACTGGTTTTGAAGTTATTGATTTGAATGTTTTGAATTAAACTGAACATATTGAATGAGATATCTATTTTAAACAGTATGATTTTAGAATGAAACTTGGTTCCCAAAAGTTATGTTTTGAATGCACATTTATATTACTGTATTTTGTTTAGAAGCATACAATGTAGTTTTATTATTTTCATGGGAACTGAGTAAATGTTTTGGAATTGTTAGCTCCTATAGTTGCTGTTGGCAATCATGCACTACCGACCGACCAACTGATCGACTGATTGTTCGTTGATTGACCTTAGTCAAGTCATCAGCACCCATAGTTGTCACCTGACTAGTGCACACTATGGAACCTTTGACTGTGGCCACAAGTCTTGTTCATATCCCTCACGAGAACTTTATCGCATGATTCTATTAGGATGTTAATGGTCTCAATTGAATTTTTTTTCAATCGATTGATTGATAAATTAAAGATTTGACTGTTTTACTTATAGAAATGAACTGTTTCATTGTTAGAAAGATACGAATGGTTTGCCTATACCATTTGAAAGTGAAAATATTTATTAAACCATATTTGACATGATTGATTGACATGAATCATTGCTCATGATAGTTTGTAATGAACGATTATTCACCATTTGATTATTATTGATTTTGGATAGATTTTGAAATGAAGGTTTGTAAAATGCATTGTTATGATTTCGAAATGATAAATTGTAGTGGCGTGGTTTTGAAAGAAATGAATCATATGGTTATGGTTTGAAAGGTAACGAATTGTATTGTTATGGTTTTGAAAGTAATGAATTGCATTTACATTGATATTGCAAGCATGAATGCATCATCTGTCAGTTTTGTTAAGACACCTATCGTCGAACTTAAGGACTAGGACATGTGAGGTACTCTAAAGTATCCTTCTGTACTCAACCCGATATCCTTAGCCGATTATAGTATTCCTTCCTTCTGAACTCGTGTTTAAGGTTATTGATATTTAACTGTTAATTAAATGAAAGAATTGCATTGTTTTTGTATTGTCACATAGAGAAGCATATATAGTATAATTGCATATAGTTTGCATGATACCTGTTCTTTTATATGTGTTTCTTACTGGGCTTATAGCTGTCCCCCTTACTCATCCTCACAAATTCTCATCAATGTACACGGTAACCACCGCTTCAAGATTAACCAAAGAGGATTATTAGAAGTCGAATATATCGAGAAAGAAGGAATATAATAAATGTCATGCTCATGTATTCAGACCATAAGTGCACAGCTAATATATTCATAATCTGGGATGTAAATTGTATAGTGTAGTGTCAAGGAATGTCAAAGGACTAGTGTGATGTACTTGAATTAAATTAATATTAATAAAATTATACGTTGTGGTATTTTGGTTTATACTCTGATGACATGTTTAATATTCACTGTTAAATGAACTAATGGCATATAAACTGATAGTAAATGAAAGTTATAGAATGAACTTACACTGACACCGAATGCATACCTAATGGTAATGATTGTGAACGAAATGATTGTACTGAATAAGGAAAGTAAAAAAAATTTAGAGTTAAATTTCACATTTTCTACGTGACAAAAACCCCTAAGTGGAAATTAACTTGTTTTCACCATTATGAGAAGTTCATGCCATTGAACACAATAACAAATAATGCATGCGAATTAATTGCAATAACGGTAAAACATAACAAATAAAGCTCATTTTTAATTATAATGAATTCAGTAAAACAAACAATGAGATACATATAGCAATTCTCCTTTGGGTAGATACTACAATATACATTCACTAATAAACATAACATAAATATAAAGTAAATTACCTTTGGGTAAATTTTACAATATATTTTTCTTTAAATGAGTTAAATATATGAACTTTAATAGGTAAATAAATATTTAAAATTAAATATGTCTTTTATCTTTGAATAATTAACATATTCAATCAAAATATTAATTTCTCTCTCGTAATATCATTAATTACTAAATAATAATTTACCTTTGGGTAAATTTCTTAAGTTATAGTAATTAATGAAAAACTTAATTTTTAACTCATTATTCTTAGATCAAAAACTTTAAAATCTAACTGAATATCAATGTAGTTTTCATGCACATTAAACTTTAATTTTTCAATAAACACCTAAATATACAAATTTGTATACATTACTGAAAACGTAACATAGCAACGGAACAATTATGGACAATTATAAGATATTTATTGACATTCATTTAATCATTCATAATAATAAATCATACAAAATGCAAGATCATTCAACAAAATTAATTTCCACATAGATTTGTAAAAATTGAACAAACATGATCATCATTTTCATTAATCAACATCATCATCAATTCATCATCATGATTAATAACAATATATATATATATATCCAAAAATTTGCAAAAACTTTACTGTAACATTACATATACATATATATATATATATATATATATATTTATGAAACTTTATTTGCAACAATTATATATATAAATAAAGTTGGAAACATAGTACTATCTGAACACATACATATATAAATATAATATTAAATTTATTAGAAACATGATCATGAATTTAGTAAATCATCATATCATCATTACCATTAATCATCATCACATCATTAATAAACATCATCATTAATTCATCATCATTATTAATAATCATCATTATATATATATATATATGTATAAAATACATACTTATATGTATTAAAAATAATAATTGTAAAACGTGTAAAATCTTTTTGTGGCATTAAACCATATATATATGTATGTATATATATACATATATATACACACACAACTTTTACTGTTAACGGTTATATATATATATATATATGAAACGGTAAACCATTGCATATATTATGCCAAAGCGTGATCCCAATTAATGGCAATTGCATTCAACTGTAAACAGAATTTCTTTTATGTTCATTGCATGCTCATGTTCTAAATAGAATTAACCTACATAATTAATTGTGATAATTATTCAATTATTATCTCATCCAATAGGCAATCAAATAAACAGTAGTTTATGATCATTAAATTATGCCTCTAAAAATTGAACAGAAAATTATGCATACTCTTAAGTTTTTTTTTTAATTCTTAATTTTCTGATCAATTTCTTAGAACATTTTTCTTAAATCGTAAAATTCTCTGTTATGGTAGAGAAATAAAAAAGAGAACATAAATCTTTCGCAAAATTTATCTAGTTTAGAACATCAAGGCTCAGATACCACATGTAAAATTTATTCATATACATGAAAACATGTCCGAGATCTCCTAAAACTAAATATCTCATGTTTTTTCGTAGTATAATAATGATACATACCTCTGTTTGCTGTTGGCATTAGTGAAGAAGAAAAAGAAGCTATTGTTGCAATTCTATAGTAGTAAACAAGTTACTCTCTCTTGTTCTGTTTTCTTTAGCTTACAGTGTAGATGGGATAGTACTATACATTCCGAGAGAGAAAGGACCTATTTTATTTTAATTAAATAACTACCACTGCTAATCATGTCCATCATGTAATTGGATATGGTTCCTAAACTTTAGGATAGTAGCATATTAAATAACTTCTGTTAATTATAAAAAAAAAGCTACACAAATAAACATGGGTTTATCTTACACCTCATGCAGCAACACTATTTCATGTTTCCAGCGCCATTTTTCAATTTGTTAGTAGTATCATGTATATGTAGGCATAATGTATGTACACATGTTAAATAGTTGATGTTAATATAAATACATGCATTGTACATGCATGTAATATATTTCCTTTAGCAATAAGGTATTTTTATATAACAAAAAAAGAATTTATATATGATGCACTTACAATATAGTTTCTATACACTTTCAATGCAATAGAGGTTGACATCACATCAATAAACCTTTTATGAGCAAATTGATAAAATCTTATTTGCATTTATTTTTAAAGGCTTGACATTTTCTTAGCTTGCTTATTGATTAGGTGTTAGCTTTTGGTGCATTAAAGCGTATAGGGATTATACATTGTTAGTGCATCATATATAAACTCATAAAGGGTTTATATATACGATGTACTGATAGTTTATAGTTTTTATACACCACGAAAAGTTGACACCTCATCAATATGTAAACTAAAAAAATGTCAAGTCCTTAAAAATAAATACAATTTTTTTTGAATTTGCTCATAATGGCTCATTGATGAGGTGTCAACCTTTTGTGCATTAACAGTGTATAGTCTCTATACATTGTCAATACATTATATATTATATATATTTATATATCTTTTTAGTAATGAAATATATTTGGATTCAATTTTTGAGGTTTTTAAATGAATTTTTGAAATTAAGTTTCATATATATTTTTTACAAAAGGGAAAAGAATAACAAAATTAATGATTGAGACTAAGACATTTGAAAAGCATGAGGCTGATCCCTATGCATCAGCAAGTAAGAGACTCTATAAAGATTGTAAAGGGTTTTGCACTTGCTCAAAGTTGGTTTCGATCTCGCATGAAGACTTTTGCCAAAGTCTTTACACAAAAATTTCTTTCTCTAAGAACATGCTGAATATTGCCATGGTCGTCGAATATCTCCAATGAAGCTTTCCAATGTATGAACATTTATATCAGCTTTTCCAATTAAGTCAATCACTATAATTGCATCAAGCTCACAAATTACTCTGTTAAAACCCTCATACCATGTTAAGATTAAGTTAAAATTAATGTACTGCTTGCAACTTTGCAACTATATTTGAACATAAGCCTAGGTAAGCTTTAAACCCTACAATCTAGTCTCCCAAACTAGATCTGATTAATTTTCTTGCCCATGATATGCTTGGGCTCCCCATTGGGCTCCATCAGTATTAAGTTTCATCACCCTATCAAACAGAGTAGACCAACAAGTAGCAATTGTAGACACCTTATTTTGTCCGGGGTCTTAATTTGTATAAATAATTAATTGGGTTGGGTGATATTTGTATTTTAATTTAACAATTTAGAATTAGGCTAGAATTAAATTAGAATTTTTAGATTTAGAATTAACATTAATTAGGAAATTAAAATTAAAATAGGATTTAGGAATAAAAAAAAAGTAGAAAAGAAAAGAGAGAGAAAAGATAAAAAAGAAATAAAAATAAAATTAATTTGAGGATTAGATAATTAGGATAATTAGATTTTTAGGAAAATTATTTGGATTAATATTAAATTTGATAGAGTTAGATTAGGATTAACATAAGAATTAAACAGATAAAATATTAAAAATATGAGATAATTATTAGAATAAGTATAGTTGTATTAGGACTCTAACTAATTTATGACTATAAAAAAAGATTAAAGCTCAGGATTTAAGGAGGACGGGCACGTAGCCTTCAAAAAAGAAATAAAAAAAAAAAACCTCTTGCCAGACCATCATCATCTTCACCGCAAGTTACTCGTAAACTTTGCCACATCATTATTACCCATTGTTTTTCTCTCGTATGCTAAACCGAGCCAAACCATCATACAACCAGCCCGTTTCTTTACATATTCTTTTCTATCTCTCAACACTGTCGTTGCATCAATGATCGTTAGTCAGCTGCTCAACAAGCTCCACCGCCTCTCTGCCGAAAGCCGATGAAAAGAGCCTGCTACTTTTACGCCCTGCACTGCCTTGCTATGAGAGTTCCTGCTGCCTCATCGTCTACTGCTCTGTCACCAGTATTCAAGCTGCCTGTCGCCTCACTTCAGTAAGCATCGCCAGCTTTGCAACTTGCTGCAACACCTCAAGGTCATCACTGTGCGCCACCGATTGCACTGTTCTTGTTATTGCTACGTGTAGGAAGGAAATAAAGGAAGGACACGTGAAGAGTGAAAGAAGGAAAGGAAACTAAAGCTGGAAAGAAAAGGATCACGAGAAGGTAAGAAAGAAAAAGAAAATAAAAAGGAAAAACTGAAGGTATGTTCTTCATGCATTAAACATATATTTAACGTTCATTTGTTTTGATATTTTATTAGATAGTGAGTTAATTATATTTATTTAGATTAACATTTGTTAGGTTAATAAATTAGGCAATTGACAATTAAGTAGGTTGATAGTTGATTAGGATAATAATTAGTTGAAATAATAATTGATTATTTGGTTGGTAAATTAATTTGCATGATATATGTAATACGATTTGCTTGCCCGATAATCTGACTTAGTTTGCATGTATGATTAGAACTAAATGACTGGTTTGTACGGGATGTAAAATAAAACTTTTAAAATCAAATTATAGAGATATAAGAATCTTCAAGAAAAATGGATAAAAGATAAATAAATAAATAAATAAGATAAGGAAATAATAAAATTAAGAAGATGAATGCAAGTTATCCGAGGATGAAACTCCAAGAAAGTCAATTGAGACTCCTTGGAGATTTCTAGGTGAAAGAATCTTTCTTAAGTTGAGCCAAATTAATGGAATACTTTTGAAAGATTTTTTTAATTAATTCATATTTATTTATGATAAATAAAAAGTAAGATAAGATAGATGGATTAGATATAGATAGATACAAATGAGCAAATAAACACAAGAAAGTAAATAAAGATAAATAAAAAAAAAGATAAGACAAAATATCTAAATAATAAATAGAGTAATAAGATAAATAAAAAAGAGTAAATATGAGTTATGCTGATGATGAAATTTCAAGAAAGTCAATTGAGACTCCTTGAAAATTTCTAGGTGAGGAGGTTCCTTTTGGGTCGAGCCAAATTGATGGGACGATTAAAAGTGAATTTTCAATAAAAACATAATTTATGTTTATTTCTTACAAATAAAATAAATAATAATATAAAAATAATAAAAAAAATTTTAAAAAATCTAAGAAATTTATAAAATGGATATGGAGTCAAAACTAGAGACGAAATTAGGAGAAAGTAGGAATCTCATAAAATATTAAAATCTATCCGACGATGGAGTTCAAGAAAGTCAATTGAGACTCCTTGAATATCTTGAGGTGAGGGGAATTTCTAAGGTTTGAGCCAAATCGATGGAAAAATCTTAGAAAATTTCCAATATATAAGTATATCGAAATTAATATGAACCCAAGGCAAACTATAAAGATAACCTAAAGCTAGTTGGTACCATCTTAGGATGGGCGTTGTGGGGGTGCTAATCCTTCCCCACACGTAACCGTACTCCCGAGTCTAAGAATCTTTGAACGTAGACCATGCCTTATCTTTAGACATGAATAGGTGACCAATCACACCTTAGGTTTGAATGGTTGGTGGCGACTCCTTGATATTTAGTCTAGCGGTTAGGTTCACGGACCTAAACGTTATGACAGCAACTTATTCCTTACACCCTCTCTATTTAATCTCAAAAACTTGATGTAACTCTGTTACGACCTTCAGAATGAACTCAATCAGCTTAATAATGTTGCTCTCAACATGTTAAATGCCGTTAAACATTGTTTAGCATCTTCTGGTCTAAATCCTCCAAAGTAGCTATTGTGACTTATAGCCAGAATCTAGAAACTAGATTAAATTATTCGATAAGTGAAAAATAAAATGCTAAACATATAAAGATAATGGACATAAGAATTTATGTGGTTCAACTTTGGAAGGTTACGGCCGGTTTTCCGGCGGTGAGGAGGGTGGAGCCGGTCTGACTGGTCTGAACCGGCCAGGAAAGAAAAGGAAAAGAAAAAAAAAGAAGAAAAGGAAAAAGAAAAGAAAAAAAAAGAAAAGAAAAGAAAAAGAAAGAAAAAGAAGAAAAAGAAAAGGGGAAAGGAATTCCGGGAATTTGAAAAATTCCCGAGAACTCGAAAATTACGGGAAATCCCGGAAAATACGGGAATCGGTAAGAAATCCCGAAAAATAGTAAATTATTTAAATAATTTATTTATTTAAATAATTATGGAAAAATTCTAAATTTTAGAATTTAAATTCCAGAAAATTCCCTCGATGACCGAGCCGATGGAATCGGGCGAGGTGAACACGGGCGCGACCTACGAGAGGCAGTCGCCGACCCGAAACAGGTAAGGGAGACATGTGCCACCTGTAAGGATATTTGGCCATGTTTTTAAATTGCATTTAATTTTATAAATGCTATTAATAATTATCGGTTTTTGGTGTGATGATTTATCGGTTGAAATTGTGATGAAACACCGGTTGAAAATATAAACTGTATTTTCCGTGCAGGAGGCTAGCCAAATCGGCAGCCGTTATACTGCCGAAAAATTATCAAAAAAATTACTAAAATTTACCGAAAATCATCGAAAACCAAAATAAAAGATTTGATTTCACGTGAATCGATTTTCGGGTACGAAAATCGAAAAATTAAGTAAATTTCATAAAACATGAATATAGTGATATTTAATTTTAAAAGATTCATGTTTTCGAGAATGGTGAAAAGGAAATCACTGAAAATTCACCCGATAAGTGATATTTCACGTGAAACGAGATGAAAATGAAAAAGAGACTGAAGTGAATATTTTTCTAAATATTCTTAAATATTCAATTGATTTTACATAAAACCTTATGGTTTTGATTATGGAATTAATTAATTATGAAAATTCCATAAAGGTTAAGAAATAGAGAAAAACTATGATTTCGAGACTTTTAGTCTCTACACGTGTTTTTAGAAGAAAACATGGTGATGGGAATTTAAAGTTAGAAAATAAATAATTTATTTTCTTAATTATGAAAATGATTTGTTTGAAATTCCGATAAGTATAAAAACCATGTTTTCGATTGAATGCACGGAAAAACGTGCATATGTGTTTTACTGTGGAAAAAGACAGTTTTTCCCTTTTATACTTTCAGTGATAATTTTGCAAACTGTCTTCATGGTATGAAAAACATGATATTTACCTTTATGAAATAATTTGAAAAGTGTTATTTATTTTATAAATTTCATAAAGGTGATTTTATTTACATGTGAGCCTTATGGATATTTGATTTACAGTGTTTAAAATCCATAAAGACTGTGGTACGGTTTATACTGTTTTGACACTTAGGCCCCGAGTTTCATGCATCACATATACTGTTACTGTCACTGGCTGACTGACCCGCTAGTCATCAGCGTCCCGGATTGTCGCCTAGCAAGCGTACACTGAGGACATATTATAGATCATGGCCATAGATCTCATTACTGTTTACTGTGTCCCTAGTGGACGAGATAGCATGATTTAATTGTAGGGTGATGCCTAGTCTCACTTACTGTTTACTGTTTACTATACTGAACCACTGTTCACTATGTTTACTGTTTATTGATGAAATACCGTACCAAAATACTATATTACTGAACTGTACTGTTTACTAAAATAGTAGCCATTGATTTCTGTTTTACTGAACTGAAAGCTACCATTTACTGGTTACGGAACTGAAAGCTACCTCATACTAGTTACTGAATCGGTATCTACTGTTTACTGTTACTGATTGAACCGTATCGAATTACTATTTTACTGAATATACTGTTTTACTGAACTGTACGATACGGTTACTGATTTGAAAAGAGAAATAAATGTTTATTCTAAAAGAATAATATAAGATTTATTTCAAAGATAGAAATAATCGAAGAAGTAATTATCCAATGATTGGATATTTACAAATCACTGTACTGTACTGTTTTCACTGTACTAAAGAGGAGAGAAGAGAAGTAAACCACTGTTTTATTACTGAACTGTCATGTGTTTTAAAGTATACTGAAGTGAAAAAGGAATAAGTGGTTTACTTTATGGAAAAACGAAAATTATATCGTTTTGGAAACAACGGAATTGGTATTCTCTACAGTTGCTTCTAGGTTCCGAAACAAGTATGGTATTCTAAAATACCTACCTTATTCTATCTGGATCCCTAGCCGACTGTAGTATCCTTCCTACATGTGAGCCTAGAGCCAGCTAGGAAGATTTTAAAGAGAATGAAAAAAAAATTATTTTTAGCATATAGATAGCTGAATATCAAGTGTGACATATAACTCTCTTACTGAGCCGTGGTTTGCTCACTCCCCAATTTTAACATTTCAGGTTTTGATTATGGTGAGATCCAATATTTGTGGATTACGGCTGCACATAATGGACAATGTGACAGACCGACTAAGATATATCAGGTACTATCATTTATTTTCTGTATTTAGACATGTCTACAGTACTACATATTTGTGAATAAGATAGGGGATGTGTATAATGTTAACAATATTTTATTAAATTGTTTAACATCAAGTGTAAAGTGAAGTATCACAGACAGCCCAACCGGATAAATTGTGTAAAATAAGGTTTAAAAATATGGTAACGGGTCGTTACAGGTTACGTCCATAAGTCAAGATTAAAAGGAATTTCACTATGAGAAAATAAGAGATTTATAAAAGAACACTTGAACATATGTCTTTCCACTCAAACCCAAAACGTCACTGTGAGCTTTATTTGAGCTCACTCTCTATACTCTTTCCTTGTTACATTCTACAAAGCTTGCTTTTCTTTTATTGCTTGGCTCACACTCTACTATGCTTGCTACTCCCTTGTTTTTGCTCCAAAGCTTACTAGGGTATTTATAAAAGATCTCTATGGGTGCATTGTTAACACATGCAACATTACTTGACTATACACCAAAAATCTATAGGCTTTGGTGCATAATCAATATTTGTTTACACCTAAAAGCTGCATGTAGGATTTGTAAGCTATGTAGTAAATATTTCCACTGCTTTACCTTAAAGCTACAAGCAAAATTTGCAAGCCATGTAATAAATATTTGGCTTCAATATTTCAAGCCATCCTTTCATCAAATCTCCACCTTGGCTTGATAAAATTTCCAAGCCAACATATAGCAAATTCTTGACATTGCATTACCTTAGCCACACATGCCTTTTAAGGCATTCAATGATCGCGCATACCAACCAAGTCCAAACAATACTTGAACTTGTTTGCAAGGATAGATTTTGTCATCATAATTGTTGGATTAACTGTCATATGAATTTTTTCAATTGCAATATCTCCTTGTAATATGATATTGCGAACAAAGTGATACGTGACATCGACGTGTTTGGTTCTTTCATAATATATTTGGTTTTTAATTAGATGTATTGAGCTTTGGCTATCATAATACACAATTGTAGACTTTTGCTTTAAACCAAGATGGCCAACTAAGTCTCTAAGCCATAATACTTCTTTCACTATATCCGTAATTGCCATGTATCTTGCTTTTGTTGTAGACAGAGCAACTTGGATTATAAAACAACTTTCCAACTAATGGCACAATTGAAGAGAGTGAAAATTTATCCCATTCATGATATCCTTTTATCCAAATCACAAGCATAATCCGAATCAACATAGCCATCAAAATTACAACTAGTATCCCTATTCCTTCCATAATAGAGAACAATATTTGCAGTACCTTTGAGATATGTGAGGATCCATTTCACTGCTTGCCAATGAGCTTTTCTAAGGTTTGCCATAAATTTGCTTACTACATTGACAACATACGAAATATCCGGACGAATGTAGATCATAGCATACATCAAGCTCCTAAATTCACTAGTATAAGGAACGTGCAACATATTTTTTCTTTCTTCCTCAATTTGCAGTGACAGTTTTGAGGATAATTTAAAGTGTTGCAATAGCAAGGTTCAAAAATCTGCAATCTTTCATTCTAAAGAGCTCAAGTACCTTTTTTTATGTATTTTTTTGTGACAAATATAATTTTTCAGCACTTAGATCTCTATGAATTTTCATGCCCAATATTTTTTTAGTTGCTCTTAAATCCTTCATCTCAAATTCTCCATTTAGCTCAGCCTTCAAAGCATTAAATTTTGATTAGTAATCAACATGTCATCTATGTAAAACAACAGATAGATATGTGAACCATTTGAGAGCTGCTTGTGATAACACAATTATCGAATTCACTCCTTGAGTGTCTATTTTTTATCATAAATGTGTCAAACCTTTTGTACCATTGCCTCGGGGTTGTTTTAAGCCATATAATGAATTTTTAAGCAGGCAAACATGGTTTTTTCCCTTGGCCAAAAAAACCCTTAGGTTGATGCATATAAATTCTCCTCAAGCTCTCCATGTGGAAAATAGTTTTGACATTGAGTTGCTTGAGCTTTAGGTCAAACAATGCAACTTGAGAAAGTAATACACGAATAGAAGTACGCTTCATGACTAGAGAAAAAACCTCATTGAAGTCGATGCCTTCTCCTTGCGTAAAGCCTTTAGCTAGAGGTGGCAAATGGGAGGGTTGAATCGGGTTTGGGTTGGATCATTTTGGATCGGATCATTTTGGGTTAAGGAAAAATCAGATCATTTCGGATTCGGATTATTTCGAGTTCGGATAAGGTCGGGTTTGGGTCGTTGACTTTTTTAGTCAATTCAGGTTGGTCAGATTTAGATTCGAGCTGGTCGGATTTGGATTAGGGTCGATTGGACAAATTTATTGGATTAAGCTTTGGTTATCTTAATGTGATTTATTTAGTATGAAAATCAACTGAAACCATATTTCTAAGAATTACAAAACTCATGAAAATAAAGTTTTCTTCTTACATGATCTATAGTACAATTGGGATTAAAATAATCAAAATATTTAATAATCTGTATGATAGTTTTCTTTATAATATATTTACCAATATTCATAAATTAATTACATTTTTTCATTTTATTTTTATTATCTACAATAATTAATAACTTTTGAATCAAAGTGATTTAATAATCTCTACTAAATATCATAAAACAGTACTATATATCTCTTTAGTTTATTTTGATTTTTTATAGAATAATTGGCGATATTAGTTTAGATGATATAGCTTCTGTACTCTATTATAGATTAGCCATTAAATAATTATACATTAGGTTCAAATGAATGCAATATACAAGCAAATATTTAAATTTAACTAGATTAAAAAAATATATAACACTCATATTATTGAAAAAAATTATATTTTTACTATATTAAAATACTTTGATATTTAATTTTAACATTTAAATATTTAATGATAATATTAAATTTAAGTTTGAATCTTTTTAGGTTTGGGTAAATTTGGATTCGGATCAATTTTGATTTGGGTCAATTTGGGTTCGGATTAATTCAGGTTCGGGTTAATCTAAATTCGGATGAATTTGGGTTCAGATCAATTCTGGTTCAGATCCGATCGAGTTTGGATCAATGTAAATTTGGATAAATTTGGTTTCGGATCAATTCGGATTCGGATCGGGTTGGATTTGGGTTGTTGACTTTTTTAGTCAAATCGTATCGATCGGGTTTGGATTTGGGTTAATTGGACGGATTTTTCAGGTCGGGTCAACTTTTGCCACCTCTACCTTTAGCCATAAGACGTGCTTTATACCTTACATCTTTAACTCTTGGGATTCCCTCTTTCCTTTTATTGACCCATTTGCATCCAACAATCTTCTACCCTTTTGGTTGTTTAACAAGCTCCCATGTGTCATTCTTATGTAAAGACTCGATCTCTTCATTCATAACAATGAACCATTTTGAAGACTCATTAGAAGAAACAACCTATTTATAAGAGTATAGTTCTTGACCATCAATATCTCCAACCATAGATAACATGTAATTAACTAAGCTAGTGTGCGTACATCTTTGAGGCGATTTTATTGGCCTCCATTGCCTTCTAGTGGAAATAGTATAATGTTGTTCTTTAAGTGCATTTTCATCAATAAATTCTTGCGCTTGAATGTCTTCGATTTGAGCTATAGCCTTTTATGCTCTGTTTGTGGAGTTTCTACTTCTATGTTCACCTGCTTGCTTGTGCCTTCTTCTCTATCAACATTATTGTACTCCATTTTTTTGTGGAGTATAGCAAACTTATCAAAGGTATATCTCTACTTACAATAACTTTTGGCGACTTGATATCCTTTTAACCTATTTGCATAACCTAAGAGTACACATTTCTTTACCGTTGGCCTAAGTGTGTCATCTGTTTCATGGGTGTATGTAAGACAACCAAATAATCTCAATTTAGAGTAATAGCAAGAGAACCGGACCATACCTCCTCAGGGGTCTTCAATTCTAATGCAGTTGATGGGGATCTATTTCAAGGTAGCAAGAAATATTAATAGCTTCAACTCAACACTCTTTTTATAAACCAGCGTGATACATCATGCAACGTGCTCTTTCTAATAGTATTACGTTTGTTCGTTCTACAACTTCATTTTATTATGATGTTTTTTTGACACTGCATTGTCTAACAATTTCTTCATTCTTGCAGAACTCATTAAGCTCATTGGAGCAATATTATAGACCATTGTTTGTTCACAGGCGCTTGATCTTCTTTTTAGTTTGCATCTCGATCAAAGCTTTCCATTGCTTAAAGGCGACAAACATATCACTCTTTTTCTTTAAGAAGTAGACCTATACCTTTCTTGAATAATCATCGACGAAAGTCAACAAATATTGTACTCCACCTATTGATTTGACTAGAAAAGGGCCTAAAGGTTAGAGTGGATATAACCTACTGTACCTTTGATTTGATGAACAACTGTTCTAAACTTCACCTTACATTATTCACCATAGACACAGTTCTCACAAAAATCTAGCTTGGCAATTTTCTGTCCACAAAGTAAGCCTCGTTTACTTAACTTTGTGATTCCTTTATCACTCATATGCCCCAATCGCATATGCCATTGTTAGGTAATATCAATATTTGAATTTTTTTAAAGATGTCACATCAAAACTTTTGGTAACAGTGCTCCTTTGAAGATGATAGAGATTATTGGTGATCTTCCCTTTCATCACGATCAAAGCACCTTTTGAAACCTTTAAAACTCTACCTTCAGCGAAAAATCAATAGCCTCAAGTATTAAGGAAACTTAAGGAAATAAGATTTTTTTTTTGTAATTCTAGAACATGTTGAACTTTGAAACTTCTAACAATGCCATTATATATCTTGATCTAAACTATAACTACACTAACAATAGAAAGTCCCTTGTCTCCCAATAAAACTTTTCCACCGTTAATTTTCTTGTAAGTGGAAAATCATTCCCTATTTGGACTCATGTGAAAAGAACAACCTGAATATAAAATTCACTCACCACCGAAGCTACTTATAGACACTAATAAGAAATTCTCAATGTCGTCAGAATTTTCTTCTTAACTGACAATGTTTGCCATGTCAGATGAACCTTCGATCTTTTTTTTTCTTTTTATCTTTTCGTCATGGACAATTTCGTCTAATGTGCCCAGTTTCAAGACATTCGAAACATTTTGCCTTTTGAATTTTGGATTTCGATCGCGATTTGCCTCTATTGCTCGATCCATTTTCTATTGATCTACCTTACACAACCAAGCCTTCTGCCTGATTCTTGATGTATTCTCCAATAACTAGCTTTTGTAACTTCTTAGAGTTTAAAGCTGCCTTAGTATCATCAATAGCTATATTGGTTCTTCTATGCATCATAACATCTACAAAATGCTCATACAGGGGCAGTTATTTGCACAATAACAATATTGCTTGATTTTCAACTTCAACAATGACACTTATATTCTTTATATCTGAGATTGCCTTGTTGAAATCATCAATGAAATCTTTCAAGGATGCACCTTTTTGCATTTGGAGAGAGTATAATCGCTATTTCAAAAAAAGTTTATTTGTAAGAGATTTTGCCATGTAGAGAGACTCTAATTTCTTTCATAACCTATCAATAGTCTCTTTTTAGAAACTTCTCTGACCACCTCCTTGGATAAGCCTAAAATGATTGTACTTAGAGCTCGCTCCAAGAGGTCTTCTTTTTTATTGTCATTTAATTTTGCTGACAAAGTAGCTTTCCCATCTAGTGCTTTATGCAAATCTTGTTGTACCAACAAGATTTTCATTTTAATCTTCCATACATTAAAATCATTATTGCCATTGAAATCTCTACTTTATATTTCTATTGGCTCAATTACCTAACCGAAGGGAGTGAATTGGTTTTAACTAACCTTAAGTTCGTTCTTCAATCTTTTAAATTCTTTAGCTTATAATATAGTTCCCTAAGTTCTTTAGGCTATTCTAGCATACAATAAAAGCACAATACAACAAGTACAATTAAATTGCATGTAAATAAAGAGTGAAAGGTTAGAGAATGGTACAAAATTGATTTATAGAGGTTCGGCAATCTTGCCTACATCCTTTACCTTGAGACACTCACAAGGATTTTCTCCACAATTCACTATTGAATTTGTTACACTCTTTTTCACAAGCTCAAGAGTAACCTTACACCACTCCTGGCTCAATAAGAAAATCTTGTAACCACTACTTTTTTCGAGATCAAGGAGAAACCTCTAGAAGGCAAATTGTTACAATTTTAAGCTCTAGAGAAATCTATACAAGATTTGTGCTATGCTAATAAACACTTGAAAGTGTGAATGATAGAAGATATGGAATTTCTAATACAAAAATTGATTTTGAAGCTTGAAGAAGATGTAGAAATGTGTCTCTTGGTTTCAATAATCTTCAAGTCTTCTATTTATACTATCTTAAAGTTTGTTGATGTTTGGTGGAGCCAAAAGTAAGCTTTTTTTCATTGGTCATCACAAGAAACTAGCCATTAGAGGCAATTTGGACATTGGGGGATCGATCCCATAAGAGAGGGGATCGATCTTTTTAGCTTTCTACCTAAGGGGGATCGATCTTTTCTGAGGGGGGATCAATCTTCTGTTCTTCATTTGTAATTTTAGGACCTTTTTAAGCATAAAAACAGTTTCTAAACCATTTTTAGTATTATTCAAATATGGCATGACTTTAGATACATAAAATTGACCCCAAAAATAATCAAGCAATTTTCTTAAAAACATATTCTATAACTAGACCTGCTCAAGGGCCGGGCTACCTGCCCAAGCCCGAAAACCCGTTCTAAATTTGGTCGGGCTTGGACAAAAATATTTGATAAAAAAACGGGCTTGGGTAAAATTTTTAGGCCCGTTTAAAAATCGGGCCGGGCCTTGGGCTTGCCTTTCAAAGCCCGAGCCCGGCCCGGCCCAGCCCGAATTATTATTATTTTTATTTTATATATATCTTTTTTAATATTAATTAAATTTTTATATATATTTACTAAATATAATATAATTATATGTATATAAAATATTATTGAATAATAAATATGATTATAAATATTTAATATGAAAATTAATATATAAATTTTGACAAATTAAATTAAATTTTAAAGGGTATAAAATAATAAAAACAAATAAAATTAAAATTAAAATATAAAAACTTATTTTCTAGTCGGGCTCGAGCTTGTAGTATAAAAATGAAAACGGGCTTGGACAGAAAAATCAAGCCCGAATGTCGGGCCGGGCCGGGCTTGGGCGTGTAAAAACCTTATTATTACCTGTCATGGGCCCGAGCCGAGCCCAGCCCGGCCCGGCCCATGAGCAGGTCTATCTATAACTCATTGAGAAAATTACTTAATCCAATATTCAAAACCATTTTCTAAATAGACTAAAACCAATAAAATAATTGATTAAATCATGGTATTATATTTGATAAAAAACACTTAATATGGTTTGTGAAAATCATTAGTAACTAAGTAAATTTACAAATTGAATCAAACATTTAATTTTGCTAAATTTTTTGTCATTCCAAAATATATATGTCAATTTAAAACTAACAATTTCATTGAAAATGATGTAGTTGCCACCATCACGAAAAAAAATCCAAACAAAAATTCTTATGCTACAGTATTCCTGTTGCTACAGTGTTTTTGATTGCAACAGCATGTCTGACTGCAATAGTATGTTAACAGTACCTATTTCAAGTGTCCTTGGCTTTGTAGAACCATAGCTCCGATATCAATTTGTTGTGAGTTACAGCCAAAACCTCGAAATTAGAATAAATCATTTGGTAAGTGAAAAATAAAATGAAAAAAAATACAAAGATAAAGTACACAAGAATTTAAGTGATTTAGCTTTAAAAGCTAGCGTTCGTGAGCCAAGATAATCAAAAGGAATTTCACTATGAAAAATGGGAGATTTACAAAAGAACACTTGGAAATATATCTCTCTATCTAAATCCAAAACCTCATCGTGAGCTTTATTTAGTAGTTCACTCACTCCACTTTCCCCTCGTTACACTCTACAAAGCCTTCTTTCTTTTATTGCTTATTGCTCACACTTTTCTCTGCTTGCTACTTGCCTTGTTTTTGCCCTAAAGCTTATTGGGGTAGTTAAAGAGGTCTATGGTGCATTGTCATCACATGCAACATTACTTGACTATGCACCAAAATCTACAGGCTTTGGCGCATGGTTAATATTTGTTTGCACTTAAAAGCTGCATGTAGGATTTGCAAGCCATGCAACCAAGGTATTTAAAGAGGTCTATGGTGTATTGTCAACACATGCAGCATTACTTGACTATGCACTAAAAATCTATTGGCTTTGGTGCATAGTCAATAGTTGTTTGCACTTAAAAGTTGCATATAGGATTTGCAAGCGATGCAAAAAATATTTCAGGTTCAAGTCAATATTTGTTTATACCTTAAAGCTGCATGCAAGATTTGCAAGCCATGCAATAAATATTTGGCTTCAATTTTTCAAGCCATCCTTTCATTAGTTGCTGTTATATAAATATAGTTCCACTCTCTAACAGCCTCTTCGACAGCAACTTTCCCTCTAAGGTTGTTTTCAACCCATTCTCTCAATGAACTGTTAAAGAATAAGCTCCAAATTAGAAAGTTAAGGAATTTCTCATACCTCTCTGTATATACGATAGTTGCACAGTGCATAGAGTGTTGTCTCCTCCATGGCTCCATATAGAGAAAATGAAATTGGTTTGTCATAATTTTGTCTCTTCTTACTAGCCAAATGAACAACAGCCATCGCTTTGCGCCTGGCAGCTTCCAAATCCAGCTTATATCTC
Organism: Heritiera littoralis; assembly: GCA_031772115.1. Lineage (NCBI taxonomy): Eukaryota > Viridiplantae > Streptophyta > Magnoliopsida > Malvales > Malvaceae > Heritiera > Heritiera littoralis. The sequence continues at coordinate 8,085,557 of JAPDPK010000007.1, read as the reverse complement.
CTATAACCGTTGCATATGATTGCTTATTGCAGTGTAAACAGACTTCGAGGAAAACATACAATTTGAAGTGAGGTGCCGAATCCACTTGTATTCCATCATACATAGCTTTGAAAAGGGATAGCCAATCACCTTCAGTGCAACATCTAGGGGGAGTTGTGCAAAAATCAAATTATACTTCATTTTCCTCTTCTCTCCATGTCGTCACTAACACTACAAAAAAAAGAGACTTTCAGCGACGGAATTTTCCGTCACTAAAAGTCTGATTCCGTCGCTGAAGTGTTTTAGCGACAGATTAGCGACGGAATAATTCCGTTGGAAAAATCAATGTTGCTGATGCTCATTCCGTTGCTGAAAGGACATTCCGTCGCTAATTCCGTCGCTAATTAGCGATGGAATTTGTTCTTATCAGCGACGGAAATTTTCTGTCGCTAAAATGAAAATCGGTCACTAATAATCCGTAGGTAAAAATATCAGCGACGGAATTTTCCGTCGCTAATTTTATTTTTATTTTTAAATTTTATGAAAATATTCCATCGCTAAAAACTTTTACCGACCGAATATTCTGTCGCTAATAATAAATTTTTTTCATCGCTAAATACTTTTACCTATAGAATATTCCGTCGCTAAAAACTTTTACCGACCGAATATTCTGTCGCTAATAATAAATTTTTTTTATCGCTAAATACTTTTACCTATAGAATATTCCGTCGCTAATAATAATTTTTTTCGTCGTTGAATGTTATCAGCGACAGAATATTCCGTCGCTAATAATAAAAATTTTCCGTCGCTAATGCTATTATTTTCGTCACTAATTTCTTTGAATTCCGTTGCTAATAATATATTTTTTCATCATCATCTATTATTTGTGCATTTCGCTACCAAAATGTTAAATTCCAAAATTGTTTCCAAAAGTTTTCCGAAATATATTTAAATTTAAGCTTAAGCTTAAAACCCTAAATTCATGACTATAGCAACATTTAAAAGACCTTAATACATAAACATAAATTATCAATAAAATTCATACATAATCATAAAACATGGTTAAAATTCATCAAATCCATAACATCTCTCAACAACCATGAAATTCTTAAAACATAAAAAGAACAAAGTAGTTAAATTTCTTACATTAAAACAGAGATCTATGAATAAGGCCCATCTCCGACGTTCAGTGTGTGTCTATCATTGGGATTTGAAGGGCCTCCTTTGCTACACTTCCATGCATTAGTCATCTCAGCCATCCATTGGTGCATTTGCGGTAAATATTTGAGAACTTCATCAAGTTTCTCTTCTATAACATCGATTCGCTCATCCTGGCTTACTGTTGATTGAGAAACTAAGAATATTGGACTTGCTGAGGAGGCGGATGACTCAAGTTTATCTCTGTTTTGTGAACTACTTCCAAGGTCGTACACATGTGTGCGGGTTGTTTCCATTCCTCCAATACAGTCACACCAAGCAACAGGATCAAAGTGTGGTTGACTGCTAATATCCGTACCATACTTCTCAACCAATGAAGCATTATATTTTTCCTATAATAAAAAAATTTTATTATTATAAATATATCTATACTTAAAAAGTAATTAAATAATAATTAACATACATAAAACGAAATAATTTTAAATATACGTACACTGACAACTTTCGACTTATTGTCCACATATTCACCTTGGCCAGCATTTTTTTTGTGAGTTCGATCAAAAACCTCTTTATATGTAGGTATTTGATTATATTGATTCCTCTTCACAAGTAAAACAAAAAAAAATTGAAGTTAGCTGTAAACAATATATATTTTAACTAGAATATCATACATATGATTTAAAAAGTTACACACCAGTCTATGTGCATGCACAGGAAAAGAAATCGATCCACCTGTATGCTTGGTAACAGTTCCTTCTTTTATGGTCAATCAATTTTGCTTTCCTTTCTATGACTTTGCCTCCCATTCCGATTTGCCCCATAAGTCATCAATCAAGGAGTCCCATATCTCAACTTTGATCCAGCTGGACATATACCCTTTACAGTCAGCAATTCGATTCATGCCAAAATGTTGCATTGCTTTTTTTTTCTTTCAGCTTGCAACAAGCCACGGAATCGTGTTTTGCAAATGTTCTCCCAAATATTTTTCACAATAATCGTTTCTTTAGGAGGCTACGTAAAAATTTCCTAAATCAATTGAAATCATTAGTAAAAAATCATGTTAAATAAAATAACGTAACGTATTAATTATTTGCGATTGACATACCGAAAATTTTTCCCATATTTGGGTTTTCACAGCAATTGGAACACTTTTCCATGTTGGCCAAGGATCAGTAAAATACTCTTTAATTAATGTTGTAATTGTCCGAACAGCTTGAGGCTCCAAAAAAAGTGCTGCGACATAAATAAATTCAAATTTTTTATATAATATTAATTAAGTAACTTCATATAGCAAAATAGTATTATTATTTTTATTACCCGTTATTCAAACAAGTAAGTCATGCCCTTTGATCCGGATTACTTGGAGTCGAATATCCTTGATTGGGCCCTCTTGTTCGTTTTCTACCTCCACTGTCACTACCGTCGGAACTCGCACCACTGCCTGTATTTGTCCAAGTATGATCGATGTTAAGCTGCTCAATCGGTATTCCGTCAGGGGATATACCCTCGGCAGATGATGAGGATTGGCTAGATATACCATGTGTGGATGGGCCTTGGGCAATTGGACTATCTCTCTGGTCAATCAGTTGGTCAGTGGGTGGGTCTACCTCATCAGTATCCACTTCTGTTGATGGAAATAATTGTGCTTCAAGGTTAATTGGTGGAGTCTGAGATCGTGGAGTAGGCATGAAAAAGGACTTCCAACCCGTTGTAAAAGATCCACCTGATCGAGCCTTCTTACCAAATGATTTTTTTGATGATTTCATTATACCTGCAATACATGAAAAAAAATAATATATGTATTAGAATACTAATGAACTTAACATCAAAATAAATTAACTTTTTACAAAACATCTTACAAAATATCGTAAATAAAAGCAAACAAAAAAGTAATTAAGTTATTAAATTCACATAAACATTTTCTTAAAAGAAATAAGAGCAATTAGCTAAAAAAGACCTCGTCCTCATCATCATCATCATTGTCGTCGTCGTTGTTGGTGTCGTCGTCATCATCATCATCATCATTATCATCATCATCTTCTTCTTCTTCTTCTTCTTCTTCAATATTTACCTCTTCATAATCTCTGCGAATGAGAATAGTGGGATTGTCAAGGTCTTCTGAATATGTGATATTTATAGGATGTGGATTTTCAATTTCTTGATAAATCCCATCATTTAAATCCACTATGTCCACATTGTTGGATTATGCCCTTAGAACCATTCATTAGATGATTGACTTTGGCATTTTTTTATGTATCATGACATTTTATTATAGCTCATTATTATATTTGTCTTATAACTACGTAATGTAATCTTATATGATAATGTCCTTAGAATAGTAATAACACACTATTCTTAAAATATCCCTAGTCAAGTATTATTGTGAACAAGGATAACAATGTACGATAAGACTAGTATGTGGTTGACTGATGACCATTGTCATGGATATAGGATGTCAAGTCATCACATAGGTACATGTTAGAGAACTATGTACTGCGTCGACCCTCCATGAGAACGCTACATGGATTGTTATATGAGTGTCATAAGCGATTCTCATAGTGATGATGGTGTATGTGATCCTTTGACTTGAGATCATCAGAGATCCCAACATAGAGAATTGCATACTTTAATGCTGCTAGATGTCATTCGTAACAGGATGGATTATAAAGGTAGTAATTGGGTATGCCTTGATCTATGTAAAGGGATGTTGAGTGATCAAGATAGGATTTATCCCTCTTATATAACAAGAGTGATGTCTTGGGCCCTTTGATAGAGTGAGACTAAGAAATGCATGGCCGTGCTCGAATAAGTCAATATGAGATATTGATTTTATTTGTTTAATTAGTCTACTCAGGAATCAAGAAACGCTGATTAGACTATACAAGTGTGACACATTCCATGACTTGTGTCTAATCAAGACATCAAAGGATAAAGGGATTAGACTACACGGTAACATCTATCACGAGTAAGGTTATGTCGAGTCATTGACATTCTCGTTACATGATTAGCAATGATGTGTTGCTAGATACCGCTCATTGCCTGTGACAATTTTGTCATTGCCATTGTTTTGAAAACCTATTGGGTCGCACAATTAGAACGGATCAATGAGGAGCTTAATTAATCCTATTCTGAATTGGATTAAGCATATATCTAATCTTATTCTGAATTGGATTAAGGATATAGCTAATCCTATTCTAAATAGGATTAGAGTTCTGTTTGGCAGTAAATTTTAGGGTAAAATTTACTACCTATAAAAGGATGTTTTCTAAAAACATAGCCGCATAATTAAAAACAAAAAAAAGTATTCTTTTAATCGAAGCTAGCAATTCGATTATAAGGAATCAAAACCGCTCTTTAAGGCAGCTGATCGTGAGACGTTCAAGAGTCGTGAGATCCGTTCGTGTGGATACCATAGAGGCAGGAACGAAAAGTTGCTGCTTGTGATTCGACCAAAGACAGAAAAATCAGAGAAAACGTTAGGTAAAATCTCGAAACCCTAATCAGGCAACCCTCCGAATCGATCCTGGTGGAGGCCGAATGATTTAAATTCCGCTGTGTGTTTGTTTCGGTTTCCATCACACATCACAATTCTGAATATTGAATCTGGCTCTTGCTTTTGTCTTGAAAACAACCCACCAATCACGACGATCTCTTTTTCTAGATGGATAAGGAGTAAAATACACTTGTTGACTCTGTTGAGCTAATATAAAAGGTTCAATGCTAGCAAGTATAGACCTATGTTTGATTTCAACAAGAGCATGTCTAGGATGAACACGATAACCTCTCTCAATGTCAAACCAATGGCACTTAAAGAGTATAACTTTATTTCTGTAACATCCAGGATTATGAAATTCGGACTAACTTTTTCCTTTTAATTACTATCTTTCCCATTCAATTAGTCGGTATCAATCGGTTTGCATTTGGTGTCGATATAAGTTTCTTTTTTTACCATTTCAAGTACTTTCATAAATTTCACAATGACAGTATTTACATCCCATCACAACAATATTTGCTTTGCATTTATAAGTCTGAATATAAATATAAAAACTTTACGAGTACCTGAACACTGGGTACTTTAAACTTCTAGTAATTCCTTCGCAGCGGATTTTTCGTATACTGATGAACTATCTGGGATGGTGAGAAAGGGGGGTGAGCTTTGGGGAAAGCTCAGTAAGAAACATATATAAAAGAGCATATTAAACGCAGTTAAATATAATAAACTTGTTTAATGAAACAGTATCATCTTTTAAATAAACACTGTATAACTTTTTCAAAATCATGAAAATTTCTTCTTTCATGCAATATAGCAATTCTTGTAAAATCATATAAAATGCAATAAATGCATTTCATATTTCAATTAATGCTATAAACCATTTCTCGCAAAATCATTAAAATAGAATGAATGCACTTGTATTGAGAAAACATATATTGTAAAACTCGTATCACTTCTTCTGTCACTTAAAATCAATTCATGTCTCATTCTCGTAAGCCAAATCATTTAGTAAATCAATCACTTGTCAAATATCCCATATCGATAGAAAATAATCTCCCAAAAATACATGCACAATCTCGTATCCCCGAAGGGACCTCGTATCCCCGTAGGGATGATCACATATCTCGTATCCCCGTAGGGACCTCGTAACAATGGCCACTGTCAATCACTCACAGTTCGCACTGGTCAGGTGCTCACTGTGTAAACCTGTGGGGTTTGACCGTAACTCCCACAGTCATGTCATGTAAAGGGAAGGTCTAGGATGTCTCCCAGCCTAATCATCACTATCTCGTATGCATGATTATCAGGGAGATATTAATCTCATATAAAATCACTTCGTATAAATCACTTCATATAAATCATTTCTTTTAAATCATTTAATGTAAATAAATTCATATAAAGCTTGTCATATAACTCAGTTCATGTAAGTCATTTCGTACAATTCGATCCATGTGAAACGTTTCATATAGTTCAAATCATGTAGAGCATTTCATGTAGAACAATTCGAGTAACTCATTTCTTGTAATTCAGATCATGTAAACAATTTCATGTAATTTAATTCATGTAAACCGTTTCTTGTAAATCATTTTGTGTAAATCATGTCATGCGATTCAGTTCATGTAAATCATTTCTTGTAATTTAATTCATATAAATCACTCGTGTAATGCAATTCATGTAATTCATTTCATATAATGAAATTCATATAAATCATTTCAGATAATGCAATTCATGTAAGTCATCTAATATAATTCAATGCATATAAATCATTATATCTAAATCAATTCATGTAAAACATTTCATATAATGAAATATTTAAACTTGTAGGAATTAAAGATAATTACTATTTCTTGTATTCGGAAAAATTAGGTAAGAAACGATTAAAATGAGATTTTCAAGAATTTTAAATTGCAAGTAAAACATATCTTATGCAACTCCTATACGTGTTTCTTACCTCTATCTCCGTGCAATGTCCAAATTTCGATAACGCCCTTTACGTTTCTTTTAGTTCCCGAGCTTGACACTGTACAATAATTCTAAATTATATTCAAAATCCTATATTACAAATTCTAATTCTAATAAATATTCCATCATTTGCTATTTTCTATTGATTCTCACTCTTTTTTAAATTCTATTTAAAATCTCATAAATAACTCAAATGAATATTTCTATAATTTGTCACAATGTAACTTTTCTATTCTTGAATTTCATTAATCATTTTCCCAATTATATTTAAAATGTTATATTTTAGCTACAATGAATTCTCTACAATTCCTATTTCCTTTTTATTTCTTTCAATAATTAATTTATTTTAATTTCTATTGAATAATGTAACATAAATACAATTAATTTCTTTTCTTTTCTTTTCTCTTCTTTTTCTCTTTTCCTGACTTTTCTTTTCCTACTCCTTGTTCACTGCCGTTAGTTTCCATTTTCCCATCCAAACCGTAAACTTCCACTACCCTATCCTCATGTTTTATTCTTCAATCAACCCCAATTTTATGCACTTCTTTTACTCATTTAAGAATATCATCAAACATCTTAAATTCAACAAAATCTTATCTCCCATATTCAGCCAATACATGGCCGAATGGTTCCCCTAGCCACGCCACTTTGCTGTGTTCTCAATTTATCATCCAATCCCAATCAAATCAAGCTTAATTTATCATCTAATCCAAATTTCAAACAAGTTTCATTCATTATCTATAAATAATTCTTACTCAATCACACATCAAAATCACCAAGTTTCTTTTATTTTTCTATCATAACCGAGACTCTCCCCAAACACTACACCTTCATTTTGTTTCAACTTAAGATTCTAATTATCCTATTCACACCTTAAACACTTAAAGCACCTACTAGAATAGGATAAACTCAACTATTTTCTCACCTTCCATATGTACCGAACAGAACAGCCACACCAGTCAACCTTTCCACGTTAAATTCAGTTTGGCAAACACCAACTTTGAGTAGTCCTTGAGATGAATAGCAGAGGTTGGGTAGAAAGTTTGATGAATTGAAAGCTTAAAAGGAGAATTTTACATGGAAATTTATGAGACTGAGTGAGGAATTGGGGGAAATAGAAACAGAATCGGGCAGCAGCAGGGGGAGGGGAAAACGTCTGCTGAAATCGACCCCATCTCAACCAATTAAATTAGATTTTAACTTTATTTAATAAAATTTTGGTGCACAAAAATCTCACATGCTAATTGACTTATTTGTCCCCTTAAAAGTCAATATTTACCATTAAATCATAAATTTTATTTTATTCTTTTTTTTCCAAATTTTTATTTATTTACATATTTATTTATTTATTCATAATATCATCAATATATCACTAATATATTTTCTATTAACAATTACATATATATACACATGTTTCTATATGTTTAAAATTTATATATATATATATATATATATATATATAATACCCAAATTACATTTCTAATTGTTAAAATTTTAATTTATCAATTGATCAAGTATTACAATTTTGAAATATTCTAATCCTTTAATAAATTTATTTACTTATTTCAATAAATCTATTAGCATCTGAAATTAAATTTACAGATACCTAACTCCAAAAATAGGAGAATTCACGGTTATCACAATTTCCAATCCCAAAATATTCCAACTCCACTATATCTATCAATATACCATAAAAGTCACAGTCAAAATCGTTGTAACAATCACCTTTCACACAAACACCGCTGTTCATTGTTTTTCGAGTTTTTCCATATTCTAAGGTATGAAACTTAAATCCATTTACAAAATACCCTTGATAACAACTTGCCAAACGTGCTGGACCATGAGAGAGGTCAATGATACATTTATCAATTGCATTTCCTTGTTCACGAACCTACATAATAGTGATTCTTGTGATAAGTGAAATGCAGTATCATCTATTAAAATAAAACGAATTATATTTAAATTACTTACATATTGTCTAAACCATTTCGTAAAATGCGCTTGACGTGTTTTCTCCAATTGTCCATCATTCATGTCTGGTTCATTTCTTTTGACCATTTCATCAAATATCCTATAAAATCAATATATAGCAAGTATATATGAAAATGCCTAGGATCAAAAAGCCTTCGTTGTATTTATAGTATGATATATACATGCTATATACTTACTCAATGTACGGGAGAACTTCTTCACAATTCATTAGCACATATATCACCACTGCATCAAACTCATCTTCTTCCAGATATCGACGATTGTTCTTTGCCTGCCCAAGTGGTCGTCCAGGATATTTGAAAATTGACAAACGTCCCATGAGATCTACGTCTCCTCCATCATCATTCCGTGGTGGACGAGTTAGCCTTGTTTGAATATTGGGATCAAAGTCTAATGCGCAAAATGTTGCAATTTCCTCCCTTATATATGCCTCACATATATATCCCTCCACATGTGCACGATTTTTCACCTTCTTTTTTAGGCGATGCAAAAACCTAATTAAAATATACAATACACATTTAATGGCATACAATAAGCGCTCCATTTCTTATAGCACATTGAAAAATGCTCATATCAAACAAATTATTACCTCTCAAATGGATATATCCATCGGTATTGAATGGGTCCGCCAACCTTGGCCTCGTAAGGTAAGTGAATGGGGAGATGTTCCATGCAGTCAAAAAAACTTGGTGGAAAAATTTTCTCTAATTTGCAAATTGTTTCTACAATGTTGCTCTACAATTGTTCCATGTAATTCAGTTTAACATATATCTCGAAAAAAATGAGATAGCTCAGTAATAGCATCCCATAGTGAATTAGGTATGAAATACGAAAGGCAATCGGAATTGATCTTTGCATAAAAACATGACAGTCATGACTTTTCATTCCATAAAACTTGCCTTCCTCAATATTTACGCATCGAGATATATTTGATGCAAACCCATCAGGAAGCCTTAGCTCTTTCACCCATTTACACACTCTTCTCTGATCATCTTTGCTTAAGGTAAACGATACTTTAGGTGCGAAAGTTTTGCCATTACTTATCACCAATTCCAATTCCTTTCGTTTACAAATCAGCGCCAAATCTAACCTTGCATTTGTGTTGTCCTTTGTTTTGCTTTTAACATCCATTAATGTATTGAATAAATTGTCAAACACATTTTTTTCAATATGCATGACATCTAAGTTGTGACGAATAAGGTTGGTATGCCAATAAGACAGCTCCCAAAAAATGCTTTTCTTCACCCAATTATGAGTTAACCCAAAACCTTGAGGTTTTTGTTGAGGACATTTTGTCCCAAATGTTAAGTCTTCCAAACTATCTATCCGAGACAACACTTCTTCACCTGACAATCTCATAATCGGAGGATCATAATCAACCATTTTACTAAATTTATCCCTTTGCTTCGTAAAAGAATGATTATGAGGTAAAAATTGACGATGACAATCAAAAAAACAAGGCTTTCATCCATGTTGCAATCTAAAAGCTTTCGTATGTTCCATACAAGAAGGACAAGATAATCTTCCATGTGTACTCCACCCAGACAACATTCCATATACAGGAAAGTCATTAATTGTCCACATTAATGCAGCCCTTAACAAAAAAAGTTGATTTCTATAAGCGTCATAAGTTTGAACACCCTCATCCCATAAGATTTTCAACTCATTTATCAAAGGCCTTAAAAAAACATCTATGTTTTGTGATGGATTTCTCCTTCCTGGAATTACCATATTCAATAACAAATATGGTTGTTTCATACACATCCAGGGAGGTAAATTATAAACAGCAAGCATAACTGGCCAACAAGAATATGACCTCGTAGCTGGCCCAAACAGACAAAACCCATTTGCACATAAACCAATTCTAACATTACGAGGTTCCATAGCAAATGATGGATGAGTACAATTGAAATGTTGCCAAGCTTCACCATCAACTGGATGTCTAAGCACTCCTGAAGAACTTCGATTGTGCGCATGCCATGTCATAAACTCAGCAGTTGCAGCTGACATATAGAGCCTTTGAAGCCTAGGGATTAATGGCAAGTAGCGCAAAATCTTGTACGGTGTCTTCTTTCCTCTTACCCCACATTGTCTATATCTAGGATGCCCACATATCACACAATGCATTAACTCGGCATATTCTTTCCAAAATAAAATACAATTATTCTTGCAAGCATCTATTTTAATATAACCAAGACCGAATTTCTCCAATTTTTTATTCATTTCATAAAAGTTTTCTGGTAAATGATTATTCTCCGGAAGCATACCTCTCACAATCTCCAACATTCGATTAAAACATGCTTCACTTACATTGTGCTCCGACTTCCAATTACACAATTGTAATATAGCAGATAATGTCGTGTGCTTAGAAAATTCTGTCCACAATGGTTCATTTGCATCATTTAACAGAGAATCAAAGTTTTGTCTTGATGAATTTTGTTCATGCTCACCAAATCTTGACTGATTAGCATTCCCGTCAAAATTAATATGACAAGCATCCCTCACCATTCTATTATACGGGTTTTGTTCTGAATACATTTCATACATCAGATCACCAATCTCGTCTCTATTTCTTGAAGATTCTCCTTCAACAACTTCACCATGTTTATCCCAAATAGTATAACCACCCATAAAATCTTTGTAAAATAAATGTTCCCGTACCTTATCACATTCTAAAAAGATTCTATTTTGACATTTGATGCAAGGACATTTTATTCTATCTCCACTGACAAACTGCCTATTTGAACATGCAAAATCGATAACTCTTCAACTCCATTTAAAAACTCATTTGTAATATAACTATTATTATCTAACCGGCTGTACATCCAACTCCTATCTTTATTCATGATACGATTTGAATAAAAGATATGTAATTTAATAAACAAAACCACACAAAATAAATAAAATATAGCAATCAAAGCAAATATCTCAACCAATTCAAAAACAAAATAAAAATTTTAAATCAAAATTAGCAATTATTTATTATAAAATGCATAATAAAATAGTTAAAATATTACCTCACTATCACAATCCACCAAAGCACTCCTTATTAATATTAAATGACCTACAAAAGCATAAAAACTACATATTAAAAATTAAATATTATTTTCTTTTAATAGAAAATAAAAAAATAACGATTACAATACATACAACTTTCGTTACAATACATATTAAAACTATTAATACAACAATATATACATTTATACAATGAAAAAAAATAATATATATAACAATGTGTATATCTCACATTAATCCCAAAATTAATAATACTAATTCAATCAATCTATTAATATCATATAATTAGATACAATAAAACAACAATAAATTTTCATAATTAATAATATTATGACCAAATTAATTTTACATAAATAAATTTATATATTTAAAATCTAACAAAAATAACTTTAAAACATTTAAATACAAATTTTCTACTAATATTATTATAAATACAAATAAACAAAAATAAACTAAATAAACTAATTAAACAAATAAACAAAAATAAACACATATATATTTTAAATAAACATATATATTTTAAATACACTAATTAAACAAATAAACAAAAATAAACATATATATTTTAAATAAAAAAAAGTAACAAACAAATAAATATATCTTTTAAATGTAAAAATAAAACAAAAACAATACCACTGTACGACCAGCGGTGGGGGCGACTGGCGGTAGGTGCATGGGCGCCGGCAGGCAACGGCGGCTGGTGGGGGAAGGGCGGCAACAGTGGCGCCGATGGGGGCAGTGGCAGTGGGGGGGCTGTTTTGCTTCTTTTCTTTACGCAGTAGGAGGCGTCGGCGATGAGGAGAGGAAGGAGGGTGACCAGTGGCAGGTGGAGGGGTAAGGGACCGGCGGCGGGTGGAGGGGCAAGGGACCAGCGGCGCACTGGGGAGAGGGAAGAGAAAAAAAGAAGGAGAGGAGAAAAAAATGAGTTTCACGGGCGGGAAGGAGAGGAAAAAAGGAGGGAATCACGAATTTCGAGGTATTAGCGACAGAATTTCCGTCGGATTAGCGACGGAAAAATTCCGTCGCTAACTAGATCTAACACATTACACGAGGTATTAGCGACGGATTTTTTTCCTTCGCTAATGACCTTTAACGACGGAATTAGCGACGGAAAAAATTCCGTCGCTAAATATGCTTTCATATTCTCTGAAAAAGTATGTAAAGAAATTAGCGACGGAAAAAATTCTGTCGCTAATTTCTTTGCATATTTTTTTCATTTAAGCGTGGAAATATTTATGAAATTAGCGACGGAATTTTTTCCGTTGCTAATGACTTTTAGCGACGGAATTAGCGATGAAAAAAATTTCGTCGCTAATTTCTTTACATAGTTTTGGGTTTAGTGACAGAAATTTCTGTCGCTAATTCCGTCGGTAATATTTGGTGCAATTGAACATTACCTCCCGCCATAATTAGCGACGGAAAATATTCCGTTGCTAATTACGGACGAATTTCCATCGCTAATCCGTCGCTAATTTCGGCATAAATTCCGTCGCTAATCCGTCGCTAATACCACTTTTTAGCGACGGAAAAATTTCGTAACTAAATTTTCGTCGTTGAAAGTTAATTTTCTTGTAGTGTAACCTTGGAGTTTTTATCAATAGTTTCTAGCAAATTCTCGACTTGTCATATTTGTTGGGATTCATGTTGTATGTTTTTTCTCTTAAAATATTTTCCAATATACACTAGTCCTTTTTCATCTAGTCATTTATAACTATAATTTTAATCATAACTAGAATGTCACCCACGTGATGATGTGAGATGGCACTTTTTCTCTTATCATTTTAAATGTTTAAATATATAAAATCATAAACATATGCAAATGCAAATGACTTAGATTTAATCATTATATATAATCTCTAAAACACATTCAACTGTTAAAGAAAAAACAGTCAATAGAAAGATCTAGAATTACAAATTAAACATGTAACATAATGAAATAAAAACATATCTATGTTTTACTAATTAATCATTCATGAAATATAAAACAACACCGCAATGAAGCAATGGGAATTAAGGCTGAAGCTCTATCCAAGAGTTACTTCTTTGCTATATATTGATACAAAACATTTGCCAAGGTTTTTAAGATGGAATGATCGATCTTCTTCCATGTTGTTACTAAACACTATAAATCTTTAGTTGTATCATGTCTCTAATTAATAGGTTTTGAGTTTTGTGGCAATTTTTTATAACAACATCAAGTTATTTAAATTAAATGCATGAGAACAAATATCTAACACATGAAGCAAGTTACAAATGAAAAATGACACTACATATCTAAACCTATCGTTTATAGTAGAAAAACATAACAAATTTCAATATTTTTCTTAAACTCATAAAGCTATCACCCAAAAGCAAAGTTGATATCAAGAGTCAAATACAAAAAATGTTCACCGAAAAAATACAACAAATAAAACAAAATAAACTAAGTGGGAACCCATGTTTTTCCATGTATTTATTTATTTGCTCAAATGGAACACAAGAAAGCAAATGAGCTGATGGAGCCAAAAGAAAAGTAGGACCCATATCTTTCTCATCTTTATTGTCTTTACGCAAAAGATAAATTGTCCATTATGTACTATTAAACACAAAGCAATGATAAGGTAAATAAGGGTAAACAGTAAAAAAAAGTGCCTAAAAACGTGGTGCGTGGTGCGATATGGTGTCGATTATTTCTGTAACTTTTGTATAATACGTTGTAATTAAAATCAAAACCGATAATTTGTTTGAATTGACAGTTACAAATACATGTTACATAATACAAGACTTAAACTTGCTCTTTCCGAATCAAACGAAAATAAATTAAAAACATAAATATAAGTACACAAAAAAAAAACTAAATACATAGAAAAAGAATAAGAGAAAATAAATATAAAAAGAGAGAATATTTCTTTTTGTTTACTTCCAATTAATTATATAAAAAGATAAGCACTTTTTTTTCTTCTTGTTTTGCTCTTTACCTATCAATAATTTGTAAAGCTCTCCTAATTTTCAATGGAAGTTAAAGAGTTAATTGTTTCACGTTATTTAAGTTTTTCTTTTTTCTTTTCTGAAGAAAAGAGAATTCAAATGTAACTTTCTGACAAAGAAAATATATACGGAGAGGGCAATTTTGCCACTATACTACATATACAAGGATGATAAAGAGCATGAGATCAATAGTTTTCCATAATAATCTGTTGCATAAATTCATTAATTTTGATCATGAAAACATACTCTAATAATAAAAATATTATTAAAGAAAAAACAAGGTCCTATTGTGAAGTCCAAGAGATAGAAAAACATGCAAATGCACTTGGAGAAGCAACATTGACAAAGATCTTATGTTTTTTCATCTCATCCCATAAAATCAAAGACCTTGGAAACACCTGATCTGCTTCATATGCACAAAAACGTTTTCGGTCTTGAAATCTTCAACATTAACGTAAGAAACAGGGTTATTACCCATAGCGCGTTTGCCATCGATTGGTTTTCTGCCAATTGCCGTTCATGCTCGCAATGCAGAATACAACGTCCCGAACGGTCTGCTGCAGTAATATTGATGAAGCAAACAATCTTTTTCAGAGGAAAATATGATTGCAGTAAACCTTTTACTGTTGTATTCTGCATTGCGAGCACGGACAGCAATGGCGGCCTTGCAAGATCGATTCAGCTAGCATGCAATCCAGGTTCAAGATTGAGACAAGATTCAGTAGAGTGACAAGAGACTATCCCAAAAACCAAGGTGGTTACTGGAGGGATCAATCGAAAGCCTGGCTACTCTAAAAGCCATGTAATTGACATCTTGAGACCAAATCTTGAACGTAAAATGGACTAGCAAAGACTAAGGATTAGTTTATATGGATAATGTGATTGGTTCAGATTAGATTGAGAAAAGGGAAATAACCATTATGGATATAAGTTTTTTTAATAAAATAATGAAAAAAATTAAAATCAAAGGGTATAAAAATAATTTTATTCATCTTTTTTGTCTTTTTTGTGATTTTTTTGTCATGTAGTGATGTGGTGGAATCTAAATCCACCCTAAAATTACAGCGCTGTTCATTGTGTTTAGAAAAAAAAAGATTTACAGAAAGAATGGACAAGTCAGGTTGGTGATCCTGAAGCTTTGAGGAAAATTCATTGTATTTAAGAAATAATATCAAGTTTTGCCAAAGTAATATTTAAATAAAAGTGACCAAAGTCTGGCTGTTATCCCTCCTTCAAGAGAATTGCGTCTAAGGTATGAATTCCCTTTTTGCCCTTGATTTTTTTATGAAAAAAATTATTTAAATAAAAGCGTTGTTAGTTTTTCTTATCTTTTTATTTATTCAATCAGCTAATTGTCTTTTTAACAAGTGAATAAAAATGTTAATTTTGTATTCGGTGAACAAAAAACGTTAATCGTTTTTTAATTCCATGTTAAAAACATTATTTTAAGGCAAATTATCATCTATATTCTAATTTTTTTATAATATATATTCATTAAGGTTATAAATTAATTTCTTGAAAACGCATTTTGCAAATTTAAGAATATTCTTTCGGAGTCATTTTCATGCGTCAATTATCCTTTTGTAAAACAAGTCTAATGTTAATGACAACAATTTGCATTATGAAAAAAAATTCAAATTGAAAAAGGCATTTTTTTTAAAAAAAATCATATAATTTAATAAATAATACTGTAGTCAATAACCATGTGCCCCGTTGGTATTTGGTAATATACTAAATTTTTAATCCTAGTGATTAGGGTTTAATTTTTGGTACCTTTAAATAATAAAATGGTTACTCAAATTTATTAATTTAGTAAATAAAATTAATATTGAAATTCAAGTGTTGAAAGTTAAAATTAATATTCATATTCGAGGAAGTTTTTTGTCAAGTTTTTATGAAATTTTTGTTTATGGCTCTAACTTGGAAAAATATGTAGAACACTTTCTGTTTTTGACCTCCAAAGACTTTATCAGTTATGCCAAAAAGACCAAATGCTTTTTCAATCAAAGGCAGATTGAGTATTTGGGCTATTTTATTTCAACAGAGTGTCACTCTTCCGAGGTGGAAGCAATGCAGAACGACAACCCAAGAACTTAAAGTCATTGAAGGGATTCCCACTTCAAAACAATTTATTTTTACCGACAGGCCAATCAACCTCCGGCAAAGATCTTACCGGCAGTCAACAAACACCTGCGGGTGAATGCCGGTGAAGGTCTGCTGGTGGTGATGTACTCAAATGCCGGTAAAAGGGTGGAAAATTGGGGTATGACTTTTTTCGATACTTTTAAATGTCTTTAAAAGCATAAGGCTTTTACTGACACTTTAAAGTGCCGGAAAAAATCTTATTGAAAATTTGAATTTATTGGAAATTTAAAAGCTTTTACCAACACTTCTAAATGCCGGTAAATATTTTATTTGAAATTTAAAATTTTTATATTTATTGAATTGTATTTTAAATTTAAAAGCTTGATTAATTATTTGTATTAATGTCATTGTTCACTAATAGTCTAGTAAAATGATTTGAACTCTTAATTCAAAATTTTTAATGCAAGTTAATAAAATAATTGGTAATGCAATTTTTTGTTAATAAAATAATTGTTAATGCAAGAATAATATCTATGGAGGCATTGGCAGCATGCCTCATTTGGTAACTAAATTAATTCATGTCTATTGCACTAATAAAGAGAGAAATCTAGAATTATTTGCACTATAACAATCACATGCATTAACAATTTTTGAAGTCTAGGTTTCAAGGGAAAATGACGTAACCTTTATAGGTTTCTTCTTTTTACCACTAAAACCACCCTCCAAATCGTTATTATCACATTGCACCCACCTAAAAGCACCACATACATAACACGACTCTTCATTTGCTCTCTCATCAAGGTACAACATACAATCATTTGGACAAGCATGAATCTTGTCATACCCAAGACCTAATTCCTTAATCATGTTCTTAGTTTCACGATAGGAATTAGGCAAAGTTTCACCCTCAGGAAGAATCCTTTTCAATAGTGAAAGGAGCAAATTGAATGACTCATTACTCATCCCACTAGAAACCTTTATTTGAAACAACTCTAAGATGACAGACAATCTAGACATTTTTTGAATCTCGGGTACAGTTCTTGGTTTAAATCATCTAACAACTTATAAAACTTCGTTGCTTCAACATTTAGCTCTTCTTGGGATTGTCTGGGATCACTTCCTCTACCAGAAAATTGAGATAAGTCAATCTCATTCTCATATTTAACTCTTAAACTCTCTTCAACACTAACATCTCGAAGTTCTTGAGAGCTTTCTGGTAAATGAGTCTCGTAAGCAGACAATGAAGTCTCACCATGACAAACCCAATGAGTATAACTAGACAAAAATCCATTGCAAATCAAATGCTCTTGTACATCTTCTAATGGTTTCCAACACAAATTGACACATTTTATGCATGGACATAAGATCATGCCATCTCGACATGCATTGTCAAATGCAAATCTTAAAAATTGGCTCACCCCTTGCACATATTTACTACTAAACTTAGACTTTCCAATCCAACTCGTATCCATGGTTGTAGTAGTGATGGCAAAAGAAAACAACCGATGAAGTAGAACACAACCTAGAAAACAACAAAGCAACTCGATTATGTATCTATAATCTATATGTGTACATAAAACTAACCTAGCCCAGATCACATGTAAATCAAAGAAAGGCAAGCAAGGTTCAAGAAATGCATTACAGATCACATGTAAATCAAGCATCAGTTCAAAGATATGTGCACATGGATGATTCATAAATAAAGTTGATGAACTTCCAAAATGTAATTGCATAAAAAAAAAAAGATAAGTTTAAATCATAGATAAGCAAACATACGTGAAGCAACTCTAGGTTTCCAATACCATAGGGGTTTTGATCCAAAACTTGCAAGTAGAGATTGGTTAGGTTAGCAAACAAACTGAAAAAACCAACAGAGATTGGTTAGGCTAGCAAACAAACTAAAAAAACCATCATTTTAAAATACCACTAACAGTGTATTGAATATTTATCCTTATATCATTATAAAAAAAAGAATATTTATCCTTATTTTATTTACTATTATTATTTTTTTGATTGATACTATTATTATTTTTATCTCTTAACTCTTTCACTTTTTATTTTTTATACCAAAGAAAGAAAAAAAATTTTCCTTTTTTTTCGTTCATTTCTACTAAACATATAGGGTAAATGCTTCTATCCTGTTTGGACTACAAAAAGGCAATCAATAATCACCGGTCAATTTATAAAATGGTACATACACCACTTATATAAGTGTTAATGCTTCTATCCTTTTTGGATTACAAAAAGGTAATTAAGAATCACTGGTCAATTTATAAAACTATACACACACCATTTATAATATACATTATCATCTCATCTGTTGATAATAAAGTTCAAAAACTTTACAAGTGAATTTGTTTATGCTATCACTTGTCATTTTTAAAAACTTCAATTTTATAATTTTTTTTATATATTTATAAAAGAACATGTGATACATAAATAAATAAGAACTTTGCTGTTAATAGATGACACAATAATTCTAAAAATATTATGTGCATTATAGAACATAAATAACTAATGAGTAAGCATATCAATTTTCAATATCTCTTTTTTTCATTTGGCAAGCATAAAAAAGGAAAAAAAAACAATAGTTATTTTGTTTTCAATGGCAATTGTTTAGTTTGAAGTTTTCACAAATATGGGTGAAATGCCCTTATTTTACAGTAAAAACGTAGTCCAAAGACAATAAAAGGCCAAGCAAATATTAAATTGGCAAGTCAAAGTACATTCCTAGAGCAAATTCGATATTTTGATTAGACAACATTATTAAGGACAGACATGTTCAAGTCTTAACTGGCATGAATCCAAAGCAAACTGATAATTTCCAAGGTATGTTACCGGCACCATTGGGTTCTATGGTTTGCATTCCAATAGAGCTTTCTATATCACCTTTCTCAAGTAACAAGGATTCCTGTATAGTCAATGAAACCTCACTTTTTGGCATCAAGTTTAGGATAAAATAAATCTTTTTATGACTTCAAAAAGAATAGAAAATCAACCATGTACCAACACTATTATTTCTTTGATATAAATCAGTTATTCATTATCAAAAACAATTAATCAAGGGTACAGATTGGTACAATACCTCTATTTCAGCATGAACAAATGAACCCCCAAAACCATCATGATAGCTAAATTTCATAATTATTTTGGGACATTCTATTACGCCTAAAGAAGTCAAAGCTGGGAATTCAAAAGAGTAACCCACTGTGGCGAACCAGAAGAGATTTTGTTGTGTATATGATCCTTGTCTAATGATGAGAACCAACAAATTGTTTAAAATCCTTCATAGTTAATTTCCTAGCTTCCTAGCTATTAATAAGAGGTGCCAAAACCATCAGTGAGGCCTATAATAGAACCAGAACAGAAGTACAATTAGCATAAATTATTTCGTTGCTCATTCTCTCAGAAACTACCAAGACCAGGTTGAATATAAACTAACCCATAAGAGTGAGGGAAAAATAGTTTTCTGTGAGAATTGTGAAGGCATTCTCCAGCAAAAGGGTAAATAAAAAGGAAAAGTTAAAAAAAAAAGATTGTTCCAGTGTTCTATTAATCTATTTAACAAACAGTACTCTGGGAACATATAAATTTAACAAAATAAATTCCAAAAAATGTTAAATAAATAAATAGCTTACAAATAAACAGGATGCCTAAACTTTTTGGAAAGAAACGCAGATATGAGGGACTGAAAATATATAAAAGTACAAAAAAAAACTCCAAACAAATAGTTTACCTTTGGACCTGGAGAAAACTTGAAAAGAAACGCAATCTTGATGATTTTGAGAGGCAACACTGTTTTGAAAGGGGAAATTAATGAAGCCTATTCTTCAAAACCATGCAACTGTAACTGACAAAATTAACAGCAGTACTTAGAACAATAACAAAAGAGAACCTAAAAATGATAAATATTGACCAATGCAATACGCAGTTACATGATGAAGTTGAGACAACGAGATAGATGAGATATAACAATATACCTCGGTAATCGGCAGTTGCATGTGAGATCTGCAAAGCTATTGGTGGAGCAGCGAAGTGGCAGAGGTGCGATGATGGTAGTGAGAGCACAGGTGACGATGTGCGAGATCTGCAATATGAGATTTGCAAAGCTATCGGTGGAGCAGCGAAGTGGCAGAGGTGCGATAATGGTAGTGAGAGCAAAGGTGACAATGTGAAAGTATTTGAAATCAAAGGGAAAAATGAAAGAGGCTTTTCTTTAAGGGAAAAATGAAAGTAAGTAAAGCAACAGTGGCACGATGATGGTAGTAAAGCAAGTAAAGAGGGAAAAATGAAAGAGGCTTTTCTTTAAGGGAGTCGGGTAAAAAGGTTTAAGTGCCATTTAAATCCTTGCTAACAACAGCGCTTGGTTTAGAGCCGGTAAAAATTAAAATTAAATGTAGAAATGCTGGCACTTTCCACAACCGCCCAAATAAAAGTGCCCTTAAAAATGTTATTTTTTGCAGTGTCCTAGGCCTAGCTAGTTATTACAGAAAGCTCAAATGATGGTATGGAATCAGTAATAAGCCAAAGAGAAAAAAGTTTAAGAAGGATGAAGTTCACTTGTCACCTGAAGCAATAAAAGCCTTCCATCATCTTAAGGTAGCTATGTGTTCAGCTTATATCTTGTTATTGCTTGTTTTTGGAAAATTATTTTTGTTGACTTTGAAATATTTAGAATTTTGATACGACT
The DNA here is from genome assembly GCA_031772115.1 of Heritiera littoralis. Lineage (NCBI taxonomy): Eukaryota > Viridiplantae > Streptophyta > Magnoliopsida > Malvales > Malvaceae > Heritiera > Heritiera littoralis. The sequence continues at coordinate 8,064,216 of JAPDPK010000007.1, read as the reverse complement.
CTTCGTAAACTTAAAAAGTATGTAATTTTAATTAACAGCATGATTCACACTTAAACTCTAATAAAAAATGAATCATATGAAATCATGCTAGATATTTGACAAATGAACATTAACTCAAATATGCATTTGATTTGAATGATAGATTTATTTATGCACATTTGATGTATTAGTCTAAGAGTTTTTCTTGCCTTGAATGCTAATATGATATGCTTACTGTCCAAAGTATCGATACACTTTGAAACTATGTCGATGCTCTTTATTTAAATATTAGATTGTTACCATGAAACAGATGTTTCATGCTCTATGCTGGCATGATACACTAGGGTATCGCATCGATAATGTTTGTTTTAATGTGTAGGAACTCCTTCTGAAGTATCGATACACAGAAGGAACGTATTAATACCCTCAAGTCTAACTACACCTAATGTTCGAAAATATTTGAGTCTACCAATGGGAAGAAATTCAAATATACTTCATCAACATTCATGCACTCATGAGGAACTATAACTGGATGAAGCAAAGAAGTCAACAATAGAAAACTATAATTCCACATCCTTTGTTATATTCATATCAAGTTTCAAGTAAGAAGAAAGAAGAAAAGTGACAAAGTTTCATTGTACAAATCTTTAGTCTCAATTGTAATTCCTTCTTAGTGCTAAACTTGTATTCATCCTACCTTTGTAGAGGTTATTAAAATACTCTTTCTAAAGCCATCTAGCCATTATAAAAGGAAGTCAACTGTTGAGGGCTAAATTGCAAAGGAGGATTGGGCAGTGCTAAGGTTTACTCCTTGAGCCATAAAATGGAGACATTGTTAAAAGTTTCTTCCTTGAGCCCGTAAAAAGGAAGAGATTAAGCTTTCTCCTTGATCTTGTAACAAGGGAGACGTTGTGAGCTTATCCTTAAGCGCAAGAAAAAAAGAAGGTTTTCTCTTTGAGCCTGCAAAAGGAAGAAGTGTAAAGTCTAAAGTTCATAATGAATTTGGCAAGTCCTTGATAGGTGCTTAAGGAAGAGGATATAGGCACGGGTGTTGAACTTATAAAATATTTTTGTACATTTTCTCTTCCCTACACTATTATTTTACTTGTTGCATAATTGTTTTATTAGCTTAGTATTTAATCATTAGGATAAGCAGTGTGGAGTAACTTATAATTGAAAAGCAAAATTAAGTGAGTGATAAAATCAATTCACCCCCTTTCAATTTTGTATGTGAGTCAATAATTGATATCAAAGTAGGTTTAACCACTTTAGAGTAGAAACAATCCTTTAGAAATGGTTCAATTTAATATAGGTAACCCCTGTGTCCTTAAAAGATTATTCCACCATTAAACTTCTATTGTTTAATGATGATAGTTATTTTTATTGGAAGACTAGGATGATGTTCATCATTAAAACAAATGATTATGAAATGTGGAGTTATAGTAAAGGTCCTTACATTATAAAGAAGAAAATAGGAGATATTGACTTCATCAAAACTGAAGATGAATGGGATGAAAATGATATTAAGATGGCATAACTTAATGCAAAAGCTATGCATACACTCTTTTGTGTCTTAAGACCTAGTGATTACAATAGAGTTTTCTTGTGTGATAGTGCATAAGAAATTTGACATAAACTAGTTATCACACATGAGGGAACAAACCAAATTAAAAGGACCAATATTAGGATGTTAACCTAAGATTATGAAATATTTAGAATGAAACTAGATGAATCTATAGCTGAAATGGCAAATAGATTTACAATCATATTGATTGGTCTCAAAGGGCTAAGCAAGACCTGCTTCAACATGGAGATGGTTAGGAAAATCTTGACCAACCTCCCTAAGTCATGGGAATTAAAAGTGACTACAATAGAAGAATCAAAAGATCCCAGCACTCTTTCTACAAATGAACTTATGGGATCATTGCTTACCTATGAACAGAAGCAAAAAAGGAATGAAGAGCCACCTTCTAGGAACATAGGAGAAACATTAAAATCCTCTGCTAGTGGGGATTCTATGTAAAAGAAAAGAAAAGAAAGAAAGAAGCTATGGGAAGGATGACATAGAAATGGCAATGTTTGCCAAGAGATTCAATAAGTTTATGAACCTTAGAGCTTAGGGGTATATAGAAAACCAATTGGGAAAGATACCTTTTAGGGGGGCCAATTAGTGGAAGGGATGAATATCCCATAATTTGTTTTGAGTGCAGTAAGGTGGGAAACATTAGGCAAGATTGTCCTTTACTTAGGAAACGGAATGAAAGAAAACCAAGGAAGAAGGGTATGATTGCAACATAGAGCGGTAGTGATCAATTCGAGATGGGAAGAAGAAGAAGAAGAAGAAGGAGGAGGAGGTTGCATATCTGTGCTTCATGGTAAATGAAAAATGTACAAATTCTTCTAATTTTTGTGAGACAAATGATTACTCATTTGAGGAATTACAAGATGCATTTGATAATTTGGCAAATAATTTTATCAAAATGAATTATAATTTTAGGAAGATGATAACTAAATTAACTAGTGAGAATGAGAACTTAACTAAGACTAAGGTAGAGCTAAAAAGAAAAAAAAAGCCTTATTCTAGAGATACGAGAGATAGAAAAGAATTATAAAATCTGCATAACTCTTTTTCTATGTTTTACATGGCCCAACAAAAGCTAGATCACATGTTAGAGACTCAAGGGGAATTTTTTTGACAAGGATAGATTAGGATACAAGAACATTGAGAAAAAAACTCAATTAAAAAACTTCCTTGTTAAAGAGAATGTTGCACACGCTTCTACTTTTAGGAGTAGTGCTTGTTATAGGTTAGGACATTCTTTTTTTTTTTCTTTCAAATTTGGAAAAGCTACATTTAGTAGAAAATTAGTTAGAAAAGTTTGGTAAGCACACACTCTATTCTCATGATTTATCTAAATGGTTGCGTAAGGGAACCAGAATTGTTAGTGCTAATCTACAAGGACCTATTGCCATTTGGGCAAAGCATAGATGAAATTTGTTTCTATAGGTGTGATGGGGCAGTAAATAACAAAAAAAAATGCTTTGATCATAATGTATGAAGAGAATGCATGAATAGAGAAAAGCAAGGAAAATGCACTTCAAAAATGAATTTCAATGAGGAAATAACTTCTCTCAAGCTATGGAGTATTGTTAAATCACTCATCATAAAACCCTATTTTGATATATTGATCTCATGCTTGATTAAATTTATAATTAGTGCTCAAATGCTTAAAGCTTAAATGTACGAGATTAACACTCTAAGCTTGTTCAAAAGAATTACACTACAAAATTTGACATAAAAAGACTTGATGCCCTTGAAGTGTTCTATGTATGTTTCTTAACATGTTTGAAAGCCTCCTTATTTGTAGGATAGATTAAGATTACATTTGTTTGCTTGATTGTGTTTGATTGAATCAAAATGCTGATGTGTTTGCTTAAATTTGTTTTTATTCATAGGAGGTACAAAGGGGAATAGAGGGAATCAAACTTTAAACTTAATCCCTCCTAAGGAGGGGTAAAAACCACTAGACCAAGCCTTGGTTTGTTTGCTTTAATTCTTTGTGCTGGTGTGTTTGTATGGAATTTATGTACTATAAATAGATAAATTATCTGACTAGGACATGTTTGTGCTTTCTATGCTGATATGAAAATTGATACTTTTCAAAAAGTATCAATACATTAGGATTAAGAGTGTTATGAATTCAGAAAGCACTGATACACATTCATGTAGTATTGATACTAGATGAATACTTGCTGATATACTTTAATCAGGTATCGATAGGACCATAGATAGAACGATAAAATAAAGAAGGGAATACGCTTGTCTCTTCATATCAACTTACCTACAAAAATCTTTGTCGTCTCTTACTTATCCAAAGAGTTCCCTTAAAAAACCTAAAGCTTGAAGTATAATGATCTATTGGTTACAAAATTCTACTTTGATAGATTTCAACTTTTCAAAGTGCATCTAGGAATTACCTCTAACTAGCCTTCATCACATTCATACTCTCTCATTTCAAAAAATGACATCAAGAAACTCAATTACTCAATTCTCTTTTCCTTATTAAAATCAAGCCTTCTAGACTTAGAAAGTAAAGAAAGATTTTTTAGGTGGTTTGCATGCTATCCATTAGAAATAGGAAGAATAATATCCCTTTCTACTCTTTCACAAATAAATTTCCATACACAAAAACCATCAAATCTTATGGCTAGATATTTTTCCTACAACTCAAACAAAAGATTCCAATCCACTTGATTTGCATGTTATTCTACAATGATTCATTTGCATTCTCTTCTAATGATGGCAGAACGGTAAAGGACTTAGGTCTTTCCAATTAGGGCCAGACATCATCATCAGAAAAGACACCTTATCTTGAGCTTATAGAATAGCCGATGAAGGAAATGTCTCAGAACTAGATAAGCTATTAGCCAAGAGCAAAGTCCGCAATGATGATCCAATGCATCTTCCTTTTTTTGATCGAGTCTTACATCTTATCATCTTGTACATTCTTCGACCATATGGGTGAAATGAAAATAGAATTAAAATTATAGATTACTGGTGGATTCAAGCAATCAAGAGAGGACAAAAACCTAAACTTGTGCAATTTTCATTTTGAAGATATGGTTAAGGTTATTCAATGCACAAATTTATCCAATGTCTCTTGTATCCCTTTAACTTATCTTCTTCACTGTCTAGGATTTAATGTTAACTGTGAAACACATTTAACCCCATCACTTGATGCCTATCTCAACCTTAAGGCCTTCGAACAAGACGATTTTGTCTAAAATTTTTCTCAAAGATGGATAAGTCAAGACTATGAGTAGTCAAGGGATTAAGACTTTACTTGAACTACTGAAAGAAAAACAATAACATTCTAAAACAATTTAATGGCTATATAACTTTTAAGATTGTGTCAATGAATTTTATAATTATGTAGTTAGGTATAAAACTATGTTAGGTTATTCTCTAAGTACAATCCCTATGGTACAAGTTTAAATGTTTAATTACTATTTTGAAAGTGATTAAATTTAAATGCTTTGGATGATACTTGGTGAATATTGCTAATAGCTGATAGCTTTGTGTATTTTAGTTTTGTGCTTTATTGATCAATCTCCCTTAAGGGACTTTAAACTTCATTGAATGATTTAAGTAATTCTTCGTGAATGATTGCTTGAGAATGACACGTGCTTGTGCCTTGAATACTTGTGATTCTTGTTGTTTGATTGTTTGATTGTTTGAAGCTTGGTAAATTTGGGTGATTAAGTGCTTTAAGTGTGCTATGATTGTCTTCTTGATTGAGTGGCTTGAGTGTTGATTAAATGGTGAGTGATTATCACCATCATACTTGTTGTGTTAGTGTGCTTGATTGCCTTGTTTTCTGTTTGAATGGTGAATGAATATCACCATATACTCACTAGTACATAGCTTGTTGCTTTAAATTTGTTGTTGTTAGCTTTAAATTGCAATATATTTTGAAATGACAAAAACTTAAGTAAGCTTTAATGTCTTAATTCACATTGTAAATTTGCTCATCACACATGATTTTCTCAATTCATTTTCAAGTGATCATATCAAACTTAAGACCATGATTTAATTACATACTCTTATTGGTCTTAATACTTTGTAATGTCTTGAATATTTTAGAAAATCACTTGATGAATGTTTGGACAATATTTTCATTTGAGAAAGTCAAGAAAAACTCCCTTAAAACTTATAAATGGTTTGGGTTGAATTAGGATCAAAGGTCATATCATTTCTAACCCAAAAGTGCAGGAAAAATGCCCTCTGGAAGAAAAGGATCGATCCCCACTGTAGCAGGATCGATCCCCTTTTGGCAGAAAGTCTTCCCAAGGTCCCTGAAGCCCAGAATTAAGATTCTGGACAAAAGGGATCGATCCCCACTGTAGCAGGATCGATCCCTTTGCACCAGAAAGCCCCCAACGGCTCTTTTCTGTGAGACACAACGGCTACTTTCTGTTTTGGCTCCAACCAACGTCCACAAACCATCCAAGGGACTATAAATAGAGGCTTAGAAGCTAAAGGAAGGAAGAGGAACAAAAAAGCAACATCTTTCATCATCTTATTCATCTTCCTCAAGCCTCAAACAACAATCAAGAGCTCCAAAGTCTACATCATCTATCATTCTCTTATTCCTTGTAGTGCTTAGCACAAATCTTGTATAGGCTTTTATTTGTGCTTAATCTTTGTAATCACTTGCCTATCTAGAGGCCTTCTTTGATTACTTATCTTGTAAACACATTCAATCCTTGTAAAAGGGGAGGTTTCTCTTTAGCCTAAGAAAAAGAGGGAGGTTTCTCTTTAACCTGTAAAAAGAGGGAGAAGAGGTTTCTCTTGAGCCTAGAAAAAGAGAGAGGTTTCTCTTGAGCCTTGAAAAGAGGGAGTGTAACAAATTCAAGGATAGTGAATTTGGGGAAAATCCTTGGGAGCGTCTCAAGGTAGAGGACGTAGGCAAGGTTGCCGAACCTCTATAAATCGCTTGCGTACATTTCTCTATCCTTACTCTCTTTACTTATTTGCAATTATATTTGTGGTTATTGCTTTGAATTTATATTGCATAATTGAATAGCCTAGAGAACTTAGAAAATATCAATATAGGCTAGAGAATTTAGAAGAATCGCAAAACGAACCTAAGGTTAGTGAAAAACCGATTCACCCCCCCTCTCGGTATAGCCTATAGAGCCAACAATTGGTATCAGAGCTTGGGCTCGAGATTGAATTAGACTAACCTCTATCGAGCAAAACGATCTTAAATGGCTCATTTGAATATAGGCACACCCCTAGGAGAAGAGGGACAATCGTTAGTTAGACCTCCACTTTTCAATGGAGAAAATTACTCTTATTGGAAAACAAGAATGATGTTATTTGTACAATCCAATGACTATGAAGTGTGGAGAATTATAGTGAATGGTCCTAGAATTCCCATGAAGAAAGTAGATGGAAAAGATGTCCCTAAGCTAGAGGATGAGTGGGACACAAATGACATGAGAGTGGCACAATTGAATGCCAAGGCTATGCACACTCTCTTTTGTGCATTAGGTCCCAATGAATATAATAGAGTGTCCCTATGTGAAAATGCTAAGCAAATATGGGACAAATTAGCCATCACACATGAGGGGACCAATCAAGTTAGAGAAACCAAAGTAGGAATGCTCACACATGATTATGAGCTATTTAGGATGAAAGAAAATGAGTCCATTAGCGAAATGTTCACTAGATTTAATGATATAATTAATGGACTTAAGGCATTAGGCAAGAGCTATTCCAATGTAGAAATGGTCAAGAAAATCTTGAATAGCTTGCCAAAATCTTGGGAGGCAAAGGTGACTGCTATAGAAGAATCTAAGGATCCTAACACCTTGTCCCTAGATGAACTTATGGGCTCCCTACTTACATATGAAATGAAAATGAAAAGAAATGAAGTGCCTTCAAAGAAAGTAGGGGTAGCACTTAAGTCTTCCACTCATGAGGTCATTGAAGATGATAGTGATGAGAATGGAAATGAGGAAGAAAAAGAAATGGCAATGTTTGCCAAAAGATTTAATAGATTTATGAGAATGAAAGAGAGAGGAATGATAGGAGGCACCAAAGTAGAGGGGTAATAAGAGGAGAATCTAGTAGGAGAGAAAAAGACCCCTTAGTGTGTTATGAATGTAATGAACCGGGTCACACTAAGCTAGATTGCCACTTACTTAGGAAAGAAAAGGATAAGAAACCTAGGAAGAAAGCGTTTGTGGCTGCATGGAGCGATAGTGATAGCTCCGATGAGGAAAACGTAGATGATGAAGTAGCCTACTCATGCTTTATGGCTATTAGTGATGATGAGTCTAGTAGTAGTTCTAATGAAGATAATGATTATACATTTGATGAACTACAAAATGCTTTTAATGAATTAGCAAATGATTTTCAATGCATGAACTCCAAATATAAGAAAATCATTGCTAAATTGAAAATAGAAAATGAAATGCTATTAAATGCCAAACTTGAATTTGAGAAGAAGTTAGAAGAAGCAAATCTAGAAATAAATGAGTTGAATGAAAAGAACTTAAATTTGCATAACTCATTTTCTAGGTTTTATATGGGTCAACAAAAATTAGATCACATGCTTGAGACCCAAAGAGCTTTCTTTGACAAAGATGGGTTAGGATATAATGCAATACAAAAAGAGACTCATCTAAAGAATTTCCTTGTGAGCAAAAATAATATGCATGATACATCTCTCACATGCTCACTATGCAATAGAATAGGACACTCTTCACAAGCATGCACATATAGAAAAACCACATTTAGAGGAAGAGTTGTTAGAAAGATGTGGATGCCAAAGCATGCAATAACTATGATGAATTGTGCTTAAAATGGATCCCAAAAGGATCAAAAATTGTGAACACTAACTCTCATGGACCCAAGAAAATTTGGGTACCAAAGCATGCTTGAATTTGTTTGTTGTAGGAGTGTTAGAGCATGGAGATACAAGAAACAATGAAGTTTGAATGCTCTACACACCTCTATGGAGATTGCTTGTGCCAATGAGAAAAAGGAAAAGCTTGAGGATCCATCACAACAATTCTTCAAAGAATGGCACAAGGTGGATTCAACTATTCAAGGCAAAGCATTCTCTAGCAAAGGAGTTTTGTAAGCTTAAATCTTATCTCTTCAAGACTCATATATATTAAAATTATTTATATGTTTTATTGAGGCACTTAGTTGATAACTCTTGATGCATTATGATTGAGCAAAAAGGCATGATAATTGATTGTTGAGTGGTTTGATGGATAGTACTTGAGGCATTGAATGAATGAATGAAAGGCATGATGTATGTTTTTGAAATGATTATTGAATTTCTGTAGTTTGAGCAAGTTTGATATGCTTAGATAATATATTTAGTTGCTCAAAAGCTTATAAATGTGTCATACATACAAAATACCATGTCATGAGCTTTAATGAAGAATATGTATGTTGGAAATCATGGTATAATGTTCACAAGTATGATGATTTGATGTTATATGTGCTTAAAATCTATGTGAACAAGTTTGTTCTGGCATATTTATGGTTTCTAATGCTTTAGTTTTGACAAAATATGCTTAAATCTCAAAATGACCCCCTTTGAGGCCAAAAATGCTTTTATTGGTGAAAATCCTTCCAAAATTGCAAAATTTATTGTTAAATGGTTTTTCATTCATGTTTTTCATTCATACAAGTCCAAAATCATGTTTTACAAATGTTTAAACCTTTACATGGCCTTAAATTACTCAAAAACGGAGTTTTGGTACCTCACAAAGATGAATTTTCTGTCAAAACAACTGCAGAATCTGCAGGAACATATGAGGGATCGATCCCCACTGTAGCAGGATCGATCCCCCCAGGCCAGAAAAGGCACTCCTGCATGTTTTCAACTGAAATTGAGAAGAACTTTTCACTGTTTTGATATTTTCTCTCTTCTCAACTTAAAATTCATTGTTTTAACTTCTTTTTGATGACATTTAATGTATGAAAATTCATTTTTCATTGATATCATGCCTCAAATTCATCAATTTGAATCATTTCCAACAAAATGGTATCACTTCCAACAATCAACTCACAAGTGCAAAATCATCTTTTGTTGAAAACATTCATAAATCTTGAAATAATCTTGAAATATAGCTTAAACATAATTTTGAGATTTATTTCATTGATTTGTGGATATGTTTAAGAATTTGATGAACATGTGCATGATAGATTATGATTTCTTGTTCATCTTAGTCAAGCATGCTTAATAGGATTATGTCTCTTGGCTTGACTTATCAATTCCACACTAGGTTTCATGAAAATTATACATCTTATGGATTGACTTCAAATATAAATTCAACAATTGGTAATGGTGGCCAAATTATTAAAGAACTTGGACTTTAATGACAACACCAACTATTGATATACATGCATTGTATCTTGATTGTTTTGATGTTGAACATGCATGTTTGCTTAAGTTGAATCAATAATCATGCCTATGAGATGAGAATAGTTGTTTTCATGATATTATGTGTTTAACCTCACTCATAGTTTATGGATTTTAATGATAAAATATATTTTAGCTTGATAATATTGATTCACTTAGGTGAAACCATTTTAGTTAAAATAGCATATACCCTCTAGAACTTTAAATGATGATAACAACTAGGGATATGGCTATTAATTGATTAAAATGGTAATGTTGAATCTTTCCTTGCTCATAATTGGTTAAGAACTTAAATTGAATATGAGCATAGGATTATTGTGCTTGAAACCATGGAAGAAAATGTGTTTGCTTAAATATCTTGATTTTTGAATCTTCCATGTGGTATAAATTTGTGAATATGAATATGGATTAATACTTTATGATAGTGTGCTAATGATTAATTGATCCATATATATATTTAATGTGTGTTGTGTTCTTGCATACTTAGAATAATTATTATCTTGACATGAACACACTACACATAGATATTGGATTCATGCAAAATGCCTAAGTCAACCATTAGTAACAATTGGTATTTAGATTGAAATAACAATTAGTATCATTGGGAACCATATTTCCAATTATTGGTAAGCCAAATCTAAATTGCCAATTGGTATGAGCTTTAAATTGACAACTCTTCTCATGCTCGTTAGATTGAAATGACAAATAGGGAAGAATTCTTATGAGACACTATTGCATGAAACCCTTTTGTGCTAGAATTTGTGATTAATTGATGTATGATTTAATTCTAGACACAATATTTCTTGAGAATGATTTATGAGCACATGCATATGATATGTTATATAATTTTAGCTCATAATCATGATGTATGGACATGCACCTTAGTTGGACCTTAGAGAACAATTGACATACTTAGGTGCTTGCTTAACTTCTTACCAATTGGAAACTTATTGCAAAATCACTTATCAACAATTGGTATCAAGGTTATTTATAAACAATTGGTATAGGATCATAAGTCATATTCATTGCATGAATAATTCATACTCTTTGAGAATATTGACTTATTTATTTGTGCTATAAGTCCCATGTACTAACATGTTTCTTGTTGGATGGAGCATATTCTTTTATCTCTTCTCACCTAGCCATGATTTTAGGGGGAGCATATGTTTTTATTTTTTTTTTCCTTCTTTTTGCTATGACAAAAAGGGGGAGAGATAGATAAAGGGAGAGATAGATATAGGGAGAGATATTAAGGGGGAGAGATAATGAGGGAAAATTCATTTTCAAAACCCATGCTTATATTAAGGGGGAGCTTTATAAAATCCTGCTTTATTTGAGGGGGAGTATTCTTTTCAAAGAATTTTCAAAGCAAATTTACATTAAGTTTTGTCATATCAAAAAGGGGGAGATTGTTAGCTTTAAATTGCAATATATATTTTGAAATGACAAAAACTTAAGTAAGCTTTAATGTCTTAATTCACATTGTAAATTTGCTCATCACACATGATTTTCTCAATTCATTTTCAAGTGATCATATCAAACTTAAGACCATGATTTAATTACATACTCTTATTGGTCTTAATACTTTGTAATGTCTTGAATATTTTAGAAAATCACTTGATGAATGTTTGGACAATATTTTCATTTGAGAAAGTCAAGAAAAACTCCCTTAAAACTTATAAATGGTTTGGGTTGAATTAGGATCAAAGGTCATATCATTTCTAACCCAAAAGTGCAGGAAAAATGCCCTCTGGAAGAAAAGGATCGATCCCCACTGTAGCAGGATCGATCCCCTTTTGGCAGAAAGTCTTCCCAAGGTCCCTGAAGCCCAGAATTAAGATTCTGGACAAAAGGGATCGATCCCCACTGTAGCAGGATCGATCCCTTTGCACCAGAAAGCCCCCAACGGCTCTTTTCTGTGAGACACAACGGCTACTTTCTGTTTTGGCTCCAACCAACGTCCACAAACCATCCAAGGGACTATAAATAGAGGCTTAGAAGCTAAAGGAAGGAAGAGGAACAAAAAAGCAACATCTTTCATCATCTTATTCATCTTCCTCAAGCCTCAAACAACAATCAAGAGCTCCAAAGTCTACATCATCTATCATTCTCTTATTCCTTGTAGTGCTTAGCACAAATCTTGTATAGGCTTTTATTTGTGCTTAATCTTTGTAATCACTTGCCTATCTAGAGGCCTTCTTTGATTACTTATCTTGTAAACACATTCAATCCTTGTAAAAGGGGGAGGTTTCTCTTTAGCCTAAGAAAAAGAGGGAGGTTTCTCTTTAACCTGTAAAAAGAGGGAGAAGAGGTTTCTCTTGAGCCTAGAAAAAGAGAGAGGTTTCTCTTGAGCCTTGAAAAGAGGGAGTGTAACAAATTCAAGGATAGTGAATTTGGGGAAAATCCTTGGGAGCGTCTCAAGGTAGAGGACGTAGGCAAGGTTGCCGAACCTCTATAAATCGCTTGCGTACATTTCTCTATCCTTACTCTCTTTACTTATTTGCAATTATATTTGTGGTTATTGCTTTGAATTTATATTGCATAATTGAATAGCCTAGAGAACTTAGAAAATATCAATATAGGCTAGAGAATTTAGAAGAATCGCAAAACGAACCTAAGGTTAGTGAAAAACCGATTCACCCCCCCTCTCGGTATAGCCTATAGAGCCAACAATTGGTATCAGAGCTTGGGCTCGAGATTGAATTAGACTAACCTCTATCGAGCAAAACGATCTTAAATGGCTCATTTGAATATAGGCACACCCCTAGGAGAAGAGGGACAATCGTAGTTAGACCTCCACTTTTCAATGGAGAAAATTACTCTTATTGGAAAACAAGAATGATGTTATTTGTACAATCCAATGACTATGAAGTGTGGAGAATTATAGTGAATGGTCCTAGAATTCCCATGAAGAAAGTAGATGGAAAAGATGTCCCTAAGCTAGAGGATGAGTGGGACACAAATGACATGAGAGTGGCACAATTGAATGCCAAGGCTATGCACACTCTCTTTTGTGCATTAGGTCCCAATGAATATAATAGAGTGTCCCTATGTGAAAATGCTAAGCAAATATGGGACAAATTAGCCATCACACATGAGGGGACCAATCAAGTTAGAGAAACCAAAGTAGGAATGCTCACACATGATTATGAGCTATTTAGGATGAAAGAAAATGAGTCCATTAGCGAAATGTTCACTAGATTTAATGATATAATTAATGGACTTAAGGCATTAGGCAAGAGCTATTCCAATGTAGAAATGGTCAAGAAAATCTTGAATAGCTTGCCAAAATCTTGGGAGGCAAAGGTGACTGCTATAGAAGAATCTAAGGATCCTAACACCTTGTCCCTAGATGAACTTATGGGCTCCCTACTTACATATGAAATGAAAATGAAAAGAAATGAAGTGCCTTCAAAGAAAGTAGGGGTAGCACTTAAGTCTTCCACTCATGAGGTCATTGAAGATGATAGTGATGAGAATGGAAATGAGGAAGAAAAAGAAATGGCAATGTTTGCCAAAAGATTTAATAGATTTATGAGAATGAAAGAGAGAGAGAATGATAGGAGGCACCAAAGTAGAGGGGTAATAAGAGGAGAATCTAGTAGGAGAGAAAAAGACCCCTTAGTGTGTTATGAATGTAATGAACCGGGTCACACTAAGCTAGATTGCCACTTACTTAGGAAAGAAAAGGATAGGAAACCTAGGAAGAAAGCGTTTGTGGCTGCATGGAGCGATAGTGATAGCTCCGATGAGGAAAACGTAGATGATGAAGTAGCCTACTCATGCTTTATGGCTATTAGTGATGATGAGTCTAGTAGTAGTTCTAATGAAGATAATGATTATACATTTGATGAACTACAAAATGCTTTTAATGAATTAGCAAATGATTTTCAATGCATGAACTCCAAATATAAGAAAATCATTGCTAAATTGAAAATAGAAAATGAAATGCTATTAAATGCCAAACTTGAATTTGAGAAGAAGTTAGAAGAAGCAAATCTAGAAATAAATGAGTTGAATGAAAAGAACTTAAATTTGCATAACTCATTTTCTAGGTTTTATATGGGTCAACAAAAATTAGATCACATGCTTGAGACCCAAAGAGCTTTCTTTGACAAAGATGGGTTAGGATATAATGCAATACAAAAAGAGACTCATCTAAAGAATTTCCTTGTGAGCAAAAATAATATGCATGATACATCTCTCACATGCTCACTATGCAATAGAATAGGACACTCTTCACAAGCATGCACATATAGAAAAACCACATTTAGAGGAAGAGTTGTTAGAAAGATGTGGATGCCAAAGCATGCAATAACTAATGATGAATTGTGCTTAAAATGGATCCCAAAAGGATCAAAAATTGTGAACACTAACTCTCATGGACCCAAGAAAATTTGGGTACCAAAGCATGCTTGAATTTGTTTGTTGTAGGAGTGTTAGAGCATGGAGATACAAGAAACAATGAAGTTTGAATGCTCTACACACCTCTATGGAGATTGCTTGTGCCAATGAGAAAAAGGAAAAGCTTGAGGATCCATCACAACAATTCTTCAAAGAATGGCACAAGGTGGATTCAACTATTCAAGGCAAAGCATTCTCTAGCAAAGGAGTTTTGTAAGCTTAAATCTTATCTCTTCAAAACTCATATATATTAAAATTATTTATATGTTTTATTGAGGCACTTAGTTGATAACTCTTGATGCATTATGATTGAGCAAAAAGGCATGATAATTGATTGTTGAGTGGTTTGATGGATAGTACTTGAGGCATTGAATGAATGAATGAAAGGCATGATGTATGTTTTTGAAATGATTATTGAATTTCTGTAGTTTGAGCAAGTTTGATATGCTTAGATAATATATTTAGTTGCTCAAAAGCTTATAAATGTGTCATACATACAAAATACCATGTCATGAGCTTTAATGAAGAATATGTATGTTGGAAATCATGGTATAATGTTCACAAGTATGATGATTTGATGTTATATGTGCTTAAAATCTATGTGAACAAGTTTGTTCTGGCATATTTATGGTTTCTAATGCTTTAGTTTTGACAAAATATGCTTAAATCTCAAAATGACCCCCTTTGAGGCCAAAAATGCTTTTATTGGTGAAAATCCTTCCAAAATTGCAAAATTTATTGTTAAATGGTTTTTCATTCATGTTTTTCATTCATACAAGTCCAAAATCATGTTTTACAAATGTTTAAACCTTTACATGGCCTTAAATTACTCAAAAACGGAGTTTTGGTACCTCACAAAGATGAATTTTCTGTCAAAACAACTGCAGAATCTGCAGGAACATATGAGGGATCGATCCCCACTGTAGCAGGATCGATCCCCCCAGGCCAGAAAAGGCACTCCTGCATGTTTTCAACTGAAATTGAGAAGAACTTTTCACTGTTTTGATATTTTCTCTCTTCTCAACTTAAAATTCATTGTTTTAACTTCTTTTTGATGACATTTAATGTATGAAAATTCATTTTTCATTGATATCATGCCTCAAATTCATCAATTTGAATCATTTCCAACAAAATGGTATCACTTCCAACAATCAACTCACAAGTGCAAAATCATCTTTTGTTGAAAACATTCATAAATCTTGAAATAATCTTGAAATATAGCTTAAACATAATTTTGAGATTTATTTCATTGATTTGTGGATATGTTTAAGAATTTGATGAACATGTGCATGATAGATTATGATTTCTTGTTCATCTTAGTCAAGCATGCTTAATAGGATTATGTCTCTTGGCTTGACTTATCAATTCCACACTAGGTTTCATGAAAATTATACATCTTATGGATTGACTTCAAATATAAATTCAACAATTGGTAGTGGTGGCCAAATTATTAAAGAACTTGGACTTTAATGACAACACCAACTATTGATATACATGCATTGTATCTTGATTGTTTTGATGTTGAACATGCATGTTTGCTTAAGTTGAATCAATAATCATGCCTATGAGATGAGAATAGTTGTTTTCATGATATTATGTGTTTAACCTCACTCATAGTTTATGGATTTTAATGATAAAATATATTTTAGCTTGATAATATTGATTCACTTAGGTGAAACCATTTTAGTTAAAATAGCATATACCCTCTAGAACTTTAAATGATGATAACAACTAGGGATATGGCTATTAATTGATTAAAATGGTAATGTTGAATCTTTCCTTGCTCATAATTGGTTAAGAACTTAAATTGAATATGAGCATAGGATTATTGTGCTTGAAACCATGGAAGAAAATGTGTTTGCTTAAATATCTTGATTTTTGAATCTTCCATGTGGTATAAATTTGTGAATATGAATATGGATTAATACTTTATGATAGTGTGCTAATGATTAATTGATCCATATATATATTTAATGTGTGTTGTGTTCTTGCATACTTAGAATAATTATTATCTTGACATGAACACACTACACATAGATATTGGATTCATGCAAAATGCCTAAGTCAACCATTAGTAACAATTGGTATTTAGATTGAAATAACAATTAGTATCATTGGGAACCATATTTCCAATTATTGGTAAGCCAAATCTAAATTGCCAATTGGTATGAGCTTTAAATTGACAACTCTTCTCATGCTCGTTAGATTGAAATGACAAATAGGGAAGAATTCTTATGAGACACTATTGCATGAAACCCTTTTGTGCTAGAATTTGTGATTAATTGATGTATGATTTAATTCTAGACACAATATTTCTTGAGAATGATTTATGAGCACATGCATATGATATGTTATATAATTTTAGCTCATAATCATGATGTATGGACATGCACCTTAGTTGGACCTTAGAGAACAATTGACATACTTAGGTGCTTGCTTAACTTCTTACCAATTGGAAACTTATTGCAAAATCACTTATCAACAATTGGTATCAAGGTTATTTATAAACAATTGGTATAGGATCATAAGTCATATTCATTGCATGAATAATTCATACTCTTTGAGAATATTGACTTATTTATTTGTGCTATAAGTCCCATGTACTAACATGTTTCTTGTTGGATGGAGCATATTCTTTTATCTCTTCTCACCTAGCCATGATTTTAGGGGGAGCATATGTTTTTATTATTTTTTTTCCTTCTTTTTGCTATGACAAAAAGGGGGAGAGATAGATAAAGGGAGAGATAGATATAGGGAGAGATATTAAGGGGGAGAGATAATGAGGGAAAATTCATTTTCAAAACCCATGCTTATATTAAGGGGGAGCTTTATAAAATCCTGCTTTATTTGAGGGGGAGTATTCTTTTCAAAGAATTTTCAAAGCAAATTTACATTAAGTTTTGTCATATCAAAAAGGGGGAGATTGTTAGCTTTAAATTGCAATATATATTTTGAAATGACAAAAACTTAAGTAAGCTTTAATGTCTTAATTCACATTGTAAATTTGCTCATCACACATGATTTTCTCAATTCATTTTCAAGTGATCATATCAAACTTAAGACCATGATTTAATTACATACTCTTATTGGTCTTAATACTTTGTAATGTCTTGAATATTTTAGAAAATCACTTGATGAATGTTTGGACAATATTTTCATTTGAGAAAGTCAAGAAAAACTCCCTTAAAACTTATAAATGGTTTGGGTTGAATTAGGATCAAAGGTCATATCATTTCTAACCCAAAAGTGCAGGAAAAATGCCCTCTGGAAGAAAAGGATCGATCCCCACTGTAGCAGGATCGATCCCCTTTTGGCAGAAAGTCTTCCCAAGGTCCCTGAAGCCCAGAATTAAGATTCTGGACAAAAGGGATCGATCCCCACTGTAGCAGGATCGATCCCTTTGCACCAGAAAGCCCCCAACGGCTCTTTTCTGTGAGACACAACGGCTACTTTCTGTTTTGGCTCCAACCAACGTCCACAAACCATCCAAGGGACTATAAATAGAGGCTTAGAAGCTAAAGGAAGGAAGAGGAACAAAAAAGCAACATCTTTCATCATCTTATTCATCTTCCTCAAGCCTCAAACAACAATCAAGAGCTCCAAAGTCTACATCATCTATCATTCTCTTATTCCTTGTAGTGCTTAGCACAAATCTTGTATAGGCTTTTATTTGTGCTTAATCTTTGTAATCACTTGCCTATCTAGAGGCCTTCTTTGATTACTTATCTTGTAAACACATTCAATCCTTGTAAAAGGGGAGGTTTCTCTTTAGCCTAAGAAAAAGAGGGAGGTTTCTCTTTAACCTGTAAAAAGAGGGAGAAGAGGTTTCTCTTGAGCCTAGAAAAAGAGAGAGGTTTCTCTTGAGCCTTGAAAAGAGGGAGTGTAACAAATTCAAGGATAGTGAATTTGGGGAAAATCCTTGGGAGCGTCTCAAGGTAGAGGACGTAGGCAAGGTTGCCGAACCTCTATAAATCGCTTGCGTACATTTCTCTATCCTTACTCTCTTTACTTATTTGCAATTATATTTGTGGTTATTGCTTTGAATTTATATTGCATAATTGAATAGCCTAGAGAACTTAGAAAATATCAATATAGGCTAGAGAATTTAGAAGAATCGCAAAACGAACCTAAGGTTAGTGAAAAACCGATTCACCCCCCCTCTCGGTATAGCCTATAGAGCCAACAGTTGTGTTTGTATGATATGTGCTTAAAAAATAAATGTTTGTGTGCTATTTTGTGTGTTATGATGTTTATTAGGTTAATTAAGCTTTAAAACCTCAATATTAGTTGGTTAGCTATTATGTGCTTTATATTTCCTTATTTTTATTTTTTATTATTTATATTTTTTGTTATTTTGAATTATAAGGAAAAATAAAAAAATTGAAAAAAATCAAAAATGGAAAGAAATCAAAATATTAAACAAAGAAAACAAATAAGAAAATTAATAAAAAAATTCGCTACCTCTTTTTTACACATTGCTAAAAACCAAGAATAAGACAAAGATAAAAATAACCATTTTGTTCATTTTCAAAAATTTATTAAAACTTATCCTAAAATAAAAGCTTCACTCACTAGAGGCTTGACAACTTTGAAAAATTAAACTAAAAAGAACTCTTCTCATTAGAGACTCTACAACTTTGGAAAGTTAAACTGAAATAAACTCTTTTCACTTGAGACTTTCCAACTTAGAAAAATTAAACTTGAATTGAACTACTCTCACAAAAGGCTTTACAACTTTAAAATATTAAACTAAAATTAACTGCTCTTACTAAGGCTCTATGATGGAGGCCTATCAAGCTTACCAAGCTTAAGTCATGTTCGTGATTATCGTGATCCTATAAGCGTCCATGGAGGTCTAATGATAAGAGCTCAAGCCAAGAGGATGCATGAAGCTTTACATGGACTTAATGAAGTAGTTGTACTAAAGCTAATGCAGAACATAGGAGTCAAAGTAGGGAGGAACATCAAAGCTTACTAAATTACATTCAAGTGCAAGAGTAGTTCATCTAATGAGTTAGGCCAAAATGCAATTGAGTCAGACGCATAACTTGGGCCTAATGTAATTGGGTCAAATACTATGTTTATGTTATTTAGTTATGTCTTGTTGGCTAAACATTGTCCTAATTTAATTTAAGTCCAATAATTTTTTTAGTAAGTTATTAAGAAGGATTTCTATTTCTTATTCTGCAAGTTTGCTATTTGTCCATAAAAAGGCATGTAATCTTTTTGTTAGAATACAATTGATTTAAGTTATGATATTGAGAGACTTTTCTTTTTGGTTCTCTTAAGAACTCTTGAACTCATCATGGTCTTCCTCGTTGCGTTCTTCTATCTTCCACCAATCTTGTAATAACTAAGATTCTTTCAAACCCTAATTTAACTATTCATTTATCAATATAAATTCGATAAGCTAATATAACAATTCGAAAATAATGTGTAAGGACTCAAAGGAATAGATGCACGAGTAAGCAAGTTTCTGGCACGAAATCCTAAGATAAGACCTACTAAGTCAAACCTTGAAATATGGTCAAACCCTAAAGTGCATAAGTGTTGACTTAAACCCCGCGTCGCCCAAGTAGGGCTAACTACATGGCATTGTAGTGAGGAATTTATTCTAGCTATGTATTAAATTAACTAATTTAACTAAACTGAATATTCATGGTTAATTTTATATATTATAGTAATTAACATGAAATGAGTAGTATTTCAATTTGGATTTCAAGTGTCATGTAGCCATGTAGAATTAAAAAAAATATTAATAGAATAATTAAATTAAATTCTAGACTAAGTGAATAATGGAAATTTCATAATGCTATAACATACACTAAAACTTACCTTATAGGAATATATTCTACGAAATTTCGTAACCTATAACATTTAATTCAATTAACACACACAGAGATAAAGGTGGCAAACGGGTGAGTTTGGGCAGGTTCGGTTCGGGTTATATTCGGGTTCGGGTTATTTCGGATATGGGTTTTTTCGGTTTCAGGTTTTTTAGGTCTCGAGTTTTTTCGGTTTCGGGTACTTTCGGTTTCGGATTTTTTCGGTTTCGGGTTCGGTTATTTTCGGTTTCGATCCGGTTTTAATCGGGCTGGCTTAGTCGGCTTAGTCAAATTATTTTAAAATTTTATAAATTATAAGTATTTTTATAATTTTGAATGTAATAATTAATTTAATTTTATATAGTTAAATAAAAATATAATAGAAATGCTAAATTAAAGTTAAAATTTAATAAATATTTATATAAATATAAATTTTTAATTTTAATGTTTTATTACTTGACAATTATTATTTATTTTTTAATTTCTTGTGATATTCACATGTGTTATAAAATATATAATTATATAAAATTTTATTTTTTAAGTGAGCCAAATATATATAGTAAAACTAAAAGAAAGTAAAAATCCAAAAATATTAGCTATACAAATAAATAATTAACAAATTATAAATAAATCACACTAAATAATTAAACACTTATATAAATGGCTTTATACTCTTAACAATAACTTATTGGGTTATTGTATTTTTTTAGGTCAACATTGGGCCATTGGAATTTAAACACTCTTAGTTCAATAAATTTCTTTTTTTTTTTACTTTGTTTTATTAGCTTTTTTAATAATTATATTATATTTTTAATAAAATTTTAAGAATTTTAAGAATTTTTTTACATTTATTTTGTCTTTTAAATACCAATATAATTAGTAATTAAATTAAATCTAACTGCATAATTAGTTAACTAATTGTTCAATTATAATGTTGAATAAGATTATAGTATACATTAAAAAATACTTAATATTATGAATAATTGATCAATTAATTACCTCAATTTTATATTTATTTTGTTTTTGGTTTGTACATAAATCATAATACAACATTATTATATTAAATATAATCGTACTCATACATATTAATTAATCAAATATCTCATTAAAAATTTAGAACGTCAAATTAAACAAGTTATATACACCAATTGACATTATATTATAAATAATAACATTTGATATAATCATATCATTACGGTTATACACCAATTGAGTACTAATTTTTTCATGTTCACATTAACATAATAATATTAGATATACACCAATTGATCGAATATCTAATTAAAATGTTAAATAGTAGATATTACTAAATTAATTAATATAATGCTAGTTATTTAAATATAATCAATAATAATATTAATAAAGTATAAAAAACAAATTTTATTAAAATTACCACTTACATAGTAATACTACTCTAATATATTATTAAATTACACTTTAATTTACTATTAGAATTATTATTTTTATCCACACTTTAATTTTACATTTAATGATAAATAAATTATTTTTAATAAATACTTAATTCTATCAAAATAATACTTACACACTAAGAGATTACATAATTTATTCTTAAAAGATTATTATAATATAATATATAAATCATTATTATAAGATACCAAATTTGTTTATTCATGTATAAGATTATTATAATATAATAAATAATTAATTACCAATAGCTTGAATTATTAATGTCTTTTGTTTTAAGGCTAAAATAAAATTATCACTAGCTTGATTTATAATTTTCTCTTGTAATGATGCCCAAGCTTATAAAAAAAATTGTACTTGTATTGTTTAATTTAATTACTTAACTTTTTCTAATCTTAAAAACTTAAATTTTAATTTTAAGATTAGTTTTTTTTTTAATCTAAATTTAATATCTTTCTATACTTGAAACTTTAAGAAAAATATAGTTTAAATTTAATTTTATTAAGAATATTTTTAATGTGTTGCACAAAATATCAAATTCAAAGTTTCAAACAAATATTGAAATTATATAATTTTTTTATATATTTGATTTATTATTGTATTAAAATTAAAATTTTATTATAAAATAAAAATAATAAAATGTTAAAATGATTTTTATAATAAAATCAAATGTTAAATTAATAATATATTTATTATTATAAATGCAATAAGTATAATATTAAAGATTATTTGATATCATATATTATGGTGTTTTAAATTTATTTAATTTAATTGAATTAAAAAGATTCAATATTATTTTGCTGGTAATACATAATTGATAAAATTGTATAATAAATAATAATTGTTTTCAAAATTTTAAACTTTTTAATTAAAAAAAGTGTATCAATAATTTATTTATTTTTAAATAATAATTATATAATTATAATTCAGGTTTTCTCGGGTTATAAATTCGATTTTTTTACGGGTTTCGAATCGAATCGGTCTCAGTCTCGGATCATATAGGGCTCGGGTTATATCGGGTTCGGGTTGTGTCAGGTTCGGGTTTTTTCGGTTTCGAGCTTTTTCGGTTACAGGCCTTTGACTTTTTTTGTCAATTCGGGCTGGTCCCGGTTAGGTCCCGGGCGAATTCGGGCGGGTTTTCGAGCTCAGGCCAGTTTTTGCCACCTCTACACATAGATAGATATTATATATATATATAGTAGGGATTCACTTATACATGTATAAAACAAATTTGTTTTACATAGTTTTATATCTTCATATAGGATTAATATTTTTGCAAACCAACCATTGGATTTAACAATCTACTCATATTTATTATGTATGTAAATTTTTGAATCAATCTGCTATTTCTATCATTTTAATCGAGAATAGTATGTTTTTCAATATATATCAACGGTTGAAATTTTATTTTATGAAATAAATAGTTAGATGTATTTGATTAATTTGAAATTTGGCATGCATGATCTATGTGAATAGAACATAAAATTAACGGTCGGATTAAAAAATTGTAAATCATATAAAAAGATATGAAAGTGTGTAAAACTAAATTTGTTTTACACATGTGTAACCGAATCCCTCATATATATTTATATATATATATATATAAATATATATGTCTAAAGTTTATGCATGAGATATTTTATATATATATATATATATGTAACACAAAACACAAGTAGATAACAAATAAAACTAAAACAAATATAATAAATATATATTCTATAACCTACACCTAATACACATCTATTATAAATATACATATATATATATATATAATATATATATATTAAATCTAGGTGATATATAATATTTCTTCATATTTGAAATGGCTTCTTGGAGAAGCCATTCTAAGTCACCTACCCCCACTACTCAACTTCCATTTCACGCCTCGAGCTGAAGCATAAATAAAGGAGAAGGTAGCGGTGATCTTGGCAAGCAAGGGGAAGGAGAAGATTAAGCAGAAAATAAGTAAAAGAAGGAAACAAAGTAGGAGTGGTCTGTGAGGCAAGGGACCGAAAGAAGAAAAAAGAAAATTTTGGAAAGAAAAGAAAGAGTGAAACAAGAAGATAAGGGAGAGAGCGAGAGCCAAGAAGACAGTAGCTTGTGTATGCTACAGCTGCAAAACCAGAAAATACAAGGCTGGTATGCTACTGCTGCAATACCAGGGGAGGTGTCGGTTGAAAATGAAGATGCAAAGGACGTGAATCACCTGCTATGTGTGCTTGTGCGCATAGAAGGGGTTGTTTCTTTTGGGCTTTCTTGGACAGAAAGGATGAAGGCTAAATAGCAGGCTTTGAAGCTGCATTTCATCTTGTAGATTAAGCAAAGGAAGGGCTGCCATTGCTAGTGATAAAGGGGTGACAAAAACTGATAAAAATGATGATGGAAGAAGATAGGAACTGAAGCTAAAATTCGCGAGTTAAGAGGCCAAAACTGTCGGCCATTTCAGGCTATAGTTGAAGGCTGAACCGAGAGCCATTGGAAGTAACCATTCTTTTGGGTACCTGATTTGAATAGGGGCATCTTGCTTGGGAGTTTTGAGGACCGAAACCGAGAGACAGAAAGCATAGGATAGCTTGCATCTTAGCCAAACGGAAAAAACAGTAGAGGCGTGAACTTTGGCTAAAACAGGGAAGGACATTGGCACACCCGCTATGTGGGTGAAAAAATTAATGTTTTAAAGTGGGCTTTTTTTTTTAACAATACATTTTAATTAAAATTAGAAGTTATAATTATAATTAATATGTTGTTTTTTTGAATTGTTAATTATGAAAAATCATTTTACTAAACTAAATAAATTAATAAATAACTAGTATTAACTAAACTAGTAAATAATTGACTATACTCAAGTTCTCACAGGTGGACAATTTTTTTCTTTAATTGAATAAACACATGTATAATAAATATTGATTTTTTATAATGACTTTTAGTTCTTTTTTTTTTATCAATTCATCCAAACGAATTAGTATCATATTAGTATCATTTAATTTTCAATACCAAATTTTGTTATAAATTTTATATTATAATAAAAATAAATATTAACTTAACATCAACCATATTACAAGTCAAATCATTGTATTGATAATAATTAGAATAAATAAATAAATATTTAAATTTATTCAAAATTTATTTAAGTTTTATATTATAATTCAAAATAATTTAAACTTAAAATGATTTAAATTTTAAAAAATCTAAATCTCAAATATTTTGAACATAAAATAATGTATCAATATTTTTATATATATATATATATATATATATATATATATTATACAATGAAAGCTTATTGGGCATGAAAAAAAAGTAAATGCTAAGGTTTAAATCTTTGACCTACAAAAATTTAAGGTAAATTTTACTAAGATCCTCAAGATTTTACATAATTTCACTTTAGTTCATTAGTTTGAGAAATGGATATTTTGGTCCAAAATTACAAATTTGACGGTGCAAAAAAAAATGTTCTATTAAGTTACTATTAAAAAATCTATTAATCTAAACATTTATTACTCATGAAATATCCATAATACTCATTTTTGCTACTAAAAAATAAAAATCTTACATAGAATAATTTTATAAAAAGTTATTTTAAAATAACAAATAATAATAAAATTCATTGTTGATACTTGGGATTGTGATATTATTAATTCAAGTTTGGTAATTGACTGATATATGTTAAAATCATTTGTGATTTTGGACCAAAGTGTCCATTTTTAAAACTAATAGACTAAAGTTGAATTATGATAAAACTTTAAGGACATTAGAGGAATCTACCCAATTTTTAAACTTTAAAAGCAAAAATATAATCATTTAAGTTTTTTTGGTGTAAATCACGAACTGTCTCCATACCACATTAGACATTTCGTGGCTGGTGCCGGTCTAAGAGAATTTGACCTAGTGAAGATTTAAAGACGATACTTTTCGTTATGTATCATTCTCATTCAAAAATTGTCACGCACTAATTATACCCATAACAATATGTATTTTTTTTATTACACTTTTTTATGGTTGAGCTATCTATAGTGTCCCTGTTAATACTTAAGAAAATTGTCGATTTCATAGCACGTAATTCAAATAAATATTTATAAAATATTCTTCAACTTCAAAATTTACATATGATATTTTTATATTTACTTAATTTACATCCCAAATATCATTTTTCATAACATAGTACTGTACAAATAAAGTCTAAATACATAAGAAGATAGTATACATCAACAGACAATAGAAACTGCCTAAGGGATACTCAAAAAGTGGAAAGTCCTCCCAAACATGCAGAGAATTACTGTAAATAATCTAGAAGGAGAATAAGGGGGTGAGTTTACGCCCATTAAGAAATATATATACAAATACGTACTGATACGATGTATATCTAATAAATAACCAGGTTGAGTACAGAAGGATGCTTTTGAACACCTCAGTTGTCCCGACATCCAATTCCAGCTATAGGGAGTTCTTTAATGTGTAACCAATCACAAAGTTCAGTAGGTTTACAATAATAATTTCCAATAAACATTTTATAAATTATTTAAGACAGTAATGCTAAAACTCTCTGTAAACAATGTCATAATCAACTTCAAGTAATTCATGCCAAAATCAGAATCATATCAATTCAATATCCAGTAACAAAAATCAATAAAAATCTAGGAGTACCCAGAATACCAAGAATTTGTCTCCCCAGTAAAATCATATAATGGAGACAAGGTATCACCCAATGGACTCATGTAGAACAGTAATAGTGACATATGGGTGTACACGAGTTAGGTGACAGTTGTGGTGCTAAAGACGTGACCAAGGTCTATCAGCAACAATAATCAGTAATGGGCTTATGTGCCCGAAGGCAGATATGAGGCCAACAGTCTCAAAACAGTTCATAAATCATTTTAGAAGGGTTTACAGAGATAAATGTAATTATGCATATCTTTAAACAATCCATAAAGCATTAAAATCACAATTTCATTATCCTTGAAGAATAAAATTCACCAAATACTCTCAGTACTATAACAGGTGTCCAAAATATTTTATTTATACATCACAAAGATATGAAAACATATCCATACCAGAAAGCGTGTGAAAATAAATAAAAATTCCATTGAAAACAAAGTTACATATTTATATGCAATTGAAATCTTTGGAAACCATCATCCTAAATTCCATTTTCACTTTATTTTCCCATTCCCAAAATAATGCCTTTATGATTTTGGAGGTTTAGATTATTTCTAGAAAATTTCGACAGCGTAATGGTTATAACTATCTTAACCTCCCTGCAATTCATAACCCACACTGCTAGTTCACAATTTGACCAAAACTTCACATTTAAATCTCATAAGAGCAAAATTTATCAATATCATGCAACATAGTATCCCTACGCTTCATACATATATCCCTTATCTGACATAATTTCGCTAGATTGTTCGTTAGCACCAATATCTCCTTCAGGTTTTCGAGTTGCATTTGACCACCAAAACTCAGTTAATTCCCTTTACTTCAGTTACAAAGAATGTTCAACTCATTAAAATCTAGCATCTTCTCTAATGCAGCTTTAATTTTAGCCTACTTTATATCGGTGCTAATACTGCAATTACTATCAAAACACCTTGGTTTTCAGTTCCAATTTCACCTACAACCTTGTATTAATTTATACAGTATTCTAAGACCTAAAACACATTAAATTGAGCTCTCTTTCATGGTCCCCTTCTCTAGGCCGAACATGGGTTTTCTTCCTACACAACTCATTTCAACAATTTAAGCTTAAATTCATGCTTTTTACATGTTCTACATTAATTCTATACTAATTTCACATTGAATCACATCAAGTTCATAGAGAAGCATGCTTGGCCGAACACAAAGAGAGTAGATTTTCATGGTTTTAACTCAATTCAATCCTAAATTCAAGCTTAAACATCTAGTAAATAATCATAAAAACATGTTAAAATCCAAACTTCCACACTTTCTCAGCTTGGCCGAAATTGAAGGGAGAGTCTACACCTTGATTTTGGCCACTTTGACACTTGATTTCGACGTCAAGAGATAGAGTACTAAAAACTAAATAGCTTTGGTAAAGATAGTTTTCAGTTTCGATGAGTTTTCGATATAGTTTTTAGGCTTTCTTTGTCTTCCTTAAGCTTTGGTTATGGAGATTTCATGAAGATGGAGTGGCTGCCGAAAAATGAAGGAGAAAGAGCTAGAGAATTCTGCAAAGTTAACATCTTATAGTGTAAATTACCATTTTGCCTTTAAAACATTATAATGTGATCATTTTGCCCTTAGCGATTGGACTTTGTTAAAAACAATTAGTCTGATATCCAAAATATTTCATTTCATCATAAAACATCTCTATTTAACATCCTCTAATCATTAGTTAAGCTTTTGTTGGGGTTTGACTATCATTTGGGTGAAATTACTAAAATATCCCTAACCGTTAAATCAAGTAAATTTCTACTTTTACATCTGATTTAGTTTATCAGTCCATGTGGCCTATAACTTTATTTCATGGGGATTTCCCCACAATTATTAGTTGGTCTTAAATCAATTTAGTTTGATCGTTATTTATGAAATTTTCGGTAACCTATGGACTTAACCGTCATTTTCTAATTTCTTGTGCACTTTACAAAACATGCACAAATAATTGAATTTGAGATGTAAATTTTTGCCTCCACATTATTTGGCTCTAATTCTCAAGTCCACCAAGTTTCACTTTCATCTAGACACTAGAAGGCTAGTGGAGCCCACCTTCTAATGTCCTTTCTTTCCTACAATAAAATTAACATTTTAATAGTTTATAAAATTTCTAACTTCATGAATAGCAATTAATAGTAATTAGAAATGTGGGATCTCATAGAAACTCAGTGAGACATTATACACAACTAACCATTTGGATTATAATAATTTAAAATTTAGGTAAAATTCTAAGGACATGCTATGAAATAGTAATATTTCTTTAAAAAGGTAAATTGGGAATTGTATTTCCCGAAGAGGAAATAGGACTTTTTTAAATTATCAAGAGGGAAATGAAAATAATTATTATACCCTTAATGAGTTGTTGAGAAAAAACCATGCTTTCTCATTCAAAAAATTACAACTGGGAATTCCAATACCTAAAATAAGGTATGCAAACACCTATAGATACAAAGCTCTATAAAATATGTATATTTATGATAGCTATGTACACATCATAATATAAACATATGTTTGTCTGTTCCAAAAGAGAGGTATTCGAATACCTTATTGTAGGTATTCAAATATCTAAGTCTAATTTCTCAAATGTAGAACAAATGTATATGTATTTATATCATGATTTACATATGATTCTCATAAAATATACATGTATAGATATTCGAAACCTTATAAATAATTTCTATTTTTTGAATAATAAAAAACATTATAACAAAAATTCATTAACTAATTCAAGACTTCTACGTTTGAATGCCAAATCAGGTTCATTGGTTCATTAAGAAACCAAACACGTTTCCTTTGAATCATCATTAGACCATAAATGGTAGATTTTTATTTTTTTCAAAACAATCCATCACCATCAAACCATCAATTGCATCGTTACATTTTATGATTGATTTTTTATTAAAGCTTACTTGGAGAGTGATGATATCGAATACAAGAAGCCAACTTTAAGCTGGCAAAGACTGGATGTGCTACAAAAATTCCTCCACTGAAGCTTTCAACATGATTGAAATGGAATTAGGCAATGGATGAAGAAGGATGTAGCAGACGAGTCTGATAAGAGAGTCTTTGAACCATTTTTTGGGGTTTTTACAACATTGGGTTTTATTTTTTCAGCTCTATTTGGAGGACTACTACACTTGTCCAAGGGATGGGTAACTTGCTAAAACCTGAAATTTAACTCAATATTTTAATGGGCTTGGACAAAAAAAAGAAGCCCGATGAACAAGCTTGGACAAAAAAACTTAGGTTCGATGAATTTTCAGGTCGGGCTCAAGCTTTGCCTTTGGAGACCTAAGCTCGGCCCGAACATTATTAATATTAAATTTTTAATATATTTTATTAAATATAATGCAATCATATGTATTTGAATATTAATGATTAGTAAATATTATATATATTTAATATGAAAATTAACATGTAAAGTTTGATAAACAAATTAAATTTTAAATGAAATAAAAGAATAAAAAAATAAAGAAATAAAAAATCAAAATAATCAAAATGTAAAAAAAAAAGAAAAAAAAATCAAATCGAGTTGGCCGGTGTTGCGGTGTTGGGCCTAGCTTGAATAATAAATTATACAAACAAGGTTGGGCTTTGATTCAAACTCGAATGATGGGGCTAGGTTGGACTCGGGCTTAGATATAATCTATTAATATACAGCCTAAGCTCGGCCCGAACCGGGCTTGGTCTAACCCATGGACACCTCTAAGGAGATGAGAGTTAGTGTCGACATAAGCTTTCTTCTTTGGAAGATAAATGGTGGTTATAGGAAATGTTTTGATGTTGATAAAGATGTCATTTATAGTTATCATTCAAAAAACAGAAAATCATTTATTGGTATTTGAATACCTAAATAAGATATTCGAATATTTATATATGTTTATGTTATGATAATTATATGAACATCATGATATATACACATTTACGAATTTTTTTTCGTTACAAGGGAAATATTAAATAACTAGGGATAAGAGTGATTGGATTTGAATACAAGACTTACAATATATCTTATCTCATCTTTAAATATTTTATTCAAAAGGTTGTTAGCCATATTTACGTTTGTTGTCCATTTGTTCCAAGAAAAAAAGTAGACTCAGGTATTTGAATACCTATAATAAAGTATTCGAATACCTCTCTTTTGGAACAAACATATATGTGTTTTATATCATGATGTATATATAGTTATCACAAATTACATATTTTGTATATTTATGTATTTATAGTTATTCTAACACTTTATTTTAGATATTTGAATTCTCAATTGTAATTTTGTCAATAAAAAATGTGACTTTTTCTCAACAATTAATTAAAAGTATAATAATTATTTTCATTTTCTTCTTCATAATTTAATAAAACCTCATTTCTCTTTCGAAACATACAATTTCCGTTTGTCTCTTTAAAAGAAATGTTTGTCCATGGAATTTTCCGTAAATTTTAACCTATTACTCAAATATCTATATTTACCTCACCTCCTGTCATGGTCTCTGTTACCTCCCATGAGATATTTTATCAAGATACTGCTACTTTTTGTTTCGCATGAAAGCTAGTCACTATCTCAATACAAATACTGAAAATTATACTTACATCAATTTTAAAAATAAAAATTCAAAAAACAAAAACAAAATATTCAGAAGTCCGCTTCGTAACTTTATCTCAAGAAATGGTAAAGGAAAGAAAAGAAAAAGAACAGCAAGAAAAATAGGGCATATCTTTTTGGCGGCACTGGTTTGGGCACACATTACTGCTGCTTTTGTAGTAATCAAATTCCCAGTTTTTCCATGGCAGTCTCCACTTCTTTTGTACCCATCATTTCCTTTAGTCAAATCTTATCATCATCATCACCATCAACATTTTTGGGTCCTAATCCTCTAAAAACCCAATACCAAGATAGCTTAATTATGAGCCAGCAGAGCTCATTTAGACGGTTGGTCATCAAATGTTCGGCTTCTTCTGATGTGGGTTCCTCCCCAGACCCCATGAACTTCAGGTATGTTTCGGAGTTAGGTTGGTTTTATATTCTTTCTGGTTATGCCTTTTAAATGTTTGTGAAAATGTCTGTGAAGTGGTGGGAGTTTGTCTTGGGCTTTGAATTTTGGTGCTCACTGTGGGTTTTGTAGTGGTATTGTTAGAATTTCATGAACTGTTCCATTATTATGTTGGTTATTCTGTTATTGTTTTTTAGACGTTATCTGTCATTTTTGTTCAAATCCTTTTTCCGTGGCAGAGTTTCAATAAAATGTTCAAGTTACTATGACTCATGTAAAAGTGATATGGAATTGTTGTTGCAAGGGAGCATTTATGGTGGACTTTAGTTGTGCACAAGATGAGTCCGTTGTCTTTTTATTCCAAATCTTAATAATCTAATTATTCTCTCAGACGCAATAAAGTATTAATTGGAGTCATGTTGTATCAGTTGGACACCCAAAACTATCCTTGTTGTATGTCAAAACATTCAATGTATTATTCTGTCCTACATCTCTTTGTGCTCATGTTAGGTTAAAAGTAATGTGAGATATGTGGAATTTAGCTTAGTGAATAGTTCTCACTCTTGAGCTATATGGCTTGGTGCTTTCACGTGCATAAGATATCTTTTCAGGAACTTCCATATTTAATACTTGAGACATTGATTTCCTCCTTAGGTATTTTTTGGTTAATGGATCAGAATTATTAATTCCTCCTTATCTTTTTTTCGTATTTTGACAATGGTATGATAATCATCATGCTCGAGAGTTCAATGTCTTATTGCTATTTTCAAGGTTACTGAATTGAAATTCTTGATTCATATACATGGCTGTAGTATTTAGAGGATATAGGATATTCTTTCTGTTTCTTTAACCACCTGCTCAAGTTTGTTGAACAATTACTTGAACACCTTTGCAACTCTTTCCCATCCCTTATTTTTTTTTTTTTTTGACATTCTTGAAAGCACTTGGTTATCTTGTTTTAACAGGCATAAACATATGTCATCTATGGCTCCATTTGGAATGCAAATGAATGACAAACCCTCTTATAAATGGCGAAGGGTTTTGCTTAAAGTAAGTGGAGAAGCACTTGCGGGAGATCACTCTCAGAACATTGACCCAAAGGTTGTGACGTGAATAATTGTTTTACTTTGTATATTAAATTTGCTATCTTGATAATAATTGAAGTATCGAATCTGTTTGAATACAGATTACAATGGCTATTGCGAGGGAGGTTGCCTCAGTGACTCGCTTGGGCATCGAGGCTAGTTTGAAGCCCTTTCTTCCATTTATATATTTCATGTGTTTTTTATTTTTTTCCTTCAATCCTCTTTAAATTTGGTTGTTGTCGCTTATATTTTTTTCCCTTTCACAATTTTAGCAGTTGTATTGTTGCAATATCATGTTGAATGTGGATTAGTTGTCAATTTTGCATTGAAATCCTGGGATTATTACATTAGGTGGAGGACCATGCATTGCAACTTGGAGATTGCTAAGGAAGATATCTGTTTTCTTTGGGTGGGATTTAGAAAGAAATATGAGTAGGATAAACAATTCATACTACCAATGAAAATGGCATCAATCTTTCTTGTGAATTACGTTGAATGATCTAGAAATTGCATGAAGTTGCAACTTACATCATAAATGATTTCATATAAATAAAAAGAAATGGTAGGAGGTTGCTTAGCAAGAAAAACACGGCCTTTTGTCAAATGAGGTTGCTTACTGAAAGAGAGTAGAAATCCACCATTTGGTTGCATTTTATACGCCTAAACCATTTTAGATTGTCACAGGTAGCAATTGTGGTCGGTGGGGGTAATATTTTCCGTGGATCCTCTTGGGCAGGATGTAGCGGGCTTGATCGTTCATCTGCTGATTACATTGGGTAAGTGTTTTATTTGATTTGGTGCTTTTTTATCTGTTTCAGAGGTCTTTCTAGATTTGTACAGAAATTGTATTTCATTAAAAGACTGGTTATGGTTGTTGCAGAAAGTAATTAGACCTGAGATACTTTACAGAAGTCCTCTCTTTCTCTTATGTGTATTATTGACACATTCTCTTTTCGCTAGAATGTTAGCAACTGTTATGAATGCTATATTTCTTCAAGCAACAATGGAAAGTGTTGGCATCCCAACACGTGTCCAAACTGCATTTCGTATGTCAGAGGTTGCAGAGCCATATATACGTAGAAGGGCTGTGAGACATTTGGAGAAAGGAAGGGTTGTCATTTTTGCAGCTGGGACTGGTAATCCGTTCTTCACCACAGATACTGCTGCAGCCCTTCGTTGTGCAGAAAGTAAGTCATTTTTCTTCTATCAGAATGCATACAAACATATGAGAAAATATAGTGCTTGGACTTGGGAGAAAATATATCTGGGCCATTGTCACTTTTTAAGCATGCTATATATACCATGTCATCATATGGATGATTTAACGTAAGTTCAAACATTGGTTCATGTAGCCTGTCCCAATTTATTGGGATAAAGGCTTTGATGATGATGATAATGATGATATACACCATGTCCCTTGGCACATATCTGAGATTTTGAAGATACTCTAAATCTTGCACAAAATTGCTCTCATTATGTAATTTTTGTTGAAATAAATCTTAACTGATTTAAAATTAGATCTTTTTAAAATTTTGTTTTTGCAATAAATGTTTTCTTCATGCCAAGATATTGCTATTGTATGGATTAAATTAGATGTTCTATTTGTTGGACCAGTCAATGCAGAGGTTGTGTTGAAAGCCACAAATGTTGATGGGGTTTATGATGATGATCCTAGGCGTAATCCCAATGCTCGGCTTCATGATACACTGACTTATCATGAGGTGACTTCAAAAGATCTCTCAGTGATGGATATGACTGCCATTACTCTGTGCCAAGAAAATAACATCCCTGGTATGCTTAAACTTTGGCACTTTGTATCATGACGGTTTTTTGTTTTTTGATAAACACTGTATGATAACTAGTGTAACGTATAAGTGGCTATATTTGCAATTTGTAAGTTGGCCCAAATGCAACAACTGAAGGAAATAGCCATTAATTTATTTGTCTTTCAATGCAGTTGTTGTCTTCAATTTAACCAAATCGGGTAACATCTCAAAAGCAATAAAGGGAGAGAGAGTTGGTACATTGATTGGAGGAACGGCGAATTCAACGGTAGCAAGGACATAAAGATACTTGGTGCAGTTACCTATCAGTGTAGTGGTTTCTCCTACATTTTTCTTTTCAGAAAATGAAAATATTTGATTGTAATTCATTGCTCAAGCATAATGAGAGCTTTTCTGCAGAGGAAGTTTCCTGGAGCTCACATTTGAAAAATCAAAGATGAAAACATCAAGCATGAAATCCATTGCACTCTTTTGACTGATTAAAGATAATTACCCTTGCTGATTCTTGTACATAAAATATGTGAAATGATGTTTTGTTTGAAAATTGTGGCAACGTCAATCAAACAAGTCGGTCTTCATATAAAGTGTTAAAATTAATAGTTAAGGTCTGGTAAATGGTATCACGTTTATATTTATGTCACAGAAATTGTTAGGCATTTGTGGAAAATAGAAGAAACCTCCAAAGGGAGAATTGGGAAGTGGACCACCACATTGTTGTACTGTAGAGGATGGACTGGTCCAAAGTTGAGAAAGATTTTTCCATATTTTGGCGACTCAGATTGAGCTGCGGGCTGTCGATTCTCATTGGTAAATATCATCAACTGCATCATTGTTTTTTTTCGCAAGTTTTGTATTAGCGCAGGGGGAAGATTAAGATAGAAATCCCCCATCCATGACATCCTTAAAAGAGTCTTGCATTTCAATCACAGCCCAATCTTTTCTACTGTAAAACAGACATCAAATGGCAAGAAGAATACAACAAGAAAGCATAATTCTTTGAATCATTCATTCATAACCGTGGAAGCTACTAACCAAAACACAAGTTTGGTTTCCCAAAAACAGGTTTAGGGAGCACGGGAAAGTAAAAACCCTAAAATAAATAACATAATTATTTTATACACCATCACTGAAATTTTTTTATTCTATAAATAAGATTAGAATAATGATATATGTTTTATTTTATTAATTTTATATTTTTTAAATATTTTTATAAAATATATGTTACGATCTTAACATCATTTGTCCAGTAAAAAAACTCCGACGGCAATGTATATAGTAATTATCTAATAAATAATGTGTGTATAATATAGATAAAGATTTCTACTTTCTTTTTCCCCATTTTACGAAAGATGTTCTATTAAAAATAGAAATAAGTCCTCCCATTCTATGAAGATAAATTAAGGCAAAGTAGCCCAAATTCTAAGCATTAAGTCTTGCCACAAACAAGATATAAATAGTCTCACTTTCCAGCACTTTTTCATTTTGATTTGAATTCAATCGAAACAATTTTCTTTTATTTATAGAATAGCAATTAATGAAGTGGAAATGCCTAACAAATTAGCAAATTTTATTTATTATTTTACAATTAAAATCCAAATACCCACTGAAAATAAAATTACAAACTCCTAATTTTTGATTAACACAAAATTCCCACCCTATCCTAATCTTTCTAACTCTTCATCTCTTTAGTTAAAAAAAGTTAGGGCATCGGTTAACATTAGTACAATTGAAGAAGCCCCTAAATCTAATAATACAATCTCCAAATTTGCAAAACCAAAAAAAAAAAAAATGGCTAAAGATTCCAAATCTGAGCAAAAAAGTCAGAAGAAAGAGTTGGAGAAGAAATTAAAGGAGCAGAAAGCAATGTAGAAGGACTTGCCATGAACCCACTTCCATATAACATCGGGCTCCAGTCATACGAAGCCGAAATCATCCTCGCCTCCGAGACCGGCGAAAAGAACGTCCCCGCAGACACAGCTGGCAGCGTCTCCGGCGCCGGCGAAAGTATCCCTGGCGGCATCCGAATCACAACCTCTTCCGTCCCACCTTCCCCCATAATCCCTGAGTCCCCTATTTTCTCCCTCGGGCTTGGACTCGCCTTCTCCGTCACTGCCAACCTTGCCGCTGGCGATACATCGCCGTCACCGGAGAAGTTGCCCGAGGAAAGTCCCGTGTATCGTTGGACGATTGACATGAAGTCGGATTCTTTGGCGTGGATGACTTTGGGTGAGACAGCATAGATGATTACCGGCTCGCGACGGAGTTGATCTGCTGCTGCAGGGACGGCTGCGGCGCCGTAGGGAGGTGGGTGAGGCGGTTTTTTTATTTTATGAGAATCTTTGCTGACCTTTAGTGGGGTTGGGCGTGGACCTTGGATTTGTAGCGGACGCTTTGGGGTTGTCCCGCCGGCGGGAAATTGAGAGTCCATGATTGATGATGATGATGCGGGAGGAAAGGGTTTTTAGGGGATGGAGAAGGAAAGAGAGGAGCAAAACTTGGTTTTTCGATGGATGATGAAATGAATAGCTTCGAACACTTTCAGGCAAATTATTTGACCTTAAAGAACACTTCGAAAAGAAAAGTCAATGCAAATATTATTGCAAAATTCTTACTAACATTTCTTCAATTAAAATTTACAAAAGAAAAATTAATATTAATGATTCTTATTTTATATAGCTTTTGATTAAATTCTATTCTCCTGGCCCCGCATTTTTTATTTTCTAACAACTGGATTTGAATTTTATTAATATTTTCTATATAGCAAATTACCAATATACCAGATAAATAAAATGCTGGAAATCCCACAATAACACTCAAACCAGTGCATTAAATTTTTTTTTGCCAAAAACAATGAAGCAAGATTTTAATTAGTAGCTTAGGTGAGTAAAATTTCATCTAAAAAAAAAAGCTTAGGTAAGTAAAAACTACAACTGGTATTGTTCATCTTTATTTAATTGAAGTTAAGACCATAAAACATATTAGAATGCTTATAGTTACAAAAAAAAAATATTTCAAAATTAATTTAAAAAAAAAAGTTAATTCATCTATAAAGCTCTTGAAAATCGTCCATAATTTCATATAATTTTTTATTAAAAAACAAGTGACGTTACTCTATTACAGCTCGTTTGGTTCAATTGAAACATGATTCATTTCCTCTTTTATTTTTGACGGGTCACAAACTTTTTTTTGTTTCAATTTTGTACTCAGATTTTGATAGTACTGTTAAAATGGACCGGTCCAACGAGTTAGGTCATAAATGGATTGGGTCAAAAAATCTTTTTGCTTAAATGAGCTTGAAAATGCAAGTTTATATTCGACCTTAAAGGTTAATAGGCTTAAATGAACTGATTTATATATTAAAAAATAAAAAATTAAAATTTATATTAACATTCCATTTTTTAGTAAATAAACAAAATAAAGTTTTGAAATAAATATTAAACAAATATAAAATAAATTCATGTCAAATCCATAACATCAATTCTTTAATATCATTTGAACATTACATATTAATTATCTAACAAGCATAATATAAATTGTTTCAACAAACTTAGAAACTAGAAAACATAGTTTGTCTCAACAATATTAAATAAAAAACATGATAAATAGATCCATGTCCATCTGCTCCATCAAGTGTCAATCACATTCAATCAACTCATTTTCAACTTCGCCTTCTATAAACATAAATAAAGAACAATATAAGAACTCACAAGAATTAAACTTATGAATTGATTAAAAATTGTTAACTAATTAATAACATTACATTTAAAATCAAAAATCCATTTTCGAGTGCAAATGAGAGTTTTCACATTCTCATGATCTTGAGAATTTAGATACTTGTTTAAAATATAAGAACCAATACTAAAAGAACTCTCTGATGCCACCATTGTTATTGGAATGCTCAAGATATTACAAGTAATACTTGTAACCTCTGAAAATTTTAGCTTATGATATCCAGTGCTAACGTGTAATTTGTATGCGGATTTAATAAATAAAAAGAATAGAATTGAGACATAAAGAGAATTGAAAAAGAAAGCCCATGTACTTAAAAAAAAAAGCCCGTGTAGTATTCTGAATGCAAGAGATGTAGAAACAAAGTAATTTAAAAATAGTAAATAGGCTTAATTTTATGTGTTTTAATTTAATTAAATATGTTAAACATGTAAATAATTAAAATAAAAATAAAATTTCAGTATAACTAAAAATTTAAAAATATTAAAAAGGTAAATGGGTTGGCCCATTTAAGTTTGAGCTAAATCCATTTAGGCTAGGACCTAAATGGGCTAGGCTAAAAAGCACTTTTCCTTAAATGGATAGCCCGGACTTAAATGGGACGGGCTAAAAAGCCCTCTTCCTTAAATAGACTACAAAAGTAAGGTCCAAATCCTGAATAAATGTGCCAGGCTGAGCCAGTCCAATGGGCTTTGGCTCATTTTGACAATGTTATATTTTGCTTTTCTCATAAACGCTTATTTTTGCACATTGAAGGAATTGGAATTCTTCTTGGTTTGTGCTAATTTTGTTTTCTACGAGGAGAAGGGATTGGTTAAATTTTTTTTTCCAAAATGTGTCCCTAAAAAGTTTTTTGAATTTACCTCTCAAGCCATTGCTCTTTCTCCCTCATCTCTCCCGTGTTTCTTCCTGTTATCTTTCTCCTCTTTATTCCTACCTGATTCTGCAATTTAGCAAAGGTTTTCTCTTTTCTTGTTTATGTAAATTATCCAACAATTGCAACAAACAAGGATTGATTTGGGCATACAAGTAGGGATGGCAACAAATAAAGTACCTACTAATTTTGAGGTATCTGAATCCAAACCTAATTATATTTTGTAATATTCGAATTCGATTAACTACTACTACCAAAGCACAAGCTATTACCAACGGAAATTTTCGTTGGTAATGATTCATTTTTCGTTGGTAAAACTATTATCGATAGAAATTCTATCGATAAGATCATTGAAATTTGCCTCGTTAATAAATTATTTTTGCCGTTGGTAGAATATTTTGTTTTTATCTCATCAGTAAACAGTGACAAAAATTTGGTCAGTTGTTCATTATTAACCATGATTTTTCATTGATAATATTTTTTCAAAAAAAATCCATTGATAAATACAGACGAAATCTTCTGTCACTAAAATTCGACGGTAAAGTTCATTTGTAATTCGCTAGTAATTCAACAGAATATATAAATGAAGACAGAACAAATTTTGTGAGTATTCTATTAGTAATTTTAGAATTTTTTTACTTTAATTTTTTTAATAATATTTTTTAATTTATATAATTAATTTTTACAATTAATTTTTTATTTATTATTAATTGTATTAAAATATTTTTTAATTTATATGATTAATTTTATTGATGAACACATAATTAATACAACATAAATAATTTCAAATTACTATTAATTATTAAAAAATAAAATAAAAATATTTATTAATACAGTAAAAAGAAAATAAATATATATATATAAACAATAAAAAAAGTTGTAACTACAACTCATCATAACTAGACATTATTTCCTTGTGAAGACCCGTCGTCCTCAACATTAGTAGATGAGGGAGGAGGTGCTGGATAAGCTTGTGATGTTGAACCCAAACCCATCCTCTAAAACACCCATCAATCAACGATCGAATGTCATTCCTCAGTTTAGTTCTCAACTTAGTTACAACTTGATCCTTAAATTGGTCGAGCTGAGTCTGAGGAATGCCAAAAGGTAAAGAATCGTAGACAAACTGAGACTGGGAAGGACCACCTATTGTAGTAGTAGATTTAGCAAAGCTTAGTATATTCCTAGGAGGTTGCTTATACCCAAACCTTTAAATGTGAGTGTGCGTAATTGCAAACCTCCGACTTCTTCGGTCTATGCCTCAAGATCGAAGTTAGGATGAGTAGATGAGTCTTCACCATACTTTTGAGTTAATGCAGAAGTACATGCCTCTTATAAGAAAGCTAGAAACAATTATCATATTAATAGACAATATATATTACAATGAAACATTTATATTTAACTTAAATATGCTTTTAATTAACTATGTACGCTGATAGCTTTGGACTTGTTGTCCACAAAATCATCCTGTCCTTTACCGCCTTTGTGGGTGCTGTTGAACACTCAAGATAATAGATAGGTTGATACAGCTCATTTGCCTAGACACATGAACAATAACAGTTAATATATCTGAGACATTAAACTCATAAGCAATAATATTAAACTTAGTAATTAATGAGTGCAAAATTAAGAATATAAACATCATACCTGAATATTTTGATTTCTACTACCCAAACCTTACTGATATAATATAAGAAATATCTATTAACTACCTGAACTAGCTAAATACCCATTTATTAATTCAAAGTTTGACTTTCAAATTTAAATTTAAAATCAATTTTAATGCATAGTATTAAAAAAACTAAATTAATAAATTTAAATTAACTCATAAAAATAACTTACTGTTAAAATCATATTTTAAAATACTTAATGAATTAATTTAATTAAGTTTTATATCAATAATAAATAATTTATAAATAGAAATGTATATAATAATATTTAAAAATTATTATTTAAAATTGGGTTCGGGTGTTAGGTTCTCTTAAGATCACTACTTGAATGTTACTTGAACTCATGGCGAGGTAAAGTTTAATACTTGAACCTCGAACCCTACATGAACTTGTGACAAGCAGTAAAGTAACAACTCGAATCTTATCTAAACCTGTTTATTAGACACCATACCTGGTAATACAAGGTATCCTTTTACAAGGTACCTATTTACATCCCTACATACAAGCACTTATATTTGTGAGATTTGTTAGAAGAAACCATCACCAATCCTTCCCTTCAAGGCTTTCATTATTTTCAAAGCGGCTCGATGAAATGAAGGCTTTTAAAGGTGAATTTGACCTCAGTCATAGCTATAAACACCCATGGCATAAAGGCTATCTTCCAAGGATTGTTTCTCCTTGAGAGATAAAGGCTCGAGCCAACGGATCCTTTAGAGACATTGTTGGCTCAATCACCTAATCGAAAGAGGGGTGAATCGGTTTTTCCCTAACCTTAAGTTCATTTTTGGTTCTCTAAATTCTCTACACTAATTTATCCTATCTTAGCATGCAATTCTAGTTCAATACAATAAACACAATTAAAATAAATTAAAGTAAAGAGTGTAGGGTTCGAGAATAGTACACAATGACTTATAGAGGTTCGGCAACCCTACCTACGTCCTTTACCTTGAGACCGTCCCAAGGATATTTCCCAAATTCACTATCTTGAATTTGTTACACTCTTTTTCGTAGGCTTAAAAGTAACCTTCAACACTTCTTTTTCTAAGCTCAAGGAGGAAACCTTATAACCAATACTTTTTACGGGATCAAGTAGCAAACTTTACAACCACTCCCTTTTATGGCTCAAGGAGTAAATAAACCT
Source organism: Heritiera littoralis (assembly GCA_031772115.1). NCBI lineage: Eukaryota > Viridiplantae > Streptophyta > Magnoliopsida > Malvales > Malvaceae > Heritiera > Heritiera littoralis. The sequence continues at coordinate 8,022,691 of JAPDPK010000007.1, read as the reverse complement.
TTCTACCCAAAGCTCACTTATAATGAAGCATTCAAGGGTTGACTCTCCTATACAGTTTGTGAATGGGTTTACAAGTTTTGTAATCAAAGATAACCTCTAAATAGGTGGATGATTATAGAAATTTGAGCTCTAGAGAAATCTATACAATATTTTGTGCTATGCTATACAAGAAAGATGAGACTGATAGAAGTTGAAGAAATTCTAGCACAAGATTTGATTTTGAAGCTTGAAGAAGATGAGGAATTGAGTCTCTTGAGTGTCTTGGGCTTCTAAGCTTCTATTTATACTCCTCTTGATGGTTTCTTGAAGTTTAGAGGAGCCAAAACTGATTTTCTCATCAGTTCTCACAAAAAAACTAGCCGTTGGAGTCTTACAGCACATAAGGGATCAATCCCTTAAAGTAGGGGATTGATCCCTTAAGCTTTCTGCCTAGGGAGAATCTATCTCTTCGAGAAGGGGATTTATCCCATGGTCAACATTTTAACTTTTCTACGCTTTTTAAGCATTAAAAATATTTCTAAGCCAATTTTGAATATTTTTAAATATGACATGACTTTGAAAACATGAATTTGCATCCAAAAATTTATCAAGTAGTTTTCTTAACATATATTCAACAATTTCATAAGAAATTTACTTAAAGTAGTATTTAAATATGTTTTTTAAATTGATTAAAACCAATAAAGATAATCAATTAAATCATGGTCTTATATTTGATAAAAGCACTTAATATGGTTTGTGAAAATCATTTTTGATAAAGCAAACTTACAATATTGATAATTCATTTAATCTTGCTTAAACGTTTGTCATTTCAATATATATATATATATATATATATCAATTTAAAGCTAGCAGACCCATTTAGGCAATATCTTCTTGGGATAAGCTAAGGCACCATAAGATAAATCTCATGAGACTTCAGGTAATTATTTCTAATGAAAGAGAAGACAACAAAGGAAAATGAAACTTACCTAAAAGCTCAAAACTTGAAGGAAGGGTTAGACTAGGAGAGTTAAGGCAAGAAGCTGGGAGAAATTTTTTAAAGAGAATGATGAGCAAATGGAAGGGAGAAAGCTTTTTATAAATAATAATGGAAAGACCAAATGTCACTCTAGGGCTTAAGACCTAGGGTGGATCAAAATGATACACTGGATCCAACCAGAACTAAGCCGACACAAGGAAATAGATTTCACCATGTCATATAGGCACAAAAATCTAAGCCCTCAATCTTTAATAGGTGCTTGAATTGAAAACCACCTTTTTCCCTCCCCATGGTTAGGCCCAAATAGAGCAAGCCTACCAATGACCAACCTAGCCGAGGTGAAGTCAACCTCTTTTTCCTCTACATGATTTTGGTCGGCCTTCTTAGCTCGACTAGATCAATCTAGATTGAAGCAGCACGATGACTTCCATCGAGCAACCAACCAGATTTGCCTATGGATCCTACCCAAATCAAGATATAGGGAGGACTCCCACATCGTCTGAACCTCAAGACTAACCTAAAAAGGGATAGATGAGGATAGATTTCACCATGTCATATAGGCACAAAAATCTAAGCCCTCAATCTTTAATAGGTGCTTGAATTGAAAACCACCTTTTTCCCTCTCCATGGTTAGGCCCAAATAGAGCAAGCCTACCAATGACCAACCTAGCCGAGGTGAAGTCAACCTCTTTTTCCTCTACATGATTTTGGTCGGCCTTCTTAGCTCGACTAGATCAATCTAGATTGAAGCAGCACAATGACTTCCATCGAGCAACCAACCAGATTTGCCTATGGATCCTACCCAAATCAAGATATAGGGAGGACTCCCACATCGTCTGAACCTCAAGACTAACCTAAAAAGGGATAGAGTGATTAGGGTATTTTGGGACTAAAGGTTTTTTATTTGTTCACTTGTGAGTTGAGGATAGTTGGGCGACGTGCACGTCAGCTAGACCTGACATATGGCCTCTTCAATGTGTCAAATGCTAAGCTGTCTCACCATAGCAAACACCTTGGGACCAAGGAATCACAGGTCAACCTTAGGCACCATGCCATGCCAAGTTAGCAACCCATGTCTAATGTGGTTATTTAAGGGGCAAGTTATCCTACAAGACCATGTAGGACAAACATGGCAAAAGCAAGCTAGGTAGGCCTAACATGCCATCATGGACTAACCCATACATAAAAGACCTTCCCCTGCCACAGAGGAAGGAATCGAACTCATTTCTACCTTTTCTTACCTCTCAAAAAGTCTACAAATCTATACCTTTCTCCTATTCTCATTCTCTACTTTAGAAAAACCCTTTGGGGTCCATGAATTCTAGGAATCCTGCTAGAAATCAATTTTTTCTTAGTAAGTTTACCTCGTTTGATTGTAGATTTTTCCCTCATATTAGGAATTAGAAATTCCTAATAGTGCCAAAATAGGAAAAATAGCGTGGAAACTAAAACCTTTCTCCTATTGAGATTTTTTTTTTAATTTTTCCCCCATGAATCCCTTTTCTATTCCTTCTTTGTCCTTAAAATCTTTTAATTTGGGTCAAGTATACCTTTTGCCATGAAAGATATTGTGATAACCGTAAATTTTCCAATGATTGGAAATAAGTAATATTGGAAATTCAGTGAAATAAATAAATATAATTATGAGAACGGAATATTGTGAAAATTTCGGGAATTGAGGAAGTGACAAATTGAGAAATTTGAGTAAAGGAAAATTAAATCGAAAATAAAGAATGGAGGAAATTTAATTTGGATAAATTGGAATCCAAATTAAATAAGGAAGTGAGAAATGAAATATGAAATATATTTATATAATTATATATTATATAAATGTATTTTATACAAATACATATGTATTTAAAATACTATATAGTATATTTTAATATACGTTGGTATATATACGGAAATATATACTATTTCATAAAATTAAATAATACATATGTATTCAAGTATAGTATTTTATGTATATATAGATATATACATATATGAGAAATATGTAAATATTAATTTACATTAAAGTTTGAAAATGTATATATTGTAAATACAATATATATTGTATTATAAAATATATATATAAATATATATATGTAAAGGTTAATTACTTTTAAAGTATATAAATATACATATATATATATATATGCTAGATATATTTTGTAATATACAATATATATTTTATATAAAATATATATTGTACTATACTATATATAAAATAATATATGTATAATATATGGTATATATTATATGTATAAAATATAATTTATAGTATATAATATAGTATATTATATACTAAAAAGGGAAAGTAGAAAATAAAACAAAAAAAGAGAAGAAAACAGAGAAGGAATCGGGAAGGGGTCCCGCTTTCCTTCCCAGGCAAGCCGACCACCGTCGGCTGGCCAAGTGAGGGAGAGAGATGAGGGAGAACGTAGCTGGCAGAAGGAATCGACCGGAGGTGAAAGGAAAACAGAAACGGAGAAGGGAGAAACCAGCGAAAGCCGAGAAAAGAGAAAAAAAAAAGGAAAAATAGGATCTGGCGGTGCCAGCCAAATCGGCCGTCGCCACTGCCACCGAAGCTTCACTGGAGGAAGAGGAAGAGGAAGAGGAAGAAGGAGGAGGCCACCAGCAAGGCAGAGGACGATGGAGGAAGGAGGAACAAGGAGGAGAAGAAATCAAACCAAAACTGAGTAGATCCGTCGTCGTGTCGCCAATCCAGGCTGAACGGAGACCACCAGTAGGTTCGCCGTGCCGTCGGCCAGTTGAGGAGCCACTGAACCGCCGGAGAACCGGCCAAGAGGGGGTTTAACTGATTTGGCCAGAAAAGAAAAAGAAAAAGAAAAAGAAAAAGAAAAAGAAAAGAAAAGAAAGAAAAGAAAAGGAAAGAAAAAGAGAAAAAGAAAAAAGACGAAAGAGCAAAAAGAAAGAGAAAAGGAATTCCGAGAATTCGAAAATTATGGGAATCGGTAAGAAATCCCTGGAAGTGTTGTGATAACTGTAAATTTTCCAATTATTGGAAATTATTAATATTGAAAATTTAATGGAATAAATAAATATAATATGAGAACGGAATATTGTGGAAATTCCGAGAATGAAAAAAGGAACGGATGGTGGAAATTCGAGTAAAGGAAGATATAAGTGGAAATAAGAATACTTGGAATTTCGAAAAATAATGAAAAGAGGAAATTTAATTTGGATAAATGGAAATCCAAATTAAATGAGAAAATAAGAAATAAAAGAGAAATACGTTTATATAATTTATATAAATGTATTTTTATATAAATACATATGTATTGAAATACTATGTGGTATATTTTAATATACATTAGTATATATATATACACTATTTCATAAATTTAAATAATACATATGTATTTAAGTATGGCATTTTATATATATATATATAAATATATACATATATGAGAAAAATGTAAATATTAATTTACATTAAAGTTTGGAAATATATATTGTAAATACAATATATATTGTATTCTAACATATATAATATATATATATATAAAGGTTGTTTAATTTTTAAGTATATAAATATACATATATATCTATATACTAGATAGATATTTTGAAATATATAATATATATATCTTTATATATATAATATATACATATATTACAATACTATATATATAAATTAATATTACTATATGTATAATATATATAGTATAAGTATAAAATATATATTATTATATTATGATTATATATATTATATAAATATAATATATGTATATATATATGTATGTTTATAATTTAATTAAAATAAAATAAATAAAAAAAGAGGGAAGAAAGAATCGAGAAGAATCTCGATTCTTCCCCTGTTGACGCCGATCACGTCGGCCGGCCAAGAGGAAGGCGGTGGCAAGGAGAGAGACGTCGTCGGTGAACCGAGGGGAGGAAGACGAGGCGATCGGCGATGGAAACGGGAGGAAACAGAATCGGGAACAGAGGCAAAAACCGGCGAAGCCGGAAAGGAAAGGAAAAATGGTAGACGGTAGTGCCGGCCAATCCAGGCATCGCCACTGCCATCGAAGCATCGCCGGAGGGAGAGGAAGACGATGGAGGCCACCCGAGGCGCGGTGAACGGCGGAGGAAGGCCGACGAAGAGGCGGAAGAAACAAAAGCTAAATCGAGTCGATCCGCCGCCGTGCCGCCGATCTAGGGCAAACAGAAGGCACCGGTAGCTTCGCCGTGCCGTCGGTCAGCTGAGGAGCCAGTGAACCGCCGGAGAACCAACCGTCGGTGAAGAACCGGTGAGGAAGAAGGCTGAACCGGCCAACGGGAAAAAGGAAAAGAAAAGAAAAGAAAAAAAGAAAAAGAAAAAGAAAAGAAAGAGAAAGAAAAGAAAAGAAAAGAGAAAAAGGAAGAAAGAAAAGAGGAAAAGAAGAAAGAGAGAGAGAAAAAGGAAAATTTTAAGGAATTCGAAAAATTCTCGGGAACTCGAGAATCTCGGGAATCGGTAAGAAATCCGAGAAATTATTAATGATAATTATTTAAATAAATTATTTATTTAAATAATTTGAGAAAATTCTAAAATTTAGAATTTAAATTCCAGAAATTATTCTCGGTGATCGAGATGATGGGATCGGGCGAGGTGAACATGGGCGCGACCTTCGAGAGGCAGTCGCCGACTCGAAACAGGTAAGGGAGGCATGTGTAGCCTGTAAGGATATTCAGTATGCATGTTTTAAATATGCATTTAATTTTATAAATGCTGTTGACAATGATTGGTTGGAAAATTGTGGTGATTTACCGGTTGAGATTTAAATTGTATTTTCTGTGTAGGAGGCTAGCCAATCGGCAGCCGTTATACTGTCGAAAATTATTGGAAAAATTACCAAAAATCATAATAAATGATTTTTCATTACGAGAAACGATTTCTAACCACGAAAATCGAGAAATCGATTAGTTTTCATAAAACATGAATATATTGATATTTAATTTTAAATTATTCATGTTTTTGAAAATGGTGAAAAAGGAAATCACCTAAATTTATCCCGATAGGTGATATTTCACGTGAAATGAGGTAAAAAACGAAAAGGACCAAAGTGAATATTTTAATAATATTTCTTCAAATATTCACTCGATTTTCATAAATAACCTTTATGGGTTCAATTGTGGAAATAAGTGTTTATAGAAAATTGCATAAAGGTAATTAAAGGTGGAAAACAGTGTTTTGAGACTAAAAGGTCTCCGCATGTGTTTACAAAGAAAACACGGGACCGGAGTGTTGATTTGGAAAATAAATATTTTAATTTTCCATAAATCATAAAAATAATTAATTTGAATCCCGATAACTTTGAAAATCATGTTTTCGATAGAAAGCACGGAAAAGCGTGCGTATGTGTTTTACGGTGAAAAGGACGGTTATGACCTTTTATATTTTACAGTGATTATTTTATAAACTATTTTCACCGTATGGAAAAATATGATTTATACTGTTCTATAATGTTTAGAACGTTTTCGGGAATGATGACCCCTGTATGAATATTTTATAAATTGTTATTCATAAGATGAAAATATTTTCCTTATGAATATTTATGGAGTGATTGAAATTATATTCAATGAAATTGATTTCATAAATGGGGTTTCTATCACGTGTTTACTGTTTTGAGACTGTTAGGCCCCATATCATACTCACGTGTCACGTGTTAGTGCTGATAGATACTGATCCTATTATTAGCGTCCCAGTGGACACCTAATCAGTGCACACTGAGGACCCCATAGACTATGGCCATAGATCTCATGTGTTTCCCCTATTAGGGATGATATTATTATAGCATGATATATTTAAGGTGTTGCCTGGTCTCCATGATACTAAACTGAAAGCTACCGTATACTGTTTACTGAATTGGTAGCTACTGTTTATTATTTACTAACTGAACCGTATCAAGATACTGTTTTACCGAGTGGTACTGTATTGAATATTACTGTTTTATTGAACTATAAGATACGGTTACTGAATTAAAGAGAAATGAATGTTTATTCAAAAAGAATAACATTGAAAATTATTTCGAAAATAGAAATAATTACAAAATGGTTTATCCTAAACCACTATTTTACTACTGAGCTGTTACGTGTTTTAAAACATAATGAAGTGAAGAGAAATAAATGGTTTACTCTATGGAAAACGAATATTAAATCATTTTGAGAACAATTTATATAGTACTCTCTACAGTTGCTTCTAGATTCCGGGACAAGACAGGTATTTCAAAATACCTGCCTTACTCCATCCGGATCCCTAGCCGACTGTAGTATCCTTCCTACATGTGAGCCTAGAGCCTCTAGGAAGATTTAAAGAAAGTGAAAAAAATTATTTTCAACATATAGGTAGCTGAATATCAAGTGTTACATATAACTCTCTTACTGAGCCGTGGTTTGCTCACCCCTTAATATTAACATTTCAGATTTTCGATGACTAAGAGATTTGACATCTAAGGAATTGGAGCTGCGCATTTAGAGACACTGCGACAGCTTGATTTATAATATGAGGTATGATCATTTATTTTCTGTATTTAGACTTACTCTCAGTACTACTTTCTTGAGAATTAAGATAGGGGATGTAATTCATATTATAATTTTATACGAAATTGTTTAATAGTAAATGAAAAAGTGAAGTATCACAGACAGCCCAACCGGGTAAGTTATATAGAAATACGTGAAAAATGTGGTCACGGGATGTGACAGATTTAATGGTATCAGAGCATGGTTGGCCTGATGTCTGTTGATACTTTTGGAATGAAAACGTGTCGGAAATCTTAACATCCCCCGTAGTATTGTGTAGTCTAAATGCATAAAGAAAATAAATGATTGCAAATTGAGTAAAATGATTTTAAGGGAGTGAGAAATTATAAATTGAAAATATTAAAGAGAAATAATAGGCTCAAAAATTACCGAAAAATTGGTGATATTATGATCTAAATGAAGGCCTGTTCGGTAAGGAACCGAAAGGACTCGGTGAGGGCCCCACCAGTACTTTTCGGTCCGGATCGAACTGAGACCCGAAAATGATGGTATAAAGGAGGGAAATGGAGTATCATCATTAAATAGACATTAAGATCACTGATTGAAGGTAATTTGAAGAGAGAGAAAATTTTTGGCCAAAAATGACCAAAATACCCTTGCCTTCAAAATTTTACAGGGAGTTAAAATAAACCAATAGAGGTTGAAATTGATTGATCTGACAGAGAAATTGATGATATAAAGCTGCATTACAAGCAGAATAATCCAATTATGGATTTTAGTGGACTTCTTTGTCGAAACCGAATAAGATCTGAAATGATTGATATTAGTATGAGAAAGGATAATATCAGCACATGGATAATGAGATCATTGATTTCAACGTATACTGAGGAGAAAAAAAATAATAAAATGTCAAAATGACGAAAATACCCCTGTGTTGGGTGATGTTCGGAACAGTGATAAAACAGAACTGAATTGGAATCCATTGATAGTAATGGAGTCATTAATGGCATAGAGATGTCATATGAAATGAATATCACGATCCCTATTACTGATTCCACTTACACTTAGATTATGGACGCGAATTGCGAGTGACTTAGTGAACAGGCTAGGCCTCATGACAAAACCTCGAGGGGACCAGTGGGCTCGCCAAAGAGGACAGTACACATGTGTAAAGGCAGACGGCGGACGAGCCAGGGCCTTGTATGATGCGATCCAATAAGAGTGTAGTGGAATGTTACAAAATGATTGGCCCGGTTATTGATGGTAAGGGCCTGAATTAAGAGTGTATTGAATTGGATGTTTATTACGGGATCGTTGGGTATTATGAAAAGTGAGATGACCATAGAAAATGACTGAGAAAGTGAATAGTACAAATAATGAAATCAAAGTAGAGTGTGGTCAAAATGATTTGAATAGTAAATGTCTTTGCCTTGAGGATATATAGTGAAAATGATAAGACATGAGATGAAATGTACGAAATAATAAGAGATGTGTGACTAAAGAAAATATCAGATATAATCACCAATAAAATTTTCAGAGTTGTATGGATTGGAGAAATCGAGCTAACACTGACTTGAGGGATTATATGAAATTTAATTCTGAGCTTATATCGGAGGATATAGAAAGAGTCCGAAAGCTTTACAACAACTCTGGAAAATGTGTGAATAATGAAATTCACTTGTAAAGGTGTGATTGATGGAAATACAGATAGTGTGATTTTAGGTTAATGAAGTATCTGTATAAGTGCAAATGAGAGAAGCACAGATGACCGTGATATGTAGATGGATTTAAATGGTACATTAAATTCTAATTATTTAATAAAGTTCTTGTGAAGAACAAGTATCATCTACATGAAAATGGACGCTTTATTGATCTAATCAAAATATATGAGGAGTTATAAGACTAGCCTCGATATAAAGCATCCTTAGATAAAAGTCGAAAACTGATGTCCATAAGATGATGATTAGAACTCGATGAAATTTTTACGAGTTCCTATTGAGGTTTCAAGGTTAATGAATTACATTGTGAGGTATATAAACCTAAGGAGTGAGATATCAAAATAGCTAAGGATACAAATGGAACAGGAGCAACATTATGATATATAATCCTTTAAACTCTCAGAGACTGTGAACTTATGTTAAGATTGGCGAATAAGAGACTTGGCTAGACAGTATCTCTTTCTGGGATATATGGTCTCGAGATAACAGAATGACAGTGAATTTGTCTATGATAGTGAGATAATGATTGAGATACGAAAGTAAGGAGTCTAGCTAGATACTACTGCTAATCTATAGAAGAGTGATGGGATTAGCTGCTCTACTAGTGAGACATAATTAGAGAAATAAAAGTTGGTAAATGGATAAGTGGGAAGAGAAGATGGTATGAAAAATGTTAAAAGATTTTAACAGTAGAATATCATACCATTTGAGAAAACCGACTAAGATGATGAGAGTGAAAATATGGAAATGAAATAAGAAAGTAGATTATATGATGAGTAAGGAACATAAAGTAGTTCTTGAAATTAAGATCGAAAGGTGATTTCAAGTGGGTTATCATATGACTGTGGCTAGATGTAAAATCAAGCCAAACTTGACAAGTGAAATTAATAATACTCAAAGGAGTAAGAAGAATGATATGTAATTGTATACTACCAGTTATGCAAATGAAAAAAAAAATGATATATACACATATCCATACCTTGAAATGGTGGAATTGCATGAATAATGTGGTGATCAGAGAGATAATTTGAGGATTTAAATCATTGAATGACCATACTACATGAAGAGAAGATGATGGTCTCATGAGTTATTTCTATAAAAGGTGATCAATAGTAAAGTCTGCAAGTGAGATGCAGCCTTGATGAAATAAAAGAGAAAATGAATACTATGGACAATAAAGAGTCCAAAAGAGAAATGATGATATGGAAGTGATTAAAGATTGAAGATCTAAATAGAATCACTTTCCATTATCAGACTCTTAGATTTTCTAGTGCCTTAGTCAAAGTATGAGTGAGAAACAGTGGAAATGTATATGTACAGTTCCAGTGAGCATTACATGTGATGGGAGTCTCTGAGATGCCATATGCTTAATGAAAAATAGCAAAAGGCTTTGAGATTCCAAGTGTATTGATAGCACCGCTCCATACTGATGTATACAAATATGAGCGTGAGATGTAAACGCTACATGATATTAAAAGAGCGTGTGCATGAGATGTATAAGCTACTGGGACAATTACATATAACTAACTAACATGTGTAATTGATAGTTTTAAACTATATCGACTTGGCACTAAGTGAGAAAAATGGATGATGAACAACGTAGATTAGCTGTGATATGAAAAATGCTGTACATGGACTCTTATGTGAAAAGAGTGGAAATGAATAACTCCCGATTTAAGAAATGAACTTACGGGGGTATAGACATATGTGATGAAAGACAGCATGTAGTGGTCTAAAGTGATCTTGATGTTGAAAGTGTACTGGCAGTATTACTTGGAGGATGACCTAGAGGTCAGAAATCGTTAGTATACGGCATATACCACCTTTGGACTTAAGTTAAATTCGGAGGACCGAATTTCTTAAGGTGAGGAGAATGTGATAACCGTAAATTTTCCAATTATTGGAAATTATTAATATTGGAAATTTAATGGAATAAATAAATATAATATGAGAACGGAATATTGTGGAAATTCCGAGAATGGAAAAAGGAACGAATGGTGGAAATTCGAGTGAAGGAAGATATAAGTGGAAATAAGAATACTTGGAATTTCGGAAAATAATGAAAAGAGGAAATTTTAATTTGGATAAATGGAAATCTAAATTAAATGAGAAAATAAGAAATAAAAGAGAAATACGTTTATATAATTTATAATTTATATAAATGTATTTTTATACAAATACATATGTATTGAAATACTATGTGGTATATTTTAATATACATTAGTGTATATATATATATATATATATATACATATACATATATACTATTTCATAAATTTAAATAATACATATGTATTTAAGTATGGCATTTTATGTATATATAAATATATGCATATATGAGAAAAATGTAAATATTAATTTACATTAAAGTTTGGAAATATATATTGTAAATACAATATATATTGTATTCTAACATATATATAAATATATATATATATATATATATAAAGGTTATTTAATTTTTAAGTATATAAATATACATATATATATATATATATCTATATACTAGATAGATATTTTGAAATATATAATATATATATCTTTATATATATAATATATACATATATTACAATACTATTTATATAAATTAATATTACTATATATATAGTATATATAGTATAAGTATAAAATATATATTATTATATTATGATTATATATCTTATATAAATATAATATATGTATATATATGTATGTTTATAATTTAATTAAAATAAAATAAATAAAAAAAAAGAGGGAAGAAAGAATCGGGAAGAATCCTGATTCTTCCCTTGCTGACGCCGAACACGTCGGCCGGCCAAGAGGAAGGTGGTGGCAAGGAGAGAGACATCGCTGGTGAACCGAGGGGAGGAAGAAGAGGCGACCGGCGACGGAAACGGGAGGAAACAGAATCGGGAACAGAGGCGAAAATCGGCGAAGCCGAAAAGGAAAGGAAAAATGGTAGACGGCGGTGCCGGCCGATCCAGGCTTCGCCACTGCCACCGAAGCACCGCCGGAGGGAGAGGAAGACGATGGAGGCCACCCGAGGCGCGGTGAACGGCGGAGGAAGGCCGACGAAGAGGCAGAAGAAACCGAAGCTAAATCGAGTCGATCCGCCGCCGTGCCGCCGATCTAGGGCAAACGGAGGGCACCGGTAGCTTCGCCGTGCCGTCGGCCAGCTGAGGAGCCAGTGAACCGCCGGAGAACCGACCGCCGGTGAAGAACAGGTGAGGAAGAAGGCTGAACCGGCCAACGGGAAAAAGGAAAAGAAAAGAAAAGAAAAGAAAAAAAGAAAAAGAAAAAGAAAAAGAAAAAGAAAAGAAAGAGAAAGAAAAGAAAAGAGAAAAAGGAAGAAAGAAAAGAGGAAAAGAAGAAAGAGAGAGAGAAAAAGGAAAATTTTAAGGAATTCGAAAAATTCTCGGGAACTCGAGAATCTCGGGAATCGGTAAGAAATCCGAGAAATTATTAATGATAATTATTTAAATAAATTATTTATTTAAATAATTTGAGAAAATTCTAAAATTTAGAATTTAAATTCCAGAAATTATTCTCGGCGATCGAGATGATGGGATCGGGCGAGGTGAACATGGGCGCGACCTTCGAGAGACAGTCGCCGACTCGAAACAGGTAAGGGAGGCATGTGTAGCCTGTAAGGATATTCAGTATGCATGTTTTAAATATGCATTTAATTTTATAAATGCTGTTGACAATGATTGGTTGGAAAATTGTGGTGATTTACCGGTTGAGATTTAAACTGTATTTTCCGTGTAGGAGGCTAGCCAATCGGCAGCCGTTATACTGTCGAAAATTATTGGAAAAATTATCAAAAATCATAATAAATGATTTTTCATTACGAGAAACGATTTCTAACCACGAAAATCGAGAAATCGATTAGTTTTCATAAAACATGAATATATTGATATTTAATTTTAAATTATTCATGTTTTTGAAAATGGTGAAAAAGGAAATCACCTAAATTTATCCCGATAGGTGATATTTCACGTGAAATGAGGTGAAAAACGAAAAGGACCAAAGTGAATATTTTAATAATATTTCTTCAAATATTCACTCGATTTTCATAAATAACCTTTATGGGTTCAATTGTGGAAATAAGTGTTTATAGAAAATTGCATAAAGGTAATTAAAGGTGGAAAACAGTGTTTTGAGACTAAAAGGTCTCCGCATGTGTTTACAAAGAAAACACGGGACCGGAGTGTTGATTTGGAAAATAAATATTTTAATTTTCCATAAATCATAAAAATAATTAATTTGAATCCCGATAACTTTGAAAATCATGTTTTCGATAGAAAGCACGGAAAAGCGTGCGTATGTGTTTTACGGTGAAAAGGACGGTTATGACCTTTTATATTTTACAGTGATTATTTTATAAACTATTTTCACCGTATGGAAAAATATGATTTATACTGTTCTATAATGTTTAGAACGTTTTCGGGAATGATGACCCCTGTATGAATATTTTATAAATTGTTATTCATAAGATGAAAATATTTTCCTTATGAATATTTATGGAGTGATTGAAATTATATTCAATGAAATTGATTTCATAAATGGGGTTTCTATCACGTGTTTACTGTTTTGAGACTGTTAGGCCCCATATCATGCTCATGTGTCACGTGTTAGTGCTGATAGATACTGATCCTATTATCAGCGTCCCAGTGGACACCTGATCAGTGCACACTGAGGACCCCATAGACTATGGCCATAGATCTCATGTGTTTGCCTTATTAGGGATGATATTATTATAGCATGATATATTTAAGGTGTTGCCTGGTCTCCATGATACTAAACTGAAAGCTACCGTATACTGTTTACTGAATTGGTAGCTACTGTTTACTATTTACTAACTGAACCGTATCAAGATACTGTTTTACCGAGTGGTACTATATTGAATATTACTGTTTTATTGAACTGTAAGATACGGTTACTGAATTAAAGAGAAATGAATGTTTATTCAAAAAGAATAACATTGAAAATTATTTCGAAAATAGAAATAATTACAAAATGGTTTATCCTAAACCACTGTTTTACTACTGAGCTGTTAGTGTTTTAAAACATAATGAAGTGAAGAGAAAAAAATGGTTTACTCTATGGAAAACGAATATTAAATCGTTTTGAGAACAATTTATATAGTACTCTCTACAGTTGGTTTTAGATTCCGGGACAAGACAGGTACTTCAAAATACCTGCCTTACTCCATCTGGATCCCTAGCCGACTGTAGTATCCTTCCTACATGTGAGCCTAGAGCCTCTAGGAAGATTTAAAGAAAGTGAAAAAAATTATTTTCAGCATATAGGTAGCTGAATATCAAGTGTTGCATATAACTCTCTTATTGAGTTGTGGTTTGCTCACCCCTTAATATTAACATTTCAGATTTTCGATGACTAAGAGATTTGACATCTGAGGAATTGGAGCTGCTCATTTAGAGACACTGTGACAGCTTGATTTATAATATGAGGTATGATCATTTATTTTCTGTATTTAGACTTACTCTCAGTACTACTTTCTTGAGAATTAAGATAAGGGATGTAATTCATATTATAATTTTATACGAAATTGTTTAATAGTAAATGAAAAAGTGAAGTATCACAGACAGCCCAACTAGGTAAGTTGTATAAAAATACGTGAAAAATGTGATCACAGGATGTGACAAGTGTTGATAAGAATTATTTAAATAATTTATTTATTTAAATAAATTGAGAAAAATTCTAAAATTTAGTATTTGGTTTCCAGAATCGTTCTCGGTGAATGAGACGATGGAATCGGGAGAGTTGAACACGGGCACGACGAAATGAGGTGGTCGCCGACCCGGGATAGGTAAGGGAGACATGTGCAGCCCGTAAGGATATTCGGCACACATGTTTTAAATTATGCATTTAATTTTTATAAATGCTATTAATGATGATTGGTTGGAAAAATTGTGGTGATTTACCGGTTGAGATTTAAACTGTATTTTTCGTGCAGGAGGCTGGCCAATCGGCAGTCGTTATACTACCGAAATTATTGGTAAAATTACTGAAAATCATAATAAATGATTTTTCATCACAAGAAACGATTTTCAACACGAAAATCGAAAAATCGATTAGTCTTCATAAAACATGAATATATTGATAATTAATTTTAAAATATTCATGTTTTGAGAATGGTGAAAAAGGAAATCATCGAAATTATCCCGATAGGTGATATTTTCACGTGAAACGAGGTGAAAAAATGAAAAGGACCAAAGTGAATATTTTAATAATATTTCTCTAAATATTCACTTGATTTCATAAATAACCTTTATGGTTTTAATTATGAAAATAATTATTTATAGAAATTCCATAAAGGTTAATTAAAGATGAAAAATAGTATTTTGAGACTAGAAGGTCTTTACACATGTTTATAGAGCAAAACATGGTGACGGGATTATTGAATTTGGAAAATAAATATTTTATTTTTCCATAAATCATAAAAATAATTGATTTGAATTATGATAACTTTGAAAACCATGTTTTGGATAGAAAGCACGGAAAAGCATGCATACATGTTTTACTATGAAAAAGAAACAGTCATGAGATTTATTTTACAGTGTGATTATTTTATAAACTGTTTTCACCATATGAAAAATGTGATTTATACTATTTTATAATATTCAGAATATTTTCGGGAGTGATTACCCCAGTATGAATATTTTATAAATTGTTATTCATAAGATGAAAATATTTTCCTTATGAATATTTATGGATTGATTGAACTTATATTCAATGAAATTGATTTCATAAATGGGGTTTATATCACGTGTTTACTGTTTTGAGACTGTTAGGCCCCATATCATGCTCACGTGTCACATGTTAGTGCTGATAGATACTAATCCTATTATCAGCATCCCAGTGGACACCTTATCAGTGCACACTGTGGACCCCATAGACTATGGCCATAGATTTCATGTGTTTCCCCTATTTGGGATGATATTATAGCATGATATATTTAGGGTGTTGCCTAGTCTCCATGATACTGTACTGATGATTGTACTTTTCACTGAATTTTTGCTGGTACTAAATTATCTACAGCTACTAAGCTTTTGATATATTACGTGTTGAGCTAAATATTATACGGTGTTTTACAAGTGTGGAAATGAGTGTTTGTGAAAGGAACATTAATTCCTTATTTATTTACTTAAGTGTTTTATCACGTGAATATTTAATGTTTTACTAGGATTTGAATATCAAAAGAAAACGATTACTCTTTACAGTTGCTTCTAGGTTCCGAGACAAGACAGGTATTCTAAAATACCTACCTTACTCCATCCGGATCCCTAACCGACTGTATTATCCTTCCTACATGTGAGCCTAGAGCGTCTAGGAAGATTTAAAAAAAGTGAAAAATTATTTTCAGCATACAGGTAGCTGAATATTAAGTGTTGCATATAACTCTCTTACTGAGTCGTGCTTTGCTCACTCCCCAATTTTAACATTTCAGATTTTAGCGATTGTGAGATCCGATATTTGTGGATCACAGCTGCACATAACGGACAATGTGATAGACCGACTGAAATATGAGGTACGATCATTTATTTTGTGTATTTAGACATGTATACGGTACTACTTACTTATTAATTAAGATAGGAGATGTATATAATATTAACAATGTTATATAAAATTGTTGAATATAAAATGAAAAGTGAAGTATCATAGACAGCCTAACCGCATAAAATGTATAGAAAAATGTGAAAAATGTGGTCACGGACTGTGACAAATTTAATGGTATCAGAGCATGATTAGCCTGATGTCTATCGATACTTTTGGAGAGGAAATGTGTTGAAAAATGTTAACATTCCCTATAGTACTGTTTAGTTTGAGTACATAAAGAAAATAAATGATTGCAAATTGAGTAAAATAATCTGAAGGGAGTGAGAAATCATAAATTGAGAATGTTAAATAGGGAATAGGCTCAGAATTTGCCAGAAAATGGTGATCTTATAATCTAAATGAAGGTCGGTTTGGTAAGGAATATGTTGGCTCTATAGGCTATACCGAGAGGGGGGTGAATCGGTTTTTCGCTAACTTTAAGTTCGTTTTTCGGTTCCTTTAAATTCTCTAGCTTATATTGATATTTTATAAGTTCTCTAGGCTACTCAATTATGCAATATAAATTCAAAACAATAAACACAAATATAATTGCAAATAAGTAAAGAGAGTAAGGATAGAGAAATTTACGCAAGTGATTTATAGAGGTTCGGCAACCTTGCCTACGTCCTCTACCTTGAGACGCTCCCAAGGATTTTCCCAAATTCACTATCCTTGAATTTGTTACACTCCCTCTTTTTCTAGGCTAAAGAGAAACCTCTCTCTTTTTCTAGGCTCAAGAGAAACCTCCCTCTTTTTCTTAGGCTAAAGAGTAACCTCTCTCTTTTTCTTAGGCTAAAGAGAAACCTCCCCTTTTACAAGGAATGAGTGTGTTTACAAATTGTGTAATCAAAGAAGGGCCTCTAGATAAGCAAGTGATTACAATGTTTAAGCACAAGGAAAAAGCCTATACAAGATTTGTGCTATTCTATACAAAGAATATGAAAATGATGGAAGATGAAGACTTGTAGCTCTTGATTTGTTGATGAGGCTTGAGGAAAATGAAGAAGATGATGAATAGAATTTCTGAGCAGTTCCTCTTGCTTTCTTTAGCTTCTAAGCCTCTATTTATAGTCTCTTGGATGTATTCTAGCCGTTGGGTGGAGCCAAAACTTGAATATGACCGTTGTCTCACAAAAACTAGCCGTTACAGGCTATTTTCGGGCAAAGGGATCGATCCCTTTCCATAGGGGATCGATCCCAAGCTTCCAGGATGTTAAATCTGGGCTTGAGGATCATTCTGCCTTGAAGGGATCGATCCCTTCCCTTAGGGGATCGATCCCGTGCCTCCAGAAAGTTATTTCCTGCACTTTTTGGGTTAGAAATGATGTGGTCTTTGATCCTAATACAACCCAAAACATTTTGGTATTTTTGTGGGAGTTTTTCTTGACTTTCTCTAATGAAAACATGGTCCAAAAATTCATCAAGTGATTTTCTAAAATATTCAAAACATTTTATGAAGTATTAAGACCAATAAGAATATGTAATTAAATCATGGTCTTAATGTTTGATATGATCATTTGAAAATGGATTGAGAAAATCATGTGTGATAAGGCAAATTTACAATATGTACTATAACATTAAATCTTACTTAAGTTTTTGTTATTTTAAAATATATATGGCAATTTAAAGCTAACAATCTCCCCCTTTTTGATATGACAAAACTTAATGTAAATTTGCTTTGAAAATTCTTTGATAAAATACTCCCCTTCAAATAAAGCAGGATTTGACAAAGCTCCCCCTTAATATAAGCATGGGTTTTGAAAATGAATTTTCAAACTATTTCTCCCCCATTATCTCTCTCCCTTAATATCTCTCCCTTTTAATATCTATCTCTCCCCCTTTTTGTCATAGCAAAAAGAAAGAAAAATAATAACAAATATGCTCCCCCTAAAATCATGGCTATGTGAGAAGAGATAAAAAAAATATGCTCCATCCAACGGCAAACATGTTAGTACATGGGACTCATAGCACAAATAAATAAGTCCATTGTTCATAAAGAGTATGAAATATTCATGTAAAGAACATGACTTATGATCCTATGCCAATTGTTTATAAATAATTTTGCAAGAAGTTCACAATTGGTAAGAAATGAAGCAAGTTGAGTATAAATATCTACTAAGGTCTATGACTTGCTTATTTCAATCCTATTAAGCACCTAAGTGTATCAATTGTTCTATAAAGTCCAACTAAGGTGCATGTCAATACATCATGATTATGAGCTAAAATTATATAACATATCATATGCATGTGCTCATAAATCATTTTCAAGAAAT
The DNA here is from genome assembly GCA_031772115.1 of Heritiera littoralis. NCBI lineage: Eukaryota > Viridiplantae > Streptophyta > Magnoliopsida > Malvales > Malvaceae > Heritiera > Heritiera littoralis. Next base: position 8,003,651 of record JAPDPK010000007.1, on the reverse strand, counting down.
ATTGTGCCTAGAATTAAGATATATAGCTATTAACTACAAATTCTAGCACACAAGAGTTTTATGCAAAAATATCCTAAGAGAATTCTTCTCTATTTGTCATTTCAAACTAAAGAGCATGAGAAGAGTTGTCAATTTAAAGCTCATACAAATTGGCAATTTAGATTTGGCTTACCAATTATTGAAAATATGGTTACCAATGATACTAATTGTTATTTCAATCTTAATACCAATTGCTACTAATGGTTGACTTAGTCATTTTGCATGAATCCAATATTTATGTGTAGTGTGTTCATGTCAAGAAAATAATCATTTTAAAAATGCAAGAACACAATCACACACCATCAAATATGCATATGGATTAATTAAACATTAGCATACTATAAAGTATTAATCCATATTCATATTCACAAAATTATATCACATGGAAGATTCAAAAAGTCAAGATATTCAAGCAAACACATTTTCTTCCGTGAAACTAAAGAATCCTATACTCAATTTTCCATTCAAGATCTTAACCAATTATGAGCAAGGAAAGATTCAAATAATAAATGCATGGATATTAATCAAAATCCATATGTTCAAGTTTGCATTTATCTTTGAATGTTGGTGTTGTCATTAAAGCCCAAGTTCTTTAATAATTTGGCCATAAAAATATAAGTTCATGGATGATAAAGTTTCATGCATTATAACATTTAAGATCCATTTATCATCATAAATTATAGGCCAAGGAAAATTATGACCTTATACCTATTGTTGAATTTATATTTGACATCAATCCTTAAGGTCAAGTTTTAATTATTCTTCCACTAGATGTATACTTATCATGAAACCTAGTGTGAAATAGATAAGTCCAGCTAAGAGACATAATCCTATAAGCATGCTTGACTAAGATGAACAAAAAAAGGAATGAAGAATATTCATTAAGTACAAGTTCATCAAATTCTCAAATATATCCATAAATCATTAAAATAAATCTCAAAATTAAGTTTAAGCATTCATTGAAAATATATTTCAAGATTATTTCAAGATTCATGAATGTTTTCAACAAGAAAAATGATTTTGTACTTGTAAGCTCAAGAAAAATGATATTGATTGTTGTAAGTGATACCATTCGTTGGAAATGATATTAATTGATGAAGTTGAGGCATGATATCAATGAAAAATGATTTTTCATATTTTAAAGTTCATCAAAAAGGAGTTAAAACAATGAATTTTAAGTTGAGAAGAGAGAAAGTATCAAAACAATAAAAAGTTCTTCTCAATTTCGGTTGAAAACATGTAGAAAAGCCCTTTTGGCCTGGGGGGATCGATCCCTTAACTCCAAAATGCAAATTTCCTGCATTCTGCTCAAGGGGGATCCATCCTACTTGTTGAGGGATCGATCCCTCGTCCTGTTTCTACAGTTTTTGATAGAAAATCCAACCTTTGAGGTATCAAAACTTCGTTTTTGAGTATTTTAAGTCCAAGTAAGAGTTTAAACATTTGTAAAACATGATTTTGGACTTGTATGAATGAAAAACATGAATGAAAAACCATTTTACAAAAGATTTTGCAATTTTGGAAGAATTTACACAATAAAATGCATTTTTGGCCTCAAAGGATGTCATTTTGAGAGTTAAGCATATTTTGACAAAACTCAAGCATTGGAAACCACAAATATGTAAAAAAAAACTTGTTCACATAGGTTTTAAGCACATATAACATCAAATCATCATACTTGTGAACATTATGCCATGATTTCCAACATACAAGTTCTTCATTAATGCACATGACATGGCATTTTGCATATATGACATATTTGGCAATTTGAGGCAAGTAAATACATTATCAACACATAGAAGACTTGCTCAAAATGCAAAAATCCAATAATCATTTCAAAATCACAAATCATGCTTTTCATTCAATACATCAAGTACTATTCATCAAACATTCAAAGATCATTGTCATGCCTTTTTGTTCAATCATTCAACTCATAATGCATCAAGAATCATTAACCAAATTTCTCATCAAAGCACAAATAATCAAATAATAGTTTTAAGGAGTAAGGAATTAAGCTTACAATACTCCTTTGCTTGAGAGTGCTTTGCCTTGAATTGTTGAATCCACCTTAGGCCTTTCTTGAAGAATCGTTGTGAACTTGCCAAGGATGGATCCTTAAGCTCTTCCTCTCTCTCATTGGCACAAGCAAACTCCATGGGGGGTGTGTAGAGCATTTGAACTCCATTGTTCCATTGTATTCCCATGCTCTAACACTCCTACAACAAACAAATTCAAGCATGCTTTGGTACCCAAATTTTCTTGGGTCCATGAGAGTTAGTGTTAACAATTTTTGATCCCTTAGGGATCCATTTCAAACTCAAATCATCATTATTTATTGCATGCTTTGGTACCCACATTTGTCTAACAACTCTTCTTCTAAATGTGGTTTTTCTATTTGTGCATGCTTGTGAGGTGTGGCCTATTCTATTGCAAAGTGAGCACGTGAGAGATAAATCATGCATAGAATTTTTGCTCATAAGGAAATTCTTTAGATGAGTTTCTTTTTGTATTGCATTATAACCTAACCCATCTTTATCAAAGAAAGCTCGTTAGGTCTCTGATATATGATCTAGCTTTTGTTGACCTATATAAAACCTAGTAAATGAGTTATGCAAATTTGTATTCTTTTTATTTAACTCATTTATCTCTAAGTTAGCCTCTTCTAATTTATTTTCAAATTCTAACTTAGTACTTATCAAGGCTTCATTTTCTATTTTCAAATTAGCAATGATTTTCTTATATTTAGAATTCATGCATTGAAATTCATTTGCTAATTCATTAAAAGCATTTTGTAACTCATCAAATGTAAAATCATTATTTTCACTAGAACTAGAGCTAGCCTCATCGTCACTAATAGCCATAAAGCATGAGTAGGCTACCTCATTATCTATGTTTTCCTCATCGGAGCTATCACTATCACTCCATGCAGCCACAAATGCTTTCTTCCTAGGTTTCCTATCCTTTTCTTTCCTAAGTAAGGGGCAATCTAACTTAGTATGACCTGGTTCATTACACTCATAACACACTAAAGGGTCTTTTTCTCTTCTACTTGACTCCCCTCTTTGATGTCTCCTATTATTTTCTTTTTCTTTCATTCTCATGAACCTATTAAATCTTTTGGCAAACATTGCCATTTCCTTCTCTTCCTCATTTCCACTCTCATCACTATCATCTTCAATGACCTCATGAGTGGAAGACTTAAATGCTACTCCTACTTTCTATGAAGGCTCTTCATTTCTTTTCAATTTCATCTCATATGTAAGTAGGGAGCCCATAAGTTCATCTAGAGACAAGGTATTTGGATTTTTAGACTCTTCTATTGCGGTTACCTTTGCCTCCCAAGACTTAGGCAAGCTATTCAAAATTTTCTTTACCATTTCAACATTGGAATAAGCCTTTCCTAGAGCCTTAAGTCCATTAATTATATCATTAAACCTAGTGAACATTTCACTAATGGACTCATTTTCTTTCATCCTAAATAGCTCATAATCATGTGTGAGCATTCTTACTTTGGTCTCTTTCACTTGATTGGTCCCTTCATGTGTGATATCTAATTTGTCCCATATTTGCTTGGCATTCTCACATAATGATACTCTATTATACTCATTGGGACCTAAAGCACAAAATAGGGTGTGCATAGCCTTGGCATTCATTTGTGCCAATTTTATGTCATTTGTGTCCCACTCATCTTCACTCTTAGGGGCATCTTTTCCATCTACTTTCTTTATTGGAATTTTAGGGCCATTAACTATTACTCTCCACACTTCATAATCATTGGATTTCACAAATAACATCATCCTAATTTTTCAATAAGAGTAATTTTCACTATTGAAGAGTGGAGGTCTAACTAATGAGTGTCCCTCTTCTCCTAGGGGTGTGCCTACATTCAAGTGAGCCATTTATGATCGTTTTGCTCGATAGAGGTTAGTCTAAATCAATTTCGAGCTCAAGCTCTGATACCAATTATTGGCTCTATAGGCTATACCGAGAGGGGGGTGAATCGGTTTTTCGTTAACTTTAAGTTCGTTTTTCGGTTCCTTTAAATTCTCTAGCCTATATTGATATTTTCTAAGTTCTCTAGGCTACTCAATTATGCAATATAAATTCAAAACAATAAACACAAATATAATTGCAAATAAGTAAAGAGAGTAAGGATAGAGAAATGTATGCAAGTGATTTATAGAGGTTCGGCAACCTTGCCTACGTCCTCTACCTTGAGACACTCCCAAGGATTTTCCCAAATTCACTATCCTTGAATTTGTTACACTCCCTCTTTTTCTAGGCTAAAGAGAAACCTCTCTCTTTTTCTAGACTCAAGAGAAACCTCCCTCTTTTTCTTAGGCTAAAGAGTAACCTCTCTCTTTTCTTAGGCTAGAGAAAAACCTCCCCTTTTACAAGGAATGAGTGTGTTTACAAATTGTGTAATCAAAGAAGGGCCTCTAGATAGGCAAGTGATTACAATGTTTAAGCACAAGGAAAAAGCCTATACAAGATTTGTGCTATTCTATACAAAGAATATGAGAATGATGGAAGATGAAGACTTGTAGCTCTTGATTTGTTGATGAGGCTTGAGGAAAATGAAGAAGATGATGAATAGAATTTCTGAGCAGTTCCTCTTGCTTTCTTTAGCTTCTAAGCCTCTATTTATAGACCCTTGGATGTTTTCTAGCCGTTGGGTGGAGCCAAAACTTGAATATGACCATTGTCTCATAAAAACTATCCGTTATAGGCTATTTCCGGGCAAAGGGATCGATCCCTTTCCATAGGGGATCGATCCCAAGCTTCCAGGATGTTAAATCTAGGCTTGAGGATCATTCTGCCTTGAAGGGATCGATCCTTTCCCTTAGGGGATCGATCCCATGCCTCCAAAAAGCTATTTCCTGCACTTTTTGGGTTAGAAATGATGTGGTCTTTGATCCTAATACAACCCAAAACATTTTGGTATTTTTGTGGGAGTTTTTCTTGACTTTCTTTGATGAAAACATGGTCCAAAAATTCATCAAGTGATTTTCTAAAATATTCAAAACATTTTATGAAGTATTAAGACCAATAAGAATATGTAATTAAATCATGGTCTTAATGTTTAATATGATCATTTGAAAATGGATTGAGAAAATCATGTGTGATAAGGCAAATTTACAATATGTATTATAACATTAAATCTTACTTAAGTTTTTGTCATTTCAAAATATATATGGTAATTTAAAGCTAACAGAATAGAAAGGACTCGGTGAGGGCCCCACCAGTACTTTCTGTCAGGATCGAACTGAGACTTGAAAGTGATGATATAAAGGTGGGGAATGAAATATCATCATTAAATAGATCTTAAGATTATTGACTGAAGGTATTTTAAGGAGAGAGAAAATTTTTGGCCAAAATGACCAAAATACCCCTGCCTCCAAAATTTTACTTGGAGTCATAATGGACCAACAGAAGTTAGAATTGATTGATTTGACAGAGTAAATGATGGTGTAAGGCTGTATTACAAGCAAAATGATCTAATTATAGATCCTATTGGATTTTTCTGTCGAAATCGAACAAGATCTTAAACTACTGATATTAGTATGAGAAAGGATACTATCAACACATAGATGACAAGATACTTGATTTAAATGTATACTGAGGAAAAAGAAATAAAGGTCAAAATAACGAAAACGCCTCTATGTTGGGCTATGTTATGAACCGTGATAAAACCAAGTTAATCTTGAATATATTGATGGGGATGGAGTCATTAATGGCATAGAGGATGTAATATGAATATAATGATCCCTATTACTGATTCCACTTACACTTAGATTATGGACGCGAATTGCGAGTGACCTAGTGAACGGGCTAGGCCTTATGACAAAATCTTAAGGGGGCAGTGGGCTCACTAAAGAGGACAGTACAGATGTGTAAAGGCGGACGGTGTATGGGCCGGGGCCTTACAAGATGCGATCCCATAAGTGTAAGGGTCTGAATTAAGAGTGTATTGAATTGGATGTTTATTAAGGGATCGTTAGATATTATGAAAAGTGAGATTACTCCAGAAAATGACTGAGAAAGTGAATAAAACAAATAATGAAATCCATATCAGTATGGTTAATTAAATGGTTACACTTCTTACAGCATTACTAATCAGTTTGAGTGATATGCTGTGGAACATGAGTAAATAATGAAATCTAGGTGGAGAATATTTCAAAATGATTTGAATATTAACTTTCTCTGCCTTGAGGATACATACTGGAAATGACAGGACATGAGGATGAAATGTCCAAGATGATAAGAGGTGAATGATTAAAGAAAGTATTGGATGTAATGCTTGATAAATTTTTCAGAGTTGTATGTATTGGAGAAATCGAACTAACATTGATTCGATTGGTTATATGGAAACCTAATTTTAAACTTATATCGGAGAATATAGAAAGAATCCGAAAAGCTTAAGAAAATAACTCTGAAAAATGTGTGAATAATGAAATTCACGTGTAAATGTGTGATTGATGAAAATACAGATAATGTAATTTGAGGTTAATGAAGTTATCTGTATAAGTGTAAATGAGAAAAACACAGATGATGTTAAGACGTAGATGAATTAAAAGAATGTATTAAATTCCTATTATTAATAAAGTTCTTGTGAAGAACAAGTATTCATCTACATGCAAAAGGATGCTTTATTGATCTAATCAAAATATATGAGGAGTTCATAAGACTAGCCTCGGTATAAAGCGTCATTTGAGAAAAGTTATAGACTAAGGTCCATGAAATAATGTTTAGAACTCGATGAAATTTTACGAGTTCCTATTGAGGTTTCAAGGTTAATAAATTACCTTGTGAGGTATATAAACCAAAGGAGTGAGATATTGAAATAGTTAAGGATACAAATGGAACAGGAGCAGCATTATGATATATAATCCTTTAAACTCTCAGAGACTGTGGACTTATGTTAAGATTGGTGAATAAGAGACTTGACTAGACAGTATCTCTTTCTGAGATAGATGATCTCGAAATAACAGAATGACAGTAAATCTATCTGTGATAAAGAGATAATGATTGAGATACGGAATTACTGAGTCTAGATAGATACTACTGCTAATATATAAAAGAGTTATGGGACTAGCTGCTCTACTAATGAGACATAATTAGAGAAATTAAAGTCGGTAAATAGATAAGTGGGAAGGAAAGATGGTATGCAAAATGTTAAAAGATTTTAACAGTAGAGTACCATACCATTTGAGAAAACCGACTAAAATGATGAAAGCAAAAAGATGAAAATGAAATAAGAAGGTAAGTTACATGATGAGAAGGGAACACAAATATGAAACAATTCCTAAAAGTAAGACCGAAACTGATTCCATGTTGGTTATCACATAATGGTGACCAATTGTAAAATCAAGCCAAACGTGACAAGTGAAATTAATGGTACTCAAAGGAGTAAGATAAAGGACATGTATTATTATAGTGCCTGCTATGTAAATGAAACAAAAATGATATATACACATATCCACAACTTGAGAATGGTGGAATTGTGTAGATAAAGTGGTGATAAAAGTGATGATTAGTAAAGTCTGCAAGTGAGATGCAGCCTTAGTAAATGAATGTGAACATGAGTATTGTGGACAATAAAGAGTCCAAAAGAAATATGATGATATGGAAGTGATCAATGATTGATTTTTTTAATGGGATCACTTTTCCATTATCAGAATCCTAGATTCTTTAGTGCCATAGTCGGAATATGAGTATGAAACAGTGAGAATGTATATGTACAGTTCTAGTCAGCATTACATGTGATGGGAGTCTCTGAGTTGCCATATGCTAATGAGACATAGCAAAAGGCTTTGAGATCCCAAATGTACTGATAGCACCGCTACGTATTGATGAAAATGCTCGAGCGTAATATGTGGATGCTTAAGGATATATTGAGAGAGCGTGTGCACGAGAGGTGAAAGCTACTGAGACAATTACATACAACTAATTAAACTGTGTAACTGATAGTTTTCAAACTATAACGACTTGGCACCAAATGAGAAAATGGATGATGAACGGTATAAACCACCTGTTGAGTGAAAAAAGAAATGAAATGAATAACTCCTGATTTGATAAATGAACTTAGGGAGTATAAATGTACGATGAAAAAACGATATGTAATGGTCAAAAAGTGATTCTGATGTTAAGAATATGCTGGCAGTATTATGTAAAGGTTGATCTAAAGGACAAAAGTCGTAAGTATACGAAATGTACCACCTTCTAACTTAGGTTAAATTCGGAGGACCGAATTTCTTAAGGTGGGGAGAATGTAATAACCGTAAATTTTCCAATTATTGGAAATAAGTAATATTGGAAATTCAGTGAAATAAATAAATATAATTATGAGAACGGAATATTGTGAAAATTTCGGGAATTGAGGAAGTGACAAATTGAGAAATTCGAGTAAAGGAAAATTAAATCGAAAATAAAGAATGGAGGAAATTTAATTTGGATAAATTGAAATCCAAATTAAATAAGGAAGTGAGTAATGAAATATGAAATATATTTATATAATTATATATTATATAAATGTATTTTATACAAATACATATGTATTTAAAATACTATATAGTATATTTTAATATACGTTAGTATATATATGGAAATATATACTATTTCATAAACTTAAATAATACATATGTATTCAAGTATAGCATTTTATGTATATATAGATATATACATGTATGAGAAAAATGTAAATATTAATTTACATTAAAGTTTGAAAATGTATATATTGTAAATACAATATATATTGTATTATAACATATATATATATAAATATATATATATATATATGTAAAGGTTAATTAATTTTAAAGTATATAAATATACATATATATTAGATATATTTTGTAATATACAAAATATATTTTATATATAATATATATTGTACTATACTATATATAAAATAATATAAGTATAATATATGGTATATATTATATGTATAAAATATAATTTATAGTATATAATTTAGTATATTATATACTAAAAAGGGAAAGTAGAAAATAAAAAAAAAAAAAAACAAAACAGATAAGGAATCGGGATGGGGTCCCGATTTCCTTCCCAGGAAAGCTGACCACCGTCGGTCGGCCAAGTGAGGGAGGAAGACAAGGGAGGTCGTCGCCGGCAAGGGAAGAGGAGAAGGAATCGACCAGCGGCAGAAGGAAAACAGAAATGGAGAAAGGAGAAACCGGCAGAAGCCGAGAAAAGAGAAAAAAAAAGGGAAAATAGGATCTGGCAGTGCCGGCCAAATTGGCTGCCGCCACTGCCACCGAAGCTTCACCAGAGGAAGAGGAAGAAGGAGGAGGTCACCAGCAAGGCAGGGGACGGCGGAGGAAGGAGGAACGAGGAGGAGAAGAAACCGAACCAAAACCGAGTAGATCCGGATACCACCAGCAGGTTCGCCGTGCCGTCGACCAGCTGAGGAGCCGCCGAACCGTCGGAGAACCGGCCAAGAGGGGGTCTGACCGGTCTGGCCAGAAAAGAAAAAGAAAAAGAAAAGAAAAGAAAGAAAAGAAAAGGAAAGAAAAAGAGAAAAAGAAAGAAAGAAGAAAAAGAAGAAAGAAAGAGAAAAGGAATTCCGGAAATTCGAAAATTCTCGAGAATTCGGAAATTCCCGAGAATTCGAAAACTCAAAAATTACGGGAATCAGTAAGAAATCCCAGGAAGTGTTGATAAGGATTATTTAAATAATTTATTTATTTCAATAAATTGAGAAAAATTCTAAAATTTAGAATTTGGTTTCCAGAATCGTTCTCGGTGAATGAGACGATGGAACCGGGAGAGGTGAACACGGGCGTGACGAAATAAGGTGGTCACCGACTCGGGATAGGTAAGGGAGACATGTGCAGCGTGTATGGATATTCAGCACACATGTTTTAAATTATGCATTTAATTTTTATAAATGCTATTAATAATGATTGGTTGGAAAAATTGTAGTGATTTACTAGTTGAGATTTAAACTGTATTTTCCGTGCAAGAGGCTAGCCAATCGGTAGTCGTTATACTGTCGAAATTATTGGAAAAATTATCGAAAATCATAATAAATGATTTTTCATCACAAGAAACGATTTCCAACATGAAAATCGAGAAATCGATTAATTTTCATTAAACATGAATATATTGATAATTAATTTTAAAATATTCATGTTTTGAGAATGGTGAAAAAGGAAATCACCGAAATTATCCCGATAGGTGATATTTTCACGTGAAACGAGGTGAAAAATGAAAAGGACCAAAGTGAATATTTTAATAATATTTCTCTAAATATTCACTTGATTTCAGAAATAACCTTTATGGTTTTAATTATGAAAATAATTATTTATAGAAATCCCATAAAGGTTAATTAAAGATGAAAAATAGTATTTTGAGACTAGAAGGTCTTTACACGTGTTTATAGAGGAAAACATGGTGACGAGATTATTGAATTTGGAAAATAAATATTTTATTTTTCCATAAATCATAAAAATAATTGATTTGAATTCTGATAACTTTGAAAACCATGTTTTGGATAGAAAGCACGGAAAAGCGTGCATACATGTTTTACGGTGAAAAAGAAACAATCATGAGATTTATTTTACAGTGTCATTATTTTATAAACTGTTTTCACCATATGGAACATGTGATTTATACTGTTCTATAATATTCAGAACATTTTCGGGAGTGATTACCCCAGTATGAATATTTTATAAATTGTTATTCATAAGATGAAAATATTTTCCTTATGAATATTTATGGATTGATTGAACTTATATTCAATGAAATTGATTTCATAAATGTGGTTTATATCACGTGTGTACTGTTTTGAGACTGTTAGGCCCCATATCATGCTCACGTGTCACGTGTTAGTGCTGATAGATACTGATTCTATTATCAGCGTCCTAGTGGACACCTGATCAGTGCACATTGTGGATCCCATAGACTATGGCCATAGATCTCATGTGTTTCCCCTATTTGGGATGATATTATAGCATGATATATTTAGGGTGTTGCCTAGTCTCCATGATACTGTATTGATGATTGTACTTTTCACTGCACTTTTGCTGGTACTAAATTATCTATACCTACTAAGCTTTTGATATATTACGTGTTGAACTAAATATTATACGGTGTTTTACAAGTGTGGAAATGAGTATTTGTGAAAGGAACATTAATTCCTTATTTATTTACTTAAGTGTTTTATCACGTGAATATTTAATGTTTTATGGGGATTTTAATATCAAAAGAAAACGATTACTCTTTACAGTTGCTTCTAAGTTCCGGGACAAGACAGGTATTCTAAAATACCTACCTTACTCCATCCGGATCCCTAACCGACTGTAGTATCCTTCCTACATGTGAGCCTAGAGCCTCTAGGAAGATTTAAAGAAAGTGAAAAATTATTTTCAGCATATAAGTAGCTGAATATCAAGTGTTGCATATAACTCTCTTACTGAGCCGTGGTTTGCTCACTCCCCAATTTTAACATTTCAGATTTTGGCTGATTGTGAGATCCGATATTTGTGGATCACAGCTGCACGTAACGGACAATGTGACAGACCGACTGAAATATGAGGTACGATAATTTATTTTGTGTATTTAGACATTTATACAGTACTACTTGCTTATTAATTAAGATAGGGGATGTATATAATATTAACAATGTTATATAAAATTGTTGAATATAAAATGAAAAGTGAAGTATCACAGACAGCCTAACCATATAAAATGTATAGAAAAATGTGAAAAATGTGGTCACGAGCTGTGACAGATATGACAACCTAAAACTTACTATACACTTTTTGTTAATAGTTCTTTTTTTTTTATAAAAAACATCAAGATAAAATAAATAAAATAAATAAAATCTAAAATTTTACCTTCAAGATTGGTTTTTCTTCTACTACAACATTTTCAAAATTATTGTTTAAATAAAACAATTTGTAACAAGATAATCTATCAAATAATTTTTTAATTATTTTAAAATTAAAAGTAAAATGATAAATTTACTCTAAAATAAAAAATTATGATGATAAAATTTCACTAATTGAAAAATTACTAGAAAACCTAAACTACTCATAAATATAATGATAAATTTACATTTGATTCTAACTTAAACTTTATTTGAAAATTTTTGAAGTTAATCATGGAAATAAATAGAATAGTAGTATTTGTTAAATAAAATAAAACTACCTTTTATTATGCAATTAAAAAAATTCTTGGTACATCGAAAGCAAATTTTAGCATAAATAACACTTACAAAAACTCAAAGTACCCTTTCAATAGTTCATTTTATTTCTTCTTTCCTTTCTCTAGATTTTACATTTCTTACATAATTATCTCAACCTACCTTCTATTCGTTGGCAAAAACACATATATTCAAGGATCATAACCAAAGCTTCATTCAAGAAAAGAAAAGAGAAGAGATAAAGAATTCCTCTCATCATCTATTATATCAAAGAGTATTCCTTCAAAGATTAAAGGAGAGTTAATTGACCATTGTAGAGGCATTTGAAAACCATTTGTAAACCCACTCCAATATTTGTAAATGGGAGAGTTCCCTTAAATGATAAACTTGCAAGTGAGGCTTGGGTAGATTAAGGGTTTGCTTTTTGAGCCAAAAAATAAAAGCACTTGTAAGGTTTGTTGCTATAGCCTTAAAAAGGAGTACTTGTAAAGGTTGCCTCTTTAAGCTTGGAAAAGGGAAGGTATAGGTTGCCTCTTTTAGCTTGTGAAAATGGAGAGATTAAGGTTATCCTTGAGCCATTGGGGAAAAGGAAGGTTAGCTCTTTGAGCCTACAAAAGAGAAAAAGGTTGTAATCTATTTTTCGATAGTAAATTTGGTAAAAATCCTTTAGAGGGTCTCAAGGTACAAGATGTAGGCTAGGTCTCAAACCTTGATAAATTTGATTGTGTAAAGCTTCTCTTCCCTACACTTATTTTTCCTATTGCTTTACTATTTTATCTATTGTGTACTTGCATATTGTATAGTTAGTGTAGGAATAACTTAAGTTAGGCAGACTTTATGTTGAAAAGAGCTTGAAATGATTCACCCCCTCTCAGTTAGTTGTGAGCTAACAATTGGTATTAAAGCAAGGCTTTAGAAAATAGGTCTAATGACCTTAGAGTATAAACGATCCTTAAAAGATGACTAATTTCAATGTAAGAAACCCCACAAACTTAGAAGGTCACTCTACCATTAAACCTTTGTTGTTTAAAGGTTGGAACTACTTCAATTGGAAGATAAGAAAGTGCTCCTCATAAAGGCAAATGATTATGAGGTATGGATAGTGATAACTAAAAGTCCTCAGATCCTAAAGAAAGTCATAAAGAATAAAGAGTTGATCAACAGAGAAGATGAATGGGATGAGAATGATATTAAAATGGTATAGCTAAATACACAGGCTATACATATTTTGTTTTGTGCTTTAGGAGCAAGTGAGTATAATAGAGTCTCCCTATGTGATAGTGCAAAAGAAATATAGGATGCTTACTCAAGATTATGAGACATTTAGAACGAAACCCAATGATTCAGTAGCAGAAATGGCATATAGATTTACTTACACTGCCAATGGTCTAATAGGGTTAGGTTAGACCTATTCTAATATGGAAGTGATCAAAAAGATATTGAATTGTGTTAGGGATGGACTTAGCTTAGAAGATCACACGCCTAGCCCGGCCTAGTAAGCCCAGTCTAGATCCTACTCAGTTTCCTGGTCTCCTCAGTCTCATAGCTTGAAGACGGACTAATCCTACTTTGACAACTAGATTTCACTAGATGATGACACATGGCGGGATCTTGTGTTCCCCAATTTCCTATAAATAGACATATTTGGCTCTTACTCCTACCTTGGCTCTATTGTATTTACTTTACACCTTATTTTCTTTATTACATACTTGTACCTTGGTTGTGCCCAGACACCTTACTAGTCTTGTCAAGAGTATTGTACTTGGAGAATAATCTAGTTCACACCATACACTTAGTGGTAAACTAACAGCTACCACTAGGGATGTAGGCACAGTGCTGAACCACGTAAACCCTAGTGTCTCTCTCTTTACTTACTTTGTTCATCACTTCGTAACAATTGGGGCTCTCGTTAAGAGTCAAACTCAAGGTAGTTTCTCTCTATAGTGTTCTTACTCATGTTTGTTTCGAGGAAGGATTAAGGTGCTATAGCTCACTCTAGAATGCTACCTAAGAGGAAAGTTAAAAGAAGAAGTGGTTTTAGTTGCGTGCTTAGAAGCCATGCACATAATGCAAAAGAAAGAGTGGATGCAACTCTACTCCTTAGAACCACTAGAATAGTGACACCATCCTCAGCGAACGAAGAAAGTCAAAGGCTTGGTCCACAGGAGAGGCAAAGAAAGGTTACTAACTCTAGCATGCCTACTACTTATTATAACCAAGTAGCATGAGAAGAGATAGTTAACTTTAACAAGAAATCCACAATCTAACTTAGATTGTATGGGATTATGTGATTACTCAGCCTACGACGAAAACCTAACAAAGCAACATTACACTGATGTACCAAGATCATCTTGACATCCCACTTCAAAATTCGACCAAATTGAAAATCATAGCGAGGGAGACCCATCTAGGGGGTCTAGAAAACCTATCTAAAACCTCTAGCTCCCCAAACATATTGCTAATTCGACTAACATCTTGACCAAAGAAAAGACAAGCATCAAGAGAGGGAAGTGGTCGATGGACTTGGATCAGACTCGATGACTGTGATAGATTTGAGAGAAAGAATTGAAAAAAGGAAAGACTTGAGGTTAAACGACATATTAGACAAAGATGAGGAGAGAGAAGAGGTGAATTTGAGAGAAAAACTTCAGAAACAAAGGGAGATAGCGAATTTTGATAAGAAATGGGAGGAAATACAGGCAAAAGTGGCTAACATGGAGTAAAGAGTGGCAGAAAATCCACACTTAAACCTTAAGATTTTGGGAAGCTCTTAGTTCATACAAAAAGATAAACATGGAAAAGCTACCTAAAGAACTCAAACTCCTAGTAATGGAGATGTATGACAAGATTTACAGACCCGACTAACCATCTACAAATGTTCCTCATAAGCACACCAGTCCAAGATGCAAGCAGTGAAATTATGTGCAATATCTTTCTAGCAACTCTTTGGATAGTAGCAAGAACTCGATGCTTGACGCTTAAACTAGGATCCGTGGACACTTTCAAAGAGTTTGTTCGAAAGTTTGTCTCCCACTCTATTAACAACACTACTTATAAAAGGACTTAAATCATTCTCATGTTTATCAAACGAGGAAGTAATGAGCCATTGAGGGAAAAGGTTAAAAGATTCAACATCAAAACTTTCCTAGTAAAAAACTTTAATCATGCTATTGCCATTGTCGCCTTCACCAATGGTTTGGAAAATGAAGACTTTATTAAGTTTCTAACTAAAAGGATGCCCAAAGTGTTTGTTGAGTTACTTTTAAGAACCAAATAATACATTGATAATATAGAGTAAAGGCACTCAAGCATCAATAAGCAGATAATTCAAGAATGAAAGAAAAAAAGAACTATATAAGAGTTGTTATGAAACTCACTTAACTCTACCAGAGAATAAAAAATATTACATGCAAAACTCCAGTTTATCATCCAAAAAAAAAATCTAAAAGTTACTCACAATCGAGGCCTTCGTGTTACATCAAGCAGATATAATGACTACTATTAAAGCTCCATCTTTGGAACCCACTTGCGTTGTAACTGTCACTTGAGTTTGGAAGAGAAATACTTTATACTTATAGCTAGGTGCCTCACAATTAGTAAAGTCAAGTCCACTAGAGAAACTCTATCATTGATGATCATGGCAAATATTTAAGGGTTTACAACCATTTGAGCTTGAAAGTTAAACTTCATCAAATCTACGATCACTATCCGAACCTATGATAAAGGTCATGAGCAATACTTCATATTTATCTACAAATATTATCTAAGTCAAAAGTGAAAGCTGCCATTTATTGATAACGACAATACAAGTTCACGAATGAGAACTCCATATCTGTTATGAAGAAATAATTTAATATATACATGTAAAGTTTCATCTCAGCATACAATTGCCCACATAGGGAGTAATGTCATCACTACTACCTTGAATTATGTAAGTACACCAAAAAAGCTTTGCCTAAACCTTATACTTTGTTGCAATCTTCTGAGTCTAAGAAGGAAAACCCCCTATTCATATCATCTCTCTATGCCATGGCAACCACTTGAATAAAAGGAGTATTGCCTGCACTTCCAATCAATATAAGTGTGACAAGGAAGCTTCACTATCTCCCGGACAAGTCTCCTCACTATGACTTGAGCATTTTTGGGAATATGAATTGCAAGGGAAGCCTTATCCATATATTTTGCTATAGTTGTCCAATTTTGAGAAGTGGAAGCTTCATTTATCCTATTTTTGTCAAGAACGTATGGTTTTATGAGAAGAATAACACCATTATTGATTATACTCTCTAAGGAAGCCACCATATGATGACTATTCAAACTTATACCTAAAGGTTTAAGTTTACTACTTGAGCGACCAGCACAAGTGAACCTCTATGTAGGTGGCTCAAAGGATCATTCAAATTTATGAGAGAAATTCCATGTTAACTCCTTGGGTGTCATATAAACATTACTTGATTATGTGATAACAGTATCGCTTCAGCCACTCATATACCATGTAGGACATATCTGAGCTTGCATACACCATCCCATATCTATTACCTACATCGACTAAGGTGATTGCTTGGAGCCATACAAATCTATGACTAGGGTTTAGCTTTATGCCAATTGCACACTTGCAAACTGTTGACTAAGTTTAGATGTAATGGCTTCACTCAAATGGGCACACGAGAAACAACACCACACTTTCTAGAAAAGAATATTATATGACAAGTGACAAGTGACAAGTAAGCTCATAATTGATATTTCACGCTTCCTATGTGAAGATGTTGGAACAAAAATCATCCGTCTTAGTGGATAAGAGTTCATGTCCATAGCCAATCATCTAATTAGAGTACAAAGAGCAAAAGTTTAACTCATTTTAGATCCTAAGATAGCCCCAAGTCTATGTCAAAGGCATCATTTCATGGCACAGATTGTGCCAAATCTCCCTCTAAGGTTGCAAACTTTACAAGTTTGAACCTCACAATTATTGTTGAAACTCCAACTTGATTATCTACATACTCTACATAGCTAACCAAGGTCATGATTCGGCTAATTGTGAGTGACTAAGAAAGCACAATTTTACATTGATAGTGACTCTTCTAAGGCATTTGTCATGCTTTATATTTGCATAAGGTTTCAGGGACTACAAGCAAAACACGTGTCCCAAAGAATCTACTTAAAACACGCTACCATTTGTCCATAAGTTTACAACGACAATTTAAGCTTAGAAATCACCCTTGAAGACGCTATCTTCTACACTAAGAATTGCTTGAGGCTACAACTTAGCTCTATACCCACCATAAATTTGAATCAATGTCAAGAGCTTCATTATATGACTGGAAATATGATAAACTTTGCTATAAAGAGATGAGTTCGACAAAGATAAGCCTCACAACTACTAACAAAGCTTCAAATCTTAATCATCTACATGCTACACTTGTCCAATTAAAGTCATGATTCAACTAACTTCGAAAAAAGTAAAAGCCTTAATCTTGTGCTAAGAGAGACTCCTTTAAGACACTTGTTCCACTTATTCCTCATCTAAAGACACCAAAGTTATAAGCAAAATGTACACCTAAAGCTTTTATTTAAATGTGCCATCACTGCAAAAGTAATTTGTTAACAAGTTTGCAACAACAATTTCAGCTCCTGACAGACAAAAGTTCAATTTTCTAAAGAGACCACCATCTTTACTTGATCTACTCAATGTTAGAAATTTTATGTTCAACAAACTATGCAATGTATTAGTGGAAATTTGAACTATCAATGAAAAAGGGAAGTGATTGACATAACCTCCAATGCCTACATCATTAAGAGCTGCTCAACAAAAAGTAAGTACAAGTTCAATTAAGTTTACTTTATAATTGATTTCTTGTTAACAAATAGGACATCTCTAAGAGGATTCTAGTTTTTTCCTAGAAAAAGACATCGATTTCTTAAAGAAGTATATCTCAAAGGAATCACTTTTGAAGAGGCATAACTCAAGGAATCATTCTAACTTGTGAGGAATCATTTTAACTTGCAAGGAATCACATCAAAGGCACTTACTAACCTTGGCTTCTTACCATGCGAATCTGCATGTCCTATCTAAGGGACTAGTCTATAACAGAAACAGTTGTATTCAATAAGCAACCACAATATGATTTCGCTATTTATGACGACTATTATCTCATTAGCAATCAAGAGAATTACTTACCATCTAAAGTTGGACTAAACAAACTCTAAGGCCCCAAAGAAATGTTAAATTCAAGTGTAATTCAAGGGAAAAGAAAAGCCATGATGCCACCATATCTACAACTCCTATAAGAATATGATTTCATCTATTCTACATTTAATCTTAGCAATGCTAGTCAAATAAAGTCCATAATCAAAGTCATGCAAGCATTTCCAACAATAATGCCAAGAATTAAGTCAAGTGGATTCACAAAGATAAAGCCCATACAACATCAACATTTGGCCAATCACATTGACACTCCCAAAGATGGATAAGGAGGTAGACTCTTCGCTAAAGGCGAGATAAATGGCCTTAAGAAAGTGGCTAAAACTTTAGCCAATTGTTCAAAGTTTGTAGCATATTGACATAATTGGCAGTGGATTAGGAGTTAGGCTCTCCACGAAAAGTATGATCAATGAAGAACACTCCAACTTCTCTAACGTTCAAAGGTTTGCCACATTTTGATATCACCATAAGTGGATTTAAAGGTAGACTTTCCATGGATGGCATAATTAAACAAGCAAAGCTTCAATTCTCCCATGTTTTCCATGTAGCAACACTCTGAAAGTGAATTTCGAGGTAGACTCTATATGGAAGGCGTGGTCAAATAAAAGATTTCTAGTTCTTTAAAGTTTGCCACATTTTGACATTTTTAGAAGTGGATTTAGAGGTAGAAATGATGTTGTCAAACACTCAATTCTCTCAAGATTGCCGTACTTTGACATTTCCATAAGTAGATTTAGAGGTAGACTCTCCACTTAAGATGTTTCAAAAACAACTCAACAACTTTCATCATTATACAAAATGGAAGAAACAGGCCACAGAGAGTGAAAACACTATTCCTCACATTTCATCCTTAAATTAAAGGAAGAAATAGGTAATAAAGATTAGGAGCAACACGAAATTCTACAAAAGTCAGAAATTTCTATGGTTAGACTTTGTAAGAAGAAAGCAAGTCCACAATTGTCTAAACATTTCACCAACAAAATCCAAAGTGTTCCCCCACAATAGCAGATATTACGATAATAAACCATGATGACTTGAGGCAATAACGATGACTAAACTATGATTTTGAAAGCATGATGCCCAAGTGATTCACAAGTATCATTAGAAAGACTAAATCTCATCACCACAACATTCTATTTAAATTTGCAAGGCCAGACCACTATTAAACTCGGCCAAAAATGAACAAGGCATTGACTCTAAATGATGCAGATAAGGATTCCGAGCTAAATGGCAATGATGACTCTAGCATGACAAGGATCACGCCCAAAAAGAAGAAAAGTTTAAAAGAATGAAAAATCAAATTGCTAATGAGAATGTAAAATCATGCCAAAGCTCGAAGGCACCTAGTGCACTGAGGTAGAGATTCAAATGGAAGACCTAATCAACCATCCATTCGGACTACTACTATAACGTCACTATGGAGGTAGTAGCACTCTATAATGACAATCACTTAAAGAAGATGCCTTGAGAAGTGTAAGAGGTTTTGTAAGAGTAGTCGAATGATAAAAAAAATCTAAGGCTCTAAATTCTGCATTCACCTACCCAAGAAACCTTAGTAGTAAGAAGTGAGTTCCCAACACCACAAGGCCTGGACACCTATAAACTTAGAAGCCATTTATGAGATGTGAGAAAAGCATTTCATAAGCTTAAGCAACTTAGATGCTATTTTACCAGACTTTGCGGGTAGAATCACTACGATAATAAGGTCATGTGTGTAAAGCAAAGACACACTTTATAGGTAAATTTTCTTCAAGTACCCAAGTATTATGGAGCTTGGATGTTGTCTTAGTTAATCCTCTGGGAGAAAAGGGAACCGAAGTTTAAGGGAAGGGCTTTGCCTGATGGCTTGTAAGCCATCTAATGGACAAGAGGAAAACAAAGCCCAAGCCTTGCATTGGCCACGACTTGGCTTTTAGAGGATGCTTGGAAAGCCTAGCAGGTATGGGTCCCTATGTATGAGTTGATGCCTTGATGTGTTTTGATGCCCAACAAGAGCATTGGATACCATTCACAAGACGTGATAAAGCTTGGCAAAAGCTTTAAGTCGCCGTAAGCGACGTCATCACCTAAGGTAAAGTTTCCCATACATTCTAAGTATAAAGGGCAGTGACAACTATGACCCAAGGCCCTAGCCAGGCTTGAAAATTGTCCATGGGACGTGACAAAGTAGACCTAGTATCCTTACCCTAATACTAGATGTCATCTTAGCGACGAGATAAAACTCTTTGCCATATTCCTTGTGTATCATGACTTCTTCACAAAATCTATTATACGATGCATTTATGCAATTTGGGGTCAATATAGAAATTGACTTTTTGGGAAGAATCTTGATTCCGGGCCTAACATGCTTGATGCCATCCACTAGACTTGATAAATTTGTCATTTTTCACAACATTGGTTATTCTTCAACACAAAAATTCTTGAACATGTGGAAATCTCTTCTCAAATGGATTTATTAGTACTTTAGATCAAACTTATTCGCATACGTTATAAGTATGGAAGCCATCCCTTGAACATGAGAAAATGAATCCCTATACATTTTAAGTATAGAAGCCATTCCTTAGACATGAGAAAACACATTCATATACAATCTAAGTATGGAAGCCGTCCTTTGGATGTGAGAAAACAAATTCCCATATGGTCTAAAGTGGATGTTATCCTTTAGACGAGATAAAACTTCTTCCTACACATTCTAATTATAGATGTTGTCCTTTAAATGAGATAAAATTATTGTCAAACTTTAAGTCTGATGTCGTCTCTAAGATATGAGAAAACTCAACTCCATGCAACCTAAGTATAGAAATCACAACTTGAAAGAAATCTGAGAGTGTCATCCCTCTCGAAAGTATGGCAAATCATTCAAAGAGGTGACACTCCAGAATGATTCTCTGAGTCTGATAGTTGATGTCAAAAATAATGCCAAGACATTGACTACGAAAGGGTAGATAAAGAGGCATGTTACATGCCTATACCATTAGAAAGTTTGAGAGTTTTCCTTAAGCTAACTCAAGAAAGTTGCAAGACTATGGAGTCATGAAGTCCCCAAGCATGAAGTTTAATTTTAAAATAGCTTAGCCTGGAGCATGCTTTAAACAATTGGGAAATAACAGAAAGCCAAGTAAAGTCACGCCAAAGAACCTATCTAAAGGCTTGTGGCAGGGCAAAGAGGATGGCATGGAAATGCAAGAAAACTCTATAACCATTTCTTAACCTGTCAGAAAAAACAATCCAAGTATGATGTGGAAACTTGCTAGGCATCTCAAAATGACTCGTAGCTAATAAAAAATTAAGGCCACGCCTTTGTGTGAAAGTCATGATAAAGTCATTAGATGTTATCACACGAAAGTTTCTGATGTAGAAAGCAAAGGTAATCCTCACCCCAGAAAAAACCCCTTTATAATGTACTATGGTTAACAAGAAGGGTTGCTGCGGCTTACCAAGTACATGATATCATTTCAGTGCATATAACTATAGAACGCTTCATTCTTTTAGCTGAGAAAGGGGAAGACAAGAGAGGACATATTTTTATGATAGCAATTCAACATGATGAGATACTCTAGTTGAACAAATGAAGTATATGCAATATCAACTAAGTCAAATAAGATGTGATGAAATGAGATGAATTGCAATAACAAAGCATGCAATAGCAATAAAGATATGAAAAAGAAATATGATGCTTTATATTGACAAAGTTCACATTACCTAGAAGATGATAGACAAGGAAGCATTCACACTTCCATAAGCTCGTGAAGGAAATTCGATAAGTTCTCTTTAGGATAATTCATGAAAGATGTAAGACTATGACATTATGGAATCTTAAAGCAGTAACATTGACCAAAAGCATCTTGGCCATGTGCAATCTCTTGAATGAGACATGGAAACCATGATCACGCCACAAACAACCAAGAAGCATTAGAAAGTTAAGTAAAGGTTGAAAGACGTGCAAAGAGAAATAAAAGACTGGCATCATCAAAAAAATATATTCAGAGCATGTAGCAACTTTACCAAAATAAGATGAAGTCATAAAAAGATGTGACATAAAAGGCAAATCAATTGATGTCTTCACTTTACGCCAAGACGACTAAGTGTCCACAACACCAAGAATGGTAAAGCCATTAACAACAAAGTTAAGCAAGCTTTGTTCGAATTCTTATAAGCTTCTAGCTTTGTCCAAAATATGCCAAGTATAGATAGAAGGCATCATCACAATGTTGTGATCGGTAAGGAAATGGTAAAAAGAATTCAGCCACTCTAGTTAGATCTAATGAAGGCTATGGTGTAAGGATAAGGCGAAAACATACTAAATGATTTGGCTATGAAAAAAATGAACAGTATGTTGGTCAAGAAAGATTTCACGCACATATGAAGAAATAATGTTGCCAAACTTTAAGTTCGAAAATTGACCCTTGGACATGAGAAAACTATTCCTAAGCTCTAAGCTTGGAAGCCATCCCTTTAACATGATAAAACTGTTCCCAAACTTTAAATTTGAAAGCTGTCCCTTGGACATGCTAAAACTATTCCCAAACTCCAAGTTTGGAAGTTGTCCTTTAAACGTGATAAAACTATTCACAAACTATAGGTTTGGAAGCCGTCCCTTGGACGTGACAAAACTATTCTCAAACTTTAAGTCTGAAAGCCATCCATTTGGACATGATAAAGTTATTCTTAAGCTCTAAAGCTTGAAGTTGTTCGTTGGATGAGGAAAAACTATCTATGAAATCTTTAAGATTGGAAATTTACTAAAGCATATCAAGGTGTTGCCTAAGCTCTGCTTAATGGAAAGTGGAAAAGGGAGTAGTTCCATAGCAAAAAGCCAAAGGCATAAAGTAGTTCACACCTAGGCAATAAGCTAGGCCTCAAATTGAAATGTTTTCTAATTCAAGGTTTTGATATTTCAAGCTCTACAACTAAGGCAATCAATGCTCGAAAAACAAACGCAATAATTTGAAACTTACAAAGAAAAGAAAGACTCCTTGAGTAAGGCCTAAAAGTCATAGGCATGTTATGAACATGAGAGAAAAGAAGCAAAGGCATAAGGAAATTGTGCACTCCACCAAAAAAAGTCATCAAAGGCATGATACATGCATGAATAAAGAAATAACGAAATATGATTTCACTAAGACATTCATCAAAAGTGTTGAAGTCATCAAAAGTTTGTGGCACATAAGAAAAAAGAGCGAATGATGAGTTCCATCAAAATTTTCACCTTGCAAAGAAATTCTAAGGGCCTAATCACCTCCTAAAGAAGACGAGGAAAGTATAAGCGTCAATAAGGGTAAGTGCTACAAACATCAAAGTAAAGGCAATAGTATGATGTAAGCACATACACTAGCCTCTATCTTTGAAAAACAAAACAAGGCTAAAATGTTAATGTCATTGCAACATGAAGTGCCATGATTAGCCAAGAAGGTGGGACCAAGTAACCACCACACATGGCTAGAGGGAGAAAGAGACCAAATGCGAAAGTTAGAAAAGCATTAGTACAACTTTAACTAAGGTAGCCAACCATAGATCAAATATTCAAGCTATGGGAAAAGGTCAAAGTCAACAAAATACACCTTTGGCTAAGGTAACCGACCATAGAGGAAGAATAGGCAAGTTAGAATAACAATGAAGGTTTGTTCAATTCATCGAGTGAGATTCAATGATCTAAATATGCTATTTGTGAAATAAGAAACAATGCAACTAAGTATTATGAAGATTCACCACGACAAGAGCTCACATCCACTTAGGGGTGGGAACATTGCTCAAAGATAATTGGAAAGAACTAAGTTCTATGACGATCACTTGATCGAAAAAATTCATTTAAGTAGAAATCAAGAAATTTTGAAATGACCAAGTGTTTCAACAATAGGATGCTAAAAAAAGCATTCTAGCAAGGTGACTTATTCGCCTATGATTCAAAGTGACCATGTATGGAAAGATCAAGAACGGCTACGTATGAAGAATGGTTAAAGGAAAAGCATTAAGAGCATGAGTTGTTTGAACATGGAAGAACAATTAAGTGTGGATGAATAGGACATTCACAGGTCATGAACATTCATGGTCCATACATGGACAAATGGTTAAGTGGGGCATTCATAATCTATGCATGCAAAAATGGTTACAAGTGGATGGATGTTGCATTCACAAATCATGTATGTAAAGATGGCTAAGTGTTGGAAGTGCCCTTCATCATTCAAGTTTGAAAAAATAGTTAAGCGGCAAAAATTTCATTCGTCATTCAAGCTTGAAAAAATGGCTAACTAAGAAGATCGCCCAAACAAGGTTGAAAAAAAGACTAAGTATGGAGATATTGACATATGTATTTCGAAATGACAAACACTTAAACAAAATTAAATGAAATATTCAATTTGTAAATTTGCTTACGTACTTATGATTTTCATGAACCATATCAAGCGTTTTGATCAAATATAAGACCGTGATTTAATTGCTTATTTTTTTTGGTCTTAATCAATTTAGAAAACATTTTAATATTACGTTAAGCAATTTTCTCAAGGACTTATTTAATATAATTTCAAGAAAATTATTTAATAGATTTTTGGGCTCAAATTCATGCTTACAAAGTCATTATATTTAAATATGTTCAAATTTGGCTTAGAATATATTTTCATGTTTCAAAGAGCCCATGAAATGAAAAGTGTCAAAAAGGATCGATCCCCCATCTATAAAGATCGACGCCCTTAGGTAGAAAGCTTAAGGGATCAATCCCTCACCAGAGGAGATCAATCCCCTATGTTTAAGAAAGACTACAATAGCTAGTTTCTTGTGAGGACCAAAGGGAAAATCATTTTTGGCTTTACCATACTTCAACAAACAACCAAGTGGAGTATAAATAGAAGCTTAGAAGTTCAAGACACACAAGAGACATAATTCCTCTTCTTCTTCAAGCTTTAAAACCAACTCTTGTACAAGAAATTCAAAATCTTCTATCATTCACATATCTATAATAGCATAGCAAAAAATCTTGTATAGATTCTTTAGAGCTTAAATTGTAATCACCCACATATTAGAGGTTATCTTTGATTACATATCTTTAAACCCATACACAATTTGTAAAAGGAAGTGAACCCTTGAAAGCTTCATTGTAAGTGAGGTATTGGATAGAAAGGTTTTCTCCTTGAGCCATAAAAGGGAAAGGTTGTAAGGTTTGCTACTTGATCCCGTAAAAAGTAGTGGTTGTAAGTTTTCTTCCTTGAGTACAGAAAAAGGAGTGTTGGAAGTTTACCCTCAAGCCTGCAAAAAGGAGTGTAACAAATTTAAGTTAGTAAATTTGGGAAAAATCTTTGGGAGCATCTCAAATTAGAAGATGTAGGCAAGGTTGTCGAACCTATATAAATCGCTTATGTACAATCTCTAACCCTTCACTCTTTATACTTTCTTATGATTTAATTGTGTATATTGAATTGCGATCGAATTGTATGTTTGAATAACTTAGAGAACTATAATATAGGTTAGAGAATTTAAAAAAATTGAAAAACAAACCTAAGGTTAGTTAAAACCCGATTCACCCCTTCTTTTGGTTAGGTAATTAAGCCAACAATTGGTATTAGAGCTTAGGCTAGAATAAGAAAAGAATTAACACCCTTCAAGCAAAACTATCTTAAATGGCTCATTTAAACATAAGTAGACCCTTAGATGAAGAGGGACACTCAATAGTTTGACCTTAAATCTTCAATGGTGATAATTATGCATATTGGAAAACTAGGATATTGTTGTTTATACAAGCAAATGACTATGAGATGTGGAGGATTATAGTTAAAGGTCCCCAAATTCCAATGAAGAAAGTTGATGGAAAAGATGTCTCTAAGAGTGACGATGAGAGAGACACTAATAACATGATAATGGCATAATTGAATGTCATGGCTATACACACTCTCTTTTGTGCTTTGGGTCCCAATGAATACAATAGTCTCCATATGTGAATGTGAGAACCCCAATTTCCAAATACCCAATATAAGTTAAAGAGCGTAGAAATAGAAAAGCGAGAGTTGATCGCTAATATTTCTAAATAGAGGGTTTGTTTGGTAAGAATCAAGAAAGTACCAATATGGGTCTAACAAGGACTTTTATGGTCCAAGTTAGAGTAAGACCTTAGAGTAATAACATTTAAAGTAAAATCGGAGATAGAAAGATCTGCATCTCAAAATTCCTCCGTTTATGTATGTTTTGAAAGGCGGGCAACAATTTCAAAAAAGATAGTTACTTTATAGGCCGAGAAAACTTTCATAAATAACAGTCAATTTAAATTGATTTAAGACCAACTGATAATCATGGGTGAATCCTTGTGCAAAGAAATCTCATTTCATTTTAAATGGTAGACTAAATCACATGAGAAAGTGGAAATTTACCCAAATGAGCAATCAAGGGTATTTTGGTAATTTCACCAAAATTACTGGTCAAACCCAATAAAAGTTAATGTTTCGATTAAATTACGTCAAATAGATATATTTGGCATTGAAATAAAAATAGTTTGAAATTATACTGAATATTTAATCCAATATTGAAGTAGTTGGGATATAATGGCAATTTTTAAAATATTGAAGGGTAAAATGGTAATTTGGCTTAAAAGATATTATTAAATGGCCAAAATATCATCATCTTCTTCAAAGTGGCTGGCCATGGAAGAAAGGAAGAAAGAGAAAGTGATGTCATGGCTTTTAGAGAGAGAAAGTCATAAAAACCCTAGTGTACAAGCCCTAAACCGAAAAACACACTTAATAAAAGTTGTTATACTCGATGAGCTCTATCACGTACCTCCAAATCAGCCATGGGAAAGGCCATTCGAAGGGTGGAAAATCTCCTTGAAGTTTTAGCCAAGAGAAAATTGTGAGAGAAAATTTAATTCATGGGTTGTAATGATTTTAAGCTATGTGTTTAAGGTGTTCAAGCATGTATTTAAGCTTGAATTGAAGTAAAACCATGAGAATTGTCATCGTTGAATTTTGGCCAATATGTTGTATGCATGAATATGATGTAGTTCAATGCATAAATGATGTAGAATTAGTCTAGAAAGTGAGTAAAACAAGTATACTACCTTAAATTGCTGAAATGGAGTGTGTAGACATGTATAGGTAATTCGATCAAGTGAAGGGCATGATGAAATCATGCTCAATTCAATGCAAATTGGGTTCTAGAATACTGTATAAATTAATATAAGGCTGCTGGTGAAGTTAGAACTAAAAAAGAAGGTGTTTTGACTACACTTGTAATTTGGCATCCGGTATGAAGTAGATCAGATTTGCTATTGTATTAGGAAATATGGAAAACCTTAGAGTATAGAATATACTTTGTAAAAGGAATATTGAAATTTGACTGTGTTTTGATATCGTTTTGCAATTTCGAAGTAAGTGACATTAAGGAAAAAGAAAAGCGAATATATACTCGCTTATCTACAATTGCTTACTAGAGTTGAATTGGTAGACTACATTATGATCGATTTCGGTAAGGGATATATATATATATATATAAGACGTAGGGATACTATGACTGCATTGGTATGACTTTTGATTGATTGATTGATTGATTGAAACTCTGCATAACTGAAAAATGAAACTGTTTTGAGATCGATTGACTGAACTGAGTGATTTGAAGTGATTTACTAAACTGAGTGATTGATATTATGAGTGATTGACATTAAGAAATTGGAATTGTGGTTTTTAAACTATGTTTTTATGTAGGAGGGTTAGGATAAATAGTACCGTTATATTGCCAAAATTTCGTAAAACTACTCAAAAACCTTGAACTATAACTAGAAACTTTGTTATTGATTTTATAGATTTATGAACTAACTGAAGATATGTTTTGACTAAATATTGTTAGAAGTGAAATGTGTTTTAAAAGGTTTATAAAATGTTTTATTGAAAGTTTTGAACGATTGACTGAAGTGACTATTTTAGATCAACTGACTTTGTTTTACTTAAAATCCTGATTGTCTGACTGAAGTAAATGTTTTGAATGTCTAACTGATATAAATGCTTTGAATATTCCGGATGAACTAACACTATTTTACTAAAAGTGTTTGTTTTCCGACTGAAGTTAATGATTTAGATGTTTTGAGTTGAGCTAAACGTGTTGAACGAAATGTTTTGATTTCTGAATATTATTTTAAAATGAAACTTGGTTTCCAAAAGCTTATATTTTGATCATTGGGGTGGTAAATCCTTGGCCAATCCAGGCACTCCCTGTCACATCCAGTGACCCCATTTATTCTCATAAAATACACAACTTATTCGGTTGGGCTGTCTGTGATACTTTACCTTTCATACTCATTTAATTATTAAATATAAAATTAGTAATATTAATCACATCCTCTATCTTAATTCTCAAGAAAGTAGTAAGGAAAGTAAGTCTAAATACAGAAAATAAATTATCATACCTCATATTACAAATTAAGCTGTCGCAGTGTCTCTAAATGCGCAGCTTGAAATCCTCAAATGTCAGAGCTCTTAGTCCTCGAAAATCTGAAATGTTAATATTAAGGGGTGAGCAAACCACGGCTCAGTAAGAGAGTTATATGCAACACTTGATATTCAGCTATCTATATGCTGAAAATAATGTTTCACTTTCTTTTTAAATCTTACTAACTGGCTCTAGGCTCACATGTAGGAAGGATACTACAGTCGGCTAAGGATCCGGATAGAGTAAGGCAGGTATTTTAGAATACCTGGCTTGTCCCGGAACCTAGAAGCAACTGTAGAGAGTACTACATTCCTTGTTTTCAAAACGATAAAATTTTCGTTTTCACAGAGTAAATCACTTATTTCTTTTCACTTCAGTATAATTTAAAACACATGACAGTTCAATAATAAAACAGTGGTTTCCTTCACTATAATTAAAGACACGTGACGGTACAGTGGTCTGTAAATATCCAAGTCATTGGATAACCACTTCTGCAATTATTTCTATTTTAGAAATAATTTCATGTTATTCTTTTTTGAATAAACATTAATTTCTCTTTAATTCAATAACCGTATCTTACAGTTCAATAAAACAGTATATTTAGTAAAACAGTATATTTAGTAAAACAGTATCTTGATACGGTACAGTCAGAAAACAGTAAACAATAGCTACCAATTTAGTAAACAGTAAACAGTATCAATACGGTAGCTTTCATATCAGTATCATGGAGACCAGGCAACACCCTAAATATATCATGCTATAATAATATCATCCCAAATAGGGGAAACACATGAGATCTATGGCCATAGTCTATAGGGTCCTCAGTGTGAACTGATCAGGTGTCCACTGGGACGCTGATAATAGGATCAGTATCTATCAGCACTAACACGTGACACGTGAGCATGATGGGGCCTAACAGTCTCAAAACAGTAAACACGTGATATAGACCCCATTTATGAAATCACTTTCACTAAATATAAGTTTAATCAATCCACAAATATTCATAAGGAAAATATTTTCATCTTATGAATAACATTTATAAAATATTCATACTGGGTCATCATTTCCAAAAATGTTCTAAATATTATAGAACAGTATAAATCACATTTTCCATACGATGAAAACAGTTTATAAAATAATCACTGTAAAATATAAAAAGTCATAACTGTCTTTTTTTTCACCGTAAAACATATACGCACGCTTTTCCGTGCTTTCACTCGAAAACATGATTTTCAAGGTTATCGGGATTCAAATCAATCATTTTCATGATTTATGAAAAATTAAAATATTTATTTTCTAAATCAACACTCTCGTCCCATATTTTCTCTGTAAACACATGCGGAGACTTTTTAATCTCAAAACACTGTTTTCCACCTTTAATTACCTTTATGGAATTTTTTATAAACACTATTTTCACGATTGAACCCATAAAGGTTATTTATAAAATCAAGTGAATATTTGAAGAAAGATTAGTAAAATATTCACTTTGGTCCATTTTCATTTTACACTTCGTTTCATGTGAAATATCACCTATCGGAATAAATTTAGGTGATTTCCTTTTTCACCATTTTCAAAACATGAATATTTTAAAATTAATTAGCAGTATATTCATGTTTTATGAAAACTAATCGATTTCTCGATTTTCGTGTTGAAAATCGTTTCTCATGATGAAAAATCGTTTAGTATGATTTTTGGTAATTTTTCCAATAATTTTCGACAGTATAACGGCTGCCGATTGGCTAGCCTCCTGCACGAAAATACAGTTTAAATCTCAACCGGTAAATCACCACAATTCCAAACCGATAAATCACTAAAATTTTCAACCAATCACTATCAATTGCATTTATAAAATTTAAATGCAAAATTTAAAACATGTGTGCCGATATCCTTACAGGCTGCACATGTCCCCCTTACCTGTCTCGGGTTAGCGACTGCCTCTCGAAGGTCGCGCCCATGTTCACCTCGCCCGATTTCATCGGCTCGGTCATTGAGGGAATTTTCTGAAATTAAAATTCTAAATTTAGAATTTTTTCATAATTTATTCAAATTAATTACTCGGAAATGATTCCCGAATTTCTTACCGAGTTTCTCGGATTTCTGAGTTTCCCGGGATTTCCCGAAATTTTTGAATTCCCGGGAATTTTCCAAATTCCCGGAATTCTCCAAATTCCCGGAATTCCTTTTCTTTTCCTTTTTCTTCTTTTTCTTTCTTCTTTCTTTTTCTCTTTTCTTTTCTTTTCTTTTTCTTTTTCCTTTTTCTTTTCTTTTTCTTTTCTTCCCAGCCAAACCGGTCACCTCCCCTCACCGCCGGTTCTTCACCGGTGGCCGGTTCTCCGGCGGTTCAACGGCTCAACAGCTGGCCGGCGTGACGGTGAAGCCGGATCTGGCCTCCGTTCATCCCGAATTGACGGCACGGCGGCGGATCTACTCGGTTTTTGGCTCGATTTCTCTCCTCCTCCGTCGGCCTTCCTCCGCCATTGGTGGCTTCACTGGTGGCTCTTTTCTCCTTCCCCTCACCTCCACCGAGGTTCGGGTGGCGGTGGCGGTGCCTGAACCGATCGGCACCGCCGTTTCTTCTCTTCTCCTTTCCTTCTCGGTTCGCCGTTTCTGTTTCCGTTTTTCCTTTCCGTTTTCGACCGTCGCCGGTGGCCTTCACCCTTCCTCGTCGATCGGCGACACCCCTCTCCTCTTCTCTCCTTTATCTCGTCGATGGCGGCGGTGGGTGCCGCCGTCGACCCCTCTATTTGGGAAGGATCGGGTTTCCCGATTCTTCTCTGTTTCTTTTTTTTAATTGATTTACATATAATTAATTATATACATATATAATATATTTATATAATATAAATATCATAATATAATAATATATATTTTGTACTTATACTATATATATATATAATATATCAAAATATCTATCTAATATATAGATATATATATATATATGTATATTTATATACTTTAAAATTAAATAACCTTTACATATATATTTATATATATGTTATACTACAATATATATTGTATTTACAATATATATTTTCAAACTTTAATGTAAATTAGTATTTACATTTCTCATTTATGTATATATCTATATATACATAAGATACTTTACTCGAATACATATGTATTATTTTATTTTGTACAATAGTATATATATCTATATATATATACCTCGGTATATTAATATATACTACATAATATTTCAATACATATGCATTTATATATAAAAATACATTTTTATAATTTATAATTATATAAATATATTTCTTTTTTATTTCTCATTTTCTTATTTAATTTGGATTTCCATTTATCCAAATTAAATCTCCTCTTTCCATTATTTTTCATAATTCAAATTTTATTTTCCTTCACTCGTATTTCCACCATCCGTTCCTTTCTCAATTCTCGGGATTTTCACCAATATCCCGTTCTCAAAATTTTATTTATTTATTTCCAATATTTATGTTCTCCAATATTTATTTCCAATAAATGAAAAATTTACGGTTATCACACTCCCAGCTCTCACAATAAAACGCGTGTTTATTCTACTATATTCAATTTTGAAAGTATAAAATATTGTTTTATTGTTTTCATGGGAATCAAGTAAATGTTTTGAGACTGATGGCCCCATAGTAACCTTCAGGTATATCATGCTATTCTAAGTAAGTGAGTGTGTGATCTGTTGCTGATTAACCTTGGTCACGTCTTCAGCACCCACAGTTGTTACTCTGAGCCGTGTACTCTATGGATTATGGCCATATGTCATCATTACTCCCTGTTGGGATACTTATATTGCATGAGTCTATTGGGTGATGCCTAGTCTGCACTACACTGTTTTCTTGGGGTGGTAAATCCTCGGCTAATCCAAACACTCCCAGACTTTATTGATTTTTGAATTCAATGTGTTTGCTAAATATGTTTATTGATCGATTTACTAAACTGATTTTTGAGTGATTTACTATTGATTTACTGAATCTAATTGATTGAACTATTTTACAGAGTGTTTATTGAATCTAATTGATTAATCTAATTTATTGAGTGTTTACTGAACTGTTCACTAATCGTTTTTAGATTGTTTCTGATCATTTTCTAACTGTTTACCGATCGTTCACTAAACTGTTTTTAAAGTGTTTACTGACTGTTTACTAATCGATTACCTGAATTGTCACTGTATAGTTTACTGATTGCTGAAACTAATTTCTGAATCTTTTACTGATTGTTCACCGATCTGTTTACCAAACTGTTCATTGATCGTTTCTGAATCATCTACTAAGTGATTTACTAAATCTTTTACTAAACGGTTTACTGAATGATTTTACTAAGCGTTTTATTGAACTGTTTATCGATTGTTTACTGAGTGCTTACTGAATGTATACATGCATACATCATCGTTTTCTACTGATTTTGAATTATAAATGAATTGATAACGATAGTTTTTCGTATAGTTTTATTACTGAAGGATTGAGAGGTTTTAATTCTGATTTGATACACATGAATTCTTTCTCTGTAAAGTTATCATAAATTCCCTATGTTAACACCTAATTTTGTCCCATTTTTGTTATTATTATCATTATCATTATTATTATTATTATTATTATTATTATTATTATTATTATTATTATTATTATTATTATTATTATTATTATTATTATTATTATTATTATTATTACTATTACTATTTTTATTTTTATTTTTATTACTTTTACTATCATTATTATTTTTATTTTTATTTTCTTTGTTTTTTTGGTCTATCTGCTATCAGTCCCCTGTCACCCATCCCATCACCGCCGACCACCAGTTCCTGTCACCATCTCTGCCAGCCCCTCCTCCCCAGGCTATCTCGCCTGCCACCACCAGCTACTCCTGCTAGCCATCCCATCTTCACCAGCCCAAGGCCAAACCCAAGCCTTTTACAATCCCCCCATCCTCGGCTCAAGGGGGCTCACCATTTTTCAAACACTCACCTCAGATCCCATTCGCCATCATCACCACCATTGCCACCACCAGCCACGACAGAAACCAAACCCAAAACCCCAACACAGAAACTACCCAAATCAACCCTCATTCAGAGCCTCACCTGAAACCCCTAAACATCACCCTCACCACCATCGCAACCATCAGTCCCTCAACCTCACAGCCACCAACCATCAACACCCAAAACAAACCCCTTAACCTAGATCTGGAAACCCTAGAGCCCTACCATCTGCAAAAAAAGGAAACAAGCCACAAAAACAACAAGCCACAACCAAACCCATAACCATATCCGAAAACAAAAACAAAAAAATAGGGAAAAGGCTTCGGTCTAAGCCAGATCTATAGGGTTAGAGGGCTTTTTAGCTAAAACCAAGATCAGAATCGGGTAAAGGGATCGAAGAGCTTTCAGAAGGTAGGTTCGTTTTTATTTTCGGCGATGGGCAGTGGAGGCCGGCGGCGGCGCACGGCGATCCATGGTAGTCGGAAATCGCCCCGGCCGAGAGCTTTGGGAAGCTCTGAATTTTTTTTTGACAAAAGGTTGAAAATGAAGTGAAAAAAAAAAGAGTAGCTTTTATAGAAAAAAAAAGGGGGAAGATCCGGGCGTGGACCCGACCCGGGGGTCCGCGCACCCGCCCACTTCAAGGGAGGAAGATCCGCATGCCAAGCCTGACTCGACCCGGGATCCGCGCACCCGCTGACGACCCAACTCCACAGATGCTCACGACCTGTGTGCTGACCCGATCCGACCCGCCCCTGACCCGCGTTTCCGGCCCAATTTCGAATGCTGTTGGGCTTTGATTTTGTGGGCTGTCTTAGAAAGCTTATTTGGGCTCCAAGCCCAAATCCGAATTTGGGGTAAAATTTCATTAACTTTTTATTTATTTATTTATATATTTATTTGTTTATTTATCCATGCCATTTATTAAAAAATATATATGTTATAAAAATAAAAAAACTGAAAAAATAAAAAAAATAAAAAAAATAAAAAATGGAATTAAAAAAACAAACAAATAAATAAAATTAAATTAGAATGAAATTTGTCCGATGATGGGATGCTACGGAAGTCACAAGTAGTGATTCCTAGCTGATCCCTAGCTGAGAAGAGTCTACTAAATATTGTTAAAAGTATTAAGGTATTTAGTATGATTTTTCAATAATTTAATTTTTGTTAAAAATAAAAATAAATAAGTTTTTTTAAAAAAAGAGAAAGTAGAAAAAAGAAATTAACAATAAAGTTTAAATTTCAAAATTAATAACTTCCGATGATGGGATGTTACGAAAGTCACAAGTAGTGATTCCTAACTGATCCCTAGGTGAGAAAAGTTGTACTAAATGTTGCCAAAAGTATTGAAATATTTAGTATGATTTTTCAATAATTTAATTTTTTGATTAAACATAAAAATAAATAATTTTTTGAAAAGAAAATGAAAAAGGGAAATTAATAATAAAATTTTAAATTTAATTAAATGAAATTGTCCGATGATGGGATGTTACGGAGGTCACAAGTAGTGATTCCTAGCTGATCCCTAAGTGAGAAGAGTCGTACAAAATGTTGCCAAAAGTATTGAAATATTTAGTATGATTTTTCAATAATTTAATTTTTTTTGTTAAAAACAAGAATAAATAAGTTTTTTAAAAGAAAATAGAAAAAGGAAAATAATAATAAAATCTAAATAAAGTTAAGTAAATGAAGTCCGATGATGGGATGCTACGGAAGTCACAAGTAGTGATTCCTAGCTGATCCTTAGGTGAGAAGAGTCGCCAAAAGTATTGGAATATTTAATAAAATTTTTCAATAATTTAAATTTTTATAAAAATGAAAATGAATAAGCTAAAAAAAAGAAATAAATAAATCAACAAATAAATAATGAAATTCAAAATTAAAAATTCATTTGCATCATTTTTATTTGTTTGCATCATGTGCATTCATAATAATTTTCGAAGCAAGTGTGAATTTTCCGATGATGAGATTCTATAGAAGTCACAAGTAGTGATTCTTAAGAAATCTTTAGGTGAGAAAAATTATTTCGAATGCTGCTAAAAGTATTGGAGTATTTGATTTAATTATTCAATACAAAAAGGTTCACATTTACTTTCGAAAAATAAAGTTTAACCTTTTAAAATAAACCAAAATAAATTTACAAATAAAAAATGATTTTGAATAAAATTGATTGCAATAAAATAGGAATTGTTTTTAAATATTAAATTGAGACTATTTTATTAAAACAAAAAGGATAACACATTATTATTATGGTACCGTTTTTTAACGGGCGTCGTGGAGGTGGTAATCCTTCCCCATGCGTAACCGTACTCCCGGACCCGATTTTGTTTTCGCATACCAAAGATTATCTTTTTAATAAAACTTAATTAATTTTGAGATTTTGTTGAAAAGATAAACGTTTTCAGGTGGCCAATCACACCTAATAAAAAAAGATTGGTGGCGACTCCCTTTGTTTTTAAATGTTTTCAAAATCGTCGAGCGCAAAACCGTTACGACAGATTGGCGACTCCGCTGGGGATGCTTATTGAGGGTCAAGCCATTTATTAATCATGTTTTATCCTAAGTTTTAATTTAAAGGTCTTAACTAATATTTAAATTTAATTTCTTTAATTTTAAAATAATTAGTTGCATTTGTGTTTTAATTATGTTGATTATTTTATAGCATTCTTTATTTGTATATATGTTATCGCTAATAAATTGTGGGGCATCTAGGATAGGGGTTATGGTTTGATGAATGTTTGATGTGTTTCCTCAAACACACACTTGCACATGCATTTGCATAACATGAGCTCTATACCCGGGTTCCGTCC
Source organism: Heritiera littoralis (assembly GCA_031772115.1). Lineage (NCBI taxonomy): Eukaryota > Viridiplantae > Streptophyta > Magnoliopsida > Malvales > Malvaceae > Heritiera > Heritiera littoralis. The sequence continues at coordinate 7,967,064 of JAPDPK010000007.1, read as the reverse complement.
TTCTTAGGAGGGGGTAGAGTACCTTTGCTCTCGTGAGGTAATCACCTCCGCAATGGCAAGCGAAATACACCCACTCAAATTAAATCTTACTAGTCCAGTGTGGACGACAGTGAGGTATAATTTGGGAACTTTTAGATTTTTATAAATCCTAACCCAGCATGTAAAGGAACTTAAGAGGCCAGCCTTAGATAGAGCCATGCCCAATTTTAGTAGAAATTATCCAAAATTAGGACACGAGGGAACATATTTGACCCTTTTCTCATATCTATAATAAAGGTACTATTGATTTTGGGTTGAATTGTATATAACTTAAGTCTTTCATTTTTCTAAAAAAAAAAAGAGAAAAGAGAGAATTTTTGAAAAATAAAAATGAAAAAATATATTTTCTTTGGAAAAGATTTTGTCTGAAAAATAAATCCATTTATTTTTGAAAAAATAAAGGTGTGTGATAAAAGTAATAAAACAAATATGTAACTTTTCTTTTAAAAATGCGAATAATTCTTCATTCTTTTTTAAAGGGGAATTTTGTTTTGAAAATAGGTGCATTAAAATAGGAACTAATAAAAGTACATTCTCCAAAGCAAGAGGAAGAAAAAGAAGTTTCGTGTATATTTGGTTACAAGATGTTTTTATATATAAAAATAAAAAAAGGTTTTAATTTCTTTCACACCATTTCTTTAAAATAAAAATATGAAATGACAAAATGCGGATAAACTTTTCTTTTTACAATAAAAAATGGAAAATTTGTTTAAAAAAAATGCTTCTTTCACACAAAATAATAAGAAGAAATTCAATTAAGTTTTCATTTATTTAATAAAAAAAACAAAAACAAATTTGTTATTCTTTATTATTCTTGGAAAATTTTCCTAAGATAAAAGCATAAAAAAAAGTAAAAGGGTTTGAGTAGGAAATTAACTAATCTCTCTTGGAGAAAGGATTAGAATAAAATGAGAGAATGACTAAAAAAACTTTTTTTTTCTTTTTGAAGTCAAAATAAATATTGAAAAAAGATGAATAATTGACTTTCCTGTATAGAATTTTCAAAGAATAAGACATGCAAAAATAAAAAAATATATCTTTCTTTTTTGAGTCGTATAAGAATTTTAAATGAGAGTCTAAAAATGCTAAGAATTAAAAAAAGGGGTTAAAAAAAGGTTTCTTGAACAAAAAGATGTCAATAAAAATTGTCATTGAATTTGTTTGGAAAAGAATTCAAAAAAAAATTGATTTGGAATAAAAATGAAATAAAATCAATATTTGAAAAAAGAATCGAATAGGGAATGTGAATTTTTTAGGAAAAAATATAAAATAAAAAAAATGTTTGTTTGGTGATTAAATAAAAATGATTTCTAGAAAAATGAAGAAGAATGTTTGAGGTTTAGTTAGGAATTCCATCTTTCTTACATGTTAGATTAAGGAAAGTGTCTAGGTATTGTGAATACAAATATTCATTTTTCTCAAGCATGTTAGGGACATATATCATTTTAATTCATTTCATCATCATTGTGTATATATATGTTGATAGTCATGTCATTTGCATTTTAGAATCATAAAAGTTAGGTGAAATAAAACCAAATTTGATTTTCATTACCATTGCATTGTGTATAAAATACATTCTGTATAAACATGTCCTTCATCATGCCTTGTTATTGTGTCATGTCTTAAATATTTTATATAGCATTTCATAAAATAAAAAAAAGAATATGTTCTTTCTCATAGAAAAGTAAAAAAAAAAAAAACAAAGGAAAAAAGAATAGGGAGAGTTTTTGAAACAATTTTGATATGGTTTAAGATTACTCTTCAACTTCTCTTACTTGTCTCGGATTTGACCACTTAAGTTAATAAGTGAATATGATAAATAAGAGGCAAATTTTAGTTCTGGAATGCATTTTACATTGTTGCATCACACTTTGCAGAAAAGTCTTTGAGAAACTAGACTAATTTTTTTTTACAATTTTGAATTTGTTTATTCTTTCAATTTTCTTTTTTATCAAATTTGTGTACATGTGCTATTGATTGATTATTTTCTTTGAAATTATTCCTCCCTAAGATTTGGTTAAAGTGGAGACCAAAACACCTAACATGCAAAATCAAGAAAGTTATGCAAACTAACAAAAAAAAAAGAGAAAAAGAATGTCACATCCCAAAATGTACAATATTTACCATATTATAACACCACAGGTGACGGTTGGGCTGTCTGCGATGCCTTTATCACTCATTTTTGAAGAACATTAACTACTATTATACTTAAAGTAAATCAGTAGTCAATGAAAATTTTTACTGCAATATATATATATATATATATATATATATATACACAATATGTACACGTGTTCTACATTCCCGGTACATGGATTATACAAATGTAGTACTGTACAACTATGTCTAAAAACATATAAAAAGATACTACCTCCAGGATCCATTAAGTGCTGCCTCGGGGACAACTACAATGCAGCCAAATCCGTGTAATGGAATCACTAAAGATAGTCTGTGGAGTGAAAAATAAAGGGGTGAGCTAACACACTCAGTAAAAGAATTGTATGTAAAACTGATACTGTAAAATCTATATGCTGAAAATCATTAAATCCTAAAAGTTCATTAAGCTCAAAACAGGATGGATACTATAGTCGGCTAGGAATACCGTATAGAATATGGAAGGTATTTTAAAATACCATACGTGTCCCGGCTCCTAGAAGTGACTATAGGGAGTAATCGTTTTCTTTTGATATTCAAATTCAAGTAAAACATTAAATATTCAAATGATAAAACACTTAAGTAAATAAATAAGGAATTAATATTCCTTTCACAAATACTCATTTCCACACTTGTAAAATATCGTATAATATTTAGTTCAACACGTAGTATATCAAAAGCTCAGTAGCTATAAATAATTTAGTACCAGCAAACGACTCAGTGAAAAGTACAATCATTAGTAGAGTATCATGAAGACTAGGCAACACCCTAAATATATCATGCTATAATAATATCCCAAATAGGGAAAATAATAACACATGAGATTTATGGCCATAGTCTATGGGGTCCACAGTGTGCATTGATCAGGTGTCCACCGGGACGCTGATAATAGGATCAATATCTATCAGCATTAACACATGACACGTGAGCATGATATGGGGCCTAACAGTCTCAAAACAGTAAATACGTGATATAAACACCATTTATGTAATCAATTTCACTGAATATATCTGCAAATCAATCCATAAATATTCATAAGGAAAATATTTTTCATCTTATGAATAACAGTTTATAAAATATTCATACTATAATAATCGTTCCAAAAAATGTTCTAAATATTTATAGAATAGTATAAATTACATGCTGGTACTTTCACATAATTAAAATTCCTTAAGAGGAATCTTTAAATATAGTTTTTCGATAAACTATAAAATTATGCAATTTAATGAATTTCATGAAAATTTCCCAAAATTCCACTTTAGAAAGATACTAGAAATATTTTCTAAATATTTTTATAATTTTCGGCAGAATGACGACTATTTCTAACCTAGCCTTCCTACACGGAAATTATAGTTTATAATTTCAACAGCAGCCACAATTTCACCAAATTTTACTACTTTCAAAGGCAATTTATATCCAAATTATTTTATAAAAATAGTGTGAACCCAACTACGCATTTATGGTATCCCTACGATTCACACACGCATCCCTTACCAGTCTTATGAAGCAGATCTTCCCAGTTACGCTAACCGAAATCTGTCAACTTGGGCTGCAAAATAATTTTATCAAAATTTATTAATATTTATCTTCTTATTTTTAAGCCAATAAAATTCATAAAATGCAGTCATTAATGTCATAATATAAGCATAACCAGTATAATTTATACTGATGTTAAAACTCAACTTTCTCATTCTTGATCCTTTCTCGATTCTGACTTCACCAATCTCTTTCTTTTAATTTCTATAATTAATTTTCTATTATCAATCTATAAAATTCAGCATGAACTCATGCTCAATCAACCCATGGCCGAAATCCTCTTCAAGACACACTTCCATGATTTTACTTCTATTTTTCAATCTAACCTTTCTATCATCCTTCTTTCATCTTGAACTATTATTTCTCTTCATCTTCATACATCGAAATGCAGGTATTCTTAAGGTTTCATAATTGACCGAAACCCATTTTTAATGGCACATTTTTATTTCCAATCTTCTACTATAATTTATTGTTTCAACCTTTAATTTCTTTACTCAATTTTTCCTTGTTATTTTCTTGCATTAAAATACAATATGTTAATTATTCTTACACTAACCGAGCATCCACTTCTATGGTAATTTCCTATCTAGCCAATATCATGGAAAATCAACCTTATAAACTTTCTCTACACCATATACTAAACTAGAATAAAACTTTTAATTTAATTAAAATAATAAAACATTAAATCTTCTCACCTTAACCGAACCAACATCATCAAATTCTGTGTTATTTCCTTTCTAGTCAGCCCTCCTTTCTTGTTCTTTTGATGGTTTTAAGGTGGATGTAAGGTCTATGAAAAAGGTTAGATGATTAATTAACAAGAGTATGAAGTTTTGCTAAGAAGTTTACGGAAGAAACGGGAGAAAACCGAATACAAAGTGCAGGAAAACAGAACACTCGTGAGCAGCAGGGGAGATTGGCATGAAGAAGGAAAACTACTGAAGTCTTTCTTTTTCTCTTTACTCTTCTATTCCTCATGGTATCCAATAAGAATTCAGCACCTAGCTACCTACCTACCTATTTTCCTCATCATTTCATGTCTTATATTGCATTAAAATTGGGCAGTAACCAGCAGCGAAAGGAACGGCTGTGAAGGCTTAATTTTTGCTGCTCGGTTTGACTAAGTTTCTTCTTCTTTTTTGGTAGGCTTTAACCAATAGGATTTAACCATCCTCCAAATACAAGATTTCCCTCCATTAACAATCATTTGCTGGCAACTTTTTGTACCATAAAATTTGCAATTTACTTTTCTTGAGATGGATTCCAGCCGGCAGCAATATAACAGCAAAAGGATTGGCGTTAAGACTCAGTTGCTGCACAAAGGAATCAATCCCAATAAGCTTCAACCAATAGGAGTTAAGTCCTCTGTTAATCCTTTAGTTCTTTTCTTCCTTTATATTGCATGTTATATCATAAAATCATATTCTATTTGCTTTGGAAAAGTTTCAGCCGTGCATCACCATGGCAAAGAATTTCTGCATGTTTTTGGACTTGTTTCATCGTCCTTTATAGTCTCCAGGCAATACACTTTTATCCCATGTAACATGTTAAAATTCTCTTCCGTTAGGTACCATTTATATTGTATTTTATGGTAGGAAAATATCACTTCTATAACAAATTTTCAGATTTCATTTCCTTCCTTCATTTTATACTTTTAATTCATTCTTTAATATTCATTTCAACTCTTATACACCATATTATAAATTATAATTCCAATAATTTCATAATTTAAAGTGGGAATTCATATTCAATATTTATTTAACTCCACTAAATAATTTATTTCCACTATCAATCATTTACAAATATGGTGTACAGTGTTATAAAATCGGGTCTCACAAAGAAGAAAAAAATTTGTTCCATTTCATAGATTCTGTCATACATATCATTTACATACACATACAAATAACATGATTTTCATAAAATTCACATTGTATGCTTGTTATACTTTAGTAAACATGCCAATACCCTTCGTTTTTCAAAAAAAAAAATTTTGGTTGTTTAAAACATTCTGAAAAAATATATGAGTTTTTAGACAAAGATAGATAATGATATGGATTTCTAATTAAAAATTGTGGTAATAAGGTTCAAGGCCTCTCGACCATCAAAGATTACAAAGCAATTCAGGACTCTCACAAGCTTAGACCACGGAAGAAGGACAAGCTAGCCGAATGGAGAAAATAGAAAAGGCACAAGAAGAGATGAAAGGGCAATTGGCTGCAATGATGGAGATGATGACCAAAATGAGTAAAGGAAAGGAACTAGCACAGGGAGTAACTACTCAAGTCCATACATCACAGCATATGCCATTTTCAAGGCACGACATTCCAAACCCCAGGAGGAACCCATCAGACCCAATCTATATCCATGATTCGGATAATTCTAGAGAACAGGAGAAATTGAAGATGGGTGTATCGACAATGAAAGAGAATTTAGAGCCTCAAACAAAGTTAGATCTCTTTGAAGAAAGTTTACGAGCTATCGAAAGGATGGATTCATATGGTTCTCTGGAGGCGAGCTAGCTCTGTTTGGTACCGGGTGTAGTTATCCCACCAAAGTTCAAAGTTCCAGATTTTGAAAAGTATGATGAGACCAAATGCTCGGCAACTCATATCAAGATGTATTGCCAGAAAATGGCTACCTATGCTCAAAATGATGAATTATTGGTTCATATTTTTCAAGACAGTCTTATCGAATCAGCTGCCAGGTGGTACACCCAACTAGATCGAGCCCATATCCATTCATGGAAAGAATTGGTTCGGGCATTTATCGCTCAATACAAGCACATTGAGGATTTGGCACCAGACCGCCTGTCCTTACAAGGCATGAAGAAGAAGCATGAGGAGAGCTTTAAAGAATATGCTCGAAGATGGAGGGATGTAGGTGCCCAAGTTCAACCTCCCCTCACAGAGAAAGAAACCGCCATCTTGTTTGTTAATACACTCCCTGCACCATTTTATGAAATGATGGTCGGTAATGCCACCAAGAATTTTGCAGATATAGTAATTTCTGGTGAAATAATAGAAAATGCAATCAATAGTGGCAAACTTGTAGGAGATGATGCCATGAATGCAAGTAAAGGCGATACATTGGGGAATGGAGGAAATGTTCATGCTATGAATTATGAGGGGCAACATGTGGGAGACTTTGCTCCATACCATCCTTATCCAATGTACCACACCCATTACCCCACCATAAGTAATATCTCTACAAGCCTGAATACCCGTCAGCTAATCCCCCAATCTAGTTGGCAAATAGGTCTCCAAACACCTATGCCTACCCAAAGTAACCAAAGAGGATCTCGAAACAAACGGAGGAGGATCGACATCGATCCGATTCCTTGGTCCTACATTGAAGTATTTCAATACCTTCTCGAGAACCAACTTGTTACCCCAGTCCAATTAAAGCCTTTGGAACCTCCATATCCAGAATGGTATGACCCAAATGCTCGATGTGACTATCATAGTGGAAATATGGGTCATTCGATAGAAAGTTGCCCTGCTTTCAAGCACAAGATGCAAAGTTTGATTAGATCTAGTTTGTTGGATTTTGGGACAAAAAAAGGAACGAGTTAACCATGCTGCAGTATGATTGCAAAAGAAGACTCTTTGGTTGGTCATTCATGATGGCGTAAAGTTGTTTCCTCTTGCAATGCTCATGAACTGAAAAGCGCTTTTTGTGTATTGACTTTCATTTATCTTTTGTCATTTCAACGGAGTAATCGATGCATTTTCATTACATTTTTCTCTCCATTTTGAAATCCTATATTTTTTGTGAATTCGCCTATAATTTACCTTTTTCTCCTTCTTTTGGCTTATAAATGATTAATTTCCATTCTTCACCCAATTTTGTTGTTAAATGATGAATATGAAGTTGATTATGATAATAATCTGGGATAAAACTTTAAAATTCTATTTGTATTGACAATTTTGTCCCCCTTGATCGATGGGAATGGTGAAGTCAATAGATGGAGTGTACACAAGGAAAGTCGAAATTGATGTGCAATTTAATAGTGGATTTTCCACAAGGTTGTGTTGGCTCAATAAATAATTCTTTGATAAGAGTATTTACGTTCGAAATGAGAAATGGCCATCTTTGGTTTACCCTTCACATATGAGAAAAATTATCCATTGTTACCCCTTTAAGCCTCATAGTTATATATGTTTTTAAAGAAACCTGCCAAGGATCACCCTCCACATTGGGGGGCAAAATTGAGAAAAATAAAGTGAGATTTGCCCACGAAGAAATTTTAAGTCATTAGAAACCTTAGGGGCAAGATAAAGAAAAAGATATCTTTACGCTTGAATTCCTCAAAAAAAAAATTGAAAAAATGAAATGAATGATGATGAAAATGAGGAAAAGAGAGAATCAAAAGAAAAAAGGTAGTGAACGAAAAGAATGGGAAGAGAAATGAGAAACCACAGAAGAATAAACAAAGAATGGGGTAGAATGCCAGAATTCTTAACATGATGAGAAATGATCCTATGGTTTGAAACCCTTGAAACACGTATTTTGGGCCTGTTTATCCATTCTTTCAAAACCTTGAACCATGGCCTACATTACGTACCTTAAAAGTCCATTTTGATCAAATTTGAATGCTTGAGTTAAGGAATCATATATTAAGCCTGGACGTGCTACAAGTTCATGATTTGGAGCTTGGCAAGTGTGTTAATTATGAATAAATATGGTCCTTGAAAGAAAAAATGAAAATGTAAAAAGAAAAATGATGAAAAAAAAATGAAAAATGAAGAAAAATGAAAAAGAAGCTAAAATAAAAAAAAAGAATAAAAAGGGGCTTAAGTTGAAAACCCGAAAGGGCGATTTAAGTCAAAAGAAGAACGGAAGATTTGGCTAAAATCTCAGGAAGATAGCCTTTTATAAGGGAAACCAATACTGCTTGAAGATTTCATGAAGTGGGGGGCAAAGCATTGATGGAACCAAAATGATTAAAATGTCAATCAAATAGAATTTTGGCAAAATCTTAGATTAGTTTATCAAGATTGATTGAATATTCATTGTTTAGATATTGTTACCTCCCTTGGCCACTGGAAATTGCCTATTTTTCTTAGTTAAATTTGTTCTTGTTTCCTTCTTCATAAATGTCCATCCTTAAACTTTTGACCAATCTACATACTTATGATTATTGAAAGAAATGTGATAGCATTGCATTCATTATAAAATTGAAATGACGATAAATAAGTGATTGACAATGTTTGTGAAAGCCCAATGCATTATAAAAGAGGAAAGTCGAACATGATATGGGGCGAAGAAAGAACAGATGAGAACCTTGGGAAGGTTTGCAAGTGCGTCGAAAAAAATATGAATGTGCGATCAAATGGTGAAAAATGAACAAGAATTAATGGTGTTTCGTGGAATTAGTAGATGTATGGAAGCTTATGATTTGAAGAGATTCAAAAATGGTGAGAATGATGGTCTTGTGAACCTTGTTACCGCAAGTTTTGATTTCTTTTATTTTTCCTTTTCTTTCTTTTTTTTTTATTTTCTCTTTTTCCTATTTCTCGACATTTATATTTGCATTCATCATATACATTCAAAAAAAAAACTAATGAAAATTTCACCTTTAAGTAACAAAGTTTGTACATTCTAGATCAAAAAATAGGGGGGACAAAACACAAGACAAAGGAAGGAAGTGGGATTCTGAAAATTTTAGGATAAAATGATAAGATTTTTAAAGTAAAGAGTTTTAAAAGGATGATGCATCAAGAAACTAAATTTCTAGATGTGAATCTCCAAATTAAAATTCTGGATGTGAATCTTCAAGTTAAAATTTTGGATATGAATCTTCGAATCAAATTTCAGGTGTGAATCTCTGAATTCCAAGTTAAAATATCGGGTGTGAATCTCCTAATCAAATATCTGGATGTGAATCTCCAAATCAAAATTTCAGGTGTCAATCTCTGAATTTCAAGTTAAAATTTCGGATGTAAATCTCCGAATTAAATCTTTGGATGTGAATCTCCAACTCAAAATTTTAGATGAGAATTTCTGAATTTAAGATGCGAATCTCTATATTAAAGTTTATGTTTGAAATTTTCAACGCAAATCCTCAAATTGAATTCCTGAATGTATCATTGTCAAGAAAATGTAAGATTAGAATATGAGGTTGGAAGAATAAGATTTTGAGGTTTAAAAAAAAAAGAGAGGGGAGAAGAAGAAGGGTCAGGACTATATTTTAAAGAAGAGGTTCGGGATTAAATTTGAAATGAGACTAAACATAAGATTTAAAGATGAAATTGAAGAAAAATCAAGATAAGGAATTTTAAGCTAGGGAAATTCGATTTGAATGTGAATCTTCGAATCAAACGTTTTGGATGTGAATCTCCAAGTTAAAATCTTTGGGTGTGAATCTCCAAATCAAAGTTGAAATTTCAGGTGTGAATCTCTGAATCAAATTTTGGATGTGAATCTCCAAGTCAAAATTTTGGGTGTAAATCCCTAAGTCAAATTTTTGGATGTGAATCTCCAAATCAAAATTTCAAGTTTTGGGTGTGAATCTCCAAGTCAAACTTTTCGGATGTGAATCTCCAAGTTAAAATTTTGGATGTGAATCTCCAAGTCAAATTTTGGATGTGAATCTCCAAAACAAAGTCAAATTCTAGATGTGAATCTCCAAGTTAAAATTTTGGATGTGAATCTCCAAATCAAATTTCAAGTTTTGGATGTGAATCTCCAAGTCAAACGTTTTGGATGTGAATCTCCAAGTCAAACGTTTTGGATGTGAATCTCCAAGTTAAAATTTTGGATGTGAATCTCCAACTCAAAAATTTCAGGTGTGAATCTCTGAATTCAAAATCAAAATTCCAGATGTGAATTTCCGAATCAAATCTTTGGATGTGAATCTCCAAATCAAAATTTCAAAATTTTGGATATGAATCTCCAAGTTAAAATTTCGGATGTGAATCTCCGAATCAAATTTTTGGATGTGAATCTCCAACTTAAAATTTTGGATGTGAATCTCCGAATCAAATCTTTGAATGTGAATCTCCAAATCAAAATTTCGAATGTGAATCTCCGAATCTTAGATCTTTGAATGTGAAATCTTTCAATTTAAAGTTTCATTGCCTCTGCTGCAAGAGGAGCACATTTCAAAAAGAAAATTTAAAGTTTCATCGCCTCTGCCGCAAGAGGAGCTTTCTTGAAAAAAAGAAAAAAACAAAACAAAAAGGAATTTAAAGTTTCATTGCCTCTGCTACAAGAGGAGCCCATTTCAAAAATATATATATATAAAGTTTCAAGGCCTCTGCTACAAGAGGAGCACATTCCAAAAAAAAAAAGAGAAAAAGAAAAAAGAAAAATTTTAAAGTTTCATCGCCTCTGCTGCAAGAAGAGCACATTCCAAAAAAAAGAAAAAAAGAATGAAAATAAAAAGAAAAGAAAGAAAAAAAAGAGATTAGGTTATAAGCCGGACAAAATTAGTGTGTCTATTGTCTTTGCTCTATTCCTAATCCTCAGCAATGAGCAAAGAGGGGCAGCTGTTGTGTGACGCCCTGGTTTTACCGGACTCCGCCGGGGGGGCCCAGGCCGCATCACTCATCCGTACTGTCCGCTCTGGGTTCTAGAGGTGCCCCCCGTCACACAGACGTGGCACTTAGTCCCTCACGGCTTTATCGGGAACAAATTCCCAATTCGCGTCCACCGCTACTCGAACCCCTTACCACTTGTAAGTGTCGAGTAACGACTAACCATCAACACCCAAAACATCAGTCCTGCCACCACCAACTACTCTTGCCAGCCATCCCATCTTCACCAGCCCAAGGCCAAACCCAAGCCTTTTACAATCCCCCCATCCTCAACTCAAGGGGGGCTCACCATTTTTCGAACCATCACCTCAGATCCCATTCGCCATCATCACCACCATTGCCACCACCAACCACGATAGAAACCAAACCCAAAACCCCAACACAGAAACTACCCAAATCAACCCCCCATTCAGAGCCTAACCCGAAACCCATAAACAACACCCTCACCACCATCGCAACCATCAGTCCCTCAACCTCACAGCCACCAACCATCAACACCCAAAACAAACCCCCTAACCTAGATCTAGAAACCCTAGAGCCTTACCACCTGCAAAAAAAGGAAACAAGCCACAACCAAACCCATAACCAGATCCGAAAACAAAAACAAAAAAATGGGGAAAGGGCTTTGGTCTAAGCCTAATCTATAGGGTTAGAGGGCTTTTTAGCTAAAACCAAGATCAGAATCGGGTAAAGGGATGGAAGAGCTTTCGGAAGGTATGTTCGTTTTTGATTTTTGGCGACCAGCAGCGGCAACTGGCGGCGGCGCACGGCGATCCGCGCTAGTCGGAAATCACCCTGGCCAAGAGCTTTAGGAAGCTCTGAATTTTTTTTTTGAGAAAAAAGGTTGAAAATGAAGTGAAAAAAAAGAGTAGCTTTTATAGAAAAAAAAAAGGGGAAGATCCGCGAGTGGACCCGACCCAACTCGGGGGTCGGCGCACCCGCCTGCTTCAAGGGAGAAAGATCCGCCCGCCAAGCCTGACCCGACTCGGGATCCGTGCACCCATTGACAACCCGACTCCACAGATGCTCGCGACTCATGTGCTGACCCTATCCGACCCGCCCCTGACCCGCGTTTCCGACCCAATTTCGAATGCTGTTGGGCTTTGATTTTGTGGGCTGTTTTAGAAAGCTTATTTAGGCTCCAAGCCCAAATCCGAATTTGGGGTAAAATTTTATTAACTTTTTATTTATTTATTTATATATTTATTTGTTTATTTATCCATGCCATTTATTAAAAAATATATATGTTATAAAAATAAAAAAATTGAAAAAATAAAAATAATAAAAAAATAAAAAATGGAATTAAAAAAACAAACAAATAAATTAAATTGAATTAGAATGAAATTTGTCTGATGATAGGATGCTACGGAAGTCACAAGTAGTGATTCCTAGCTGATCCTTAGGTGAGAAGAGTCTACTAAATATTGTCAAAAGTATTGAGGTATTTAGTATGATTTTTCAATAATTTAATTTTTGTTAAAAATAAAAATAAATAAGTTTTTTTAAAAAAAGAGAAAGTAGAAAAAAGAAATTAACAATAAAGTTTAAATTTCAAAATTAATAACTTCCGATGATGGGATGTTACGGAAGTCACAAGGAGTGATTCCTAACAGATCCCTAGGTGAGAAGAGTTGTACTAAATGTTGCCAAAAGTATTGGAATATTTAGTATGATTTTTCAATAATTTAATTTTTTGATTAAATATAAAAATAAATAATTTTTTGAAAAGAAAATGGAAAAGGGAAATTAATAATAAAATTTTAAATTTAATTAAATGAAATTGTGCGATGATGGGATGTTACGGAGGTCACAAGTAGTGATTCCTAGCTGATCCCTAGGTGAGAAGAGTCGTACTAAATGTTGCCAAAAGTATTGAAATATTTAGTATGATTTTTCAATAATTTAATTTTTAAAAAAAAAACAAGAATAAATAAGTTTTTTAAAAGAAAATAGAAAAAGGAAAATAATAATAAAATCTAAATAAAGTTAAGTAAATGAAGTCCGATGATGGGATGCTACGGAAGTCACAAGTAGTGATTCCTAGCTGATCCTTAGGTGAGAAGAGTCGTATTAAATGTTGCCAAAAGTATTGGAATATTTAATACAATTTTTCAATAATTTAAATTTTTATAAAAATGAAAATGAATAAGCTAAAAAAAGAAATAAATAAATCAACAAATAAATAATGAAATTCAAAATTAAAAATTCATTTGCATCATGTGCATTCATAATAATTTTCGAAGCAAATGTGAATTTTCCGAGGATGAGATTCTATAGAAGTCACAAGTAATGATTCTTAAGAAATCTCTAGGTGAGAAAAATTATTTCGAATGCTGCCAAAAGTATTGGAGTATTTGATTTAATTATTCAATACAAAAATGTTCACAGTTACTTTCGAAAAATAAAGTTTAACCTTTTAAAATAAACCAAAATAAATTTACAAATAAAAAATAATTTTGAATAAAATTGATTGCAATAAAATAGGAATTGTTTTTAAATATTAAATTGAGACTATTTTATTAAAACAAAAAGGACAACACATGATTATTATGATACCGTTTTTTAACGGGCGTCGTGGGGGTGCTAATCCTTCCCCATGCGTAACCATACTCCCGGACCCGATTTTGTTTTCGCAGACCAAAGATTATCTTTTTAATAAAACTTATTTAATTTTGAGATTTTGTTGAAAAGATAAACGTTTTCAGGTGGCCAATCACACCTAATAAAAAAAGATTGGTGGTGACTCCCTTTGTTTTTAAATGTTTTCAAAATCGTCGAGCACGAAACCGTTACGACACCCTATAGTCGGATTTAGGAATCGTGACAAGTGAGGTGCTCTAAAGCATCTTTCTATACTCAGCCTAGTACTCATAACCAATTATAGTATCCTTTCTGATAAAGTGCCTAAACACTATTTTGATATTGATCATAACTTATAAACATGTTTTTGATACATTCATATAGGTGTGCATAGTATCCTTTCTTTTATATATATTTTTTACTGGGCATAAGCTCATCTTTTCCCACCTTACAGATTTATGTGTAGTAATAACCGATTGTAGGGGAAGGTTCTGATCAGATTCCTACGAGATTTCAATAGTGTGCTTTGTAGGTATAATTGCACAATTACTTTGTTGTAATTCATACATTTATTATATGATACTTTAGTCTGTAAAGGAACGTAAACATAGAGAATCTGAATGTATAAGGTAGTCTTTGATATTATATGCTTATATAGTTAAGTTGGGACTGTAAATCAAAGTCATACATATGGTGAGTGACTGTACTAGGACCAATCAAGAATAATTAGATATTGACTTAGTTAAGTAGATTTTAGCTTATTGTTGGAGTGAGGACACTGAGCACAGTCCAACTGACTGAGTGAAAATGGAAAAAGTTTGTTCTAATTTTTAGTAATTGAAGCATGACAGTGAAAATGCCGAGCAAATATGGGATAAACTAGCCATTACTCATGAAAAGACCAATCAAGTTAGAGAAACTAAAGTAAGCATGCTCACACATCATTATGAGCTCTTTAGGATGAAAGAAAATGAGTCCATTAGTGAAATATCCACTAGGTTTAATGATACAATCAATGGACTTAAGGCTTTGGGCAAGACTTATTCTAATGTAGAAACGGTTAAGAAAATTTTGAACAGCTTGCTTAACACTTAAGAGGCAAAAGTAATGGTGATAGAAGAATCTAAGGATCTTAATACCTTATCTGTGGATGAGCATATAGGCTCCCTACTTACTTATGAGATGAAACTAAAAAAGAATGAAGAGTTAATTAAGAAAGTAGGGTAGCCTTAAAGTCTTCCACTCATACGGAAATTAGGGATAATAGTGATGAGAGTGAAGAAGAGGAAGAAAAGGAAATGGTAATGCTCGCCAAAGGATTCAATAGATTCATAAGGGTGAATGATAGAGAAAATGATAAGAGACCTCAAAGAAGAGAGGTTAAGATAAGAGAATCAAGTAGAAAAGAAAAAGAATCTATTATGTGCTATGAGTGCAATGAACTGAGTCATACCAAGTTAAATTGCCTCTTTCTAGGAAGAAAAATGATAAGAAACCTAAGAAGTAGGCATTTATGGCTACATGGAGCTATAGTGATAGCTCCAATGAAGAAAATGTAGGTGATGACGTAGCCTACTCATGCTTCGTGGCCTATAGTGATGATGAGGCTAATTTTAGCTTTAGTGAAGGCAATGATTATAGTTTTGATGAATTACAAAATACCTTCAATGAATTAGCAAATGAATTTAATGCATGAACTCTAAATATTGGAAAATCATTGCTAATTTGAAAATAGAAAAGGAAGCCTTGACAAATGCTAAATTAAAGCTAGAAAAGAAATCAGAAAAAGCAACCTTAGAAAATGATAAGTTGATTAAGAATAATGCAAACCTACATAATTCATTTTCTAGGTTATACATGAGTTAACAAAAATTAGATCATATGTTAGAAACCCAAAGAGCTTTCTTTGACAAAGATGGGTTAGGTTATAATGTAAAACAAAAGGAAACTCATTTTAAAAATTTTCTAGTGAGCAAAAATTCTTTGCATGATTCATCTCTCACATGCTCACTTCGCAATAGGGTTGGTCACTCCTCACAAGCATGTACATATAAAAAACCTCATTTAGAGGAGGAGTAACTAAGAATATGTGGATCCTAAAGCATGCCATAAATAATGACAAATTGAGTTTGAAATGAATCGCTAAGAGATCGAAAATTAATTGCACTAACTCTTATGGACCTAAGAAGGTTTGGGTACTAAAGCATTCTTGAATTTGTCTTATGGTAGGAGTGTTGGAGCACAAAGTTACAAAGAAACATTGAAGTTTGAATGCTCTACATACCCCATAGGAGTCTCCTTGTGCCAATGATAAAGAAGAGCTTAAGGATCCTTACTTGATCTTACCACTTCATCATTTAAAAGGATTGCTCAAGGTAGACTCAATGAATTATGGCAAAGCATTCTCAAGCAAAGGAATGTTGTAAGCTTAATTTCTATCTCCTTGAAACTCTTATTTTCTTCAATTCTTTGTGCCTTGGTGAGATATTTTGTCAATGATCTTTGATGCATTATAAGTTGAATGAATAAATAAAATGCATGATAAATGATTTTTGATTATTTGGTGGTTGATTGAATTGTTGTGATTTGAGCAAGTTTATTTTGTCTAAATAATATATGTTCTTGCCTCAAATATGTCAAATTTGACAGAACATGTCAATTATGCCAAAAACAAACAAAATACCATTTTATGAGCATTAATGAGAATATGCATTTTGGAAAATTTGGCATGATGTTCATAATTAGTATGATTTGATGAGATATGTGCTTGAATGAACATGTTTGTTATGGCTTATTTGTGAATTCAAACCTTTTTGGTGTTGCCAAAATGGTCATAACTCTTAAAATGACATCTCATGAAACAAAAAATACATTTTTTGGCAAAAATCCTTCCAAAATTGCAAAATCTATTGTCAAATGATTTTTCATCCATGATTCTCATTCATTCAAGCCAAAATACGTCGATCCTCGATCCCTCCAATTCAAGGGATTGATCCCTCTATTTCTAATGCGTTAAATTTCGCCTATTCACTTGATTTTTCAAACCCCAACTTCCTTAAACCCCTTCCTCTCGCACCCTTCTCTTCTTAAAGTCATCCAACATCCACCCCCTTCAAGTCTTCATCATTTTTACTCACCTTTCATCATTTTCATCTCAATTTTCACTTCCAAATTCCATTTCTTCATCGTCTTTTCTTCTTTTCATCATTTCCTCTTGTTTTTCACTTATCCAAATCCATTTCTTTGTTCAAATTTCACTCTATAAATCTCTCAATCTATTCCATATCTCATCGTTCTTCCTTCATCAACTCGACTCTCCATCATCCACTCTTGTACTATGTTGTGTTGGTTTCTCCAAAATTGTTTCATATTCTCATCTTTACCTCTTCAAACTCATCACTACCATCTGTTTGGCGAAATTCCCCAACTAGTTTCTCTTCACATTTTTCATCCTTTTCACTTCAAACTTACTTCACCACGCGTCTTAGAGAGAAGCTCGTTGCACAAAAGTGCAAGGCTTCCTCTTCTTCCTCTTTCAATCCTACCACCTTCAATGGGTGCTTCGAAACTATGAAGGACAAAGCTTGATTCCATAAGCATTGGCAACCTATTGACTTTGACTTCCTTGAACAGATTGAATTTCCATATCTCACCAAATTTCATGCTTTCCAGTGGATTCCATTTCTTTAAAACACTACATCGATTCCATGCAATCATGCTCACCTTTTTCTCAAATGCTACACTCATTACGGTGCCTAATGATTAATGTAAAATCATTGACATCTCCTCATTTTTCATGAACCAGTATGTTGAAATCACTCCAAAATCCCTCTCTGAAGTTTTCAAAATACCAAACGAGGGACATGCGGATGAAAAAGTAGATGTCCCTTTGGTGTTTCCTATCACTAGTAATCGAGCTAGTGATCTTCTGATCTTTGCTCACTTTCTTCATACATCATCCCATGGAATCTTAGACCATTCAGCACCAAATACTCCCAACTCCATCGGCTCGACCGATTTTGGCTTCATCAAATCCATTCTCGCAATGGTCGCAAGCACATTCTCATTCACTTCATCTTCAATGGTTGGGTGAAGATTATTCAAGGCAGTGCCAAGACCCTTGTCTTTCGTCAACCCTTAGCCTTTAATCTCTATGCCATAAGCATCGACTACTCATGAGAGGTAGATATCCTTCCAAAACCAAATACAATAATCAAACTCATGACTTTTCACAACATGGAATGCCATTGATGAATGGGAAAAGTAAACCAGTCAGGCTCCACCTCAAGCTCTAGTAGTCGAAGCCACGAATGCTCAGTCTTCATTGGCTCTTTTCGACTCCACTCTTCTAGCTACTTTAGAGTCGGTTATGCAAATGCTTTAGCATTTTGACATGCTCTTCATGCAATTTGATGACCACTTCACTACTTTCCAAGCGGACATCAACATATGCATCACTGCTTTCCAAACAGACATCAACACATGACCTGATGCAATGGCAGAAGCTTAGGATTCTATGTTTGACAATATGCAGGAGATACGAGCTCGTCAAAATGCATTCATTGAGGGGTACTGGCACTTTTTCTCTCCACCATCTTAGGTGTTTTGTCTTTCTATAGTAATGCATGGATGTGTTTTTCCCCTTGACATTGTTTTCTCATCCATGTTAGATATTCAAATTTCTTATTGTGTATTTTGTATTGGTTGCGCTATTTCAGATTTCTTAGGTTGGTTGTTCCCTTAAATTGACACTATGGATCATATGCTTTATATGAATGGCACTTTTATTCAATTTCTATATTGATCTTGTGCTTCAAATCCTTTGAGTTATACATGTTCGGATCATGAACACGGAAGAACGTTTTGAGTATGTTCTTACTTGCTTGACTTGTCCATTTTCTTAACATTAACATACCATTCACAACAATTGGAATAATGCAAAATGTATGAGTCAATCATTGATAACAATTGATATGAGCTTTAACTTAATAATTCTTCTCTCTCTTAGGATTGGTATGACAAATAGGGAAGAATTTTTTAGAACAAATTTAAGTTTAGCTCGTAATCATTGTATATTCTCATGCACCTTAGTTGAATATTAAAGAACATTTGATATATCTAGCTGTTTGATAGAATTGAATGAGCAAGTTATAGAATTTTTAGATAATTTATGAACAATTTGCCTCATTATGATCAATTGGCAATTCCTTGAACAATATCTATGAACAAATGGTAAATGATAACATGAAAATGTCCTTTGCATGCACAAACACATCATAATATTTGTTATCTTTAAATTGACATATGTACTTTGCAATGACAAACACTTAGCAAAATTAAATGAAAGATTCAATTTGTAAATTTGTTTACCTATTTATGATTTTCACAAACCATATCAAGTTTTTTGATCAAATATAAGACCATGATTTAATTACTTATCTTTTGTTGTTCTTAATCAATTTAGAGAACATTTTTAGTATACGTTAAGTAATTTTCTCACAGACTTATTAAATATATTTTTAAGAAAATTACTTAATAGATTTTTGGGTTCAAATTCATGCTTCCAAAGTCATATTATATTTAAATATGTTCAAATTGGCTTACAATATATTTTTATATTTCAAATAGCCCAGGAAATGCAAAAGCATCAGACAGAGTCGATTGCCTCTCTAAAGGGATTGATCCCCCTTAAGCAGAAGGCTTAAGGGATGGATCCTCTCCATTAAG
The DNA here is from genome assembly GCA_031772115.1 of Heritiera littoralis. Classification (NCBI taxonomy): domain Eukaryota; kingdom Viridiplantae; phylum Streptophyta; class Magnoliopsida; order Malvales; family Malvaceae; genus Heritiera; species Heritiera littoralis. Next base: position 7,947,490 of record JAPDPK010000007.1, on the reverse strand, counting down.
GGATGGATCCTCTCCATAAAGGGATGGATCCCCTATGCTTAGGAAAGGCACCAACAGCTAATTTCTTGTGAGGACCAATGGAAAAATTAGTTTTGACTCCATCAAACTTCAACAAACAACCAAGGGAGTATAAATAGAAGTTGGAAGTTTAAGATACACAAGAGAAATAATTCCTTATCTTCGTCAACCTTCAAAATAAACTCTTGTACAAGAAATTCCAAATTTTGTATCATTCACATATTTCTTATATAACATAGAACAAAATCTTGTATAGATTCTTTAAAGCTCAAATTGTAATCACCCACTTCTTAGAGGTTATCTTTGATTACACATCTTCAACCTCATATAAAATTTGTGAAAGGGAGTGAACTCTTGAGAGCTTCATTGTAAGTAAGGTATTAGGTAAAAAGGTTTTGTTTTCTCCTTAAAAGGGGGAGATTATAAGGTTTGCTACTTGATCCCATAAAAAGTAGTGGTTGTAAAGTTCCTCCTTGCGCTCAGAAAAAGAAGTGTTAGAAGGTTATTCTTGAGCTTGAGAAAAAGAGTATTACAAATTCAAGTTATTAAATTTGAGAAAAATTCTTGAGAGCGTCTCAAGATAGATGTAGGTAAAGTTATTGAACCTTTATAAATCGCTTGCGTACATTTCTCTAATCCTTCACTATTTACTTTCTTGTAACTTAATTGTGTATATTGAATTATGATTGAATTATATATTTGAATAGCCTAAAGAACTTAAATCTGAAAATAAAAAGCCAGATTTGGGCTTTCCTTACTGCCCACTCTCCTCGTAATGCCTCTCTTATCTCTCGCACATGCTCTGTAGCTTACTGTCCACTCTTGTCTCAAGGTAAATGATGTTGGTAAAGTTACTGAACCTTTATAAATCGTTTACATACAATTCTCTAGTCCTTCACTATTTACTTTCTTGTGACTTAATTGCGTATATTAAATTATGATTGAATTATATGTTTGAATAGCCTAAAAAATTTAATTCCGAAAATAAAAAGCCAGATTTGGGCGTTCCTTACTGCCCACTGTCCTCGTAACGCCGCTCTTATCTCTCGCACATGCTCTGTAGCTTTTTCTCCGCTTTTTTTTGTTTTTGTTTTTAATTTTATGGGATAAGAACAACAAAATAATCTGAAGAATTTTTTTAAAATTTTAAGAAGCTAAATGGATAAAAACAGCACAACATTCTGCATACTTTTTTTCAACTTTCGGGGCCAAAGCATTCCCATTAACAGGACATGGGTCTGTCTTGGAAAGAGAAAACATCCCCAATTAAACGAAGCAAAAACCTTTGCTGCACTTGACAAATATTGAAAATTTTTTTCGGTCTTAGAAAGACATGAGTCATGTCACTAATTCCCTAAGGTCGAAAATACAAGTAAATTAGATATCCTAATCTCTAAAATTCAACATTCATATTACATTCGAACCCAATGAAACTCTTTGTATGTTTGATTTTCTTCTAATTTTTAATTGCTTCAAAATTTTCGAAAATGATATTAAGACTTTGAAAATAATAACATGTGTAGAAAAGTCCACCAAAGAGACATAATGATTTGTCCCTAAATTAGCTTTACGAATTATTTTGATATTACATTTTCATTAAAAATTACAAGCATAATTAGCATAATATACTCCTTGAACTAATAAGAAAAAAAAATTATTAATAGATAACTATGGGCTGATTTGGATAAGCAGTGAGAATGGTTCATGTGAGATTGAAAATAAGAAAATAACTATTAAAGATGTATTTTTTTAATAAAATAATTTTAAAAAAATTAACAGCAATGACAAAATGGTAAATTTACCATTTAAAATTTTTATCATTTTCCCTTGGATCCCTACCGCGCCGGTCTCACTGGTGTTAATCGAGGATCCAATTTAGCCCTGGAACTAATTAAATTAATAAATAACTAGAGTCAACTGAAGCTCAAATATGCTGAGACTTGAACCTAAGATTTCAAAATTTTAAGTATTCTTCTTTTCTGCTAAGTCAAAGTCTCATTGATAGCATTATGCTTTTTTAATTTCATTATTTCTGTCTAAAGCTGTCCATTGATCGGGCAGTCCAATCAAATCCAAAGATCTGTCCAAATTTTAGGAGGGTTTGGAATAAAAATAAACCTAAATGCTTGGAAAAAACATAAGATCAAATTTCGAGCCAAGCTTCAACTTCGACGTTTGAAACCCAGGCGCAGCCCGCACTTCATTAAACCATATGCCAAAAACCGCAAATTTTCAGTTAGTTCCGTGCCTGACTATCACTCTTTCCCTTCTTCGCAGCCTAATCTTCTGAACGTGTAAAAATGGGTTAACGCCAAATCTTGATGATTACCCTTAACTTTTTTCAATAGCCATTAGATGCGTGAGTTGATAAAATCATCTATAACTTATTAGTTCTACTACTCCCTTGATATAACAAAGAATCAAGTTCTTAAAAATTTAATGAAATAACAAATTTATAAATTTGTTCTTGAAAAAACAAAGAACAGAGATCTTTGCCTAACAAATAGTAACATTTTAACAATGCCAAAACTTTTTTTAAACAAGCCAAGCCGAGTTAGGTTCAGTTTTGCATTTTTGAAATAAAAACGAGCTTAAGCTTAAGATCAGGCTCGAATGATTGAGTCGAATCAGGTTCAAGCTTGTGTATGACCTGTTAATATCTTAATTAAGCTTGAATCGACTCATAAACAGGTTTATATCTATCCACTCAATTGCAAATTGCTTGTTTTCGGATTAATTAATGGCATTACCCATAAAACTTTGAACATTTTCTTTTAGTCATGAAATGTGAAGGAAAAAGAATAAATTCATTGGAAAAATATAATAAGAAAAATATATTCGTAGAGAATTTCTGTTTATCTTTTTGAAAGGCATAACAACAACAGCAACAACAATAATAATAATTTCTATTTATGTATATTTTCTTAATTTTAACATTTTCCTCATTGTATGGACCAAATATAATCATAAGAAACTCAAGTTTGGTCGATGTTGATATTTGTTTATAAGCACATAAGCGTAATAGGAATACAAAGATTTGAAGAGAGAAAGAATAAATGTTCGAGGGTTCTCAACAAGCAACTTGATTAATTCTTCTTTTACCTTTTTCTTCTTTTTCTATAGTTTGTGCGAGAGTGGTGTGGCCATGAGTGATTAAATAAGTATAGGTTTCGTTGGCCGAAAAATCATAATCAGAAAACAAGATGACCACAGAAGGTAAAGCATTGCTTGCACCAAACTCAAAGTATAAGAAAAAGGGAAAGCATCCTCACATTAAAAATATAAATTTAAATGAAATAAAACTAAAATCCCGTTTAATTGATGCTTTAACTATTTAAAATAGCGAAAAAGTATAAGTTAAAACTGCATACAATTAGTGTGTGTGCATATATATACACACACATATTAATTTAATATGGGCAGATCTCATTCTATTAGACTTGAACACACACATGCACGCATACATATTATATTTGTGTATGTACAACTTTTTGCATACTATTGTTTTGTCCAAATCTTTCTATTAATAATCATTTAATTTGTTAATTTAATACTATATATTATAACAAATATAAACCTCTTTTTTTTCCTGTTAGTCTTTAAACTTAAACCATTTTTATATGTGTAATTGACATTGCCCTCATATCCAAGGAAAGTAGAATAAAGAAAAAGAAAAAGTAAAGATGGGAATAATAGATATTAAACAATGAAAAGGAGGTACACATTAACTAAATCAATGTAAGACACGATTATGCACTATATATTCCACTGACTGAATCAAACACGGCAAACTTCACTGCAACAAGTTATTTGAAGGAAAATTCATGTAAGTATCATGATCATAAATCATAATTACTATCCAGTTTTTACCTTATATAATTAGGTTTTTATCTTGTTGGATTTTGAGATTTAGAACACTTTCTGTTAATGCCATTCCATTTTCTCAGTTTGTCCATGGTCCTTATCAAGCTCGAATACTAATTCTAAGTTTAAGAAATTTAGTTCTTTTGATCCTAAATGCTCGATTACTTATTAATATATATTTCTTTGATCTTCTCAAATCTATTTGATCTTTTGCCATGCAGAAGCAAATATGGCATTTACAGGCATTGCTAAAGATAAACTCTCTGAAGAAAACTATGAGAATTGGAAGGAATGTCTGAAAAGCTATTTGATATCGGAAGGGCTTTGGGGCGTAGTGTCTGGAGAAGAACCTGAACCACGAAAAGTAATTGATCCACGCAAATATGATTTGTGGGTTAAAAAAAATGCCAAGGCATTGCATGCAATTCAAATCTCATGTGGAGCTGACACTACTGCCAAATTTGGGGGAAACGAATCAGCCAAATACCAGTGGGATCGCTTGGCGGAAAAGCGTCCAGCACCACTGCCAGAAAGTAGTGGCTTATTGCTCGAAGAAGGTAAATTCTGAACATTTCATTAATTACATTTCGAATATGCATAATATTATATATATTTTACATGAAGTCATGATTTAGGTCTTCAATGGGATTCACTTCATGTTGAAAAAAAAAAGTTGGATTATTAGGCTCGAGCGAAGATCAATTAGATTTTAGCTCAAATTAGCATTGTCGACTCTCTAAGACTTTAGATGCAGTGTTGGATTATATGATTAGGTATCGAATACGTGTATGTCATTTTTTTTAGTAATTTTTTATATTAATTTTGAAGATTTAATTATCATATCTTTTAAATTTAAATTTATATAAGAGAGTATTAAATTGCTTGGAATGAGTAGCTATGGCCAAAGATTCAAATATTGTTGGTCTAACGGTATTACGACTGTAGTTTCGCGCCAGTGGTCCCGTGGACTGTCATAATTAAATAAAAAATAAGTGTGATTAAAGTAAAAAAAAAAAAAACTAAAAAACGGAAAAGAAATCCTACAACCTACTGAAGAATTAATCTTAGTCAAATGTCCAAAAAAAATACTTATATATGATGTACTAACAGTGTATAAACTTTGTACACTATCAGTGCACAAAGAAATTGACACCTCATTAAGGAGCAAACTAAAAAAAACCAAACCCTTCTAAGTAAATTGAAAAAGATTTATTTGTGTTTATTTTAAAAAATCTGACATCTTTTTAGTTTGCTCATTAATGAGATGTCAACTTCTTATATATTGATAGTGTATAGAAACTATACATTGTCAATGCATCATATATAAACTAAAAAAAAAACTACAAAATGTTAGTAATATAAAAAAAAAGACAAATCAATATGAAAAATGGGTAGCAAAAAAGGAAAAGAAAAAATAAAAATGCAGAAATATAGTATAAAAATAAAAAGGGAAATCGACAATAGGCCTCTTTAATAGGGATGGCAATGGGTACCCTATAAACGGGTACCCGGTGCTACCCGACCCGTTTAAGTAGGATTAGGGTAGTGTATAATCGGGTTCGGGTAGGGTTCGGGTAGTGAAATTACTACCCGTCACGTATTAGGGTAGGGTTCGGGTAGTTACCTTAGGGAACCCGCTACCCGAACCCGATTATAAATAATAATTAATTAATACAATACTTATATTTTTTATATATCAATTATTTATTATTAATGTTTTATTTAATTAAATTAAATCATTATATATTATAATTATGATTTTTAACTTTAATTTATTTTTATGAGTTAAATTAAATTTATTAATATAATGTTTTAATTAAGTTATTCTAAAATTAATTTTAATTTTAAATTTAAAAATCAAACTTTGACTTAATAAACGGGTAGTTAAACGGGTTCGGGTAGTTAAACGGGTATTTATATTTTATAGGGTTAGGGTTCGGGTAGCATAAATAAAAATAATCGGGTAGTTAATCGGGTTAGGGTATTATTAAAGTTAATAGGGTTCGGGTTCGGGTATCCCAAATCTAGCGGGTACCCGACCCGTTTACATCCCTACTCTTTAAGAGAGGAAGCAACACTACTAACAAAAAATCACAAAGTGAGCGAGAGATAAAGGCTTTTTTTAGAGTTTCAAGTTAACGATTTTCTTGGTTTCTTCTAGTGTTTCGAGGCTAAAACTGGTAGAAGAAAAGGAAAAAAAAAAAAGGCAATGCCAGGTATTTTAGAATTTGTTTGGATGACAAGTGAAATTGATTCTAATAAGATTAAAAATAGCAGTGGAGATGAGATTGAGTACTCTAACGGTGAAATTAAAATCAATAGTGAGATATGTGTTTAGATGCAAACTTAGAAATGATAGTGAAGTGTAGTGGAAGAAAAAATGACATTAAATACATTAGATAAAAATTGTATATAATGAAATAAAGTTATTTTATATCAAACAATATTTTTGTTAACAAATAAAAAATTATTTTTATATTAATATAAATATTTAAAAATTATTTTGTATACTTATACATACCTTAATTTACTATATAATAATAAAATTTTAATATATTAAATTAAATTAATAAAATTATTTCTAACATTTTTAAATAAAAAAGTTGAAATAAAAATAATATTTTTTCAAAAATAATGTTAAAGATTAAAAAAAGCGCATTGGTCAATATGTAAACATCCCACTCCAATAGGATGTCTCCTACCGTGTCCCACCGGTGTGATCCAAATGGATGACACCAGAAGTGTGATATGATCCAAACGCAACCTTAGACAATGTAAAACGATAAAATAAATAAAATAAAATAAAATTAAAGAGCGGAGATCACAGGTAGTTTTGTAAATCTAAGATTTTTCCAGTTTTTAGGAAATCTATCAAGATAGTAAGAAATACAAAGTTGACAGTAATTTTTTGGTGATTTGTGAATGAACTTTGCTATTGATAGACGACGATCAATGACCAAGACGAAAATCAACATCCAAAAAGTAGGTAGAGATGGTTGGGGATGTCAACAGGGCTGGTACCCGTTAATTTTGAAGTACTTGAACTCAAACTTGATTATGTTTTAGAATACTCAAATCTGATTAACTATCCGAATATTTTGATTTTTACTATTCCAATGCTACCCATTTAATATAAGAGATACCAGTTAACTATCCAAATTCGATTAAATACTCGTTTATTAATTTAAAATTTAACTTTCAAATTTAAATTTAAAATCAATTTTAATGCATATTACTGGAAAAAATTAAATTAATAAATTTAAATTAACTCATAAAAATAAATTAATTTTAAAAATCATAATTAAAATACTTAATGAATTAATTCAATCAAGTATTATATTAAAAATAAATAATTTATAAATAAAAAAGTATATAATAATATTTTTAAAAAAATTATTTATATTTGGGTTCGAGTAGTGAGTTATCCTAAGATCACTACCTGAACCCTACTCGAATTCGTGACAAGTAGTAAAATTACTATCTTAACCTTAACTAAACTCGATTATTAAATACCTTAACCCTACTTAATTAGATCAGGTAATATAGGATATCCATTTACATCCCTAAATATGATGGTTAGCAAATTTATGTAGAGAGAGGGAAGAAAGTTTGTTTTAGAGAAAGGTAGGATGATTTTTGAGAGAGTGGAAGAAAAACTAATTTTTTCTATAATGGTAGCACAACGGAGAGTTTACGGATAAGTGGTAGGGATGAGTGGCAAATAGAGAGAGAAAGATTTTTAAAAAAAAGGAAAGAAATGAAAACGAATGACACACTTAATTAAGGGGTAAATTCCACCCATACTCCCAAACTTTTTATTTTGGTTTCACTTTAGTCCCTAACTTTTCAATTGTTTCATTTGAGTCCTAAACCTTTTTATATTTGTTTCATTCCTGTCATTCTATCAAATGCTTTATTAAAATTAACAGATTGTGTCCACATGGGATGACATCTAATTGCCTAAGTGAAATACCTCATGGCTATAAAAGTTTCATCTAAATCAACAATCTTTTCTTAAAAAAAAAATGTTAACTTTTTATGTTGGAAATTTATACAAATAAACAAACATGATCTCATGTTCAATCATCAAGAAAATATTAATTTAGAAGCATACCTAAATCCATTGAAATTGATTTATAGGATTAAGTAGTTTTCCACGTCTAAACTTTTGTTTTAAGAAAAACTGTATCTCACTTTTTGATGAAATATGAGAATGAGAATTGTGTTATTTTTAGACTAAGAACTATAACATATTTGTACTTGAAATATATTTTATTTTATTTTATTTTATTTTATCTCATTATAAAAATAAAATAAAATATTTGGTCTCTACATATTGCAAAGCCCATATTAAATGAGATGCCCTAAAGTCCAATAACTTAAACTTTATTTGATTACTTTTAAATAGACTAAACAAATTAGATAGCCTGTAATATACAATTAATTAATATATGTAGGCTCACTTAAATAATTCCCTAATAATCTCCCATTTAGGCCACATATGTCGCTTGATAATTGTACATTTTAAAATAACTTTATGAGCTCAAAATTTGATATTATCACAAAACAATATCTCTAAACAATCTAATCCATCATTTATACCAACATAGGATCAAAGCGATCTTCATTACATATATTTTGTAACTAGACTCACTAATGGTCACATATATTAGTATAATCAATGACATACATCAAGGATAGATGTGTAGTATGAAAATTACATGGAACGTGATCCCTTAATATGTTTATTTCCAACTAGACCTATTTTATAACTCAAAGAGTTATACAACTCACTTTCAAAACTTTATGCTCAACTGTAATTTGAAAGAATAGAACTTCACTTCAAAGTTTCAGTAATAACAACGATACTCACGTTTGATTAGAAAAATGTCTCAATAACAAATGAATATAAATAAACAAACTCCCACTATAGAAGCATATCATCAAGATGAACCACACCCATATGAGCCACATACTCATAAAACACCTTAGGTGGTACACCCTTAGTAAGCGGATCTACAATCATGGAGTTTGTACTGATATATTCAATAGATATATGAAGACTCTGAACTCTCTCCTTAACAACAATAAACTTAATGTCCATATACTTTGACTTCAACGAGTTTCTATTGTTCTTAGAATATAACTCTGCAGCTTTATTATCACAATAAATTTTCAATAGTCTCTTACTGCCATGGACAATACATAGCCCAGTAATAAAATTCCACAATCATATTGCTTGGTTCAATGCCTCATTGCAAGCTATAAACTCAGCTTTTATGGTGGAAGAAGCTATGAATAATTGCTTTACACTCTTTCAAGATACAACTTCGACTAACATGAAACCATAACCAGAAGTGGATCTTTTGCTATCAAGGTAACCGACAAAATCGAAATCTGAATACCTAATGATCTCTAAATGATCTAACCTCCTATATGTGAACATGTAATCTTTAGTTCTTTATAGATACTACACAACCCTCTTTACTGCTTTCTAATTATCCATTCTAGGTTTACTTAAATACTTGCTGAGCATTCCAACTATGTATGCGATATTCGAACGCGTACAAACTTGAGCATATATGAGACTCCCTACTACAGAAGCATAAAGAATCTTCTACATCTCTTGCTTTTAAATCTCATTTCTTGGGCATTGAATCAAATTGAATTTACCACCCTTAGCAATGGGCTTGTCTTGTGATACACAATTCTTCACGTCAAATCTACTAAGCACTTTATCAATATATGCCCTTTGTGATAAGCCAAGTATACCATGAGAACAATTTTGGTGAATCTGTATGCCTAACACAAAGGATGTATTCCCAAGATCTTTCATCTCAAAATTATTCGAAAGAAATCTCTTGGTTTCATGCAATAGGTCTATTTCATTACTTGCCAATAGGATATCATCGACATATAACACCAGAGGAATAAACTTGCTCTAACTGATCTTATGGTAAATAGATTAATCAACATTATTATCCTTAAAACTGAAAGAGGTGATCACTTAATCAAATTTCCAATATCATTAAAGGAGTGCTTGCTTTAAACCATAGATGAATTTCTTTAATTTGCATGTTAGATGTTTCAATTCATCTGACACAAAATTTTCTAGTTGCACCATATAAATTGTTTCTTCAATATCATTATTGAGAAATGTTGTCTTTACATCCATTTAATGTTACTGTAAATCATAATGAGCTATAAGTGTCATAATGATTCTAAAAGAGTCTTTCGATGAAACTGAAGAGAAAGTCTCTTTATAATAAATGCCTTCCTTTTAAGTGAAACCTTTGGTAACTAGACATGTTTTATATCTTTTGACATTGCCTTTTGAATCCTGCTTCGTTTTGAAAATTCATTTAAAACCAATTTGTTTCAATCCTTTAGGTAATTCGACAAGATCCCAAACGTCATTATGTTCCATTGATTTCATCCATCTTTCATGGCCTTTATCCATTTATAAGAGTGAACACTTTGTTTGGTCTGACCAAAAGATTTTGGATCATCTTTCAATCCTATATCAAACTCGTCTTTTTAGAGATATACAATTTAATCATCTGAAATCATCGATCTCCTTTCCTTAAAGGATCTCATTAATGGCGCTTCCAATTAAGGTTGTTGTTGCTCCTCTAGTTGAAAAAGAGCAAGTTTTTCAATATGAGTAAAAGGTAACCCAGGAGTTTCTTGATAATAGATTTGCATCTTGAATAATGTCAGACAATTATCTGATCATTTTCAATAGCTACTGTAGGAACAGTAACATGTTCTTCCTTAAAAACAAGTTCCTGAGTTTGGCACTCCTATCATATTCAACATCCTCAATCAACTTGTCATTTCTCATTTTGAAAAAGGATCTATTTAAGGGATTATGAAACTTGAAGCCCCCTAATCTCTTTGAGTATCAAACAAAGTAGCAGCTTATTGTTCTTGAGTCCAATTTCCTTTTATTAGGCTTGTAAGGCCTCGTCTTAGTTGAACAACCCCAGATGTGTAAACACTTAATACTAGGCTTTTTTCCTGCTTATAACTTGTGTGGGGTTTTGGCTACTACTTTGCTTGGAACTCGATTAAAAATAGACATTACAATCTTTAACGCTTCTTCCTAAAGCGACTCTAGCAAAGATGAATGATTTATCATACTTCTGACCATATCCTTTAGGGTCCGATTTCGTCTCTCAGCTACACCATTTTGACTTGGAGTCCCTGGCATGGTGTATTGAGGAATAATGCCACATTTTGCTAAAAACCTTGCAAAAGGTCCTAGACATTGTTCACCTAATCCATCATATTGCCATAATATTCACCGCCACGGTCAGATTTAACGGCTTTAAGCTGATTTTCAACTTCAGCTTTATAGGTCATGAAAACGTTTAATGATTGAGACTTCCCATGAATCAAGTATAGGTAACCATCACGAAAATAATATAATGTTGTTAACCATTTCAATAAGCTGTAGGGAATAGACCACAAATATCAGTATGAATTAAATCAAGACATTTGAACTCTTGTTAGCACTGGTTTTCTTGATATTTATTTGTTTTCTCTTAATACACTCAACACAGATTTTGAAATCTGAAAAATCAGGGGAATCGAGAATTCCTTCTAACACAAGCCTCCTCATTCTTTGTTCAAAAATATGTGCTAAATGTCTGTGTCATAACATGAAAGAATTCTCATCATTTAATTTGTGTTTTGTACCACAATTACGTATGCAAAGATTCATTAATGTGAGAGGCATGAAGGTCCAATTTTTATAGATTATCAATTAAAAAACCTGTACCAATAAAATTTAAATACCGAAAAAGACTAGATTTTCCATTTCCAAATAAATAAAAATATCCTGATTTGTCCAAATAAGAAATAAAAGTTAAATTCCATCTAAAAGACAGCACATAAAAAGTCTCATTCAAACCTAAATAATAACCAGATTCTAACTTTAATCTAAATAAACTAATAGCCTCAACAGGAGCCCTTTCGCCATTTCTTATATGGATGAATCTTTTAACATCAGTTGGCTTTCTACTCCTTAGAAAGCCTTGCATGGTCTCACTTATGTGAGTAGTTGCACCTATATCTATACACCAAGTGTGATTTGGTACTAAAGCCATATTAACTTTAGAACAAACAAAGTTGAGAAGTTTACTCTTTTTGGCAAGCCATTGTGCATACTTAGAATAGTCCTTCTTCATATGACCATAATCACAACTAAAGAAATAGGTGATTATCTTATCTTGTTTCTGTTGCCCTTTAGGCTGTGAAGTTCCAGTGTTTGTAATACCTTTTCTTGTATTGTTCCTTTTCCTCTTTCTGTTGGAAGCATTGTCATTGGAAGAAGATGCTAAGTGAACATTTTCTATCTTATCTTGTTTCAACTTCTCTTCCTGTTGCACACACTAGGCAATAAGCTCATTAAGAGTCCATTTCTCCTTTTGAGTACCATAAATTATCTTAAAAGGATTGAATTGTGCAGGAAGAGATATTAAGACCAAGTGCATGAGAATGTTCTTAGACAGCTCTAACTTTAGTACCTTTAGTCTTGTAACAAGATTAGACATTTTCATAATATACTCCCTTATGTTTCCTTTACCATTATACCTCATTGAAACAAGTTTAGACAGGATGGTGCTCAATATGCAATTTACTGTAGGAAACTCTTAGCATTTTCTTCTATAAGCATTATGCCCCTGATGGCATCCGAAATTGAGTGTTTTATGATCATCAAACTCATGTAGTTTGAATGCTCCCATTTTTCATAAAGTGTCCTTTCCATAACTGTACTATTATCAGTAGGAGTGGGAGATTTTTTAGATCTAATCACATAGTCTACATCCATACATCCAAGCAAGTGATGTGCTCCTTCCAATTCTTAAAGTTAGTGCCCTTAACACTGGAATATTGTTCAAATTGATAGATATAGAAGAAGTATTTATTGAAAGCAAATAATAATAATAATAATAATAATAATAATAATAATAATAATAATAATTAACAAACAATAATTTTGGGCTATACAAGATACCAAACACAACAATTGAATTTAGTCTTTGATAGAAATATCAATTTATAAGCAGTGCTCTTAACCTTGATCAGTAAATATGGATAACCAAATCCTACCAACAACACGCATTTATTTGGACCAACATCTTGTATGCATGGAAAAAATTATTTTATTACATATTTGTTACCTTATATGTATATAATCCGGCTAAAAAATAATCTTTGGGCCAATTAATTTATGCATGGATCAAAAACACAATCATCTAAATTTTTCAATGACAACCTTAATTTCCAAAAAATTAAATAAACATTAAAGAGGTCACTTTTTTGGCATTTATATCAATTTAATTTATTTTGAACTTTATTTTTCACAAAATATGCACATGCCTAAACATTGAGAGTATACAAATTTATTCATATTACTATCGAGAGTGAGTATTGCCAATCAACTTAGAATATCATGAAACATATTATTATGAAATAAAATGTCAAAAAATATGTGCATAATACATCAAATTACTGAAATTATCTTAAATATTAAATAATAAATATTTAGCGATTTCAATAAATTCAAGAAAAATCACCAAAAACTATATAAAAAAAAATTTAGGCTAGACTGCAAAACACAATGGCCAAATGGCCACCAAAAGTCGCCACACGTGTGAGGACTGTCGTAGTACCCACTTTGTGGGCCAAGGATCCACCCTAGTAGATAACCTCACTTACACGTACGGTCTGCTTTGAGTACCCACAAGCCTTTCATGGTTTTCTTTCGCATCCGGAGGCTTGAACCCTCGTCTACCGTGAGATGTCAAGCCTCCTAACCAATTGTCCTATATCTAAAAGATGAAGCAAATTCTGATTGTAACAAATGAAATCATAGTAAAATAGAACAACAACCAACAAGCAGAGAACTATGTGCGCCACCGACAAGAGAAGAGAAGACCGGCGTAGGAGATACTGATGATAGAAAAGACAGAAATAGTTGGGAGAGATGTGCACAACACTAGCATGTGGCACTGTGAGGGCTCGGTTTTGCAGTGGGGGTGGGGAGAGGGTAATTTTGGATTGTTAATTTTTTACAAGGCTGCAAAGTTACTTTGCATGGGCAGGGGGCTGCAGTCAGATTGCAGCTTCTGGAGGTAATCTGATTGCCGCGGCAAAGTTACTTTGCAGCTTGTTTTATCAACCAAACGGTGTGAAGAGATTACACCCATTTAAATTGCAGTGTAAAGTCTTTACTGATACCAAACGGCCCCTAATACTAGACTTGACAATTCATGTTAATAATTCGTTTTCGTGTCATGTAAAATCGTGTTCGTATTGTGTAAAACACGAAAATTTCGTGTCGACACGAAAAAAAATTCAAAATGTTATTTTTAGCTTTTACTATATTCATATATTAATTTTACTTAATTTTAACCCCGTATCATCTCGTGTCATTTATTCGTATCGTGTTCGTGTCATGTATTCGTGTCATATCTGAGATTGCCAGGTCTACCTAATACCCATGTAGAATTGTTTTAAATACCACCTGATTCACAACAATTACTTGAGTTTGCATATCATTCACCAACATCTGAGCTGCTTCATCTGCCCCGTCTTGCAGAGACCATTTAAAGCCAAATAAACATGTGCATTCGGAATAAGGTTCTCAGTCAACTTATCTAACAAAGCAAAGGCTCTCTCAATATTCCCTCTTCTACATTGCCAACTAATCATAGAAGTGTAAAGATGAATATATTCTATAAAAAATGTGTAAATATGAATGTCCATTTTCACCGTTATCTCATCATAGGCAGGCTCTGTTTGCACAGTAATTAGAGGATATAAAGTAAGAAAACTCTTTTAGTGAAAAAATGTTACACTAAACAAGCTAGTTGGTTACAAAAACATAAAAATGTCATAACATTCACTGCAGCCATCGAGTTTCTCGTGTTGATTTTTTTTTTTAATTTAAAAAACATAGCATCCTTTCTCTTTTGATTTATTAGTTTTAAAACTTAAACACATCTAAGTGGAACTTTTTCTTTTAAAAGAGTTCCACGTAGGCAATTAAGTGTCATCCTATGCGAACACAATCTGTTAGTTTTAACAAAGCATTCGATAGAAGGACCACAATGAAACTAACTGAGAAAAGTTTGAGATTCAAATGAAACAATTGAGAGGTTAGGGATCAAAGTGAAACCAAAATAAAAAGTTTAGGATTATAGATAAAATTTATCCGCGTAATGGACATGCAAATATAAGCAAATCATAGTTGAGGTTAACTTGAGAGGTTGAAAATAATGTTACATGTTGGCTGGGTAGAAAGTGGAGTAGTTATTGATCATGTATAGATTAAGATTTTAGCTGCTTGGATTATTTTTCTTATTTTTGCCATTTTAATTAAGGCTAATTTGAATAGATGATGAGATTGATTCCGATAAACTTAAATTAAAAAAACCCAATAAATAAGGGTAATTTTAACAAAATAATAAAAAAAATAAAAACTAATAAAAAGATAATTCTATTCTTCCACCAATTATATCTTATTATTTGAATCTCACGGTGCGATCCAAGCAGTCTCTTAATAAGCGAATATGGGATGGCAGCATTTCCTGTAGGTGTTGGTAATGATGTAACTAATTCATAATAGTACTGAATTTCATAATATAAATAAATATATAAATAAATAAATAAAGAAATATTATATATGAGAGTGAAGTAACGTGACATTGATTTTAGGTTTGGACTTGCTCTAGTAGCTGACAAAGAAATACTTGTATTGCAGAGGAATCAAATTTCATCCAGTATGATGCCCTATACAAGGCAATTGAAAAAGGTGATTTGGAGAAAGTAAAAATGTTCCTTGATATCAAGCCTGAAGCCGTGAGAGAAAAGATTACATTGAAAGATGACACTGCCCTCCACGTCGCGGTTCTCGCCGGAAAAGAGGAGATAGTGATGGAACTGGTGAGAAGGATGGACGAAGATGACTTGGAGCTCAAGAACAACTTGGGAGAGACGGCCTTTTCCATTGCTACGATCAACGAAGCCAAGGAGATGGTGACCGCCATGGTGGAAAAAAATAGCAACTTGCTCACGGTGAGGAATGCCTATGGGGCGATCCCTGTTGTTGCGGCTTCGTTGTTTAGTGCAAAGGAGATGGTGCGCTATCTTTACTTCATGACTCCAAAGGATACACTGAAACCGGAAAATGATGATCGAAGTGGTGCCACACTTCTTAACTCGCTCATTGCTGATGGGATTTTTGGTGAGTTATTACAGTAGCATACCTCTAAATTAATTTTTTTTTAAATTAATAACTTCTCTAAATTAATAAAAACTCTTGGTTTTGACTGATTAATATAAAAAAATTAACAATTCCTCTATCATTAATAATTAATAATTTTGTTTTAAAACTCAATGTAAAATTTCAATTCCAATTATCGTATAAATTAATAATTTGATAAAAAATACAAAATATATTACATAAAATTCAAGAACTAAAAAGCATTTCAAAACATTAATTTATAAAGGACTACCATATTTAAAATTTTTATTTTAAGAACTAAAAAAGTATAAAATATATTAACAAAGTATTTGCAATGGGATTTTTATGAAAATTAAAGATTATAAAATTATTAGGGAGGTTCAAAGAATGTGAAAATTAAACAGATACGTTTTTTAAAGCAATAACAATTTAAAAGATAAAACTCTTTAAATTAATAATTCTTCTAAATTTAATACTCAATTATGGATCTTAAAAATATTAATTTAAAGAGATTGTGCTGTAAATATATGTCTCCTATTTGGATAGTTGAAGAAAATCTTGCTTTTTTACTTATTTACTTTACCATTTTATTGTGATTGAAAATTACAAAAGAATAGAGTCAATTTTCCAAAATTATAAAAACAATAAGAAAGTCAAAGTAATGACTTTTCTGATTTTGAAAGTAAGGATCTCGAGTTCATTTCTAGGAGAGAGAAACATAAGCCAATCATTTAATCAAATGTTTTAGTGCAAAATGCAGTAATATATTTTATGATTAGTTAATTAATTAGTGACATATCGTTACATTGGATATAGATGAAATGTTCAACACCAAAAACTTCTTTTTTTAACGTAGGATAACACATTGTAAATAGTTCATTTGTATCGTGTGTATGTATAGACTACAGCGTAGAGGATAACATATTTTTTACATAACATATTAACTTGATTAAAACAGTAGTTAGTATTTATAGTCTAATTAATTATGCGAGAAATGTAGTTTAAGACATAGTACTGGTTGACCTCTCAAGTTCAAACTAAATCTTTAGTTTTAAAGCATTTAACATTATACAGAGTACTCTTAGGTCCCGCTTGCTGGGAATGATAGAAATGGATAAAGTTGAAAATATTGGTTTTTTGTTTTTGAAATAAAAGATGAAAATATTGTTAATATAATTTTTTTTGGTTAGAGTTAATATAATTATTAAGTTACGAATAAAGAAAGTAGTTATAAAGTATAATCATTAGGTGAATGTTTGAGTTAGCTTGTGGAAGAGCTTATCTAATACAAAAGTAGAAGGCATGTTTTTGGCTCTCAAAATTTTATATTTTTTATTTTATGTGAAAAACAAATTTTAATTTTTTGATAAAGTTATAAATTAAAATATTTTTCAAGAAGTAATAATTTTAATAATATTTATTTAATGAAAATATTTCCATTTACTTTATTTTTCTATAATTCACAAAATTATAAAGTGGATTATAATATTTTACATTAATTTATTTATTTTGTGTAATTTCTATATTTATTTAATTTTTTATTTTAATTAGAAAAGAATTTTATTTTACTTATTTGTTTCACTTAAAAGCTTGTGATTTAATTTAATATAGTTTATTATTTTATTTTCACATTTATTAAGAATATACAAAAACTTTATTAAATAGTTTCAATACTCTACAGTACTTTTTTATTAAGTTTATCAAATACTAATTTAACTTCTTTTAAAAGTATTTTTAAAAAATCTTTGCTCGAACATCAACTTTTTATAAAAGCTCTAGTAGGACCAAATAGACCCTTAGTTGTTTTAACAACTTTTCCATCTTCCTCTGTTTCTATTTTTTCTATTAAACAAAGCATTAGGAGAAAAATCTTTAATTTTAAAGAAATTTACATTAAATTTTAATAATTTTAAAAAATTGATAATCAATAACTTTTTTACATTGAAATTGAAGTACAATTGTTTTGATTCATAGAAAAAAACTAAAGGGTGAAGATGCTAAGAAAAAAGAAAATAACATATCTCTAAATAAAATTAACATAATTTAAAAAGATTTAATATCTTTTGAAATCTTAAACAAAGAGTGCTTAAGGCGAAATTGGTTATTTAGTTACTATGATTCAATATTGAATATTGTTGTTATACTTTAATTTTATTTAATTTTGTTATTATATTTTTAATTTTATTAATTGTTGGATATATTCTATTGATGCAAACGGATTTTTTTTTAATTAAATTTCCTTACTTGAAGCTTAGATGTCAAATGCCTAATTAACCTTCAAAGACAAGAAAAGAGCCAGTATAAACCATAAATTTTTTACTTTACTTTCAATTTCATTGATTTTTTAACAAAAAAATGGAATAACAAAAATTTAAAAAAAAATTGGAATAATTCATAAAATATTTTGTTAATGTAAAAGAAAAATTTTCCATCAATTTTCTTCGCTTTATGTTAAAAAAATTAACTCTGAAATTAGAATGACAAAATTCAAAACTAAAACGATATTGAAGTCCTTAAACTTTCATTTAAGATATCAAACAAATCCCTTATGCCTCAATCATTTGATGGTTTTTAAGCATCCTTTAACTTCTTTTGAATATAATTTAAATTAATTTAACCAAGTTGATTTGGTAAAGATGAATGTAAGATCATTACTAGATATCCTTAAAAAAAAAATGAGATGTCATTATTTTATTGATGTCTAAAATAATTATTATATATCTTTAAAAAATATATAAAATGTCATTATTTTATTGATGTCTAAGGTAATTATTATATATCTTTAAAAAAGTACAAGATGTCAATATTTTATTGATGTCTAAAACACTCATATTTTAAGTAGATTTGGTAATTTTAGATACGACACTGTGATACACCATGAAAACAATACGAATAAAAAACATGAAATTGACATGGGTTAAAATTAAGTAAAAATCATATATGAATAGGCTAAATACTAAAAATAAGGTTTTCGATTTTTCTTGTTGACACAAATTTTAATATAAAATTTTCGTGTTTTACACGACACGAACACAATTTGACATGACACGAAAATGAATTATAAACATGAATTGCCATGTCTAATTTTAAGAACATTCTAATATAAATTAATCTATGTAGTTTAGTGCTATTTTCATCCTTAGAGCAATTTTCTATTATCCAAAACTTATATTTAGCAACTACATTCCAAGATTACTGTTAGTGCATTTTTTTAAAATTTAATAGCGGGGAGCGAAAATATGAATTTAATACTTTCATTTTATAGAGGTAATGTGGTTATGACTGAAGTAATCCAAGAATTTAATATTTATACTAGGCAATATCAAAGCACCGTCACACTAAAATTTGGGATAACACTAAAGCAAATTAACTTTTGAATTTTATAAAATCTAAAACTAAACTCTTAATCTTTATTTTTATTGCATAGAACTAAGACTCTAATTTTTTTCATTTGACTGAAATTATATCCATTAAATCTTGAAAATCAATGAATAAAATGCAATTATCATAGTTATTACAACAATGCTTTTTTTTTCTTGTATTTATCATCATAAATGTAGTATAAACATATCCTGTAATTACATCAGCCAACTAATGCTAAGGTTCTGATTATAGTTAAATATCAAATCAGAAAATTTTATAATAACTTTAATTTAATGTAATAAAAGGTTAAAGGCTGATTTTCCTTTTGAAAACGTATTAAGTTAAGCAACAGTTTTTATTACAATTTATAACATAGTGAGGGATTAATTATGGTTTATGTGTTTTTTCCTGTTGCCACAGATTTAGCCTTAGAATTGCTGAAAAAATATCCAAAACTTGGGGTTACGGAGGATATAAACAGAAATTTCGCCATTAAGTTGCTGGCCCATAAACCATCAGCATTCTTGAGTGGAAAGAGTTTCGTATTTTGGAAACGCTGGATCTACGACTCATGTAAGTATACACACATGATACTTTCTAAATCCTTTCCTTTCAACTAGCTAAAGCTCCGTATTTTCTTTCTATTTACAATTACACGTTCGGTTGGTTCATGTGTAAACAATAAAGATGGTGGGGCTTCAAGTTCGATTAAGTTGAAAGGATCTCTGTCGACATGTTAACTTTTGTCGAGTCTCATAACAACTAGACATGTGCAAGGTTCAGGGCTTGTAAAGCACGAATTGTCAAATCCACTTAAAGTTGTAAAACTGGTTAGATTTCGATTCAGCTAGTATAAATTTTTAGTCTTGTCGAGCTATTCTTCTTCTTCGTGTCCGTTTAGATTCAAAAGAGCAAGACAAAAGCCCATCTCATCGCACGTGCATTTGAATTAATTACACTGCAGTGCGAAATGTTAAGGTCCCCTCCATTCCCTCTCTAGTGGGGGACAAGAAAGAAAGGGTCGAATCCAGAAATTGGACTCTTGTCAGAGGGTAAAATCCCTTCCACCCCTTATTTTTAATTTTTTTTACCTTTTTGTTAATTTTTATTTATAATAACTTTTAAATATATTTTATTTTTAAAATAGCAAATTATGTTAAAAATAATTTCTAAATATTTAATAATAAAAATATTAATTAAATTAATATATTTTTATTTAAAAAATTTTATTAATTTTTTATTATAAAATATATTATACATTTTATTCTAATGTCTGTAATGGCCATTTTCTCTTTTCATTGAATTCATCTCATTGCGGCCACTGCGATTGCATCCAAATACATATCACCATTACATTATCTAATTTTACTGCTATAGTAATTAATCTCATTATTTATCTAAGCTAGCCCTTCATCAATTATCAATATTTATTATGATGATTTAAGAAAGATGAAGAATGGGAAGAGAAGGTTTCAACACCTTTCCACTGATTAGAAGATTACAATATGTAGACTTGATATATTAGATAGAAAAAGAAAGTAATAAAAAAAAGAAAAAAAATATTTTCTACATCAATTAGTTTCATAAAGAATGAACCATCTTAAAATAGAATATTCATAGCCAAATATAGACTATACAACTCATTTACAACTTAGAAACCATTGACTTTGAATTTTCCTTAATATGCTCCCTCAACATGGTGGTTAGTTGAACAACACCAATCTTGACTTGTAAGGAATGCAACCTTTGATGACAAAGAGGCTTTTTAAGAGCATCTGCTAACTAATCTTAGAGGAAGCATGAGAAACTCAAAGGTCTTACTTTATACCTTATCATGATCAAAGTGAAATCTATGGAAACATGTTCATGTGGGAGTGAAAGATAGGATTTGTACATAGATAAGTGGCACCAATATTTTCACAATAAACAATTGGAACAGTAGGCAAGTGAACTCTGTGTTCAAATAACAAAGGCTGAAGCAAAGTCATTTCTACATTAATTAAGGCCACTGCCTCATATTCAGCTTTGGTAGATGATCTAACAATCGATCGCTTCATCAAAATCCAAAAGATGGCATTGTACACGACAAGAGAGCTAGTGGAGGTGCAACTATTAATGTTACTAGCCTAATCTACATCAGAGAAACCATCAACAACAAAGGAGATTGGTGGTGAAGAAATAGACCATGTGTAGTAGTACCATGAGGTATCAAAATAAACGTTTAATGACAAACCTATGTTGAGAGGTGGAACGATGCATAAGATGAGCAATTTGTTGACAGTGAAAGAAATATTTGATCTTGCTAATGACAGGTGTTGTAGTCCACTGATAGTTTATTGATATTCCATTGTATTAGTAAGAGAAATACCATCATGGAAAGTGAGTACATTGTTTAGTGACATAGGTGTATGAACGTCATTAACATCAAGAATCTTCGTCTTTTCCAAGAGGACATGAATATATTTTTACTAAAATAGGAGAATTTCGGTTGAGCTAGGAATCACCTCCACACTTCAAAAATAAGAAAAGGCATTGAGATCCTTGATTGAAAACTTGGTTGCAAGTTGTGTCGTGAATTGCTAAGAATAGTGTCATCATTTCCTATTAGAATCAAGTCATCTACAAACACTAAAAGATACATTGCCAAATGTTGTTGTCAAAAGATAAAGAGAAAGGTGCTTGACTTTGAATAAATAAACAGAGAGTAAAAGTTGATGAAGTTTATGATACCAAGCTTAGGGTGCTTATTTAAGCCCACAAAGAGCTTTCTAAAGATGACAAACATGATTTGGATAGGTATTATCAACAAAGATTGAAGGTTAACACATGTAGAAGTTTTCGATCAAAGGGCTGTGGAGAAATGGATTGTTGATGTCTAACTGGTTAGGAGACCATCTTAGGGATAAGGCTAGATAAAGGACAATGTGAATGGTTGTCATTTTGATGATTGGACTAAAAGTCTTGGGAAAGTCAATGCTTGGTCATTGGTGAAACCATTTTGCTATCAAGTAGGCTTTATAACATGCAATAAAATAGTTTGGATTCCTTTTGATTTGAAAGATCCATTTTCATCCCACAAAGTTTTAAGATGGATGTGAAGGGACTAAATTTTAAGTGCCATTGCAAAGGAATGCATTGAGTGATGGTGATAGGTTCACCAGGAATACTCATTAAGGAGGGTGGTTAAACTAAGTCTTTGGATAGTGTGTATATATTTTTGCTCTTCAAAGAGTTTTCAAATGATGGTTACATTGTTAGATTGATTTTTAGCATTCGGTTGATGAGATATAATGCAATACTAGTGGCGTAAGGGCAAACATTTAGAGGTATGTATTTATGATGGAGAAGTGTTAATCTAGTTTCTACTATGTGACAATAACGACATTCCAAGAATCCATTGTGTTTTAGGGTGTGTAGTAGACTTGCAATATGGAAAATGCCATTAGTTGCAAGAAAAAATTTAAATGGGAGATACTCATCGTTGTTATTAATATAAAGTGTGACAATGAAATGTTTAAAGAAAATTTCCACCATCAATTTGAAGAGTATAGAAATATGATGAACATCAAATTTTTTTTCTTGAGATAGTATTAGTAGATGTAACAAGTGTAATGATTAACAAATATCATTCCATTTGTAGCCATTAGTAGAGGTCCAAACATCATAATATAACAATTCTAAAGGATAAAAACTTGTGAAGGATGTTGATGAAATGAGTAGTTTATGAGTTTTTATTGCATTAACACGAATTATAGGAAAATTAAGAAGAAATAGAATGGGACATAAGATATATTTTTATTCGAAATTAAATAACTTAAAAGGGTAGGTGACAAGTGACCTAAACGATGATCCCATTGGTTGATAGGAACTTTGATAAAGGAAAAAGCAATGATTAGCCTAGTTGATGGCAATGGGTAGACCACTTGTAAATGCAACCTTTGTAGCTTTTTGCAAAAGTATTCTCCCCGTGTGAAGGCCCTTCATAAAAAAATTTTTGTGAGAATTAAATAGAAACATTACTGGTGAAGCATAATTGAAAAACAAAAATTAAATTTTGTTTCATGGCAAGAACAAAAGGAACATTATTTAAATAAAAGACTTAGAAGGGGAATAAAGGATTATAGAAATAGTGTGGGTGATTGGAAGACCAGTACCATCTTTGATCATGATGTTATCTGGAGTGATGCAATTAATACGACAAATCAAGTTTTGCAAATTGGTAGTGACATGATTAAAGGCTCTAGAGTCCAACAGCCATTTAGCTGTGGATGGTGCAACAGGGTGGCAATTGGCTTATGGAGGATTGGAAGATGAATTATTTGTCTATGGGGGACTATTTCAAGGCATGTATTTCTAAGTGAAGCATCATTTGGCAAAATGTCCCTAGGTGCCACAAAGTTGACATTTACTAAGATAAGGTCGTAAAGACTAATTTTGAGAATTTGAACGTGGTGAATTGTGTTTGGTGGCTAAGGTTTTGGAAAACGATTGACAGCTTTGATTATGAATGGGCAACTGATATAGGTGGTTGTAATGAACATTTTTTTAATGGAGAAAAGAGGTTTTAAGGGCAAGATTGGCGGAGCCAGGCATGTTGGTAAAGTTTCTGCACTTCATGCTTAATGAGTGCTCTATAGTTAATGAGTTTTTCATGTAACTCATCAAATTAATTGGAGTTTCATGGCCATACATGGTGAAGCAAAGGTCCTTATAGCCATCAAATCCAACTAAAATTTTTAACACAATATCCTTGTCGCATGTTGAACATGGTGAGTTCATAGGCAATAACCTTGATTTGTTAGATGTATTTGATAACATATTGAGTACCCATTTGAAGAAGTCAGAGATTTTCCTTCGATTGTTTTAGGCGTCCCCCATAGGGCTTAGCATAAATGTGGCCAAAACGGTTCAAGCCTTTCGTGGTTTTTTTTTTTTGCAAAAGTAATAAAAGGCACAATGTTTTGAGAGATAAACCCAGCTATTGCAGTTAAGATTAAGTTATCTTGACAAACCAAAAGAGAATAACCAAGATAAACATAAGTGAAGGCCAGGATCGTGAACTATTAATAAATATCACAATATCAGCCTAAGAGGATAGCATGAAAGCGGAAACTTTGATATGTATTGTTGAAGGGGGAGAGTTTAACAAAGATTCACGCAGTTGATTAAGTAAAAGGATAATGTGTTTTCAATAGATATAATGATTGATTCATAATTGAGAATATGCGAGAGAGTTGGGCTTATTTTGAGTGTTGGAAGGAGTTGTTGGGGTGCTAGCCATTTTAAAGGATTAAGTTGAACTCATTAGAGTCTTACAGAAACTTTAGTACCATATGATGATTTGAGAAAGATGAAGAAAATGAAGAGAAGGTTTGTGACGCCTTTTTATTGATTAAGAGATTACAATATATAGATTTAATAAATTAGATAGAAAAAAAGAAGTACTCAAAAGAAAAAAAACATTTTTTGTATCAATTAGTTTTCTACAGAAAGAAATATTCTAAAATAAAATATTACACCCAAATGTAGACTATACGACTCATTTATGGCTTAGGAACATTGACTTTGGGTTTTCTTTAATATTTGTATGTTTTTGTAAGAAATAGAAAGCATATCAACAAGTGTAATCCATGAATATATATGTGTGTGTATCTGTGTGTGTTCATAGTATTATTCAAGCTTATCAAACTACCATTTAATTATCATATATATATATATATTATACTTGTTGAAAAAAGTGGTGAGCTAATGAAAATGGTTTTGCAGGTATAAAGATATCAAAAATAGAATTAGAAGATGATAAAATAACCCATCGCAAACCAATAGGTGATGAAGAGAGCATTACAAGTCACCATCCAGGCCCAAGTGATAGTATGTTGAAATATACAGTTAATATCTCATACAATTGAAAAATTTTCCCCAATTTTGAAAACTAAATTTGACTTTTTTCTTGCAGTGGGTAGTTCATTCATCAAATTTGTTTGGAAGCTCATAAATTGGCTGAGTATGCAACATCTCCTTTAAGAAAAGTTTTGCACATTGTTGTTGCTTTTGCTCATTTTACTAATACTTGCATTATAATTTTTTTCAATTTGCAGTCCCTGAATTTAAGCACGTTCATGATGCAAAGTTAAAACATGAACAAGCCGTGGAGCTCCTAAGATACATATTTAAGGAGATACCAAGGCTAAGTAACAAGCAATTGGAAATAATTGGATTGGATACAGCAATATATGATGCTATCAAGCATGGCATGATTGAATTTATTGATGAAGTAATAGAACTTTATCCTGAAATCATATGGAGGAAAGATAAAAAAGGTCGAACTCTTTTTGCAAATGCAATTGTTTTACGACAAGAAAAGATCTTTAACCATGTTTTCAAACTGGGTGCAAAGCGGCTTATAACATTACTTCGACATGATAATTTTCGTAACAATTTTTTACACTTAGCTGCCAAGTTGTCCCCTCCTTCTCGACTTGATCGTATCTCTGGAGCTGCTCTACAAATGCAAAGGGAGTTACAATGGTTTGAGGTGATATATTATATACAATTGAATTCTTTCTAAAACTTGTTTTATTTAGTTATTATCTTATAATTTCTATGATGGAATTTTTAAACTCTACAAATATTTGTTTAAATTTATATATTGTGTCCTTATAACTAGATATGTTAACTTATAATTTTTACTTACAATGACATAGGCACCTACGTGATATTTATTTAAATCTACTTATGAAGTTTAAAATTTTCGATGATGATATATATAATATTACTATTTCATACCATGTATATATATGCTTATATTTCAAATGAATTCAAAATCGATAAAAAAAGTTTTATGATTAATGTTGATTAGGAGATGAGGCAGATTCTACCCCCAAAATTTGAGGAAGAATACAACGAAAACAATAGAACTCCAGCATCATTATTTTCTCATGAGCACAAGGAATTGATTAAAGAAGGGGAGAAATGGATGAAGAACAATGCGGCATCTTGCATGGTAGTAGCTACTCTTATCGCTGCAGTCATGTTCACATCAGCTTTCACAGTTCCAGGGGGTAACGATGAAAAAACAGGCTCCCCAATTTTCCTAAGATCAAATGCATTTTTGGTTTTTGTCATTACAAATTCTCTTTCCCTTTTCTCTTCTTCCACTTCTGTGTTGGTTTTCTTAGGAATTTTGACATCCCACTATGCAGAGAAAGATTTCCTTCATTCCTTACCTACAAAATCTATACTTGGTCTTTTTACTCTTTTCTTTTCTATAGTAACCATGATGATAGCCTTTGCCTCTGCCATTTTCATTACCCTCCAGAAACGATTGGCTTGGGTTTCAATCCCAGTCATCATTCTTTCAACCATTCCAATTGCTTTCTTTACATTGTTACAGTTTCCTCTTTTGATTGAAATGTTGGTTTCTACATATTGTTATCGCATCTTTACCAAGTCGAAACTTAAATAGCTTAGCAAATTGTATTAATCCTCTAGCTTTTGTAATTTGATTGAGATATTACTCGGCTGTTTGCTTTAATTCTTCCTCTACATTGTAATAGTTTGCTCTTTTGATTAAAATGTTGGTTTCTACATATTATTGTTGCATTTTCAGCAAGCTGAAACTTAAATAACTTAGCAAATTGTGGGCTACTCTGAGGAACTGTTGGATTTGAGGTGTTGGACAAATAAGAGGGAGATATGGTTACAATGACTAAAATGTCAAGGGAATGAATGGTATATGGTGACCATTATCAAAATGTGCTATTTGTGGGATAAGGAAGACTTAATTGTAGGTGTAAAATTGGACAAATGGATTCGACGAAAGGTCACTTGATGGGAAAGGAAGATACAATGAGACTCCAGATCAAAGAATTAGGCACTTGTGTTAAGAAATAACTAAGGAAAATGTGTAGTTAAGAGTGTCGATCAAGCTTTTGGGAACCATATGGCCAAAGCCAAGGGTAACAAAGACACCTAAAAACCTTTAATTCTAGATAATTTGGTTTGTGCTCAAAGAGTTTTTCAAATGATGATTACATCGTCAAATTGATTTTAGCATTCAATTGATGAGATATAGTGCAATACCAATGGCATAAGGCTAAACGTTTAGAGGTATATGTTTATGATGAAGAAGTGTTAATCTAGTTTCTACTATGTTATAATGACAATGTTCTAAGAATCCATTGTATTCTAGGGTGTGTAGTATAGTCGTAATATGGAAAATGCCATTAGTTGCATAAAAAGATTTGAGTGAGAGATACTCGTAGTTGTTATTAATATAAAGTGTGACAATAGAATGTTTAAAGAAATTTTCCACCAACAATTTGAAGAGTATATAAATATCATGAACATTAGTTTTTTTTTTTTGAGATAGTATTAGTAGATGAAACGAGTATAATGATCAGCAAATATCATTGTATTTATAGCCATCAGTAGAGGTCTAAACATCATAATATAACAATTCTAAACAATAAGATCTTGTGAGGGATGTTGATGAAAAGGATAGTTTATGAGTTTTAATTGTAATGATACAAATTACAGGATAATTAAGAAAAAGTAGAATGGGACATAAGTTATGTTTTTATTTGAAAGTAAATAACTTAAAATAGTAGACGGATGACCTAAATGATGGTCAATTGGAACTCTAATAAAGGAAAAAGCAATGAGTAGCTTAATCGATGGTAATGCGTAGGACCACTCGTAAACACAAACTTCATAGCTCTTTACAAAAGTATTGCCCTCTTGTGAAGATCCTTAAAAAAATGTTTATGAGAATTAAATAGAAACATTATTGGTAGAGCATAATTGAAAAACAAAAATTAAATTTTTTTTCATGGAAGGAACAAAAGGAACATTATTTAAATAAAAGAACTTAGAAGGGGAATACAGGATTATAGAAATAGTGTAGGTGATTAGAAGACCAGTCCCATCTTTGATCATGATGTTATCTGGGGTGATGTAGTCAATACGACAAGATAAGTTTTGCGAATTAGTAGTGACATGATTAGAGGCTCTAGAGTCCAACAACCATTTAGTGGTGGATGATGCAACAAGGTGGCAATATTAGCTTGGGGAGGATGGGAAGATGAATAATTTGTTTGTGGGGTATTATTCCAAGGCACGCATTTTTAAGTGAATCATCATTTGGCAAAATGTCATTAAATGCCACTGTTACATCTCAAAGACCGCAAACAAATGTCTAACCTTATAGATGCGCAAAAATTCGAGCTAATTTTTCGTTTTTCTAACTTAATAGGTTTGTCTATGTGTATGCAGTGTTAAGATGTAGTTGTTAACTACCTTTGTTATTTAGAGCTAGTTGCTCAAGGTCCAAGCCTAGTACCAGTATAGATAGTATCTTCTTTATACAATCTTAGATATCTACGAGTATTTTCTAGTTCATATATGTATCAATCTGTGACAATCACTATATCGTCAATCTCAAACATACTTTATAATCTTAAAGGCATTCAATCATTAAGACTCATCCAATATTGATTCATCATACTATAGAGTGTCAAAAAATTATAAGAATAGCTCATTATCCTAGATTACATCTTATCCTATAGTATTGTAGCAAAAATTAGCTTGAAACAATAAATACAGACAAAAGAATAAATGCACACCAAAATAAGCAACAGGATTCGCTGTGATATCCCTAATTTCAGGTAATTGCCTCATGTTTATAAAGTATTCCAGCTGAAAGGAATTAAATAAATATGAGAATTATAGAGTATGAATGGTATATGGGACATGGAAGGAATGTTGAAGTTGAAAGTCAAAAAGTTAAGGAATAAATTCTACTATTATGAAAATAATTGAACTTTGGTAGAATTAATATCAGATTTTGGTAATTAAATGGATATGTGTCATATGGAAGAAAGAAGAGTAATTAAAGGTTAAATGGTCTTGAGTCAAAAAGGCTAAGGGCTTACATGAATTAATGAAATAAATGTGCAATTAATGCAAGCAAGCTAGTCATCATCTTCTCCAAGTCGGCAGCAACACCCTCAGCCCTTCCCTCTCGTTTCCCTCCATTTTCCTAAATTTCCATTTGCAATCACCTTGACAAACCACTACCTCCTGTCATCAAATCGTTAAGCCCCCTTAACGAAAAATGATCCCTGTCACTAGCTTAAGCTATGCCTTTAATATGAAAGGCTGAATTGAAGTGATTAAGGAGATCAGAACTCCTATTGTTTTGGTTATTAACAAAGGTAAGAGATAGAAGTGGTTTTAGTTGATTTTATTGATGGTTTGGAGTTGTATAGAGTTGGTATAGTACGGTCATATAGATTTCTTAAAGGTTTCGATTATATGATGTTTACAGCTTTGAAGAGGTGAAAGTAAGGAATCGGTGCAATCAAGCGATCACGCGTTTCGAAGTTAATTGGGGTGAGGAATTTATGTAACGGACGTAGGGTGACTATGTCCGCATGTTTTTAATTGTTTTGGAGAAAATTACCAGCTGATTTTAAGTGTAGAAGAGTAAATTTCGGGTTTTACTCCTAGTTACCAAAATACTAGGAGCAGCCGATTGCCTAGAGCATAGAATTTTGAAAACCGAGACAAACCAGTCGACTGCTATATAAGCCAATCGACTGCTAATCCCCAAAAAACATTCTGTTTCAAAACCAGTCGACTGTTAAGGATGCCAGTTGACTGTCTAGGGAGCCAGTCGATTGCCCTGTTTTCAGAAACATTCTGTTTGCGAAAACAGCCGAATGCCAAGGAGCCAGTCGACTCCCTTTTTTTTGGAATCATTTTGTTTCAAAACCAGTCGACTGCCCTATGTGTTTTTCGAAAAATAAAATATTTGAATTTCAAAAAAGGAAAAGAAATTCAATAAAGCAAAATATGGTGTAGCAGCCGACTACCCTAAAGACTAGTCGACTGCCCATTTGAAAAGGAGGTTTTGAAAGCCTATTTCAAGAAAGTATATTTGTATTTGCTAAGAGTTATATGAATAATGTTTTGGAGACTATGAACACCTTTAATGATCATGCACATCATTTATATTTGTATTTGTACTTGTTTTTGGCTGAGGAGCCCTAGTCCGATCCTCAGACCCACAGTAAGGCACCTGATTAGTGAGCACTGTGGGCTATAGACAATGGCCATATGTCTCTTATTTGTTTCGACTTTGGGGAGAATCCCTGGCCCATACGTAGGTATGCCACTTATTTGATTTCTCTCGGGATTATCCTTTACGGGATATATTTGTGGTATCCTTATGAGATCTCTCATGGATTATCCCTTACGGGATATATTTGCTGTATCCTTATGAGAATTATTTGGTGCATGATTCTATGGGAAATTAATTGTCTCCCATCTATTTGAAAGTATTTGAAGTTAATTGTATTTGCATATGTGATTTCACGTGATTTGAGATCCGTGAAAGTATTTGAACGAGATGATTTTTCTTACATTTGATAATTGCGGGAAAGATATATGGTATATGCTTTATAATGGTTTTACATGATATTATAGAGCCAAGCAGGAAAACTGCATATAGTGACATAGTACGCTCTTTTACATTTGTTTCTTATTGAGTGTAAACTCACTCCTTTATAAACATTTTTCATACAGATTACTTGAAGTAATTTTCGCTCCGGATAGAAGAGCACATTTTGGGATCTTTTGATATACCTTCAAGACATGCTTCCCACTTATTCTTTGAAGGTATAATCAGTTGGCCGTGTACTTCGGCTATTGTACAGTACAATACTACAGTAATGTATATTATTTGTTTTGGGGATATAGGATATGTAAGATATTTGAGATCTTGATATATGTGACACATGTATATATATGAAAATTATATTCATGTGAAATTTGATATCATATTGTGATAATAATGCCTAAAGCATAATAAGAAGTAAGGATGATATTGACGAACTAGTCTAAGTAACGTTATGTGAAAGGAAAAAGTTAGTGATATTTGGATAGCGACGAGGACGTCTCAGATTGGTATCAAAGTAGTTAAACTGAAGTTTATCGATGTCAATAAGCTAGAATTAGAGTATATCCCCAATGTATTGTACTTGTCTACATAATCATGTGTAGTATAACTGTTTAAAGTTATACAAAATTGTGTTATCTGATGGTGATATTAACGGAATGAGTACTCGAAGGAGGGGTACTATTAGAGGACGAGGATGAGGACGAGGATGGGGTCTTGTGGAACCGCTCCCAACTCAGTCTTCTCCTCCATCTCCACCGCATAGCTCGAACACTAGGCTAGCGAAAATGGAGAAGCACATGGAGAGCATGGCCTCGATGTTCACACAATTTATGGCTAACTTTTCGAACGTGGCCACGAGTGTACCAACAGCTCCACCTACTGTACCTCCTACTCCTACGGTACAACCCCACCAGTCCCAGCTACTGAGAGGCGAGATCCCACAGCTTATTGCAGTGTGACGTTGATCAAAGAATTTAAGAAGCTGTATTCGCCTAAGTTTAAGGGGGTGGTGATCCGTTGGCCATGGAGAATTGGATGAAAGCGGTCACTAAATCATTCAGGTATATGACTTGTACCGAGAAAGAAAAGTTGGGATTGGCTGCCTATTTGTTAGTAGATGAGGTAGAACCTTGGTGGTAGGCCACTCAGACAGTATTAGAGGCTAGACATTCAGAGGTAACGTGGGATATATTTATGGAAGCATTTAATGAACAATATGTCCCACGCACTGCTCAGAGAAGATTGCAAGTTGAATTTTTGAACTTGACTCAGGGGAATATGACAGTCAGTCAATATGAGTCAAAGTTCACTACTTTGAGCAAATTTGATCCAGAAGTGTTAAGGAGAGAAGAGCATAAGACCTACAGATTTATAGAGGGATTGAGACCTTCCATCAGGTCTAAGTTATATCCCATGGATATCATTACATATGGAGAGGCAGTCCGTAAGGCTCAACTGTGTGAGCAGGACTATGAATTTCATCAGGTCGACTTCCGAGCTAGGAGTAGAGGTAAAGAACCAATGAAACGGAAGTCAGATGAGAGAGCCTTGAGTGACAGATATCCATCGAGGAGAAGTAAACCATATGACAGAGCTTCAATGGGTAAGAAAATAAATTAGAAGAGAATGATTTTAATCTTAACTAAGTGGTTATATGGAATTATACTAAATTTAGGAGTTACGATGATTATGGTACAAGGACTCCTTGACCCACCGGGATCAAGATAAATGATGAGAGATCCTGACATCCAGCTAGTAGTACCGCTAGCTCACTGAGGAGTACTATGCTAAGGTGTGAGCATTGCGGGAAATTTCATGGAGCACAGCCTTATCGGTTTGTGAGTAGGGCTTGTTATTGGTGTGGTGAGTAGGGACATCGTATTAAGGATTGTCCCAAGATAAATCAAAGGGTGTCCGAAGAATCAGAGAAGACCCTCAACCACAGTCTAAGGTCACTCAGCCCCAACGTAAGGCCACAGCGGCAGAGAAAGGAAAGACAACCGTGACTCAAGGTCGGGTGTTTGCCATTGATAAGGAGTCCGCTGATACTTTATCTAAGATGATTCAAGGTAAGATTTGCCTTAATGATACATATGTCCTTGCATTATTTGATCCAGGCTCTATGCACTCTTTTGTGCAACCTAAAATTGCTAAGAGATTATTTGTTGAGCCTGAGCTTTTAGGACAATTGCTACAAATAAGCACTCCATTTAGGGAATCTCAAATGACGGACATAGTGTATTGTAGTTGTAAGCTACGGGTAGGAGAGATTGAATCAATAGCTGACCTAATCCTACTGAATATGTATAGATTTGATGTTATTTTGGGAATGGATTGGTTAGCTAAGAATCGTGTGATGCTAGATTGTCATGCAAAAAGTGTGATCTTCTCTTCTCCCGTTAGCTATGTTGTAAATTTTGGAAGTATTTAATGCAAAAGCATAATTGCTTGTTTGGTTTAATTGAGATAAATTGATAGAATATACTTGTTATGTGAAGGGTTTATGGCATATGTGGTGGACGTAGATCAGAAACATCCCGAACTTCAAGAAATTTCGGTAGTCAAGGAATTTTTCGAAGTGTTTTCGAATGATCTTCCAGGACTTCTTCTAGATATGGAGATAGAGTTTAATATCAATTTGGTGCCGGGGACTGAGCCCATTTCGAGATCACCCTATCGGATGGCATTAGTGGAGTTGGAAGAACTTAAGAGCCAGCTGCAGGAGTTACTAGATAAGGGGTTCATACGACCCAGCATATCCCCGTGGGGTGCTCCTGTGCTATTTGTCTGGAAGAAAGATGGCAGTATGAGACTGTGCATCGACTACCAATGGTTGAATAAGGTAACAATCAAGAACAAGTATCCTCTTCCCAAGATTGATGATCTTTTTGATCAGCTTAAGGGTGCACAAGTCTTTTCCAAGATAGACTTGAGGTCGGGATATCATCAATTGAAGATTCGGAGTGAAGATATCCCTAAGACTGCATTCAGGACATGGTATGGTCACTATGAATTCCTGTGATGCCGTTTGGTCTAACCAATGCACCCGCGACTTTCATGACTTTGATGAATGATGTGTTCAAACAATATTTGGACCAGTTTGTCATTGTCTTTATCGATGACATATTGGTGTATTCAAGATCAAGGGAAGAGCATGAACAGCACTTGCGGATAGTTTTGCAAAACCCCTCAAAGATCGAGGATTGTATGCCAAGTTAAGTAAGTGTGATTTCTGGCTAGATTAAATCTCCTTTTTGGGTCATATAATCAGTAAAGATGGAGTTTCGGATGATCCATCAAAGATTGAACTGGTGGTTCAATGGGAGAGACCGAACACAGTGACGGAGATTATGAGTTTCTTGGGTTTAGCTGGTTACTATAGAAGATTTGTAGAGGGTTTCTCGAGGTTAGCTGCTCCATTGACGCGCTTGATACGCAAAGAAGTGAAGTTCGAATGGGATGATGCCTATGAGCGAAGTTTTCAAGAGTTGAAGCGTAGGCTAACGACTGCACCTATCCTCACCATTCCTAGTGGTTCTGGAGGATTTTTGGCGTATAGTGATGCCTCAAGGCAAGGTTTGGGATGTGTACTAATGCAGCATGGTAAGGTAGTTGCATATGGTTCTCGACAATTAAAAGACCATGAGAAGAACTACCCAACACATGACTTGGAGTTAGCTGCAGTAGTATTTGCTCTAAAGATTTGGAGGCATTACTTGTGTGGTGAGAAATTTTAGATTTTTACAGATCATAAAAGTCTGAAGTATTTGTTCTCTCAAAGAGAATTGAATATGAGGCAAAGAAGATGGCTTGAGCTTCTAAAGGATTATGATTGTGAGATCCTGTACCACCCGAGGAAGGCTAATGTGGTGGCGGATGCTTTGAGCCGGAAGCATGTGGGTATAGTGTTGTATATGATGATTCGAGAGTATGAGTTACTTGAACAGTTTACAAGCCGCAGCTTAAGTGTTACCCCTCATGAGCATTTTGGGATGATAGCAAGTTTGAGGATTGAACCAAAGTTAATAAACAGAATTCGAGTGGCTCAGAAGGAGGATGCCCAGTGTATTGAGGCTATGGATAGAATCCAATCAAGTATAATCTCGGAATTCGACATTAGTAGTGATGGAATTTTGAGGTTTAATAAGCGTGTATGTGTTCCTAATGATAAAGAGTTGAGGAAACTGATTTTGACAGAAGCATATTCCACTAAGTATACTTTGCACCCAGGAAATACGAAGATGTATCATAATCTTCTCAAGGTGTATTGGTGGAATGGCATGAAAAGAGACATAGCAGAGTTTGTGGCAAAGTGTCTCATGTGCCAGCAGGTTAAGGTAGAACACCAAAGACCAGCAGGTTTGTTGCAACCTCTACCTATACCTATGTGGAAGTGGGAACATATTATGATGGATTTCGTTATGGGACTACCGTGGACCAAGAGGAATCGTGATGGTGTCTGGGTAATTGTGGATCGATTAACTAAGTCAACTCACTTCCTACCTATGAAGTCTACGGATACATTTAGTGCTTTGGCAGACTTGTATGTAAGAGAAGTTGTCAGACTCCACGGAGTTCCAGTAAGCATTACTTCTAATAGAGATTCCAGGTTTACTTCTCATTTTTTGGAACACTTTCAGGAAGCCATGGGATCTCAGTTGAATTTTAGCACAACTTTTCATCCACAGACCGATGGGCAGTCCGAGCACACCATTCAAACGCTTGAGGATATGTTGAGAGCTTGTGCCTTAGATTTTAAAGGCTCATGGGACGAACATCTGCCATTGGCTGAATTTGCTTACAATAATAGATATCATGCAAGTATCGAGATGACACCATATGAAGCTTTATATGGTAGAAGGTGTCGATCTCCGATTGGGTGGGAAGAAGTAGGCGAACGCAAATTGTTGGCTCCAGATCTAGTTGAGCAAGCCTCTGAGGATGTTAAACTGATTTGTCAAAGACTCAAGACAGCTCAGAGTCGACAAAAGAGTTATGCGGATGCTCGACGGAGACCACTTGAGTTTTTAGTTGGAGATTATGTGTTTTTGAAAGTTTCTCCATCCAAAAGGATCATGAGATTTGGCCGAAGAGGTAAGCTGAGTCCTCGTTATATCAGTCCATTTGAGGTCTTAGATCGTGTGGGAGATGTTGCCTACAGGTTGGCATTACCTTCGGAGCTATCAGAAGTACACAATGTCTTTCATCTGTCGATGCTTCGGAAGTATAATCCGGATCCATCTCATGTCATCGAATATGAACCCTTGGAGATTCGGAAAGACATGAGCAATGTAGAGAAACCGGTTCAGATTTTGGATAGAAAAGAGAAAGTGTTGAGGTCTAAGATGATCCCGTTAGTTAAAGTTCTCTAGCAATACCATACTACGAAAGAAGCTACATGGGAGCTAGAAAGCTTAATGAAGGAAAGATATCTAGAATTATTTGAGACGTAGTTCTATTCAAATTTGGAGGACCAAATTTTTTAAGGTGGGGAGAATGTGAAATCCCTAATTTCAGGTAATTTCCTCATGTTTGTAAAGTATTCCGGCTGAAAGGAATTAAATAAATATGAGAATTATGAAGTATGAATGGTATATGGGACATGGAAGGAATGTTGAAGTTGAAAGTCAAATAGTTAAGGAATAAATTCTACTGTTATGAGAATAATTGGACTTTGGTAGAATTAATATCAAATTTTGGTAATTAAATGGATATGTGTCATATGGAAGAAAGAAGAGTAATTAAAGGTTAAATGGTTTTGAGTCAAAAAGGCTAAAGGCTTACATGAATTAATGAAATAAATGTGCAATTAATGCAAGCAAGCTAGTCATCATCTTCTCCAAGTCGGCAGCAACACCCTCAGTCGTTCCCTCTCGTTTCCCTTCAATTTCCTAAGTTTCCATTTGCAATCACCTTGACAAACCACTACCTCCTGTCATCAAATCGTTAAGCCCCCTTAACGAAAAATGATCCCTGTCACTAGCTCAAGCTATGCCTTTAATATGAAAGGCTGAATCAAAGTGATTAAGGAGATCATAACTCCTATTGTTTTGGTTATTGACAAAGGTAAGAGATGGAAGTGGTGTTAGTTGATTTTATTAATGGTTTGGAGTTATATAGAGTTGGTATAGTACGATCATATAGATTTCTTAAAGTTTTCGATTTATATGATGTTTACAGCTTTGAAGAGGTGAAGGCAAGGAATCGGTGCAATCAAGCGATCACGCATTTTGAAGTTAATTGGGGTAAGAAATTTATGAAACGGACGTAGGGTGACTATGTCTGCATGTTTTTAATTGTTTTGGAGAAAATTACCAACTGATTTTAAGTGTAGAAGAGTAAATTTTGGGTTTTACTCCTAGTTACCAAAATGCTAGGAGCAGCAGACTGCCTCGAGACAACCAAAGCATAGATTTTCGAAAACCGAGACAAACCAATCGACTGCTATATAAGCCAGTCGACTGCTAATTCCCAGAAAATATTCTGTTTCAAAACCAGTCGACTATTAAGGATGCCAGTCGACTGCTTTTCTCCCAGAAGCATTCTGTTTCAAAACCAGCGGACTGCCTAGGCAGCCAGTCGACTGCCCTGTTTTCAGAAACATTTTGTTTCCGAAAACAGCCAACTGCCACGGAGCCAGTCAAGTGCCTTATGTGTTTTTCGAAAAATAAAATATTTGAATTTCAAAAAAAGCAAAGAAATTCAATAAAGCAAAATATGGTGTAGTAGTTGACTGCCGTAAAGACTAGTCGACTGCCCATTTGAAAAGGAGGTTTTGAAAACCTATTTCAAGAAAGTATATTTGTATTTGCTAAGAGTTATATGAATAATGTTTTGGAGACTATGAACATCTTTAATGATCATGCACATCATTTGTATTTGTATTTGTACTTGTTCTTGGCTGAGGAGCCCTAGTCCAGTCCTCAGACCCATAGTAAAGCACCTGTCTAGTGAGCACTGTGGGCTATAGACAATGGCCATATGTCTCTTACTTGTTTCGGCTTTGGGGAGGATCCCTGGCCCATACGTGGGTATGCCACTTATTTGATTTCTCTCGGGATTATTCCTTACGGGATATATTTGTGGTATCCTTATCAGATCTCTCATGGATTATCCCGTACGAGATATATATGCTGTATCCTTATGAGAATTATTTTGTGCATGATTCTATGGGAAATTAATTGTCTCCCATCTATTTGATAGTATTTGAAGCTAATTGTATTTGCATATGTGATTTCACGTGATTTGAGATCCGTGAAAGTATTTAAAAGAGATGATTTTTCTTGTATTTGATAATTGCTGGAAAGATATATGGCATATGCTTTATAATGGTTTTACATGACATTATAGAGCCAAGGAGGAAAACTGCATATAGTGACATAGTACGCTCTTTTACATTTGTTTCTTACTGAGCGTAAACTCACTCCTTTACGAACATTTTTCATACAGATTACTTGAAGTAATTTCTGCTCAGGATAGAGGAGCACATTTTGGGATCTTTTGATATACCTTCGAGACATGCTTCCCACTTATTCTTTGAAGGTATAATCAGTTGGCCGTGTACTTCGGCTATTGTATAGTACAATACTACAGTAATGTATATTATTTGTTTTGGGGATATAGGATATGTAAGATATTTGAGATCCTGATGTATGTGACGCATGTATATATATGAAAATTACATTCATGTTAAATTTGATATCATATTATGATAATAATGCCTAAAGCATAAGAAGAAGTAAGGATGATATTGACGAACTAGTCTAAGTAACGTTATGTGAAAGGAAAAAGTTAGTGGTATTTGGATAGTGACGAGGACGTCTCATTTGCCTCGGGAGTTAGAATAATATTTTAAGCCACGAACCAGATGGATTCGAAATATTTTCCCAACTCCATGCTTAGTTTGAAAAGGTTTAGAATAAAATTTAGTGAGTGAGAGCTCAGTAAGTCAATTATATAAGCACAGGCATGAATCTTCAAAATACGATCTACAAATACCATTTCGATTGTAATCTTTATATACTTATACCGATATGTCCTAAGAGATTCTGGGTGGGCTATAATTTTAGGGTATTGATATTAAGGTACTTTGGAGTACCTTTATATCCCCGTTCCTAGCACCTGTGGATAAAACAACCATACTTCGTCACATAGTCCATTTTCAATCTCAACACATATCAATTATCCAATATCAATCTACAATGCAAATCAATTATCCAATATCAGTGCATAAGATTCACCATTTGTTCAATATCAATCCACATTAATCATGACTTGATTCAATATCAGTCCACAATGACATCACTTGTCCCAATATCCCTACCCATGCAACACACGTGTAATGTTTTCAAATTTTTATGATGTGGTTATAAAACATACTAAATAAGAGAACACAATAGTTATCAGTTTCTATCACGACCCAGAGGCCTTAACATGTACTTAACACTTGCACTTATTACACTTAACAAATTTTCAAACTAAAGTTTTCTTTTTGTATTATGGTTTATATTCGATGCTAGTGTGTGTAGTAACTAAACAATTTTCACTTGTCCTTTTCCTTTTTAATTCAACTTTATTGACTTTTTCTTTAATCCAAAGATGAGTAAAAAAAAATTCTTTAGAGCATATAATGATTATTTTTAATCCATAACTTGCCTAGAAATAGATTAAAAATATCCCCCCTTATATTTAGAGATTTCTCCAGATAAACAACCTATAAATCGTCATCATTTATCATAACCCAATCAAGCCAAATCAATTTCGCTATCCACTTATGCTCTTCATAATGCAAATCATTAAATAATTATAATGTCAACAATCCTAATATTCACTACTAATTATCATAAACATATTGAATCTAGGATCACTCTCGATCGTCAAATCGCTCACAAAAAAATTCTAAAACAGTCTTAAGTTACATCCCATGACACAAGCAAACTGTACTGTGTAAACTTTATAGAATGTACATGTAAACAAAATAATACACTATTGTATACCTCAAAAAGTAGTGAAAGTAGGCTCAAAGGATATTGGTGTGTAACTAAGCTAGGTATGGTCCCCGATGGCCCACACAAGAGCTTTATGCTGTAGCCTAATTCAAATAGTCTGCAGGTAATGGAAAATGGGTAAGTAATTCATAGCTCAGTAAGTAGTTTAAGTAACTGTATGCAAGGCTCATGTTGACCTACATGCACGTGTATGCATAAACAGGAAATAAGGTGATATATATGCACGATACTATGTCTTGATGGCTGATCTATCTATCTAGACTCACACTCCAAGGTTGAGGCTGTACAGGGTATTAATAGGAAGAATACCTTAGGTACCTCATTTTGCTGAGCCTCAACACTACACTAAAAGGACACGATCACTCGTCACAATACTACAATGTTAACATAATGCATAACACTACAATTGGTAATGTGCTTAGCTCAAAACCAATTCCTTATGCACAGTTCAAAACAAATTCACAATGTATTTGTTCAAAATCAAAACACTATGCACTTCATTCAAAACAGATTATTATCACTTTAGCCGAAAGCCTTGAGATATAAAATTGATGCTGTTATAAAAGCAATTCCTTAAACACATTGTTCAAAATAGATAAGCATACTTCAAAACAAAAAGATACTTATTATATTCATTCACAAACCATGGAAGGTAGAGTTCCAACATGTTTGAGTAGGAATGTAAACAGGTCAAGTACCCGTTAAATTTGGGATACTTGAACCCGATTAATTTTTATAATAGCTGAACTTGATTAACTACCTTATTATTTTAATTTATGTTACCCGAATCCTAACCCTATAAAATAGAAAATACCCATTTAACTACCCGAACCCGTTAACTACTCGTTTATTAAGTCAAAGTTTGACTTTCAAATTTAAATGTAAAATCAATTTAGGAATAACTTAATCAGAAAAATTAAATTTATTAATTTAATTTAACTCATAAAAATAAATTAAAGTTAAAAATTATAATTATAATATTTAATGAATTAATTTAATTAAATACAACATTAATAATAAATAATTATATATAAAAAATATAAATACTATATTAATTAATTATTATTTATAATTGGGTTCGGGTAGCGGGTACCTTAAGATAACTACCCGACCTGAATCCGATTATATACTATCCTAA
The DNA here is from genome assembly GCA_031772115.1 of Heritiera littoralis. NCBI lineage: Eukaryota > Viridiplantae > Streptophyta > Magnoliopsida > Malvales > Malvaceae > Heritiera > Heritiera littoralis. Next base: position 7,906,382 of record JAPDPK010000007.1, on the reverse strand, counting down.
TCCTAATTAAACGGGTCAGGTAGTGTTGGATACCCGTTTATAAGGTACCCATTGCCATCCTTATGCTCTAGAGAGGGGAACTTTTTTTTTGGACAAGAAAAATATTAAATAACTGAGGATGGGAGTGTTTGGGTTCGAACCCAAGACTTACAATATGCTACAACTCATCCTTAGCCACAAGGCCGAAAGATTGTTGGCAGAGAGGGGAACTTTTGTATTGATGCTTTGGCTAAGTCTGCATCTGAAATGAAAACAAAAGACTTGCAGAGCCTCCTTAGCATGTACAGGGACTATTACTTGCTAATTCTTAGGGTGTAGTCTACCTAGGAAATTTGTTATTCATTGGTACTTAGTTCTTATATTTTATCATTTCTCTTGTAAAAAAAACATTTTGACAAAATAATTAAAAAAATTGTAATATATCGTAAAACTTTGTATCGATTCTTTTATTTTGGTAAAATGAATAACTTCAATAAAATCAAAAAGAAATTCAGACCCCTAAGGGGTAAAAGAAACGGTCCTTGGCATGTAACAGCCAAGTTTATCAAATAACAAGCATTTAAAAACACAAGCAGGAGGATGATCAAAATAAACAAAAGAACAAGACAGGTTTCCTCCAAACTTTGTATCGATTCTATACAAACTCATCCCACCATCAATTATAAAAAAAAATCTTGTTATACATGCATGTAAAATGTAAAGCCCTTTTTGGAGCCAAATTCAGCCCAAAAAAAAAAAATTCCGTAATGTTCAAAGCCTTAATACCCAAATCCTGAAAAAGTGAAAATTGCGAAAAACACAACCCTCTAAAAGGATACAAAACTGCACAACACTTGGAAAAACATAAAGAACCCGAACACTCTTCTTCTCTCCCTCACTCTACTCCTTTCTTCCCCCTAAAACCAACAACCAAAACCCTAGCAACTATGGCAGCCATGCTGGTATCTTCACTCACACTTATTTTCCTAACATTTTCACTCTCTTTCTTAACTGCTACTAAATCTGCTCCTCATTTTCTGTTTGCAGCAACCCCAAATCATTCTTTTGAAGGAAGGGACTGATTCGTCCCAGGGAAAGGCGCAGCTAGTCAGCAACATAAACGCTTGCACCGCCGTGGCTGACATGGTTAGAACAACCCTAGGTCCCAGGGGTATGGATAAGCTCATCCACGATGACAAAGGGAATGTCACCATTTCTAACGACGGCGCCACCATCATGAAGCTTCTCGATATTGTCCACCCCGCCGCCAAGATCCTGGTTGATATCGCCAAGTCTCAGGACTCCGAGGTCACTTTCTTCCCTTTTCTTTTCGCTCTTTGTCGTAAATCCCAAATAATTTTTTCAATTTTTAGTTAAAGTAGAGTTTATTAGCTAATTGAAAATTGAGTTTTCATTACTAAACTGAGGTTTTAAGTTTGAGTTTGTTTTTGTGTGTTAGGCAGCGCGAATTTCATAGAGGATATTGACGTTATCAAGTTACAATTTTTTTTTCATGCCATTTAGATGATTTGGAGAGCTTTTTTGTTTGTTGCAGGTTGGTGATGGAACTACAACTGTTGTACTACTAGCAGGAGAGTTTTTAAAAGAGGCCAAGCCTTTTGTTGAGGATGGAGTACACCCTCAAAATCTTATTAGGAGTTATCGAACTGCTTGCTATTTGGTGAGTTCTTATTTTTTTTTCCCTTCTCATGATTTAGATGTTGCGCTGGTATTTATGCCTCTATTTATGTTTACTGTTGTACACAATGGACAGGCAATTGAGAAGATCAAAGAACTAGCTGTTAGCATAGAGGGCAAAAGTCTAGAAGAGAAGAAAGGCCTATTAGCTAAATGTGCCGCAACAACACTATCTTCAAAACTCATAGGTGGAGAGAAGGAGTTCTTTGCATCAATGGTTGTTGATGCTGTTATTGCTATTGGCAATGATGATAGGTTGAATATGATTGGAATTAAGAAGGTAGACTCCTGGTTTTCATCCCTTACTTCCAATCTTTTTAGCCTTTTTCCTTTTTCCGATATTTGTATTTGGATCTTTCTGAAAACGATCCCATACCTTTTGTTATCTGGAAAATGATACAATCTGGACCCAATGTGTGTTATTTTGCACTATCTTACTGTTCCAGCTTAGTGTAGCACTTGGCTGGTCCGTATATGTAGAATTTTATCCATTGGTGTTTTAGTATCATGTAAGTGTAAATGTTGCAATGGTATGTTTAGGAAATGAGGTGGGCACCAATTTGACTATTCTTTTGGAGAAGCTTTTATAAGGTCCAAAATCTGTGAAAGTTAACTTTATAGACGTCCTTTTTGGGTTCATAATAATGTCAGTTCTTTTGGAGAGAACTTTTATAAGGTCCAAAATCCGGGAAAGTAAACTTTATAGATGTCCTTTTTGGGTTCATAGAACAATCAGTTCTGAAAGATTTGAAAATGTGATTAAGGCTAGGTATGAAATGACATTAGCTTTGAATGATGTAATATGTGTTTTCTAAATTAAAAAAAAAAATTACAATTTCAAATTACTCCTAGTGCTACAAGCTGGAAGGCAGTTTTCGTATTAAAGGATAAGAAGGCTAGCCTGTAAAACGCTATAGTGCACCTCTGCCCATTTTAATTATAGCAAAAGTTATTGAGCTAGTTGATTCCCTTTTGGTTTCTACCATTTTGAAAGCCAATTTTGCTTGCGCAATAGTGATATAATTTGTGGTTGACACAGAGGTGAGGGCAACTGCAGATTGTCTGATTTTTGAATTCATTTTAACTAATGACTAACATCAAATGATGAATCCCTTGTGGTGGCCTAGAGTCTGAAGGTGTAGCATTGGGTTGGGATGGTGGGGTTCCCTTCTTTTTTGTCATGAAATATTGTAATCCTAATTATGATTGTGGCATAGCCTCTAAAATGAGATTCCTTTGATTTCTGATTGCTAAGAAAATTCCTGTCAGATTTTCTGTCTTGCTTCTTGTACTAAATATCATTGTGTCACATGACAAATTGATTAATGTTTTTGGCCTTTTCACAGGTTCCAGGTGGTAATATGCGGGACTCCTTTTTGGTTAATGGTGTTGCCTTTAAAAAGACATTTTCATACGCAGGTTTTGAACAGCAGCCAAAGAAGTTTCTGAATCCGAAGATACTTTTGTTAAACATTGAGTTGGAACTGAAATCTGAGAAAGAAAATGCTGAAATAAGGTAAGACTTTTTGCTGTTTCTGATTGAAATTATTTTTTCATAAGTGGTTATTGACTCTAGCTTTTCTTTTATGTGCTACAGACTTTCAGATCCATCACAATATCAATCAATTGTTGATGCAGAATGGAATATCATTTATGACAAGTTGGATAAATGTGTGAAGAGTGGTGCAAAAGTTGTTCTTTCACGGTTGGCTATTGGTGATCTGGCAACACAGGTGTGAGATTTTGCCTTTATTGTAGATACTACAATTTGTATTTCTTTGTACCCGTCTCTTTAACTATAACTAGCACAATCCGTATAAAATATTTGCATTCAAAGGATATTTTGTGACTAAATTGAATTAATACATGGTTACATAGTTATTAAATCGAGATACGTATCGTGAATCGAAATTTTATTTTTAAAGATCGAGTGTCGAGTATCGTATCGTAAGATACGGTAAATAATTTTAAAATTAATTATAAATATATATACACATGTAAGATAAATAAAATATTAAAAAATATATACATATTAATAGGATTAAGTAAGTATAGAAAAAATAAAAAAGTATGATTTTTTTCAAACACTTAACACATCTTCTTAATAGTATATATTTTTAAATAATATTTTTATATATTTTTATTTTAATTTTCTAACTAAAAGTTTATTTTTTTTCAATATTTCAAAATTAAATTATATAGAAAATATGTTTTTAAGTGTTTTTTAGGTTAAAAAACTATTAAAATTGCTTTTTTAGTTAATTGGGCCAAATCAGATTTTTTTGGGCCTGGCCCATTGTTACTCTAAAACGTATCGAAGTGAATCGGTGTATCATACGATACGTATCGATTCGTTTGTGTATCAATAGATACGCTACCGATTCATGATAAAACCGATTCTTTGTATAGATACGTATCGAATTTATACTGAATTGAACCGAATCGTACGATACGTATCGCGTATCATACGATTCTGATAACTATGCATGGTTATGCTTGTCAAAATAAGATTTTTTTTCTTGTGACTACGAAAGACCTATGCCCTTTTTATCTCTGGTTGCTTTGTTACCTGCTTGTATGAGTGCTCACCGGGGGCATTGTCAAAAAGATAATGCAGCCATGTCCATGATGATATTTGACACTAATTCATACATAACTACTTCTTCTGCTCTTATGTTATCTCAGTTGATAGTTTTGCAAATAATTTTGAAGAGTGATGCTTCTCAGTAATTATAATTAGTTTTTTCTTAACTCTCTCAAGTTTTATTGACATGACTGTGTGTTTGTTGACAGCATTTTGCAGATAGAGATATTTTCTGTGCTGGTCGTGTAGCTGAGGAAGATCTTCAACGGGTTGCAGCTGCAACTGGTGGAACCATACAGACATCTGTTAACAACATAATTGATGAGGTTGCAACTCGTATTGTATTTGTTTGGAAATGCAGCCATCCTCCTTATTTTCAAGTTAACATCGTCAAAAATTGTTCAATTTCCTTCTGTTGAACGCCGTCCATTTAAATTTCTTCTTTGTTTGTTTTGAAGGTTCTAGGGACATGTGAGGCTTTTGAGGAAAAACAGGTTGGAAATGAGAGGTTTAATATATTCAGTGGTTGCCCATCAGGACAGACAGCCACTATAGTTCTTCGTGGTGGAGCTGATCAGGTCTTTCATATCTTAGCTGGTGGCATTTCTTAATGTGCATCACATTCATGCTGATTCTGGGGGATTATGTGTATTATTATTTTCAGTTTATTGAAGAAGCTGAGAGGAGCTTACATGATGCAATTATGATTGTTAGAAGAGCTTTGAAGAACTCTACTGTAGTTGCTGGAGGTGGTGCGATAGATGTATGTCTTTATAATAACTAGTGTAACTTTTAAGCATTTCTTAAGGCAATTTTGGATATTGATAATTAAATCCTGTTGGCCTACCCCATTATTGGGATAAAGGCTTTGATGATGATGATATAACTTGGCTTTGGTGGCAGATGGAGATAAGTCGATACTTGAGGCAGCATGCACGCACAATAGCGGGGAAATCTCAACTTTTTATTAACTCTTATGCAAAAGCTCTTGAGGTAGGTGTTCTTGCCCTACGTTTTTCTTCCTTTTGGCTGCCTATTTTGGCTTTTGTCTCTAATGGTGAAACTAATGGGAGTGAGCAATACACAGTTCTTTTTTGGTCAAATGGAAATTGAGTTCAGTTTGATGTTGTATTGAAATCAATGTGTCCTTAATGTAATTCACTATGGGTTCAGGGTTAACTGATGTTTTGCTTGGAGAAAACTTGTTAAAGTTGTTATAAAATTTTTTGTACAAACACATGTCTGTACCTGGGCATGCATTCAGACATGTAAGCATGCCCAAACGCTAACTTTATGCTAAATTACTCTCCTTGATTTTGTTGAACCTGGTGAATTACATTTTTCTTGAATTTAGGCTCCGTTTGGTACGTAGAAAATGATTTTCGAAAAATGATTTGTGCATTTTCTGGTGTTTGGTTGATAGAGAATTGTTTGGTCAATGGAAAATTATTTCTTGGTCAATGGCAAATTAGACCGTTTTGTTTGAAAATTGTCTTATCTTTTTGAAAAAGGGAAGACATTTTTTTGGAAGATAATTGTTTATTTGTAAGGTTATTTACAAAGCTCGTAAGTATAATTCTATTCAAGTTAGACATTGGGTATAATTTTTTAAACTTTGATTTATTTAACCATACATAAAATATTTATATTAATAAAAATATTTTTTTAATTAGATTAAAAATTTTAAATATTAAAATTTTAACGTTAAAAATCTTTCAATATTTTAAGTTTAAATATTTTATTTTGTATATTATTACTGATTTTTTAATATTTTGGGAAGGCAGCATGTAACTTTTCCTTCAAATCTTCTATCGATATGAAACTTTTGCATATATCAAAGAGAGCAGATATTTGATACCTTTATTATTTATCTTTTATCTGCAGGTTATCCCACGGCAGCTGTGTGACAATGCTGGATTTGATGCAACTGATGTCCTGAACAAATTAAGGCAGAAGCATGCTCTTCAATCTGGTTGCCATTCTTTACAAAATTCTCTTTTTTATTATTTTTTGATAATTTTCTCCCCATTTTATAAATGAAAGATTCTCTTTTAACAGTTTGAGATTCTGGATAGGTGAGGGTGCGCCTTACGGAGTGGACATCAACACCGGCGGAATAGCAGATTCATTTGCAAACTTTGTCTGGGAGCCAGCAGTTGTAAAGGTGGCTTGACCGAAATTCAGCTAACAATTGCTTATATAATGATGTAACTTTTAGTTTGCTAATATTTATTTCATAAATTTTGTGCCTTTGGTATAAAATATGTTTGCTGACAGATCAATGCCATCAATGCTGCAACCGAGGCTGCTTGTCTTATTCTAAGTGTGGATGAGACTGTAAAGAATCCAAAGGTAATGCCATGTTTTCCCTGTCTTAGAGATTATATGCATGTTTTTTATATTTTGTGGTGTGTCATTTGCTCCTGTCCATGTCATCCATTCAACTCTATATTGCTCATTAAAGTTTTTGAGAAAGCATAAAATGTGATATAATGAGATTTGTGGCCTTGAGTTTTGAGGGATTGAAAACCAAAAGCTCTTGGGTTTTGGGTTTGGTGATTTTGAGTTTTCATAAACTGGAATCTGATTCTTGCAAACAAGTAGTAGAAGGATGGTCATAAACTGAGTACCAACCAAAGCAATGCTTGAACTTGTGAAACATGTAAGGGATATATGACATAAATATTTTTGGTTCTCATGAAATGTCTTTTGGTCTATAGACTGGAATCTGATTTTTGCAAACAAATAGTAAAACCCTGGTTCAAAACTGAACCTTTTAAGCACAAAACTTTTTTTCTTCCATTGCTGCCATAAACTCTGCCTCAGTCATAGACAAGATAATAACCTATCAAAGATCTCTTTTGTATGCAAATCCTAGTGTTGTTGAGTTCACAACACCTACGACACTCTTAGAGCAACAACTTTGATCCCATGCACAAATTCAAATACTTCTCAAATATCTAAGGATCCATTTAATTGCCTAGCTGCATCCTTACTAGTATAGTCCATTTATGGACTTTTACATTCATTGCATGTGAAATATATGGCTGGCAAACCATGAGATCTAATTGTACTCAAGTATGGGTTGTGGTAGCTGTCATTGACACCATAGGTGGAGATTTTTTCCAGGCTGATTGAAAATTCAACTCAATAATTTATCACTAACATCTCGTTCCTCTTTGTCCTCATTTGAAGCTTTTGTTCTCATTTGCTTTATTATGTGTTAAGGCTGATCAAAGTTTTTTAGAAAGCATAAAATGTGATATAATGAGATTTTCAGAAAAATCTCATTTGTGGTCTTGAGTTTTGAGGGATTGAAAAGCAAAAGCTCTTGGGTTTTGGGTGTAGTGATTTTGAGTTTCGAGTGAGTTTTGGTGATAATAATTTGGTATAATCTTTATCATTTCTTGATTATAGTAGAAATTTCTCGTTCTATCGTTTTATACAGGTTTTATGTTGAATGACGTAAATCCATGTGGTGTTGTTGGATTGTATTTTTGCACAACTTATTTAGTATGTCTTGCTTGATTGTTCTTTGAATTTATTCACGTTATATTGACTTGCTTGGGTTGAATCTATATCAAAGTTGAAATGTATTAAAAGCAAAATATATCAAATATGTCAATGCTTATCTAGTATGTAGTACTTGCATAAAAACAGCTGTACCTTTCTTCTCTGCTTCATGACATATACCTCACCAAACTCTGTTACTCAGCCACACTCCCATCTGCCCCTGCCATATATATATAAGGAGGGAGAGAAAGTGTTATCATTTTCAGGTCACTTATTTTGGCATTTTAATTTAAGTACTTAGGTTTTACTTCGAATGTTATCACTACAGAGAAATGGAAAGATCAAAATTGAGAGAAAAATGGAAAGAGGAATATAAATATATATGTATATATTTCAATTTGTAAAGGTGAATAATAATAGAAATGAAATGTAGGGGAAAACGGAAAATTGTGTCCTTAGTAAAATAGTAATATCCCTTGTAAGTTGTAAGATTGACTCCCGTATATTCCATTCTTTTCAATTTGAAAATGATTGATTTTTGTGAATATGGATAGGGAATGACAAGTGAATTATTTTCTTTCCTCTTTCACCTATGCCCTTCCTACTAAACCTTAATTTTATTAATGCTGTCCATTTTATGTCAATGCATCTGCATCTGCACTGCCGTACAGTACAGTTCCTTCACTGTTTTCCTGTGTTTTAATGTTGTAGTCGGAGAGTGCACAGGGAGAAGCTGCAGCAAGTGCCATGGCCGGCAGAGGGCGTGGAGGTGGTTTCCCTGGCCGTGGACGAGGAATGAGGAGGCGATGAGGCTTTCCAGTTTTGTTACTCAAATTGTCTCAAGGTTGTCCAATTAAATCGATGAGAAAGATTTTAGTTAATTAGGTTTTGTTCTTTTTGTTGTATTCAGTGTTTATTGAACTACCACAAAGGGCAAATTGTGAAGATGGAAACCTGGGGTTGATTGATGGCTTGTGTGTGAATTCTGTGCTACTTTTGTTTACTGCAAGAAATCAGAGGAATTTTCGAGGCAAAAAGGAAAAGAAAAAAAAATCGATTCCTGATGAAATGGGTTTGCTTGACCCAGCCATAGGGATTACAATTAGGAAGCAGTCCTGAGGTGTGAGGTGTTACATTTACATACGATAAAAATTCACTCTAGAATACTCCATACAGGAATTAATGGAGACGTTAGTTAATCATCAATAATACATGTGATAAACAATTCACTTTAGTATACTCTTCGCTTCATTCAGGAATTAATTAAGACATTAATCAATCGTACTTTAATAAGGCGGCTGAATAAGGCACCAGGGTCAGCAACCAACTCCCATGAAGGTCGAGAGGGTTATCTGCCATCAAGACATGAAATGGAATGTCGAAATGCTATAGGAAATGTTTCAACCAGACGATGTGGAGTGTATCTTGCAGATTCCTCTTTGCAAACGCCATTCTAGTGATAAGTTGTTTGCAATGAAACCTTACTTGGTAACTTAATGGTGCGTTCGGCATATTTCTTATCAAGGGAAGTGCTAGGGAAGGAGATGACTCCAAGAAGTCAGAGATTGCCGTTGTGTTATCATTGGGAGTGGTGGCTTGTGACTCAGGTGTACAGAGAATTGCTCACGTGAGTAACCCTTTGTTGGCAGAAATGTTTGTTATATTATGGGGCTTGGAGTTGGCGATGGAGAATGGTTTTGTGATGGTGGTGCTAGAGAGTGATTCTCAACTAGCAATTAATGAGATCAACAGAGATGAGGGAGGAAATCTAGTGGATTCCATATTGGAGTTCTTTGTTCAATTCCCCACCCAAAAAAAAAAAAAATTCAATTTTGTATCCAAAAGAATCTCAATTCTCCCCTCTTGTTGCTAATCAAAACTGCTGCTTAGCTATTATTGCCATCGATTTCTGCTTCAAGCTACAGCCATCGTTTCACAGCCAATCTTTTACCAATCAATGTGAACCCATTTGCTTTTCTTCTTTATTTCTCCCCTATTTCTCATGTTTGTTTTTTCTTGATTTTGGGTTCTAAACTATTTCAAGGATATGGGTTGTATTGGGTCTTGGGTTCTTGTATGAATGGATGGTTGGATTAGAGTGGGTTTTCAACTAGGAATTCTGAGTTAGTTTGTATTATTTTGATGATAATTCAAAAAATGGATTTTTTTTCTTCAGTGATGCTCATTCTAGTATTTCTTAGGATGAATTCAGTGTGGTTTTGTTGCTTGAAATTCTGTACTGTATTTACTCTCGGTTTCTAGCTGATCGTTATTGAACTAGGAATTGGGGTTAAATTTCTAGTTTGCTATGGAATGTAGTATATTTTTTCTGATTTTGAGCTAGAATCTTAGATTAGGTTGTTTTGGCATATTTTGTGTAAGCTAGATGATCAAGTTTATAAACTGGGATGGTGGCTTAGAAATGTATAATGGAAGAATTTCAAGTGAATTCTAGTTTCCATGAGGAGTTTAAGTTCTTAGGCTGGTTTCCAAGAGGAGTTTGAGTTCTTAGGCCATTTTTCTTTTTTTTTTTTTCAATTTAGTTTTATTAAGAATTTTTTTTTGATTTTTAAAGGAAGCGTATAGATCACTATGCCGATTGGTGCCACTGTGCTTACACATGGTGCTAGCTGGCATTTAGCGGATGGAATCAATGGCAAAAGTAGACCTGGTAATTCGTGTTTATAATTTATTAAACATATGATGTTAGTTATGTTAGTTACTTTTTCTGTTGTATAGCTGTACAGTTGATAAGGTAGTTAATGAGTTAGTTACTCCAACTATATAAAGACTCATGTACTGATGACAGATCAATTCAATACAATTACTCAGTATTCTGTTTCTTTCTTTTCTTCCTTTTCTCTCTTTAATATGGTATCAGAAGACTTTTTCGTTGCAACACTTTGATTTTTTTCTGCCATGGCTAGAGGTAGTCTTGCTCCACCTCAAGTTGTTATAGGCAGCTCAAATCCCATTAAAGATTCTAGCAGCCCTTTTTACCTTCATAATAGTGATCATCCTGGTTTGGTTCTTGTTACTCATGTTCTTACGGGATCTAATTGGAATACATGGAGCCATGCTATGATCATGGCTTTAACAGCCAAGAACAAGATTGGTTTTGTTGATGGCAGCATCCTTCGACCAGCTTTAGATGATTTACTCTTTAGTTCTTGAAACAAATGCAATGGCATGGTTACTTCTTGGATCTTGAATTCTATAGCAAGAGATATTGCAGATAGCCTTTTATATTTCTCTAATGCTTGTGAGATATGGGTTGATCTTAAAAATCGTTTTTGTCAAAGTAATGGCCCTCGAGTCTTTCAAATCAAGAAACACTTGGCTGCTCTTCAACAGGGGTCACTTGACATTAATGGATACTACACTTGGTTGAAGATCTATTGAGATGAACTTAAGGATTTTCAACCCATTTCTGTTGGCCACTGTGGTGGGATGCAACCATGGATAGATTTTCAACAGCAAGAATATGTAATGCAATTTCTTATGGGACTCAAAGATTCATATTCTCAAACTCGTGCCCAAATTCTCATGATGGATCCGTTGCCCTCTATCTCCAATGTTTTCTCCCTTGTTCTTCAAGAAGAGAGACAACACAGCATAGCTCATGGTTCTTTCCCAACCTATGATAGTTTCTTGATACAATCTTCTTCATCAGAATCCTCTGTTAATGCATCTGTGCATACCAACAAGATTAAGAGAGATAGGCCATTTTGTACTCATTGCAAGATTGCAGGTCATACTATTGATCGTTGTTATCAGTTACATGGCTATCCACCAGGATACAAATCAAAAAGACAGTATTCCTAGCCTTCTGCCAAAGTGCAAGTTAATCAAACTTCTCTCCATGTACCAAAAGGTTCAGAATCGGTTTCTTCTACTGTAGAAACACTTACTACTGCTCAATGCCAGCAACTTCTTGCACTTCTCAACTCCCAACTTCAACAATCTACTATTACATCTCAATTTCCAGACCATACTCAAAATGCTTCCATCTCCAATTTTACTGGTATAGTTTCTCCTACTCTTCTTCCTACAATTTTCTCTTTTTTTTTCTCAATCATCTTGGGTTTTAGACACAGGTGCAACCCACCATGTATGTTGTTTTCTATCAATGTTTAAACAGTCCACACGAATGCAAAACTCTTCTGTCATACTTCCAAATGGCCAACTTGTTCCAATAGCTAGGATAGGTTCTGTTCAATTACTTGATGAGTTAGTTCTTGACAATGTCTTATATGTTCCATCCTTTCATTTCAACCTTCTTTCCATTAGTGCTCTTACTCAAAAACACAATTTTTTTGTTAATTTTGTTTCCAACTCTTATGTAATTCAGGATCATTTACAGGGAACAATGATTAGGATGGGTAATTGATTTGGAAACTTGTATATTTTGGATTGATCAAAGCCAGTCTCAGCATCTACTTGGTCATTTGTTTGTAATACCACACTGTCTGCAAATGAACTTTGGCATTTTCATTTAGGCCATCCATCTTACACCAAGTTAGACCAATTGCAAAGTGAATTACATATCAACAATCTTTCTGAATTTCCTTCACATTGTTCCATTTGTCATCTAGCAAAACAAAAGAGTCTTCCTTTTACTTCTACACATACTTTGTCTTCTTCTGCTTTTGACTTGATTCATTGTGACATATGGGGACCTTTTTCTGTTGTAACAATTGAAGGCTATAGATATTTTCTTACCTTAGTTGATGATTGTACAAGATACACTTGGATATACTTTCTTAAAAATAAATCTGAAGTCACAGGCATTTTTCCAGAACTCTACACTTATGTGTATACTCAATTTGGCAAACCAATCAAGTCTGTAAGATCTGATAATGCACCAGAGTTGGCTTTTACTGGTTTTTTTAAACAAAAAGGAATCATTTCTTATCATTCATGTGTTGATAGACCTCAACAAAACTCAGTTGTTGAACGTAAACACTAACATATCCTTAACGTTGTTAGATCTTTGCTCTTTCAATCCCACATCCCATTAACATGCTGGAATGAATGTATTTCAACCTCAGTCTACCTCATCAATAGGATTCCTTCTTCTGTTACATCAAACCTTACTCCTTTTGAACTACTATGGAACAAGAAACCTTCTTATTCTCATTTAAAGGCCTTTGGATGTTTGTGCTATGGTTCTACTCTAGAAAGGAATTGAAATAAATTCTCTTCTAGAGCAGTACCTGCTATTTTCATTGGTTATCCTCCAGGATATAAGGGCTATAAACTTCTTGATTTGTCTTCCAATGTCATATTCATTTCTAGAGATGTTAAGTTTCATGAAAGCATTTTTCCTTTCTCTTCTCAACCTTTAAATGAGTCTGCTTCTATTTTTCTGATCGTGTCATGCCTTCTCATCCTCCTATAAATCCAGCCCTTTTAAATCCAACCTCCAAACACAATGATCAAATTCATTTTTCAGATTTATCTCACAATCCAAATCCCATACATTCTACTCCTACTAGTTCTATTTCACCATCTTCTCATCCTACTCGAACTGTCAAAACACCTTCATATCTTCAAGATTTCCACTGTTATAATACCCTTTCTGAACATTGTTCTACTTCCCATCCCCTTCATAATGTTCTGTCATATGATAGGCTTTCTCCTTCTCATAAGTTTTTTGTTCATTCTATTTCCTCACATTTTGAGCCTACCACATACAAGCAAGCTGCTGGTATACCACAGTGGAAGTGTGCAATGTAGGAGGTGTTACAGGCTCTTGAGCAAAATGGTACTTAGTCTGTTGTTTTGTTTACCTCTTGGAAAACACTTAGTTGGATGTAGATGGGTGTATAAGGTGAAGTATAAGGTTGATGGCTTATTAGAACGATACAAGGCTCGTTTGGTAGCAAAAGGATACACTCAACAAGAAGGTATTGACTATTTGGACACCTTCTCTCTAGTTGCAAAGTTGACTACTGTTCAAGTTCTTCTTGCCTTGGCTGCTGTCCATGGCTGGTCACTTACTCAATTGGATGTAAATAATGCATTTCTTCATGGTGACTTGATGGAAGAAGTGTACATGAGCCTACCACCTGGTTATCATCGTGAGGGGGAGCCTTTGCAAAGCAATCCTGTTTGCAAACTTCACAAATCATTATATGGTCTGAAGCAAGCTTCACGACAATGGTTTTCTAAGTTCTCTACTGCCCTGTTGGATATTGGGTTTCTCCAATCTTCTGCTGATAACTCTCTCTTTACAAAATTTGGTGATAATTTTTTTCTTGCCCTTTTGGTCTATGTTGATGACATTGTGATAGCTTCAAATAATCAAAAGGCAATGGATGATTTGAAACATTTCCTCAACAGCATATTCAAATTGAAAGACCTTAGGGAGTTAAAATATTTTTTGGGTTTGGAGGTTACTAGATCCAACAAAGGTATTTACCTTTGTCAAAGACAATATGCATTGCAACTGCTTTCTGACACAAGGTACATTGGATGCAAGACCAGAAAGACTCCAATGGACCCTAATATCAAACTCTCCCAAGATGAAGGTGATCTCCTTAATGATCCAACTCAGTACAGGGCACTCATTGGTAGGCTACTGTATCTCACTATCACCAGACCAGATTTATCATTTTTTGTTAATAAGCTAAGTCAATTTCTTGCGAAACCAAGGCTTCCTCATCTCCATGCTGCACATCAGATTTTGGAGTATATAAAGACCACTGTAGGCCAAGGCCTCTTATTTTCTTCTACCTTAGAACTCCAGCTCAAGGCATTTGCAGATTCTGATTGGGCTTCATGTCCAGATAGCAAGAAGTCAGTCACTGGTTTTTGCATATTCATTGGTGAATCTCTTGTCTCTTAGAAGTCAAAGAAACAACATACCATCTCGAGGTCTTCAGCTGAGGCTGAGTATCGTTCAATGGCCACTGCTACATGTGAGATCCTCTGGCTCCTGTCTTTACTTAAGGACTTACATGTGCAACATTCTAAACCAGCTTTTCTCTTTTGTGACAATATGGCAGCTCTCCATATCGCATCTAATCCTGTTTTTCATGAGCGTACAAAGCACATAGAAATCGATTGTCACTTCATTCGTGAGAAGATTTCCACTGGCCAGCCCAAAACACTTCATGTTGCTTCGCAGAATCAGCTTGCAGATATTCTTACCAAGCCTCTTTTTCCTTCTCCGTTTAATTCTCTTCTTTCCAAGATGGGAGTTTACAACATATACTCTCCATCTTGAGGGGGAGTATTAAACATATGATGTTAGTTATGTTAGTTACTTTTTCTGTTGTATAGCTATACGGTTGATAAGGTAGTTAATGAGTTAGTTACTCCAACTATATAAAGACTCATGTACTGATGACAGATCAATTCAATACAATTACTCAGTATTCTGTTTCTTTCTTTTCTTCCTTTTCTCTCTCTAATATAATTCGTTTTCGTATCATGTAAAATCGTGTTCATGTCGTGTAAAACACGAAAATTTCAAATTAAAATTCGTGTCGATACGAAAAACTCAAAATGTTATTTTTAGCTTTTATCATGTTCGTATATTAATTTTACTTAATTTTAACCCCGTGTCATCTCGTGTAATTTATTCGTATTGTGTTCGTGTCGTGTCTAAGATTGCCAGATCTAGGCAAAAGGACTAAAGCAAGTCAAAGTTTCAATTTTAAGGATCAATAAGTGACTTTTATAAGTTTAAGGACCAATTTAAAAAATCTCAAAAATTTCAAGGACCCTTTTTGATGTTTACTCGTAAAATAAAGAAAACTTACCTGGTCAATACTAGTCAAAAATACAATGTGTTGGGGCTGGAAGACAGACATATAAAGCAGGTCGCTATTTGGGTTTGTGTCAGCCTTCTTTAAATTGATAGAAACAGTGTCATTTAGATGTAATGCCAAGGTTGAAAAACTATGTTGTTCTGATATGTTATTTAAGCTCCTAAGTTTCTTTCTTATTTCATTAAGCCAAAACATCTCTTTCTAGCCTTTTTTACTCTGACTTCTCTCTAAGAAATCCAGACCTTGGCCACCTAGAAACCTTCGGCTGTCATTGCCACTACCGTTAACCGTTGAATCCAACTGTCGAGTAACACCAGAACGTGCATAAATCGAGTACATGAGTCCCTAAACTTAAATCCTCCTAGAAACACCAAATACCCAACCAAAATTCGTAGATCTTGAACCTTAAATTTGGCTTTTTCTCCCACAACCTATAAAACCAATAATCTTTTTTTTACTAATTTTGTATTTATTTTGGTTTGCGTATATGGGTTTTTTTTTGTATTTTTATGTTTTTTTGTCTCAATGTCTTTTTGTTTTGTCTCAATGTCTCTTTTATGTAGGATGCTACTACCCCTGTATATTTCTTGTGTTGGCTTTGTTGCTGGGTTCGATGGGGACTTTTTTGGCAAATGGGATTCCCCTAGGTTGAGTTCTGTATTCGGGATTGGTTGGGTATTAAGCTAGAGTTTGGGTATGATTGTTGTTGAGATAGATGTTTAGTATTCGGTACTTGGTTTGAGATTTTGGATGAGGAATGGGTTCTGGGTTTTTTGGGTTTTATCGAGTTTATGATTATGGGCTTGGGATTTTGGGTAAGGAATAGCTTCTGAATTTCTTGTAAGGTCTGTATGGCTTGGTGGTATTCGAGTGGGTTTATGGTGATGCCTTTGGTGAAGGTTGTAGGTGATAGTTGATGGAGGTGATAATGGTTGATTTCTTCTCCGACAATGGTGAAACTATCTCCCTTTACTCTATTTTTTTAGGCCAAAATGAAAGTAGATTTTTATCTTCTAATTCAAATTAATCGCAAGTTATTCAAACCTAATTAAATTGAGATTTTTTAAAGTTTAAAATTTTAGATTTTATCAACTTCATCCAAATTCAATCAAATTTCAATTAGACTTTTTTTCTGAATTATCTTTATTTATTTATTTATTTATTTATTATTATTATTTTACTTTTTTTTAATCACATTTTAAAAATTAACAAAATAAAATATGACCTAAAATGTAAACTTGGGGCTGTACGTATTTGGATCTTTGGATTTAAGGCAAAAATTTTCAAATTTAATTTCAGTCCATCCAATAAAACTAAAATAAGCAATAGGCCTATTAAGTAAGATAAAATTAACAGACCTAATAGTTCAATAAGCTCGCTAAATCCAAACAAAATATGGCGTTTACAGAGCCATTCTGAAGAGATTTTTTAGGCTGTGGAGTCCAACGTAACTAATGAAATGAATGAATTCATTCTGGCAAAGTCTAGTAGAGAGGAGATAATGTTAGCCCTTTCTCTAATGGCCCCTACCAAGGCTCCTGGTCTTGATGGATTACCGACGTTGTTTTACCAGAGATTTTTGACAATTGTTAGGAAGGATATTGTGAAGTTCTACCTAGAGTGTTTGAGGGTTGAAAGAAGTTTAGGAGAGATCAATCATACCCATATTTATCTCATACCTAAAGTTCAATATCCCAAGAATATTACGCTGTTAGTTTTAAATTGACAATTAAAATTTTGAAATAACAAAAATTTAAGCACAATTAAATGCTTAATGTTTATGTGTAAATTTACATAAAGCTTTTACAACAATATCAAGTGCAAGTATATATTGAAAATGTTTTATTACAATGCACTTGGAAAAATATAAAATTAAGTAATTTTCCATAGAACTAATTGATTAAAAATTTTGAGAAAATTACTTAATAAATATTTGGATATAATTTTCACTTGACTAAGTTAAGAAATACTTATATGAACTTGAAAAATGATTTGGGATCAAAGACTACACTTATTTCAACTCAAAATTGCCTAGAAAAGTCAAGTTTTGAATGAAAGATCGATCCCCTCCTTCATAGGATTGATTCCTGAATGCTTGGAAAGTGTGATTTCAACATGAGGGATCGATCCCTACCCTTAGAAGATCGATCCCAAGGAGGTAGAAACATAAGAAAAGTGTTCTCAAAGCTGTAGGATCGATCCCTTATCACGAAAAATGTGCCCAATAGCTAGTTTTTTAGGGTTTCAATGGGAAGTTTTGCATTAAATGCTCCAACAACTGTCTTCAGCTTTTAAGGGATTATAAATACAGGCATTTATGAGGATTAAGGGTAGAACAAGCACTATCTCATCTTCCTCAACCTTCAAGAAAGAATTCAAAGCTCAAATCTACTCTTTTTTATACTCATTGTACTTCATTTTGTGTATTTCTACATTTGCGAGGTGTTTCTGTTGTACACAACCCACTTAAACTCAATTCTCTATTGTAAAAGGGAGTGCAATCTTGTAAGGCTATCTTGTGAGTGATTGGGTAGCTTCACAAGGAAAAGGTTTTGGAGGTTTCTTCCTAAGCCTACAAAAGGGAGTGTTAGAGGCCTCTCCACACCTTGAAGTGGATTGTATTGAATCACAAAGAAAAGTGAAATCAACACCTTGACAAAAAGATCAAGGAGAGAGGACGTAGATAAGAGATTAGTCGAACCTATATAAATCTTATGTTTGCATCTTATTCCTTACTTTTTATTTACTATTTTTGTTAATGTATTATGCAATTTGTTTAATTAGCTTGTTTAGCTTTAAAATTTAGAATTAAGGCCAAAAACCAATTTACTCTCCTCTTGGTAGAGCTAACAATTGGTATCAGAACTTAGGCTCAAGATTGATTTGGAGTAATTTTCATAGAGTATAAATGATTTAGATGGCTTAAAATAGTGTAGTTGTAACCTTAGTAGGAGAGGGGCACTCTATAATTAGACCAGCACTCTTTAATGGTGAGAATTATGCACATTGGAAGACTAGAATGATGTTGTTCATTCAAGCTAACGATTATGAAGTTTGGAGAATAATTGTAAAAGGTCACCTAATTCTAATTAAGAAAGTTGATGAGGAGGAAATGCCAAAGAAAGATGATGAGTGGGATACAAATGACTTTAGAATGGTACAACTAAATACTAAGGCTCACTACAAGAAAAAAATACTTTCAGTAACGAAAAATTTTCGTCGCTAAAAGTAAGCACCAGCGAAGAATTAGCGATGGAAATGATGTTAAGCTTAACGACGAAATTAGTGAAGGAATTCTGTCGAAAAATTGCGACTGAATTCCGTCGCTAAATTTTAAATGGTGCAAAATTACAAATTTGAATTTGCGACGGAATTTTCCGTCACTGATTCCATTACTAATGACTATTAGCGACAGAATTAGTGATGAAAATTTTCGTCGCAAATCCAACCTATTTATATTTTGTTTATTTTATTTTTTGCAATTTCGAAGCATTAGCCACGGAATCAGCGACGGAAAATATCCGTCGCTGATTCCATAATATTGAAATTTATTTTAATTTTGTTTTTTTATTTTTTTAATTTTAATGAATTACCGACAGAATATTTCCGTCGCTGATTATTTTTAGCGACGGAAAATTTCTATCGCTGATTCTAACATAGAAAATAGATTTAAAATTTGTTTAATTTATTTTAGCGACGGAATTTTCCGTAGCTAAAAGTTTTAGCGACAGAATATTCCGTCGCTAAAACTCTTAGGTAACCGTTCACACGGCAGCCGAGGAGTGTCAAAGAGGAATTAGTGACGAAATTTTCGTCACTAATCTGACAGAAATTTCGTCACTAATTCCTCATTAATGCCAACTTCCCTCCCTTTTTTCACATTCCCGCTCGTCCCATTTTCTCTTTTCTCCATTGCTGTTGCTCTTTTTCCAGTTCTCCTCCAGTTCCCACGCATGCCTGCTCTATTCCTTTTTTTTCTTTCCTTCGGTCGTCGGCTAGTTGGCTGCCGGTCGTTTTGCCGCCAGTGCTTGCAGCTGCTTCTCTTTCCTCCTTGTTCTCTTGTACTAAAAAAAAGACCAAAAACACAAATTCTTCATTGTCTTACCGCTGATAACCTCCCTATCGCCGACCATCTCTCCACCGCCTACTGCCCCAACCGCCAGTTGCCCTAACTGCTAGCCTCCATCGATCTCCACTATGGTGTGTGTGTGTGTGTGTGTGTGTGTATTTATTTATTTTTTATATTTAGTAATATATATTTATTTATATATATTTATTTGTATATATAGTTATTTCTATATATTTGTATATATACACTTTTGTTTTTATTTATTTGTATATATATTTATTTATTTCTATATTTTTTTATTTGTGTATATTTAATTAGTTGTGTATATATATTTATTTGTACTTGTGTAGTTGTGTATATATATATTTATTTATTTGCATATATTTGTATATATTTATTTGTGTATATATATACTTTGTTGTTATATATTTGTATAATTATTTACTAATGCTTTTAATGTTGTTGTTATATATATAATATATATATATATATATATATATATATATATATATATAGGAATATTGTTAGGAAATTTTTATTTAAATGTATATAGTTATTTTTGTTAGCTTTGAAATATATAAATTTATTTATGTAGATTTAATTTGGTTATAATATTATTAATTATGAAAATTTATTGTTGTTTTTGTGTGTCTATTTGCATGGTATTAATAGATTAATAGAATTAGTATTATTAATTTGTTTAATGTTAGATATACATTGTTATATATATTATATTTATTTGTGTATGTTTGTATATATTTATTTTTGTATATTTTTATTTGTGTATATTTAATTAGTTGTGTATATATATTTATTTATTTGCATGTATTTATTTGTGTATATATATATACTTTGTTGTTATTTATTTGTATAATTATTTACTAATGCTTTTAATTTTGTTGTTATATATATTGGAATATTGTTAGGAAATTTTTATTTAAATGTATATATTTATTTTTGTTAGCTTTGAAATATATAAATTTATTTATGTAGAGTTAATTTGGTTATAATATTATTAATTATGGAAATTTATTGTTGTTTTTGTGTGTCTATTTACATGATATTAATAGATTGATGGAATTAGTATTATTAATTTGTTTAATGCTAGATATACATTGTTATACATATTATTCTTTTCTTTGTATAAATGTATATATTGTTGTATTAATAGTTTTAAAATGTAGTGTAATGAATGTTGTATGTATTGTAATCATTATTTTTTTTAATATTCTCTATTAAAAGAAAATAGTATTTAATTTTTAATATCTCACGTATGGAACAGTACCTAAGGAGGCCCTCCAAATCCTAGTGATAGATGCTTGCCAAACCTCGGAGATGGGCCTTCTGCATGAATCTCTGTTTTGTAAGAATTATTCAGTACTTTGTTCTTTTTTATGTATTAAGAATTTCATGGTTGTTGCCAAATGTAATGAATTTTATGAATTTTAACAATGTTTTATAATTATGTATGAATCTTATCAATGTTTTATGTTTATGGATTACGGTCTTTTAAATGTTGCTATATATGAATCTTATAGTCATGAATTTAGTGTTTTATGTATAAATTTAGATATATTTCCGGAAAATTCCGGAAAGAATTTTGGAATTTAGCATTTTGGTAGCGAAATGCATAAAAAAAGATCAAATAAAAGAATAATTAGCGACGGAAATAATAGCATCAACGACAGAAAAATTATGTCCTAATACCATCAGTGACGGAATAAATATATTATCAGTAGCAAAATATTCCGTCGCTGATTACCTTCAGCGACATATTTTTTATTAATACAAAAAATTACATATATTATCAACGACGGAATTTTCCGTTACTAATTACATTCAGTGACGGAATTTTGTAATAAAATAAAAAATAAATATATTATTAGTGACAGAAAAATCCGTCGGTGGAAACTTTTAGCGACGGATTTTTTTATAAAATTAGAAAAAATAAAAATATAATCAGCGACGGAACATTCCATCGTTGATACTATTTACCAACGGATTTTTAAAGACAGAATTTTGATTTTAGTGACGAAAATTTTCGTCACTGATAATAGAAAATCCGTCACTGATAGACAATAGCGACAGAATTAGCGACATATGTACTTTCAGCGACGGAATTAGCGACATATGTACTTAAGCGACCGAATGAGCATCAACAACATCAATTTTTCCAACAGAAATTTTTTGTTGCTAATCCATCGTTGAAACCCTTTAGCGACAGAATCCGGCTTTTAGTGATGGAAAATTCCGTCGCTGAAAGTCCTTTTTTTGTAGTGGCAATACACACACTTTTTTATGTACTAGGGCCTAATGAATACAATAGGGTATCATTGTGTGATAATGCAAAACAAATTTGGGATAAGTTAGCAATCATTCATGAGGGAACAACACAAGTTAATGAGACTAAAGTAGGCATGCTCACTCAAGATTATGAACTATTCAAAATGAAAAATGAAGAAACCATTAGTGACATGTTTGTTAGGTTCAATGATATCATAAATGGCCTCAAGTCATTAGGTAAGACTTACTCTAATGTTGAAATGGTTAAGAAGATTCTTAATAGCTTACCTAAATCATGGGAAGCTAAAGTTATTGCTATTGAAGAGTAAAAGGATCCACATATACTATCTTTAGATGAACTTATGGGATCCCTTCATACTTACGAAATGAAAATTAAAAGAAATCAAAAAGCTTTTAAGAAAGTTGGAGTTGCATTGAAATCCACCACACATGAGGAATGTAAGGATGATAATGAATAAAGTGGTGATGATGAGGAAATAGAGATGGCAATGTTTGCCAAAAGATTAAATAAATTTATGAAAATGAGAACTAGTGAAAATTTTAGGAGACCCCCTATGAAAAACTCTAGTAAGGGAGAAACTAGTATGAAAGAAAAAGAAACCATTATTTGTTATGAATGCAAGAAACCTGGTCACATTAAATTTGATTGTCCTTTATATAGAAAACAAAGTGAGAAGAAAACAAAGAAGGCAATAGTGGCTAAATGGAGTGATAGTGATAGCTTTGATGAAGAAAATGTTGAAGGGGAGGTGACCAATCTATGCTTTATAGCCATTAATGATGATAAGGTAAATTCCAACTCAATTTATACTAACGAATATACATTTGATGAGTTGCAAGATGCTTTTGATGATCTAGCTGGTGAATTTGAAAGCATTAAATGAAATATAAGAAAATAATTTCAAAATTAAAAATGGAAAATGAAATGCTTGATTTGTTTTCAATATGGACGAACTTGTCATAATGATGTATGTCCATTCCAGAATAATGCTATGAATGAAGCGATTGGTAGCAAAGAGAATTGTCTAGTTTAAGGTTGTAGGGAGGAACGAGAGGTGTATGGATTGATTACTACAAATGTTGCAGGATTTTGGCCCTTCGATGGTTGCGCAACAAAGAAGAAGAAGGAGAACAGTTACTAGGGTTTTAGGGACACTAAGCAACTCCCTAATTGTGGCTCACGGTTTCAAGTTTTAGTAGCTAGAAATAAGGAGATAGTGGATGAGGAGGCTGCAGGTGACGTGCAAACTCATCATGATTCTTTTATACAATAGCATGGCTCAAATGATTTGCATAGTTAGAAAATGGGTCCATACATAGTGGGCTTTTGAGTTTTAATAATAAGGATAAAATTGGTATGGGCCGCCAAGATAGGCTGTCTGAAATTCAAACTAATGTGGCTGTAACTCATGGGTCTTCCCCTGTTAGGCCTCTAAGTATTAAGGGGCCATGTTAATTAGGGTCTGCTGGAAGTCTAATGAGCAAGCAACAAGCTGCCTCTATCCCAGATGGAAGCTTAGTTCGCATGGACTCCATTACTAAAGTGAGGCAACAAGGGTTAGAGGAGAATAGTGATTTAATGATGTCGCAGAAGATTACGAATTGCAATAGCGTGGACTCAGACTACAGAGATCGTGATCATCTTGATTTAGTGATCCCGAAGACACAAATGCTACCTCAAGTTCCTCTTGGGGTTTTAACCTTGGTTAGATAGGCATCAGATATTGAAGATGTTGCAATGAATACTCCCCCTAAAGAGCTAGGTAGTATAGGAAACTTCCTATTCATGATGATGCAGGTAATTGTACTTTTTATATAATGCAAAAGAGATAACTAGGAGGTACAAACCAAGTATCTTGGTACTTGTGGAGACTAGAATGGGTCGTAGAACAGCAGAGAGGGTTATTCGTAGGTTGGGGTTTCAAAATAAGTTTATAATGGATCCATCGGGATTTGCTGGTGGCATTTGGGTTTGCTGGAAGCCAAGTTTAGATCTGCAGCTTTTGCATGCTTTGAACCAGGTGGTTCACATGAATGTTAGTGCTCAAGGTTAGCCTAGTTGGTTGTTCTCAACTGTGTATGCCTACCTTAAATTGGAAGTTAGAAAGACCCTGTGGAATTCTTTAGAAGAATTTTCTTCTTCAATTCAGGTGCCATGGATGCTTTTAGGAGACTTTAATGATATTAAGGATGGCTCGGAGGAATCTGGTGGTTTTGTGTATCAAGTGCAAGGTGTTTTTTATTTATTAAAATGATAAATACGTGTTCTTTGGTGGATTTAGGGTTTCATGGGTCACAAGTCACCTGGTGTAATCAAAGACCAGGATAGGCTAGGATCATGGAGCAGTTGGATACAGCTCTTGTGAATGAGAGATGGAAATTACTTCATCTTGAGATACGAGTTATGCATTTGCCAAATTCATATTCTGACCACTACAATTTTAATTCAATGTGAGAAGACGATTCAGGTAAATTTTGTGAATAAACCATTTCAATTCTACAACATCTGGTTAATTAACCCTTCAATATACTCTGGTGACAAATGTTTGGAGTCATACTACGAGCTCACTTTGTAGGAAGACTTCAAAGTTGATTGCTGAGTTACGTGCATGACGTCATAATTGATTTGGTCATTTTTTTTGTGCTAAATGTAGAGTTTTGGCAAGATTAGCAAGGGTGCAGAAGGTTTTGGATGCTCGTTGGTCTCATCAATTCTACTTTTGGAAAGAAAGTTGAGAAAGGAGTATAATTCAGTCTTACGACAGAAGCATCTGTTTTGGCATCAGAAATCAAGGGGAGGTGTATTCATGAAGGGGAGAGGAATACCCACTTCTTCCATTTGTCAGTAGTTTTTAGGCAAAGCATGAATCGCATTCATATATTAAATAATGATTTTAGAGAGTAGGTGGATGATCTAGATGAGTTAAGAAGAATGGTTAGATGTTTTTACAAGGATGTATCCAATAGATACTTTAGATACTACTCGGTTACCAAATTGGAGTGGACCATGCTTATCTAATGGGCAAGCAAAATCATTAAGTTCACAAATTGATCAACATGAAGTACAAAGGGCTCTCTCCCAAATGAAACCTTGGGCAACCCCAGGTTTGGATGGATTTCAAATAAGGTTCTTTCAATGATATTGGGATGTGTTTAAGCAAATTTGACAGAGTTGGTGGTTAAAGCTTTAGATAAAGGGCATTTCTCGAGTGAGTTCAATACATCTTTACTCACACTTATTCCTAAAGTTAATTCTCTAGAAAGTGTGAAACAATTTCAACTAATCTCACTTTGTTGCATGACTTACAAATTGATTACAAAAATGTTAGTGAGCAGGTTGAGGCCTTATTTGACTGAGTTAGTTTCTCGTATTCAGACAAGTTTCATTCCAAGTAGGCAAGCTTCTGATAATGTGTTGATTGCGTAGGAGTTAATTCATACCATTAGTAGATCCAAAAGTAAGAATGGTTTGATGGCCATTAAAATAGATTTAGAAAAGACGTATGATCACATCCATTGAGATTTCTTGAAAGACACTCTAGTGGTATTTAGGTTTCCGACTAATTGGGTGGATCTTATTTGTATTGTGTTTCTGAGGCAAAAATGTTTGTATTATGGAATGGTGAAATGGCTGAGATTTTCTTTGCGCAACGTGGAGTTAAGTAGGGTGACCCACTATCACCCAACCTTTTTGTTTTGTGCATGAAAAGGCTTGGGAACCTTATTGATGAGGGAGTAAAGGTTGGATCTTGGAAGCCGATTATGGTTAGAAGGAATGATCCTGGCATCTCACACTTGTTTTTTGCAAATGATTTGTTCCTGTTTTCTAGAGCTAATGCTGATCAAGCTTATGTGATTAAAACTATTATGGATAAGTTCTGTGCGGCCTCAAGAGCTAAGGTGAGCTCAGGTAAATCTAAAATTTATGTTTCTCCAAAAGTTCCTGCAAGACGTGTTAGAGAAGTGAGTAGGGTTTTGAATGTTGGGGTATCAAATACTTCAGGGCTGTATATTGGAATTCCACTTATACATGCGAGGGTAACTAAGTGGACTTATCAAGATATTGTTGACAAAGTGTGTGTGAGACTGAAGGGATGGCAATCTAAATTGCTTAGTCTGGCTAGATGTGCAACTCTAATTAGTTCTGCGACTAGGTCAATCCCCTCTTATCATATGATGTCTACCATATTGCCAAAGAATGTACTAGGGGTCTTGGATAAAATGAATGGGGGCTTTCTTTGGGGTAACTCAAAATAGAAACAGGGTGTAACGTTGGTCAGTTGGGATGATGTGTGTGTTGCTAAGAAATTTGGAGGGTTGGATTTATGAAAAATGGAGTGCCACAATAGTGCTATCATTGCAAAAATAGCCTGGAGATTTTTAACAGAGCCTGAAAGTCTTTGGGTCAGGTTTTTAAAAGCAAAATATGGGGTGCGAGGGGATGAAATCAGATTCTTTTCTACCAAAAACTTCAAGGCAGATATTTGCTCATATACTTGGAAATCGATCTTAAAGGGTTTAGAGCAGCTCTCGAAGGGATTAAGGAGGAGAATAGGGGATGGATCAAGTGCCCTCTTTTGGGAAGATTGTTGGTTGGAGGAGCCGTTAGTCACTTTCCCTGATGTTTTCTTGGAGGCAGCAAACCCGGATGCATTAGTGAAAGACTTTCTAAAGAATGGGATACAGATGAGTTGTTTACATGTCTCCCTCCTGAGGTAGTAGGCAAAATTATGGGCACCCCTATCCCTAAATTTAAATATTTGGAAGATAGGTGGATTTGGAAGCATTGCTAGGAAGGGGTTTTCTCATCAAAGTCTGCGTATATGGAAATTTGTCAGAGAGAACAATGTAGAGAGCCAGGTAATTATGGTTGGCTCTGGAAGTTATCGACTCCTAACAGATAGATATGTTTTATTTGGCTTGCGATGAAAGGTAGACTATTGGTGAATCAACTCAATTTAAATGGGGTTTGGCTCTCACGACTTTGTGTTCGTTGTGTGTGGAAGCGAAGGAAACAGTCATGCATCCATTACGTGATTGCTCCTTTGCGAAATCAGTTTGGAGTGTAGTAGTTCTGCAAGGCTTTTGGCAGCGATTTTTTAGTGGGTTAGATGTGGATTGGTTTAGGGAGAATCTTAAAGACTATTTTGTGGAACTTGATTTACATAGAGATTGGCGTTGCTTTTTTGTTACTGTAGCCTGGAAACTGGAAGAGGAGATGTTCTTTGGTTTTTGATACTGGTTCTAGTTCAAGCATCAATTCTAATCAATTTGTGTTGGAAGTTCACAGGGATGCCTCTGAGATTCAATGTGGGCTGACTACGGTTACTACCAAGCAACAATTGCAGAGTATGGTTAGCCGGATGCCGTCGCCGGAGGGGTCAGTTAAACTAAATACGGACGGGGCAGTTCGTGGGAATCTCGGAAGTGTTGGAGCAGGGGGTTTCATTAGATCACCAACTGGACGATGGCTTCTTGGGTTTCAAGCCTATTTGGAGTGCTGCTCAAACATGGTGGCAGAGTTTCAAGCTCTTAAACTGGGGCTCATCCTTGCATAGGAAGAAGGCTACAGGTGGGTTATTGGCGAGCTTGATGCAAAAGTAATCATTGATTTGATTAGTTTTGCTGATACTGGGGCTCATATACTTGGTGCCTTGGTTGATGATATTAGGGAGCTGCTTCATAAACCATGGCAGGTGGTTTTACGTCACTTTCTCAGAGAAGGAAACTTTTGTGTGGACCAATTGGCTAAGAGAGCTTGTGACCTGGAGGTTGAGTAAGAGAGGATTACATGTCCTCCTGGTTTTCTTTGCACTTTGTTAGATGCTGATATGCGAGCGGTTGCTTTCCCTCGTCGCTTTAGGATGTGAATTTAATTTTCAATTGTACCAAAAAAAAAAAACAAACAAACCAGAACTATCAATATCACCCAAAAACCGGATTGCGCGCACACGTTCTCTCCACAAATATACACATGTTTATGGTAGTAAGTACACCATATCAATTGTACATTTATGGTAACGGACACACTCTATATCAATATGGATTTGGATTTTCAAATTCAAATTTTGTATAATAATTTTTAAAGTATTTCACGAATTTGAACTAAAAATACTTTAAGATGCATGAATGAAATAAAAGAACTTCACAAATTTGTCGCAGCAATGGTTGGTTCAGATTTTGTCTTTTTCCATCACTAGCTAGTCCAAAAAGCAAAAGGAAAAAGAGAATAAAAAAAGAAAAGAAAGAAAAAGATACAAACAACAAGAGAGGAGATACAAAATAAAGAAAAAGGAAAAAATATTTTCTAAATAAATAAATTTTTAAAATTTTTTAATTTTTAATAAATATATTTTTAACTTTTAATATAATATAATTTTAAAAGGACAATTAAATAAAAAAAAATTCAAATAAATGGATTTAGTATAAGTTAACTTATGTGTGTCTATTATGTGTAGATCTATTTAAGGGTCAAGTTACTTACCCAAACCCTAAGGTCCATTTAATATTTGAGCAGCCTTGGATAAAAATATTAAACCAATTTAATGAGCTTGGGCTTAATAACCAAGGCTTGATAAAAAATTATGCTGGGATTAGGTTTATCATTTCAAGCCCAAGCTAGCTTGGCTCGATCCAATAATTATAATTTTTTATTATTTTTATACAAATTTATTTTTAATTATATTTTTTTGTGTAATTTAATTTGAGCTTGTATTTTTGTTACTTTAATTTAAAATTTTCTTGTAACAATTTCTTTAACCTATTATATTATACTTGTTAACTATTATCTGTTTTAATATTTTGACATTTTTTATTTAAAAAATTTAATATTATTTGGATGGACTTGGACTTATTCATTATATATAAAAACAAGTTTATGAAAAAAAAAACTTGAAAATTCAAACTGAACTGAGTTTGGACTCACTATCAATATTTTATACTTTACTTGAATTCGATCCAAATCCAGTCCATTTTGACCCATGAATATCTCTAGTCATGTGTTATTAACTAAATTTTAAATTTAATGAAAATATTGACAGATTGATTTTTTTTGTTGTAACATTAAAATTTTAAAGACCAAAATTTTTCCCTTGATTTATTTCTTATTATTTTTCGCTTTGCTAAAAAACTTTCATAAACCATAAATAGATTTAGAATAAGTTACTAAAATTAAAAAAAAAATCCAAAATCAGTTTATAGTCATAATTAGAAGTGTTTATAGACTAGACCTGATCATAAGTCAGGTCGTGCCGGGTTTGTCCCGAGCCCAAGTCACATAATAATACTTTATTTGCAAGCGCCAAACCCGACTCGACCTGTAACTTCGGGTCTGGCTTTTAATCCAGGCTTTTTTTATTTTATTATACAAGCCCAAGCACAGTTTGACCCGCCCAAAATTTATTTTTTTGTTTATTTGTTTTTTTATTCTTTTATTCCATTTAGAATTTAATTTGATTTGTTAAATTTTACATGTTAATTTTCATATTAAATATAAACAATCATGTTTATTAATAAATAATATTTTATATATATAATTATATTACACTTAGTAGACATATTAAAAAAAACTTAATTAATAATTATGTTCGAGCTGAACCAGGCCGGGTCAAGCTTGAGTATTAGAAGGTCAAGCTTAGGTCAAGCTTGGGCCTAACCATTTTTTTGATCGGGTCTAAAAATTTTGTCCAAATTCAATAAATGTATTTGATATTTTTGTTCAAATTCGACCAAATATCAGGCGAGCCTTTAAACATAAGCTACTAGCTCGATTCTTGAGCAGATCTATAATAAATCAATCAAAACATGATTGGTATTTTTAAAAGTTTGTTTAAGTCCTGACTTGACCCATTCATTATATCATGTTTAATTTAAATTTATAATTTAAATATTTATTTTTGTTGTTGCACAAAACAACAATAAAGATAGGCTGACGTCGATGTTCGTACTAAGTCTCCACGTGTGTCCAAGAAACTTCTGTAAAACAAGAAAAGTCAGAGGGACGCAGGGGTGGTTCCCTGCGTAGACACTCCGATGCTTAAGTCAGCAAAAAGTTCTTCAATATTGGGAAGCATAAAAGCCAGTAGTCAAAAATTAGAGCGTAAGATTGTACCTGGGGACCTATTTATAGGTCAACAATCTAGGTTAATTGTTTAAGGATAAGTTCCTTATCTTGTTGAGAGTTTGTGTCCCAATATAACACAAGTTCCTTGAAGATCGGGAGCTTCCAGAGCCTGTCGCCGGCGAGAGATTCATACCACGTGGAATATTGTGGCGTCAGGGGTCTGTCGCTAGAGGGAGCCGAAAACGTGTGCCATGTGTCGCGTTATGATTACCGGCGACAAACTTTTGAGTCTGTCGCGGGGCGACAGGCGTGATCGCGCACTCTACCTCTGTCGCAGAAGGCCACGTGGACACACTGAGTCTGTCGCACAGCGACAAGTGTGATACGTTTACCGTCTGTCGCCTAAGGTCACGTGGACACAACTGAGTCTGTCGCCCAGCGACAGGTGATGTGTTTACCATCTGTCGCCAAGGCCACGTGGACACAACTGAGTCTGTCGCCCAGCGACAGGTGTGATGTGTTTACCATCTGTCGCCTAAAAGGCCACGTGGACACAACTGAGTCTGTCGCCCAGCGACAGGTTATGATGTGTTTACCATCTGTCGCCGATGGCCACGTGGACCAGTGAGTTCTTGCCGCGTGGTAGCTCCTGGCAACATTGGGCCTGGCCCAACACGGGTAGATTTTGTCATATCAATTTTAATATTTTAAAATTAAATAAAAATGATTATTTAACAAAATTACTTTCACAAGAGCTTGGTGAGCCACAATTGTCGTATGCACAGGCTAATCGCAATTATATATAATTAGAAGATTTTAAATATTTTTTGGTACATTTAAATTTTTTTATTCACAAGAAAATAAAAAAGAAAAGAAGGTTCAAATTTTTTAACTAATTTTTTTAGGGATAAATAACAATTGCTGGATCTTTAATAGAAAATGATTTCAATTCTTTTTTTTTTTTGAGTAGTAAAAATGATTTCAATTCTTAAATAGCCTAGATGTTGTTATTATAATCACAAGCAAGAGTTTCATTCGCTTACACACTAAATCTTGCTTTCCCTTGCCTTTATGATACTTTTTTAGTAAGTTTTTTCGAAATTTATTGTCCCAAAATCTTTACATTATTTTTAAAAGTAAATTTATTTTTTATAAGAGAACGTTTTTCATAATTTGAAGTAGAAATCACATAAAATAAACCACTTAGTATATTTCATTTTATTATATATTTATTCACATGTCAACAAATAATTCATATTTTAACAACTAAGGGTTGACTTAATGATTGTTACTAATTATGTCCAAAGTTCGATTTCCCACGACCCTTTGTACCTCATATAATAAAACAAAATACTTCATATTTTGTATTCATTATTAATTAAAATTTGTTATTACAAATTTGGATCCGTTTTATCACTAAATATTTTTGGAAAAATGTAATTATTTTTTTAAAAAAATCAAACTACTATTAATACTAGTATTTATTACATAATAATAAAATTTAAATAAAATACTAATTAAATTTTAATGAAAACGAAATTAAAACTTGTCTGGAAGACGTAATAAATAAACCGTATTATCCAAAAAAAAAAATTTGGGTCATTGTTTAAAGTCTGCCCACAGTTTGAACCCAATTGAAAGGGGTTCTTTAGTCCAGTCCGAAGTGCTGTCCACCGACTTCACAACCGCCTCACCGACGCAGCTATAAAGTCCAAGTCAAGTCAGGTCAGGTCTTCCGGTATTCGCAACTTCATATAATCTTGTTGCTTGATAATCTCTCTTTATATTCTCCTTTTCGGCCGTCGAACTCGAACCAAGTCTGGGTCTGTACTCTTTTCTTTTTTACAAACATGTCCGAATTTTTCGAAACTTGTTGCCATGTCTGGGATGTGGACGAGCAAAACCCTGAGGATGGCTCGTTCCCTTGTGCTACGTTTATCATCGACATTCAGGCCGCGCTCACCACTGGTGTCTCCTACGATGAAGACGAACCCTATTTCATGGAGCCTGAAACTGACAACGTTGTTCTGGAAAGGACGGTAGAGGTGCCGCTCGAGCATTTGATGGACAATAACTGCGACGTCTCCTCCGGCAGCGCAAGACTAAGAGACAGGCTTCTCTCCGTGAATATTCCCGTTCAAGATTTCATGGTGGAACAAATCCTGGCCTGCGCTTATCGTATGGGGATGACTGAAAGGTACAGAAATCGAAAGGTTTTACGAATGCGTGTGGAGATCGAGGCTGTTGTTGATGAATTACCCGACGATGATGATGACGACGACGAAGATGACGACGATGGACATTCCGACTCCGTGATGACTGATAATGAATCAGAAACGGCAACAGTAATTGAGAAGCTGAGGAAAGTAGTGGTAGAAAGGCCAAATAGTTGTTGTCCAATCTGCTTGGAAGATTTCTTGGTGGGCACTGAAGCCACAAGCATGCCAGCTTGCTCCCATGTTTTTCATCCCCACTGCATTATTCCTTGGCTATACAAAAAAATGCTCTGCCCGTTATGTCGTTCCGAGTTGAAATAGAAATAGGACCTGCCTCAGTTAATTCAATTGAACCTTTTTTTTTCGTAATAAAATTAATTGATTTCAATGGAAGGATTCCTTTGTTCTCCTTTATTTTTTTTCGTAATAATATTAATTGATTTCTTTTGTTTAGCATTTAAATATTGAATTATTTTTTTAATAATTGACCGTAAATTTTTTTAATCCCACAATTAAAAAAATTATCACATATCTTATTTTTTTAATTATTATTTATTTTTAATGCATCTAACAAGTATATCATCTGTTAATTCCATCAATAAAATTAAAAATTTCACCATAGAATACTTTCTTTTAAAGATTTTTATACACTAGTAATAAAATATTTTAAAAAATAATTTTTTATCCTTATTTCCATATAACCATGTAACATCAAAAGAGACAATTCGCATTTTAGTCAATCAAACCAGAACAATCATTATCACCCAAAAACCGGATTGCACACGCATTCTCTCTACAAATATACACATGTTTACGGTAAGAAGCGCACTCTATATCAATTTTACATTTATGGTAATACACACTCTATATCAAATGCACAGCTAAAGCATACACGTTATCATAACACTTCTTCTAGCCCAAACTATTGATCCTCATTTTATATTGAAGGTCTAAGTCAATTCAATGATATTAAAGGCTTCTTAACGCCCCAATCCCTTATCCACATAATACATAGGGAAAAAAAGGCTAGGAATCAAAACAAATGTGCCAAATTATCATTCATGGTTCTGTTTTGCAGAGCATTACAAGATCAATACCAACTTTGAAAACGAGGAAGGCTTAATCGGTGTTTGACGAGAGACAGTGAAAAGATTTACTGTCCATAATGGTATGGAAAAACTCTATTTCATATTGGAACACCGTTGCTAAACTCCGACCCTGGGGTCAATATGATGACAATACAACACCTCCAAAGCCCAGCATCCGTTTACCTCAAAGGAAAAAAAAAGCCTAGGCTTCAAATACCACCAAATGAACAAGTGATAATCACTAACACTCAACACTGCAAAATAGATGCAAACAAGCAAAGAAGAGTCCAGGATATTAAGCTTATTCGAAGGAGGCGGTGGCAGCCATACGCGGTTGGAAGGGTATAATTATTCTTTATCAATTTTTCTTCGAGCCTTGTACAAACAACATCGACTTTCAATCAAACATGCAGATGCAAGGGCTAATGATACAGAATGATTAGTAGCTTGACCCATATACAAAAATTGTAGCAATCAGGAATTAGCAAACAGTTGGGACCTGAATCGGGCCATATGACAGTCCTACTGATGAGAAAACATGCAACGGCTGCTGTGCTACTTGGGTCTTGCAAACACTTATTTGCTCTAACCTCAGCTTTGTACTTACAAACTGCCACAGACACTGATGTAATTAGCAAATCCTACAATTACAATCATAAACATAGATCAAGTTAACTGTTTTCCGAAATCAGAAAGAGAAAAACAAGAAGTAGACAAAAGCATAGATCAATAACTGAAGAAACCAATGGTTACTTTCATTTCAGTCTACATTAGTCCAAAGAAGCCCCATATTAAAACTAGCTTGATAAAAGAAGTGCTAACAATTTATTTAAAGGAAAAAACAAATTTGAAAATGCTGCACAATTTTAGAAAGCACATCCGCTAGCTAGTAAAACTAATAGCACAATAGAAACCATAAAACCACCAGTCAGGAGCAAAAGAAGACCTAAATTCCAAGTGAGTACTAAATCCAACAAAATTATAATAGAAAAATAGAATAGTAACAATAAAAACCCAATAATATCTGATGATAAGAGAGATCCAACTTTTACCATAAAACAAAGTTTAAAACACTGCATAAACCTCAAAATCTTCAAAAAAAAAAAATAACAAAAACAAATCTCAAAACCTTAACTTTGTGATAAACCACCTGTTTTTCCCAGTCTTAAACCTCTCCTCAAGAATTTTTTGTCTTAACAATTTCGTCCATGGATTCAATCATTAGACGATTTTTGAAAACCCAAAATGAAGTCACCATCAAAATGAAGTCGTCACCAATTTTTTTTGGACTAGGTGTGATTAGCCACCTAAAAACATTTATCTTTTCAATAAAATCTTAAAATTAATTAAGTTATATTAAAAAAATAATTTTTGGTCTGAGAAAAAGATATTTGGGTTTAAAAATTCAGTTACGCATGGGAAATGATTAGCATTCTACAGCACCTATTAAAAAAATGGCATCACTTAATCATGCATTATCCTTTGATCTTAATAAAATTGTATTAATTAAACATTTAAAAAGAACTCAATTTATTTTGAAATAATTTTTTCGTTGTTTTATTTTGAAACCATTTAATTAAATGTTTAAAAAAAGCTTTCATTTATTTTGAAACCATTTATTTATTTATTTATCTACTATTTGAAATATTAAATTTTATTTTTTTATTATGTTAAATATTATTTTTTATTTGAAATAAATGAGCATCTTTTGTATTGAAAATTATTTCGATGTACCCCAATACTTTTAGTAGCATTTCGGATAATTTCCTCACCTAGGGATTTCTTAAAAATCGTTATTTGTGATTTCTATAGAATCTCATCCTCGGGAAATCCATATTTATCTCAGAGGTTCATGAATGCAAAATGATGCAAATAAAATATGAATGATGCATATGAGAAATCTATTACTTATTATATTTTCATTATTTATTTATTTATTTATATTTTTATTATTATTTTGAAATTTATTTATTTTATAAAATCTTATTTTTTTTGAAAAATCATACTAAATATTCCAATACGCTGGTAACATTTAGCAGATTTTTTTCACCTAGAGATCAATTAGGAATCACTACTCATGAATTTTGTAACATCTCATCATCAGAAATTCTTTAAAATTTATATCCTCTTTGATTACTTCTTCTTCTTCTTCTTCTTCTTCTTCTTCTTCTTATTATTATTATTATTATTATTATTATTATTATTATTATTATTATTATTATTATTATTATTATTATTATTATTATTATTATTATTTCAAATTAATTTATTTCAAAAGATTAGTTGTAAAAATTTGTTATCAATACAAAATTTTATATTCTTATTTATTTGTTTAGAAAAATATTTATTTACTTATTTTCATTTATTATTTTTAAATATTAATTTATTCATAAAATTAATTATATTAGAGATTTTTATATCGAACTAAAATTAATTAAATATTTCAATATGCTGGTAATATTCAAGTATTATTTCGACCCTAAGGATTATATATCAAAGAATCACTACTTGTGATTTCTAAGAAATTTCATCTTCAAGAAATATAATTTTCATTTAATCGTTTAGAATATATATTTATTTATTTAAAAGTTATATTTATATTTTGTTTATTTATTTTTACCTTTTTTTACTTATTTTATTTTTATTATATTTATAGGAAAATTTTGATATCGAGATAAAACTAATTAAATGTTTTAATACGCTAAAAACATCTGAGGATTTTTTCTCGATCCTAAAGATTATCAAAGAATCACTATTTGTGATTTCCTCAAAATCTTATCATCAGAAATTAAAACTTATTATTTGTGTTTATCTATTTATTTATTTATTTGATTTTATCTTTTATGACTTATTTATTTTCGCTATTTAGTAATTCATTATTTACTTATTTATTTATTTATTTTTGTAAAAAAGAATTATAAAAACTCTTTTAACAACCTAAGAAAATGATATATATGTATACACATGTGCATGTACATCTCCAAGTAGATAAGCATATAAAAATAAAACTCCTTATTTTTTTATGAAATAAATAACCTAAAACAAAGAGTTTTAAAGGAATAAAACAAGAGTTTATATATAAACAGAGCAATCTTTCTCTTATTTTATCAGCCACGTGCGGCTACAACAGAAGAAGATAACGAGGCTGCAATCGAGGAAGCAGGAGGCAGCAAAGGGGACAGCAGCGACTCGAGCAGGAATGACTAGCGACACGGCAAAGGGAAGAGACAGCAGCAGTGTTGGCGAGAACAGGGGCGGTGGTGGCGGTTTGTTGCACACAGCGGCTCGGTGCCAAGGTTGGCATGTAGATGGTGAAGCAGGAACGGTTCGATGATGTTTTGCAGCAGCAGGGCTTGGCAACGGTGAGTGCCACGAGCAGTGGTGGTAGCGACGATGCAGGTGCTGGTGGCTGGACTGAAGATGCCGACTGGTGCAGAGAAACGGGGCAGCGAAGGGAGTCAAGCGGTGCAGCGGGGCGGCGAAACATGGGCAGGAGCAGACTCGGTAAAGGGCAGGAGAAGTTGGACACGAACAGGGGTGACAGCAACAGAGATGCAGGGGCGGCGATAAAGAGCAGCGGCAGCGGGGAGCTGGCGCAGTGGCTGGGTTCAGCGATGGTGCGATGGCTTGAATATTATCGTGTTGTCCAGTTGGGCTCCTTCTATTTTTCTACTTTTTTTTTTTGGTTTCTTTTTTCTCTTTGTCACCCTCCATTCACGGTGTAAAAATCGTGTAGACCCCTTCTTTGTGTTTCTTTCTTAAGCTTTTATAGCCATTCCCGAGCATGCATAAGGAAAAGAGACAAAATTCCTCCATTTATGTTCTTAAAATATGATTGTCATTATGAAAATTTTTTTACAATTCAGTCTTGATTTATTTTTTTTTTCCTTTTTTATTGATCTCACACTTTTAATTTATTTCTTTGCTTTTTTTGATAAATCTTCTACGTCAACTCTTTTTATTTGACAATTTGTTTTGGGTTTGCATGTACTCTCATGAAATTTAGATAGGAAGAGGTTTAAGGTTTGTATGGAATTATTGAAAGTTTTGCATGAGATTTTAAGGTTTGAATGAAATTTTAGGGTTAGATGGTTTGACTAAAAGAGTTGATTTTAATTTTTTATTTAAAATTTGTTGGACAAAATTCGGTATTTACGCTTCTCCTTGGTAGACTTTCAAGCAGATACTTTCTTGTCCTTGCTCTCAAGAGAGTCAACACTCACCACATCCTTCAAGTCCACATCCAAAGTATAACGCGTAGGCATCACGTGTTGGTAATTGACGAGCTTGAGGAAGCATTTTACACAGGATTTCTTGGCTGTCTTCTTGGAAGAATCCTTGCGGATAACCTTGTTTGGGTATTTCTTAATCCCTGCAACCAAACAATGACTGTAAGGGCTGTCGCAGGTTCCTTCGTCAAAGGATTTCACTATCACCGCCTTGCGACCGGTGTTGCGGCCTTAGAGGACTATCACGTTCTTGTTTGGCTTTAGGGACTTCACCATGGTTGCTGCTCCTATGTTCCTAAATGGAAAATTGAGGCTCTATAAGCCGAAATTACACCCTAGCACCTCCCCGATATGAAAATATGGGCTCCTTTGTTTAGACACTGTTGGGCTAAGCTTGTTTGGGCCTTATTTGATCTTTAACGTCTTTGCAATACAAGGATGAATGCAGTTGCTGAAAATCAAAACATCAATCATCCACTAAGAAGGTTCAATTCTACTTCCACTCTCCAAGATTTTAAATTTGGTCCCATTGGATATTATAGATTTAGACATGATAATGCTAGACACGACACGATGACATGGCACAAACGAAAGGAATAAAGGTGACATAAGTTAAAAGTTGATAAAAATTATATATAAATATGACAAGATCTAAAAAGTAAGTTTTATATTCGAGTGATGGCACGAAATTTGACACAAATTTTCATGTTTTATACGATTCGAACAAATTTTTCATGACATGAACATGAATTTTATACATGAGTTGCTAGGTCTAAATTATATAGATAGTATCTGTACTCAATTAAATGTTGAAATTTTATCCCTCTAATAGAATTTAAAAAAATTGAATCTTCTAACTATTTTAATTTAATAATCTCAATTTAGCCATTACATGATCATGTTTGTCTCTGTTAAAATTACAGACGTTGACTTTGTCAATGTGGACCATGCAGGTGTGGAATTTTGGTTCGGTTGAGAAACTGAGTATTGTTAGGTGGCATTCTAATGTTGACGTGACATTTTTAGTTTGACATATAAAAACCTAAAAAAATCATTTTTCTTTCATTTTCATCTTTCTCCGTTCTCTCTAGCTTAACCCTTTTTCTCTCTAACTCCAACCTACATACTAGTTTTTTTTTGGTACAGCAACCTACATACTAGTTACCACCCTTATCCAGATTCTGACGGTCGTCAACTGTCGTTGACTGCCAATTAATGCCAAAATACTTCTTCACTACCCAATATTTAGGTCTAAGTCTACGAAAATGGTCAAGGCTTCATCATCAGATGCGAGGACTTCAATTTTTTTATACTCGATATAAGCTACATAGTATAAAAATTTAAAAGAGAAAATTTATTTTTTAAAATAAATTTTTAAAATATTTAATAAATATTTTGTTTAATAAAATTAAGAGAAGTACTCGATGAGAACTCCATTAAAAGTTTTTATCTAAATCGAAATAAGATCTTAGAATGATGTTATTTGAATAAACAGATAAATTTGTTGTGAGATTAGAAGATTTTGGAGTATGGTACTTGATTAGTTGATGAACTGTAAATTTAATAAGTGGATATTAAGAAATTTAAAAATTTAAATAAAATAATTCTAAAATGTGTATATATATTATATATATTTATGTATGTATATGTATATATACACATATATAAGCAATAAATGTTATTTTGAGCAATAAATATATATTAATAAATAATAAAATGAATAAATATATGTTTTAAGGATTATATATAATATAAAAATTATATATATGAATATGTTTATAATATAAAATAATTATTTTGTAAAATATAAATTTTAAATATATAGAAATATATATAGTATATGTTAAGAATATATATATATATATTAATATATATATATATATAAGTGTTAATGTAAATGTGTACATATTTATATAATTGTTAATAAAAAATATATTTATGGTATATTGATACTACGTAAAAATAAATAAATAAAAAGAAGAAAGAAATCGCAGCATTGCTGCTGGGCTGCTATTAAAAGGAAATAGAAAATGAAAAGAAAAAGTAGAGAAAAGGGGGAAAAATTTATTAGTAGAGCATGTGGTTAATTTTTATTGGATGAATCAATAATAAAATAAGACAAATGAGTCACAAAATTCAGCCATTTTCAGCTCTACCAGCACCGACTTTCTTTTTCTCT
Organism: Heritiera littoralis; assembly: GCA_031772115.1. Classification (NCBI taxonomy): domain Eukaryota; kingdom Viridiplantae; phylum Streptophyta; class Magnoliopsida; order Malvales; family Malvaceae; genus Heritiera; species Heritiera littoralis. The sequence continues at coordinate 7,866,683 of JAPDPK010000007.1, read as the reverse complement.
ATTTCCTTTGCTGAACCGACTTACTTGGATATTTCTCTGCCTGAAAACCCACTTCCCCTCCAGCAGTGTTTTGTTTTCCATTTTCTTCGTCGTGTCTCCCTCATTTTCCACCATGAAAACCCTCCCTTCAACCCCTCAACTCACCCCACATCCTTAATAAACAGTATTTCTGATCGTAGGAGCTGGTTAAAGCTGGGTTTTTGTGAGCAAAACTGACGTGAAAGGGGCTGGAAATTCTGTACTGTTCGGTTTGGCTGGTAAGTTGAGAAGTGATCATGTTCTTCTAATTTCTAGTATGGGTTGTGATTAATACAAGTATCAGAAATATGTGGGGAGCCTTGGATTGAAACAAAATGAAATTTAGAAACAGGGGAGAGGTTCGGCTGGAATGGGAAAGTAAAGAAAATTGCAGCGATTTAATGTAATTTTTATGTATTTTTGGTAGGATTTGATACTGGATGATGATAGGAAATTAGTTGAGATGATAATTTGTCAAATACTAGAAGTTGGCGTGATGATGAATTTTCTGCAGGGGATATTCGGCCATGAAGGGGCTGAATCTTGGTGATAACATTTTTATGAATTTTAAGTGTTTGATTAAATACTTAAGTGAGTAGGAAGTGTTCCTAATATGGGAGAAGAGAATGACAAAGATAGGGTAAGGGAAGCTCACGGCCATAGATGAAAAAAAAAATGGCGTTCGGAGGTTGATTTTGTTAAATGAGGATTTTAAAAATTTATATGAAATTAAAATAAGGATTAGTTGTAAATTAAAATGGAAGAAAAGATCAATTGGGTATATAAAGGAATGTTTGAATTATGCTTAGAGATGGAATGCCATGGGAATTTTATGGTTGAAAATTAAACAAAGAAATATAAATGTAAATGTTAATGAAATTTTGAAGAAGTTTTCACTTAGTGTAATTGAATTATAGTAATTGGTAGGAAATTAAATAAGTTAAATTAATTGTTGAAAACAATAAAATGGAAAATAGAAATTAAAAGAAAACTATCAAAACTATGGTAAAGAACTCTAAATATAATTTAGAGAGAAGAATTTTCATAAAAGATATATAGTATTGAATAAGAATTGCTTGTAAAATTTAAGTTTGGAAAACAATAAATAAAATAAAATAAATCTATTATATCTAATACAAGAGTAAATATTTAACTATAATAAGAAATGATGTAGGAAAAGAAAGTATTGATGCAATTCCTATATATATTAATTATAAAATTAATATAAATAATAAATAAATATCAATCGTGAAATTTGAATTGAAAATAACAAGGAAAATTTAATAAAGAATATTTGGTTAGAATATAATGTATGGGGTTTTTATATAAAATTTTATAGTTAATAATTAAGAATAATTTATAAAGATTGATAAAACCATTAGTGAGAGTAGAATTGGAAAAGAATAAGTGGAATTCAGGAAGTAGTAATTTGATCATAATAAAATTACACAATATTGGTGGAGAAAATTAGAAGAAAAAATATAATTGAATTGAAATTACATTGCTATAAGTAATAGAAAACAAAATAAATGGATTGTGGGAATTAATAAAATGAAAGTAAATATGATATGAATAAATGGTGGAATTAACATCAATAATGAATAAGGATTAATTGTAAAAATTTGGATTGGGGAAATAATAAATATAAGAAATAATTAAAAACCATAGAATTTTAATGAAATTAAAATAAGGAAAATAAGTCAGTTTAATTATAGTTATATTTTAGTAATTAATAAGGAATAAAATAAGATTTCTATGGGAAGTGACCATACAGCAGATAAAAGGTAATAGAATAATTATTAGAAATTGGAAGATGAAATAAGTGGTGAAAAAGGATTTTAATTTAAATATAGTCACATTAAAGTACTTAGTAGGAAATTAAATAAGTAAATTAGTGAAATTTATAAAATGTAAGGTAGGAACTTATAAAATATTTATTATAGCTATATATTGGATTTTTAATATAAATTAGAGTATTCGTTGACCTGGAATTTAGAGAAAGAATGGGATTTCATTAAAATTATACTTTGGTAATTAGTAGGAAATAAGTTAAGGAAAATTAATTGTTGAAAATCATAGAAATAAAAGATAGGAATTAAAAGAAATTTATTAATGTCACAGTATATAATTTTAAATATAATTTGGAATTTATGTGCAGTGCTAAAGAATTGGAGAATAAAGAGGCGTAAATAGCTCTATCGGATTTATATTTCATGAAAGTAGAGGTAAGAAACATGTATAAAAGTTGCATAGGATATGTTTTACTGTTAATTGAAAATTCTCGAAATTCTCCTTTTAAATCATTCCTTATCTAAATTTTACGAATACAAGAAATGGAATTTATCCTTAATCTCTATAAGCCTAAATATTGCATTTCATGAAATGTTTTATATGAAGTGAATTACATAAGTTACCTGAATTGCATTATATGAAATGACTTACATAAAGTGATTTACATGAAATGAATTACATGAATTACCTTACATGAGATGATTTACAAGAATTATATTGCATGAAATGTTTTATATGAATTACATTATATACAATAATTTACATGAATTGTATTATATAACATGATTTACATGAATTGTATTACATAAAGTGATTTACATGAATTGAAATACATGAAATGCCTTACATGATTTGAATTATATGAAATGATTTATATGAATTGAATTTCATGAAATATTTTACCTGAATTGATTTATATGAAGTGATTTTATGAAATTGATGTCTCACTGATGATCGTGCATACGAGATAGTGATGATTAGGCTAGGAGACGTCCCAGACCTTCCCCTTTACATGATATGACTGTGGGAGTTATGGTCAAACCCATAAGTTTACGCAGTGAGCACCTGACCAGTGCGAACTTTGAGTGATCGACGATGGCCATTTGTTACAGTGTTTCGTAGGATTGGCTAAGGAGTTCTGGATCCTTGGCCTTCCTATACAGGTCCCTTATGGGGTATAGTGCGTGCATGAATCTCTAGGAGATTATTTTTCTATCGATATGTGATATTTGATAGATGATTGATTTCCTAAATGATTTGGTTTACAAGAATGATACATGATTTGATTTTAAGTGACAAAAGAAGTGATACGAGTTTACAATATATGTTTTCTAAATACAAGTGCATTTATCGTATTTTAATGATTTTAAATGAATCGCTTTTCTTACTGAATAAAATTTATGAAATTACTGCATTATCTCATGACTTTGAAAAAGTTATCGTATTGCATACTGAAAACTACATCATGGAATTATTTAAAATAAAATTGTTTTATATATTTCCATGGTTTGGAAACTGCATGAAATTATTAATGTTTTACATTGCATAATTACTTCATCGACAATTGTTTATTCCCTATAGTCGCTTCTAGGGATCAGAATGCGATAGGTACTTTAAAGTAGCTTCCTTATTCCACCCGATTTCGTAGCCGACTATAGTATCTTTCCTATAGCGTACCTTAGTGAGCCGATAGGAAATAAATGTTTTTATTGCATTTTAATATTTATATTTAATATACCTTTTTCATGATTAGTAAAATAAATTATTTATTTAACTGCATATAGTATTGCACTTTTATATATGTTTCTTACTGAGCTTTCCCCAAAGCTCGTCCCTTTCTCACCATCCCAGATAGCTCATCAGTTTACAAGAAATCCGCTGCGAAGAATCACTAGACGTTTAAAGTACCCAGTGACCAGGTACATGTAAAGTTTTATATTTATATTCAAACTTATAAATGCACAGCAGATATATTTATGATGGCATGTAAATAATGTAATGTAGATTTAAAGGAATGTACGTGTCTTAGTGGGATGTAAATTACATGAAATTTTTACTGATAGATTATTTATAGATATTGAGTTATAAATTTTATTTATTTCTAATTTAATTTTTATAGATTAATTAATTTAATAGTATAGCGTTTTAATTGAATCGAAAATTGTAAATTGAACTTACATCGATACCAAATGCAAACCAATTAATACCGAGTAAATGAATGAGAAAGATACAAGTAAAAAGTAAAATTTGGTTCGAAATTTTATGATTCTGGACGTTACATCAAACAAGTTTGTTCATCAAACAGATGTCGATATGCATGATACGAATGTTCCACAATCGTTCAAAGATATGGTCTTGGGATCGAATAGCCATGAATCTTCTCATAGTCATACGGAGGACAATTCTAATCGTTTTGCAGCAATTGACAATTCAATTTCGATTTTGAAACTAGGTGATTATCCTAGTATTTCTTTATCTGAACAGTATCGTTAATATATTCAACAGCTATGGAGAGATTGCTTGATTGTGAAGCTATTGGGACGCTCATTGGGTTTCAAGATCCTAGCTGATAGGATCATAAAGTTGTGGAATCTAAAAGGAGATTTTGAACTCATTGACCTAGGGGAAGGTTTCTTCCTAGTGAAGTTCTCTGATATGGCTAATTTGCAATTTGCTTTAAAGGAAGGATGTTGGATCATTTTGGACATTATTTAACCATTCGTAGAAGGCAGCGTAACTTCCACCCTTACTTTGCAACAATTGATTTTACAGCAATTTGGGTTAGGTTTCCTGGACTTCTTATTGAATACTATGATGAACAAGTGTTACTAGCTATAGGAAATACAATTGGCTCGGCATTGAAGGTGGATTCCAATACGAGGTTCGCTACTAGGGGTAAGTTCACAAGGGTCTGTGTAGAAGTAAATTTAAACAAACCCCTAGTTTCAAGAATCTACATTGATGGTTAATGGAAGCCAATTGAGTGCGAAGGTCTCAATATTATTTGTTTCTCTTGTGGTTGCATTGGTCATGAGGGAAACTATTCGTTTGTTTTTAAGGAGAAAACTAACACAGAGATGCCTAATGAAGGCGATGAGGCTAAAGAAGACAATAAAGCCAATGGGGTGCAAGATGATAACTTGGACTTGCCCTGTAAAGACCTATAGTCCTTGGATAATTGCCCAAACCAAACGGAGAAGGAAAAGCGACTAAAGAGAATGCCGAGAATCATGGGAAAAAATCAAGCTCAGGATCGCGATTTGCCATTTTTTTAGAGGTAAAAGCTGAATTGCAGGATGAATCTAGGAATAATGGGCAAGCCGAGATTGGTGCAGTTGCCATGCAAGGCTGGCACATGAATAATAATCAAATGGGCCAGAGTAGCTTGGGTGGGGTACTCAAAGCTTTAAATTTAGGAAAGAAAGTCACAAAGGGAGGCATTATGCGAGTTAGTCATGTGAACATTAGCAGGATGGGCCAAAAAAGTATGGGTGGATCACACAGTGATCAGCTTCAAGGTGATAAGGTTGATGGAATTTCCTTGGGCCAAAATAACATTGTTTCCCACTCAATACTAAGAAAGGATGTAACAACCCAGCCATTTTTTGAACAAATGCGCCTTTCACTGGAGAAGGTAGCCAAGAGAATCGAAAAAGATCTAAACAATATCCATCCTGGGCAAATGGAAGAAGTGCTGGAGGTTACAAAAGCAGCCTCTGATCTTCTTTTAAGTGAAATGATGGTGATGGATCATAGATCTAGAAAGCCTTTAGATATTGGCTCTCAAAATACTATAGTTCTAGACTCACAACTATAAGGGGTCACTATCCATGATAATCATCTTTTCCAATAGTATGATCCAAAGGAGGTGTCGGTGATTTCTCATCCTAGGGAGGGGATAAGCCTGGGACAAAATGTAACCGAACTTGATGAACATACTGTCATGGAACAGTAGGGGTGCAAGTAATAAAAGATTCTTGCAAACATTAGAGAGTTTATTCGAATGCATAGTCCTAGTATTTAATTAATCGTGGAACTTAGAATATCAGAGACTAGAGCAAGGAAAGTTGTGAGGAAACTTGGTTTCGGTGCCCATCATATTGTTGATTCGGTGGGATTTGCTGGTGGCCTTTGGTTATGTTGGAACATAAATATTGTTCAGTTGGATGTTTTGGCTTCTTCTTCTCAATTTATTCGTGTTGTAGTTAAAAATGGGACCTCTCTAATTTGGCTTTTCTCTTCTATTTATGCAAGTCTAACATTGGAAGTGAGAAGATTGTTGTGGAAGCACTTAGAAGATTTTACACCGTCTGTGAATATGCCTTGGCTATTAATGGAAGACTTTGATGAAGTTTCAAACAGCATAGAGAATATAGGGGTGGTAGTTCTCTTCAAACAGGGCATCTAGATTCATAGAGATGATGGATTCATGCAATTTATTAGATCTTGGTCTCCAGGGGATGACATACACATGGACATACAAGAGGTAAGGTTTAGATTGAATACAAGAAAGATTAGACAAAGCCCTCACAAATCCTAGTTGGCATCTGTTATTTACTAAAGCGATTGTAAAGCACTTGCCTTGCGCGTACTCTAATCACTACCAATTGTTATTGCAAGAATGAGGATGTGGAAATATGGAAGTTCGACAAAAATCTTTTCAATCCTAGGCCATGTGGTTAACAAAACCAAAGTTGGCTTCAGTAGTGGATAATAGTTGGAAAAAGAAAGATGTTGCATTCATAGATAAAACAAAACAGCTAGCAGGGTATCTCTCCATGTGAAATAGGACTTCTTTTGGACATTTATTTGGGAATAAAAATTTGTTGCTAGCTAGAATAAATGGGGTTTAACGAGCTTTGGCTACACATTGGTCTCATCAACTCTAAATTCTAGAGAAGTAGCTTGTCCAAGAATATAATCTAACTTTATTCCAAGAGGAGCTTTTTTGGTTTCAAAAGTCAAAAGCAAATTGGATTGGTGATGGTGAAAGGAACACAAAATTTTTTCATATTTCTACTATTTATTGGAGAAGGAGGAATAAGATTGCCATGTTGAAAGATGCTGAAGGAAATTGGATTTCTGATAATGAGGATCGGGAAGGTATGGTGGTTAAATTCTATAAAGACTTATTTAGTATACCTACTGAGTTTATAAGGTGCACTATCTCTGCTAGAGTCCTTATTTAAGTCAAGATCAGGTGACATCTTTAGATGCCTTTTTAACAAAGCCTGAAGTGTATTATGCTCTATTTTAAATGAAAGCTTAGGTAGCACTAGGAATAGATGATTTCCAAGCGAGGTTCTTCCAATGGTTTTGGCCAACTATGCATGACTCTCTGTTTGATTTGGTAAATAATGCTTTGGAATCAAGTGCTTTTCCAAGGGATCTCAATGCTACATTGTTATCTCTTATTCCTAAGGTTGATAATCTTGAATCAATGTGGCATTTTCGACTTATAAGTCTTTACTGTATAACGTATAAGTTAATTACAAAGGTGTTGGTGAATAGACTACACTCGTTTCTGAATGAGCTAATAGCTCCCACTCAGACCAGCTTCATTCCAGGAAGGCAAGCGGTAAATATTATTCTTATTGCTCAAGAGTTAATTCATTCAATCAAAAAGTCAAAAAGAAAAGAGTGGTTGATGGTAATAAAAATTGATTTTGAAAAAGCTTATGATAGAGTTCGATGGGACTTTTTAGAGGAAACGCTGATGGTGTTTGGATTTCCTCACAGATGGATTAATTTGATAATGTATTGTGTCAAAACCACTAGTATGTCTATTCTATGAAATGGAGAACAAACTAATTCCTTCCATCCTTAGTGTAGATTAAGGCTAGGAGATCCTTTATCTCCGTACCTCTTTGTATTGTGTATTGAAAGGCTAGGGCATCTTATTGATAAGGCAGTGTATAAAGGTACTTGGAAGCCTTTGAAAATGGGGAAAGATGGCTCAAGTATTTCCCATTTATTCTTTACAAATGATATTTTTTTATTTGTGAGAACATCAGATTCTCAGGCTGCTATCATTAAAGAAGTCTTAGATACTTTTTTGCAAATCATCTGGGGCTAAGGTAAGTCTTTTAAAGTTTAAACTTTATATTTCTCCTAAGGCAAGCTCTAGGAGGGCTAGATGTATAAGCTCTATCATGGAAATTCCTCTTATAAGGAATTTGGGAAAATATTTTGGAGTTTCTTTAGTTTATGGTCTAGTAACCAAGGAGACTTATCATGATATTGTTGACAAAGTTAAAAGTTGGTTGGCAGGGTGGAAGTCAAAGGTCTTAAGCATAGCAAGAAGGGTTACCCTCGTTTGATCGGTGACTTCATCTATCCATACTTATAATATGATGACAACTTTTTTACCTATAGGGATTAAGGATTCACTTGACATATTAAACCGGCAATTTTTATGAGGTGGAAATGCTGAGAAGAAAGGCATATCTCTTGTTAGCTAGAAAGAGGTTTGTACACCTCTGAAATTAGGAGGTTTAGGTTTGCGAAGCGTGTTCCATCAAACTACTGCACCCATTCAAAAAATGGCTTGGAGATTTATAACTGAGCCTAATAGTTTATGGGTAAGAGTGCTTAAATCCAAGTAGACTTGACAATCCTAGACACGACACGAAAATGATACGTATAAAAGACACGAAGGTGACATGGGCTAAAATTTAGTAAAAATCATATACGAATAGGTTAAATGCAAATAATAAAGTTTTTGGTTTTTCGTGTTGACACGAATTTTAACACAAAATTTTCGTATTTTACAAGATACGAACATGATTTTACATAATTTGAAAACAAATTATAGATATGAAATTGCCAGGTCTAGATCCAAGTGCAAAGTTAAGGGCGATGCGATTCTATTTGCTAAATTGTCTAAGAAGCCGAAACAAGGGTAGTCTCATTCATGGAAGGGGATGGCAACTGCTTTAAACTTCCTTTCGAATGGATTATGTAAAAGAGTGGGTGATGCCATTAATACATCTTTTTGGCCTAATTGTTGGGTTGATAAACCTTTCATTAAGCTAGTTGATAATTTGCCAGTTAATGCAAATATTAAAGCCAAGGCAAGTGAGTATATGGATAGCAGTTGAGAGTGGAAACTTGATATAATTTATTCTCATCTCCCAAATGAGGCTACATTGAAGGTGTTGGGTTATCCTTTATTTAAATTTTGCAAGATGGAGGATAAGTGGACCTGGAGCTATATCGTGAATAGAGTTTTTTCTTCTAAATCTACTTACATTTTATTTTATAAGCAGCTTTCTACAGATAACATAGGTGATATAAGCTACTTTTGGAAATTGCCCGATCCACAGAGATGGTTGTTCTTTATCTGGCTTGTTTGCAGAGATCGTATTCTGACTAACTAGTTTCGATACCAAAGAGGTATGTTTCTTTGTCTTCTTTTGTGTTTTGTAACATTGTGGATGAAACTACACTACATGTTCTAAGGGATTGTAGCAGAGCTAGAATGGTATGGAGACATTTAATACCTCATCAATTTTGGAATTCTTTTTTCAGTAGTACTCTGGTGGGTTGGGTGGATGGTAATCTTAAGGGATAAGGAGATATTGAAAATTTTGTCAGTAGTTGCAAATGTATATTTTTTAACTACTATATGGTGAATCTGGATGTCTAAATGCAAAATGATTTTTGATGACGTGGATCTTGCTAATTTTAATCCTAGCAAATTGGTGGAGTTCACACAAACGGGTGCAATGGAAGTCCAGAATGTTTACACTCGTAAGCATCAAAAAGCGAAAGAAGATGTCTCCATTCATTAGAGTCCTCCACTAGATGCCTTTGTGAAATTAAACATAGATGGGGCCTCTAGAGGAAATCCAGGAATATTAGGTGCTAGTGGCTTGTTTCGATCTAGCTTTAGAGATTGGATCGTGGGATACAAAGTGCGGCTTGGTTTGTGCTCTAATGTTGCAGTAGAATTACAGGCTTTGCAATTTGGATTAATGATTGCATGGTAGCAAGGCTTTTGTAAATTAATATGTGAACTTGATGCAATGGTGGTGATCGACTTAATTCAAAGAGCTGATAGTAGCATTCATCCGTTGGGTAGTCTTATTGGAGATATTAGATAGCTTCTTCAAAGATCTTGGCAAGTGAGAATCCAAAATGTTATTCGTGAGGGGAATTTTTGTGCTGATAATTTGGCAAAAGATGCTTGTGATATTGAAGCAAGGTTTGAACTGTTAACAAGTCCCCCATTATCGATTCAGGGCTTACTGTTGGCTCATGTATAGGGAGTTTCTTATCCTCGTGATTTTAGAATGGCTTAGTTTACTTGTAATCTGTTTTATATTTCTTTTGTAGCAAAAAAAAAAAAAGGAACCCATTTCCAATGAAAATAAAAACGAAAGTCCTATTTGACAAAGAAACATGTGAAAGATCCCTATTTTAATATTTGGGTTTGAAAATCCAATTGCTAGACATGAAAAATAGGGAGTCACCACCATTTTTTTTTTTACTTAGGTGTAATTGGACACGTATTTTAGTTCATCTATCTAAAGTAATCTTAAATTTGACCAAAGTTTTTTAAGAAATATAAGTCTTGATCTACGTTTCAAAATAGGATTCGAGAGCATGATTATATGTGAGGAAGGTATTAGCAACCCCTAACAATCAATTCTATGTTATTCTAAAAGGTCTTAACTAAAGTGGTCTTTTCTTTTATACTTCATTATTTAATTAAATATTGAAAAAGTTCTTTAAGTTTATCCATCAATCTAGTAGATTTTTCAGAAAATTCTATTACCTTAAGAGTATTCAAATATTATGTTATTTTAATTTCTTATAATATGATAATGGATATAGAATAAACTATAAAATTTATTAGTGCGCTGTAATTCTGTAAAGTGTATACTCTTACTTATCATATGATACAATGTTAGTGATATAAAATAAATAAATAATTAATTAATTATACAATTTCTTATTAGTATGATACAAGATTTATGTTAGACATGGTTTAAATCTTAGAGTCATTACTATTGAGAAGGTTTTATTGTTTACTAGTCCCGGCCCAAACTGGATTAGTTCAGACCGTAAAACGAATGAGAATATCTATGATTACACAAAAAAAGATTTATATTTTATACATTATAATAAAATATCATATATTTATACTGTAGACATCAAATTTTGTCCGGATTTTACAAATTATTTTGACAAATTTTGTTCTTCTTATTATTTATTTATTTATTTATTTATTTATTTATTTATTTATTATTATTATTATTATTATTATTATTATTATTATTATTATTATTATTATTATTATTATTATTATTATTATTATTATTATTTTCCCATCACATTAATTGCTTCAACTCTACCCGATTTGCCGGCTCCCTGCCCTAGCCGCCGGCGCCGCAACCTCCAGCAAATTCATCTTTCCCATCCCGTGAATCCCGCTCCAACAGAAACCTACGGATTTGGTGACTCTGAAAGGCTAGAGGGGGAGGCTCCAAAATCGTTTTAAGCAGACCCCAAGCAAAGAAACGGGAACTTCCAGCGAAAAAACAGACACCCCAAACGCCATCACCGATCCTCAACCGTTCGACAACCACCAACCCCAAACACCACCACCGTGAGCATTTCGTCACCACCCTCACGACTGAACCTGACCACCTAAGACCCGGAACCCCTCTTCATCATTCCCTGAGATCCCATCCCCCACTCACAACAAACCCACCACAACCGAGACCCCCGGATCCCATCCCCCACTTACCGTCTCACCACCATCGACAACCACCGAAGCCCCAAACATCACCACCAAATCCACAACAAACCCAAGATCCCGAAACCCTAGATCTCATAACCGAAACCCCCAGAACCCTAGATCTAAGATCTAAACCCATCACCTGCAAAACAAAATAGAAAGCAAACCGAACAACAGCAACAAAAAAATCACAACCAGATCCAAAAACAAAAAAAAATAATAAAAAAAGAGGGCTTCGGTTTGTCAGATCTGTGAAGTTAGAAGAATTTTCGAGAGGAACGGAGGCCGGATTTGAAAAAAGGGAGACGAGGGAAGTGTTTTAGGGCTGTCGGAAACCTCACCGGCGACTGGCGTACGTGGCGCACGGCGGCCGGAAATCGCTCGGAGAGGGAGAGAGGCGAGAGACTTTTAGAGGGTTTTGGGGATTTTTTTTGGGAAATCCGGATGAAATGAGAGAAAAAAAAATTGGGGTTTTTATAGATGGACGAAACGGTGCGTTTTGACTCAGGAGATCCGCGCCCCACGTCTGACCCGACCCGGATCCGCCTGACCCGTCCGGCAACCCGACTCAGCATCTGCTAGCAACCCGCACGCCGACCCGTTTCGCGATCCGACCTGGGAGCACTCCCAGCTGCCTGACCCGCCTCGCCGACCCGATCCGGCCCACCTGCTTTGGGCTACTTGGGCTGTTAATTGGGCCTCTTGCTATTGGGTTTAAACCCAACAAATTTGGGTATATTTTTTTTAGCCTTTTGTTTTATTATTATCATTATTATTGGGTTTTATATTTTATTATTATTATTACTATTATTATTATTATTATTATTATTATTGTTGTTGTTGTTGTTGTTGTTGTTGTTGTGTTTATTGTTGTTGTTGTTGTTATTATTATTATTATTATTATTATTATTATTATTATTATTATTATTATTGCATTTTTATTATTGTTATTATTATGTTATTATTTTGTGCTTTTATTATTATTATTATTATTATTATTATTATTATTATTATTATTATTATAAAATAAAAGTTTTGAAAATATTTCTGTTACTTGTATTTTCACTAATTATTATTGAAAAAAAAATGTATAAAAAAATATATATAAAAAAAACAAAGAAAAAGGAAATTAATGATAACGTCCGATGATGGGATGTCATGAAACTCACAAGTAGTGATTTCTTGACTGATCCCTAGGTGAGAAGAGTCTACTAAATGTTACCAGAGTATTGGGATATTTAGTATGATTTTTCAATAATTTTAATTTTTATAAAAATAAAAATAAATGTTTTTTTAACAAAGAAAATTAATAATAATTTTAAAATAAATAAAATTCGTCCGATGTTGGGATGTTATGAAACTCACAAGTAGTGATTTCTTAACTGATCCCTAGGTGAGAAGAGTCGTACTAAATGTTACCAGAGTATTGGGATATTTAGTATGATTTTTCAATAATTTAAATTTTTATTAAAATAAAAATAAGTTTTTAAAAGAAAATAGAAAAAGGAATTTAATGATAAAATTTAAATTTAATTAAATAAATGTCCGATGATGGGATGTCATGAAACTCACAAGTAGTGATTTCTTGACTGATCCCTAGGTGAGAAGAGTTCACTAAGTGTTACCAGAGTATTGGGATACTTAGTGCAATTTTTCAATAATAAGAATTTTTATTTAAAATAAATAAAGAAATATTTATATAAAAAATCAAAAATTCATTTGCATCATTTATTATCTGTTTGCATCATATGCATTCATAATAATTTTTGAAGCGAGTGTGAATCTTCTGAGGATGAGATTCTATAGAACTCACAAGTAGTGATTCTTAAGAAATCTCTAGGTGAGGAAAATTATTTCAAATGTTACCAGAGTATTGGGATATTTAATTTAATTTTTTTCAATACAAATAGGTTCACATTCACTTTTGAAAAATAAAATTTAACTTAAAAAAATAAAACAAAATGATTTTTTACAAATAAAAAATGACTTTGAATAAAAAGAATAAAATTGATTGTAAAAAGAATAAAAATTATTTTTAAATATTAATTCAAGACCATTTTATTAAAATCAAAGGATAACACATGATTATTATGGTACCGTTTTTTAACGGGCGTTGTGGGGGTGCTAATCCTTCCCCACGCGTAACCGTACTCCCGGACCCAACTTTGTTTTCGCAGACCCAAATTGTCTTTTTAATAAAACTTAATTAATTTTGAGATTTTGTTAAAAAGATAAATATTTTTAGGTAACCAATCACACCTAGTCAAAAAAGATTGGTGGCGACTCCCTTTTGTTCTTAAATGTTTTTTTTCAAAATCGTCGAGCGCGAAGCCGTTACGACAGCTTGGCGACTCCACTGGGGACCTTTTGAGAGTCAAGCCATTTATTAGTCATGTGTTATCCTAAGTGTTAATTTAATGGTCTTAATTAATATTTAAATTTAATTTCTTTAATTTTAAATAATTTGTTGCATTTGTGTTTTAGCTATTATATTTATTTTATAGCATTCTTTATTTGTATATATTATTCTTAATAAATTGTTGGGGTAGAATAAGGGTTATGGTTTGATTAATGTTCTCTCATACACACACTTGCACTTGCATTTGCATAATATGAGCTCTATACCCGAGTTCTGTCCTTCTTAGGAGGGAGTAGAGTACCTTTGCTCTGATAAGGTAATCACCTCCGCAATGGCAAGCGAAATACTCTCACTCAAATTGGTTCTTTACTAGTCCAGTGTGGATGTCAGTAAGGAATAATTTGAGAACCTTTTGACCTTTTAGAGATCTAAACCAGCATTTAGAGAATCTTAAATCCAATCTTTGGTAGAGCCATGCCCGATTTATGAAATTAGGACACAAGAGGAAACATTATTTGACCCCATTTCTCGTATCAATAAAGGTACTATGGATTTTGGTTTGAATTGTCCATAACTTAAGTCTTTGAAATTTTTCTTGTTTTTCAAAAAAGGTTTTAAAAAAAATAATAATAAAATTGTGGAAAGAGATTTTGTAAAATAAAAACAAAGAAATCTAAGTTTTTTTAATAAAAAGTGTGAGAAAAACAATAAAACAAACTTTTCTTTCAAAACAATGGGAATAATTTTTCTTGGAGAAAAAAGAGAAGAGGGATTTCTTTCAAAAATATGGACATAAAAATGGGAATAAATAAAAAAATGTGTTTTATAAAGCAATAAAAAAAAGAGAGTTGACATTTTTCTAAATAAAGGTAAAATAGAGTTAACAAAATCTTTCATTGATTTTTCTTTTTTCCTTTTTTGAATAATTTAAAGAATAAGTTGACAAGAAAAAAAATATAAAGAAAAATATTTTTTATTTTTGGGTTGTATAGGAGTTTTAATGAAAATATAAGAACAGAAAAAAAAAATTTTCTTTCTTTTCTTGATTATCTCATAAAAAAAAATTTGAACAAAAAGATGTCAACAAAAAAAGTCCTTGAATTTGTGTGGAAAAGAATTCAAAAAATAGTTTGATTTGGAATAAAAATGAAATAAAGTTAATTTTTGAAAAAAGAATCAATAGGGGATGTGAATTTTAGGAAAAATAGAAAATAAAAAGAAAATTTTAGTGATAAGAGAAAAAGTTTAATTTGGAATAAAAATGAAATAAAATCAATTTTAGAAAAAAAGAATAGAATAGGGAATGTGAATTTTATTTTTTAGAAAAAATAGAAAATAAAAAAATTTTTGTTTGGTGATCAAAGAAAAATGATTTCTAGAAAAATGAAGAAAAATGCTCAGGTTTAGTTAGGAATTCCATCTTTCTTGCATGATTGGATTAAGGAATAATAAGATTAGTGTCTAGATATTGTGAATACAAATATTCGTTTTTCTCAAACATGTTAGGGATATATATCATTTTAATTCATTTCATCATCATTGTGTATACATATATTGATAATCATGTCATGTGCATTTTAGAATCATGAAGGTTAGGTGAAATAAAATAGAATTTGATCTTCATTGTAATTGCATTTTGCATAAATTGCATTTTGTTTGAACATGTCTTTCAATAGTGTCTTGTTATTGTGTCATGTCTTGAACATTTTACATAGAATTTCATGATTAATAATGTTTCCTCTCACCAAAAATTAAAAAACAAAAAGAAGAGAGAGAGTTTTTGAAACAATTTTGATATGGTTTAAGATTACTCTTCAACTTCTCTTACTTGTTTCGGACTTAACCTCTTAAGTTAATAAGTGAATATGATAAGTAAGAGGCAAATTTCAGTTTGAACTTTGGCATGCATTGTTGCATCACATTTCGTAGATAAGTCTTTGAGAAACTAGACTGAGTCTTTTACAATCTTGAATTTGTTTATTCTTTCAATTTTCTTTTCTATCAAATTTGTATACATGTGCTATTGATTGATTATTTTCGTTGAAATTATTCTTCCCTAAGATTTGGTTAAAGTAAAGGCATAAATACCCAACATGTAAAATCAAGAAAGTTATGCAAACTAACAAAATAAAAAAAAAGAAAAAAAGAAAGAAAGGAATAAAAATGAAAAAAGGGAAAAGAAGAAGAAAATTGTTCCATTTCATAGATTTTGTCATACATATCATTTGCATACATATACAAATAACATGATTTTCATAAAATTCACATCATACACTTGTTATACTTCAGTAAATATGTCAATACTCTTCATTTTTTGAGAAAGAAAAGAAGAAAAAAATTTGTTTGTTCCAAAAAATGTTGAAAGAAATAAGATAAGGTTTTTCTAATTAGAAAATTGTGGTAATAAGGTTCAAGGCCTCTCGACCATCAAAGGTTACAAAGCAGTTCGAGGCTCTCACTTGAGTATAGGTCATGGAAGAAAGACAAGCTAGCCAAATGGAGAAAATAGAAAAGGCACAAGAAGAGATGAAGGGGCAGTTGGCCGCAATGATGGAGATGATGACCAAAATGAGTAAAGGAAAAGAACCAGCACAGGAAGTAACTACTCAAGAAAGGTGGGCACAAGACGGTGAACGTTCATATCCACAAACTCCCATTCCACCCCAAGTCCGTACTTCACAGCATATGTTATTTGCGGGGCACGACATTCCAAACCTCAAAAGGAACCCATCAGACCCAATCTATGTCCATGATTCGGATAATTCTAGAGAACAGGAGAAATTGAAGATGGGTGTATCAACAATGAAGGAGAATTTAGAGCCTTAAACAAAGTTAGATCTCCTTGAAGAAAGGTTACGAGCTATCGAAGGGATGGATTCATATGGTTATCTGGAGGCGAGCGAGCTCTGTTTGGTACCGGGTGTAGTTATCCCACTAAAGTTCAAAGTTCCAAATTTTGAAAAGTATGATGGGACCAAATGCCCGACAACTCATATCAAGATGTATTACCAGAAAATGGCTGCCTATGCTCAAAATGATGAATTATTGGTTCATATTTTTCAAGACAGTCTTATCGGATCAGCTGCCAGGTGGTACACCCAACTAGATTGAGCCTATATCCATTCATGGAAAGAATTAGCTCGGGCATTTATCGCTCAATACAAACACATTGAAGATCTGGCACCGGACCGCCTATCCTTGCAGGGTATGAGGAAGAAGCATGAGGAGAGCTTTAGGGAATATGCTCAAAGGTGGAGGGATGTAGCTGCCCAAGTTCAACCGCCCCTCACAGAAAAAGAAATCGCCATCTTGTTTGTCAACACACTCCCGACACCGTTTTATGAAATGATGGTCGGAAATGCCACAAAGAACTTTGCAGATATGATGATCTCCGGTGAAATTATAGATAATGCAATCAAGAGTGGCATGCTTGTAGGAGATGATGTCATGAATGCAAGAAAAGAGGACACATCGGGGAACGAAGAAGATGTTCATGCCATGAATTATGAGGGGCAACATGTGGGAGACTTTGCTCCATATCATCCTTATCCAACGTACCACACCTATTACCCCTCCATAAATAAAATCTCTCCAGGCTTGAATACCCGACAGTCAATCCAATCTAGTTGGCAAATAGGTCTCCAAACACCTATGCTTACCCAAAGTAACCAAAGAGGATCTCGAAACAAACGGAGGAGGATCGACATCGATCCGATTCCTTGGTCCTATACTGAAATATTCCAATATCTTGTCGAGAATCAGCTTGTTGCCCCAGTCTAACTAAAACCTTTGGAACCTCAATATCCAGAGTGGTATGACCCAAATGCTCGGTGTGACTATCATAGAGGAAATACGGGTCATTCGATAGAAAGTTGCCCTGCTTTCAAGCACAAGGTGCAAAGTTTGATTAGATCTGGTTTGTTGGATTTCAGGACAAAAGAAGGAACGGGTTAACCATGCTGCAGTATAATTGCAAAAGAAGACTTTTTGGTTAGTCATTCATGATGGTATAAAGCTGTTTCTTTTTGTAGTGCTCATCAACTGAAAAGCGTTTTTTGTGTATTGACTTTCATTTATCTTTTGTCATTTTAACAGAGTAATCGATGCATTTTCATTACATTTTCTCTCCCCTTCGAAGTCTTATATTTTTTTTTTTGCATTCACCTATATCTCACCTTTTTCTCCTTCTTTTGGCTTCTAAATGATTAATTTCCATTCTTTGCCCAATTTTGTTGTTAAATGATGAATATGAAGTTGATTATGATAATAATCTGGGACAAAACTTTAAAATTCTATTTGTATTGACAATTATGTCCCCCATGATCGATGGGAATGTTGAAGTCAATAGATGAAGTGTACACAAGGAAAGTTAGAATTGATGTGCAATTTAATAGTAGATTTTCCACAAGATTGTGTTGGCTCAGTAAATAATTCTTTGATAAGAGTATTTACGTTTGAAATGAGAAATGGCCATCTTTGGTTTACCTTTCACATATGAGAAAAATTATCCATTGTTACCCCTTTGAGCCTCATAGTTATATATGTTTTTAAAAGAAACCTGCCAAGGATCACCCTCCATATTGGGGGGCAAAATTGAGAAAAATGAAATGAGATTTGCCCATGAAAAAATTTTCAAGTCATTAGAAATCTAGGGAGCAAGATAAAGAAAAAGATATCTTCATGCTGGAATTCCAAAAAAAAAAAAGAAGGGAAATGAGGAAAAGAGTGAATCAAAAGAAAAAGAAATGAACGGAAAAGAATGGAAAGGGAAACGAGAAACAAAAGAAGAATAAACAACGAATGAGATAGAATGCTAGAATTCTTAATATGATGAGAAATGATCCTATGGCTTGAAACCCTTGAAACACGTATTTTAGGCTTGTTTATCCATCCTTTCAAAACCCTGAACCATGGCCTACATTACGTACCTTAAAAAGTCCATTTTGATCGAATTTGAATGCTTGAGTTAAGGAATCATATATTGAGCCTAGACATGTTACAAGTTCATGATTTGGAGCTTGATAAGTGTGTTCATTATGGGTAAGTATGGTCTTTGAAAAAGAATAAAAATGTAAAAAGGAAAATGATGAAAAAAAAGAAAAAAAAAAGAAAAAAGAAAAAGCGAAAAAAAAAAGAAGAGAAAAAAAGAAAGGAAGGAGAATAAGAAGGGGCTTAAGTTGAAAACCCGAAAGGGCGATTTGAGTCAAAAGAAGAATGGAAGATTTGGCTAAAATCTTGGGAAGATAGCCTTTTATAAGGGAAACTAATACTTCTTGAAGATTTCATGAAGTGGGGGGCAAAGCATTGATGAAACCAAAATGATTAGAATGTCAATCAAATAGAATTTTGGAAAATTCTTAGATTAGTTTATCAAGATTGATTGAATATTCATCGTTTAGATACTGTTACCTTCCCTCGGCCTCTGGAAATTACCTATTATTCTTGGTTAAACTTGTTCTTGTTGACTTCATCATAAATGTCCATCATTCAACTTTTGATCAATTTGCATACTCATAATTATTGAAAGAAATGTGATGGCATTGCATTCATTATAAAATTGAAATGACGATAAATAAGTGATTGACAATGTTTGAGAAAGCCCAATGCATTACAAAAGAGGAAAGTCGAACATGATATGGGGTGAAGAAAGAACAGATGAGAACCATTGGAAGGTTTACAAGTGCGCCAAAGAAATATGAATGTAGGATCAAATGGTGAAAAATGAGCAAGAATTAATGGTGTTTCGTAGAATTGGTAGATGGATGGAAGCTTATGATTTGAAAAGATTCAAAAATGGTGAGAATGATGGTCTTGTGAACCCTATTACTACAACTTTCGATTTCTTTTATTTTTCCTTTTCTTTCCCTTTTCTTTTTTTCTTTTTTTTTTCTATTTCTCGACATTTGCATTGCATGCATCACATGCAAAAAAAAAAGGAAAGAAAATTTCACCTTTAAGTAACAAAGTTTGTACATTCTTGGCAAAAAAAAAAAGAGGTACAAAACGCAAGAAAAAGGAAGAAAGCGGGATTCTTAAAATTTTAGGATAAAATGATAAGATTTTTAAAGTGAAGAGTTTTAAAAGGATGATGTATCAAGAAGCTGAATATTTGGATGTGAATCTCCAATTCAGAAAATTTCAGGTGTGAATCTCTGAATTCCAAGGTAAAATATTGGGTGTGAATCTCCAAGTTAAAATTTCGGATGTGAATCTCCGAATCAAATTTTGGATGTGAATCTCCAAGTTAAAATTTTGGATGTGAATCTCCAAATCAAAATTTCGGGTGTGAATCTCCGAATCAAATTTTGGATGTGAATCTCCAAGTTAAAATTTTGGATGTGAATCTCCAAATCAAAATTTCGGGTGTGAATCTCCGAATCAAATTTTGGATATGAATCTCCAAGTCAAACGTTTTGGATGTGAATCTCCAACTCGAAATTTCAGGTGAGAATCTCTGAAATTTCGGATGTGAATCTCCAAATCAAATTTTAGGTGTGAATCTCTGAATTTCAAAATTTCAAATTTCGGATGTGAATCTCCGAATCTAATATTTGGATGTGAAACTCCAACTCAAAATTTTAGGTGAGAATCTCTGAAATTTCGGATGCGAATCTCTAAAATGGATATTTAGATGTGAAACTCCAACTCAAAATTTCAAATAAGAATCTTTGAATTTAAGATCCGAATCTCTATATTAAAGTTTACGTTTGGAATTTTCAATGCAAATCCTCAAATTGAGTGCCTGAATGTATCCTGGTCAAGAAAATGCAAGATTAGAATATGAGGTTGGAAGATTAAGATCTTGAAGTTGAAAGAAAAAAAGAGGAAGAAGAAGGTAAAAAAAAAAAGGGAGAAGAAGAAAGTTCAGGGCTACATTTTACAGAGGAGGTTCGAGATTAAATTTGAAATGAGATTAAACATAAGATTTAAAGATGAAATTGAAGAAAAATCAAGATAGGGAAATTCAATTTGGATGTGAATCTCTGAATCAAATCTTTGGATGTGAATCTCCAAATCAAGAATTTCAGGTGTGAATCTCTGAATTCTTAAATCAAATCTCGGATGTGAATCTCCAAATCAAATCTTTGGATGTGAATCTCTAAATCAAAGTGAAATCTCGGATGTGAATCTCCGAATCAAATCTTTGGATGTGAATCTCCGAATCAAATCTTTGGATGTGAATCTCCAAATCAAAATTTCAAAATTCTAGATGTGAATCTCCAAGTTAAAATCTTTGGATGTGAATCTCCAAATTAAAATTCTGGATGTGAATCTCCAAATTAAAATTTCGGATGTGAATCTCCGAATCAAAATCTTTGGATGTGAATCTCCAAATCAAAAGTAAAAAAAAAAATTCGGTTCGGATGTGAATCTCCGAATCAAATTTCTGGGTGTGAATCTCCAAATTAAAATTTCGGAAGTGAATCTCCGAATCAAAGTTCTGGATGTGAATCTCTAAGTTTAAAATTTTGGATGTGAATCTCCAAGTTGAAATTTCGGATGTGAATCTCTGAATCAAATTTTTAAATGTGAAATCTCTCAATTTCAGAAAAGAATTTTAAAGTTTCATTGCCTTTGCTGCAAGAGGAGCACATTCCAAGAAAGAAATTTAAAGTTTCATTGCCTTTGTTGCAAGAGGAGCATATTTTCAGAAAGGAATTTAAAGTTTCATCGCCTCTGCTGTAAGAGGAGTGCATTTAAGAAAAAAAAAGAATTTAAAGTTTCATCGCCTCTGCTGCAAGAGGAGCATATTTCAGAAAAAGAATTTAAAGTTTCATCGCCTCTGCTGTAAGAGGAGCATATTCCAGAAAAAAAGAATTTAAAGTTTCATCGCCTCTGCTGCAAAAGGAGCGCATTTCAGAAAAAAAAAAGAATTTAAAGTTTCATCGCCTCTGCTGCAAGAGGAGCACATTTCCTGAAAGAATCTAAAGTTCCATTGCCTCTGTTGCGAGAGAAGTTTTTTTGGGAAGAATTTTAAAATTTCGCTACCTCTGTTGTGAGAAGAACACCCAAAAAAAAAAAGAAGAGAAAAGAAGAAGAAAGATTAGGTCTTGAGTTGGACAAAATTGTTGCCTATTGTCTTTGCTTTATTCCTGATCCTCAGCAATAAGCAAAGAGGGGCAGCTATAGACACCTAATTTTGTCCGGATTTTACAAATTATTTTGACAAATTTTGTTCTTCTTATTATTTTTTTATTTATTATTATTATTATTATTATTAACAGTCATTTTCCCATCACATTAATTGCTTCAACTCTACCCGATTTGCCGACTCCCTGCCCCAGCCGCCGGCGCCGCAACCTCCAGCAAAATCATCTTCCCCATCCCGTGAATCCCGCTCCAACAGAAACCTATAGATTTGGTGACTTTGAAAGGCTAGAGGGGGAGGCTCCAAAATCGTTTTAAGCAGACCCCAAGCAAAGAAACGGGAACTTCCAGCGAAAAAACAGACACCCCAAACGCCATCACCGATCTTCAACCGTTTGACAACCACCAACCCCAAACACCACCACCGTAAGCATTTCGTCACCACCCTCACGACCGAACCTGACCACCCAAGACCCGGAACCCCTCTTCATCATTCCCCGAGATCCCATCCCCCACTCACAACAAACCCACCACAACCGAGACCCTCGGATCCCATCCCCCACTCACCGTCTCACCACCATCGACAACCACCGAAGCCCCAAACATCACCACCGAAGCCCCAACAAACCCAAGATCCTGAAACCCTAGATCTCATAACCGAAACCCCCAGAACCCTAGATCTAAGATCTAAACCCATCACCTGCAAAACAAAATAGAAAGCAAACCGAACAACAGCAACAAAAAAATCACAACCAGATCCAAAAACAAAAAAAATAATAAAAAAAGAGGGCTTCGGTTTGTCAGATCTACGAAGTTAGAAGAATTTTCGAGAGGAACGAAGGCCGGATTTGAAAAAAGGGAGACGAGGGAAGTGTTTTAGGGCCATCAGAAAGCTCACTGGCGACTGGCGTACGCGGCGCACGGCGGCCGAAAATCGCTTGGAGAGGGAGAGAGGCGAGAGACTTTCAGAGGGTTTTGGGGGTTTTTTTTGGGAAATCCGGATGAAATGAGAGAAATCAAAAAAATTGGGGTTTTTATAGATGGACGAAACGGTGCGTTTTGACTCAGGAGATCCGCGCCCCACGTCTGACCCGACCCGGATCCGCCCGACCCGTCTGGCAACCCGATTCAGCATCTGCTAGCAACCCGCGCGCCTACCCGTTTCGCGATCCGACCCGGGAACACTCCCAGCCACCTGACCCGCCTCGCCGACCCGATC
This sequence comes from Heritiera littoralis, assembly GCA_031772115.1. Taxonomy (NCBI): domain Eukaryota; kingdom Viridiplantae; phylum Streptophyta; class Magnoliopsida; order Malvales; family Malvaceae; genus Heritiera; species Heritiera littoralis. The sequence continues at coordinate 7,843,463 of JAPDPK010000007.1, read as the reverse complement.
CGGCCCACCTGCTTTAGGCTACTTGGGCTGTTAATTGGGCCTTTTGCTATTGGGTTTAAACCCAACAAATTTGGGTATATTTTTTTTTAGCCTTTTGTTTTATTATTATCATTATTATTGGGTTTTATATTTTATTATTATTATTTTTATTATTATTATTATTATTATTATTATTATTATTACTATTATTATTATTATTATTATTATTATTATTATTATTATTATTATTATATTATTCTTGTTGTGTTTATTGTTATTATTATTATTATTATTATTATTATTATTATTATTATTATTATTATTATTATTATTATTGCATTTTTATTATTGTTATTATTATGTTATTATTTTGTGATTATTATTATTATTATTATTATTATTATTATTATTATTATTATTATTATTATTAATGCATGTTATAAAATAAAAGTTTTGAAAATATTTCTGTTACTTGTATTTTCACTAATTATTATTGAAAAAATGTATAAAAATATATATATAAAAAAAAACAAAGAAAAAGGAAATTAATGATAACGTCCGATGATGGGAACTCACAAGTAGTGATTTCTTGACTGATCCCTAGGTGAGAAGAGTCTACTAAATGTTACCAGAGTATTGGGATATTTAGTATGATTTTTCAATAATTTTAATTTTTATAAAAATAAAAATAAATGTTTTTTTAACAAAGAAAATTAATAATAATTTTAAAATAAATGAAATTCGTCCGATGATGGGATGTTATGAAACTCACAAGTAGTGATTTCTTAACTGATCCCTAGGTGAGAAGAGTCGTACTAAATGTTACCAGAGTATTGGGATATTTAGTATGATTTTTCAATAATTTAAATTTTTATTAAAATAAAAAATAAGTTTTTAAAAGAAAATAGAAAAAGGAATTTAATGATAAAATTTAAATTTAATTAAATAAATGTCCGATGATGGGATGTCATGAAACTCACAAGTAGTGATTTCTTGACTGATCCCTAGGTAAGAAGAGTTCACTAAGTGTTACCATAGTATTGGGATACTTAGTGCAATTTTTCAATAATAAGAATTTTTATTTAAAATAAATAAGGAAATATTTATATAAAAAATCAAAAATTCATTTGCATCATTTATTATCTGTTTGCATCATATGCATTCATAATAATTTTTGAAGCGAGTGTGAATCTTCCGAGGATGAGATTCTATAGAACTCACAAGTAGTGATTCTTAAGAAATCTCTAGGTGAGGAAAATTATTTCAAATGTTACCAGAGTATTGAGATATTTGTTTTAATTTTTTTCAATACAAATAGGTTCACATTCACTTTTGAAAAATAAAATTTAACTTAAAAAAAATAAAACAAAATGATTTTTTACAAATAAAAAATGACTTTGAATAAAAAGAATAAAATTGATTGTAAAAAGAATAAAAATTATTTTTAAATATTAATTCAAGACCATTTTATTAAAATCAAAGGATAACGCATGATTATTATGGTACCGTTTTTTAACGGGCGTTGTGGGGGTGCTAATCCTTCCCCACGCGTAACCGTACTCCCGGACCCAACTTTGTTTTCGCAGACCCAAATTGTCTTTTTAATAAAACTTAATTAATTTTGAGATTTTGTTAAAAAGATAAATATTTTTAGGTGACCAATCACACTTAGTCAAAAAAGATTGGTGGCGACTCCCTTTTGTTCTTAAATGTTTTTTTTCAAAATCGTCGAGCGTGAAGCCGTTACGACATATACATTAGAGTATCATATATGTAACGAATTGTTAATTTTATCTTAACTTACAATATTTTTTCTTAATTTCAATGCTTTATTTTGAGAATTAAAAAATTTTATTATCTTAACCATTATTAACTAATTTATTTCTTAATTAATTTTGTTAAAGCATTAGTCTGTTTTAATATATAAATTAATTTTCATAATATATTATATCAATATAATATAGTGGTTGACTTGGTAAATACTCAATGAAAATGTTTTTGGCCAAGGTGTTTTACACTTATTAAATGTGTATTTTTGTAACATGATTTCATGTTGACAATGTCTAATTATAAGTGACACATTTAAGTCAACATAAAAAATGAACTTTTATATAATAATAATAATAATAAGACTTAATAGCCAAATAAGCCCTCAACCTTTAGCCCAAAATGGAATTTAGCCCTCAATGTTTTATTGCATGAAATTCAGTACATAAACTTTTATTTCGATGGAAATAGACTAAATTTGTTAAATAAACTAACTAATGTTAGTTTTGCATACGTGGCAACTAATTAAGCTATCCACGTCAGCTGTCAAGTATGAAAAACTAACGGCAGTTAGTGTCATTTAATAGATTTTGACTTAATTGCATAATTGTAAAATGTTGATAGTTTATTTTCACTGAAATAAACGTTTATGGACTGAATATCATGTGATAAAATGTTAAAGATTGAATTTTATTTTGAGCTAAAAGTTGAGGATTTATTTGGCTATTAAGCCTAATAATAATAATAATAAAAGAAAAAGCTTATTGCCTTATTTTCAAAAATAAAAATAAAAATAAAAGCTTATTTGAAAATGTTAGAAGTTCAAAAACTCGTTCAGTATTTAACCTTTTTTAAAAATTTTTTTCGTTACGCCGTCCAATTACACGGAGTGAAAAAGGAAAGAAAGAAAGAAAGGAAAAAAAAAAAAACAGAGAGGCCATGTACGCACACTATTCGAGTGGATGCGCACATTGAATTCCGTGTGCTCACGCGGCGCATGTTAGCACAAAAAAAAAAAAGCTTTGCCATCTCCGGTTCTGATTTCCCTGCGAGACCAGAAACGTTCAAGTTTGATTTCCAGTCTTCGAACTTCCAATTCTGCCTCGATCATTACCCATAATTCCTCGTCAACATCCAAAACTGGCTCCAGCCACCACTGTGGCGGCGGCTCGGAGTCTTGTCGGCTCCCGGCGCCGAACCGAGGCACCTCGACGGCTTCCATCACCGTCGACTCCGCCGAGGAAACTGAAGCCGATGTCGGAGATAATGGCGAGTGCGAGATACGCGGTGGCGGAGCGAGCTGACTACAATGACATCAGCTGCGAACAATGCGGCTCCGGTGAATGTCCCGACGAGCTCCTCCTTTGTGATAAATGCGACAAAGGATTCCACATGAAATGCCTTAGACCAATTGTGGCTCGTGTTCCTATCGGTTCCTGGCTTTGCCCCAAATGCTCTGGCCATAGGCCAGTAAGAAGTAGGGATTTTTATTTATTTTTTAATTGTTTGTTTTGTTGTCTTTTTTTTTTTTTTCATTTTTGTGATAAACATGGGTTTTTCTTAAGGTTTTTCGCAGAAAAAGATCATTGATTTCTTCAGGATTCAGAAGAGTGGCGATGGGAAAAAGAAATGCACGTCGATTCAAGGTACAATTTTGTTTTGATAATTTGTTATTATATTTGCCTTTGTTTTTCCACATTTCGTTGAATTCCTAACGATTTGAGAATGGCTACAACATGATTTGTATTGATAAATTTTTTACCTTGTTTCAGGCTTCATGCAGAATTTTCGATTGGGAATTAGTATAATGCATTTTAAGGGAAGAGAGAAAATGCTGAAAATTAAAAAAGATGAAATAGGAGCATACAATCCCTTGAGGGCCTGTAATATTTTGCAAATCATAGTCTATTTAATTAAGCTCATCTGATAGAAATGTGAATATTGATGAATGGTAAAAAATCTAGGAACTATCAGGAATCTTGTTTTAATAGCTAAGTGCTCGTTTGGAACTTGAAAGCAGTGCAGAAAATTATGGGGAAATCATATGTTGAAGCTTTCTTCATATCATATGTGAAACTTGGTTAGAGTAAAAGTCTTAAAACTATCATACTAGTAATAATGTGTGAAGAACTCATTAGTGCCCTTATGCCTGCTTGTCTGAGTTAAAATACATGATAGGCATCTATACTGCATATAGTTTTTTTTTTTTTTGGTTCACACATGTAGGCTGTTTTTTTCTTTTAAGTTGGGGGTAAAATAGAACCTAGTTGTAGTATGCTAATTCACTATTGAATGCCAGACACATCTTGTGCTCATAGGCATTTTTCCTACAGCATCAACTGCTATGCTTGAATACTACTTACTTTGTTCTATATTTCATTGATTTTACTTGTAGAGTGCAAAATCTATAAAGCATATATATCAATATATCATGGATTAAGGAAAAGATGCGTATCATTATAGAGCACTTCCCAGTCTTTTCTATTAATTTTCCTTGGCTCATGGGACTATGAATTTCCTTTACCATTTGGATTCCAAGCATTCACTATTTAATGCCAGACACATCTTGTGCTCAGAGGCATTTTTCCTACAGCATCAACTGCTATGCTTGAATACTACTTACTTTGTTCTATATTTCATTGATTTTACTTGTAGAGTGCAAATCTATAAAGCATATATATCAATATATCATGGATTAAAGAAAAGATGGGTACGATTATAGAACACTTCCCAGTCTTTTCTATTAATTTTCCTTGGCCCATGGGACTATGAATTTCCTTTACCGTTTGGTTTTCAAGCTAAATTATCTAATGGTTCATTGACTTGATGGCTCTCAATGTTCATTTCAATTTCCTTTAATTGCTTGTCATTCAACGAGGTCTTTTAGAAGGGTCTATTGTGGAAATTCTCTTCCCTCCCCCTCTTATTTAATTGGGACAGCTCTTGCTGCTATGACAATCCTTTTTTCCTCTTCTCTTTTGACAATCAACATGGTATTGCAAATGATCTTAGCAGTGAATTTTATAACTAATAGAGGAAGACAAAAAGTGAGGGTAAAATTCCTACCTTAGGTAATTTTAAAAGGAATAAATAATCAACAAGAGGAACAGGATTCTTTTGTTGGAGTGTTCTGCAATCATTCTTTCCCCTCTAAGTTTTAGGTTATTCTCCATACACTTTTTAGAATGGTTATTTAGGAATGATGTGTACTCCATTATGTCAAAACAGATTTTATAGATTCCAAATTGAGCATTATGTACCATAGATGAGTGCAGCACATGAGAGCAGCTTGCAACTATATGATCTCTCTGCTTCCACAGAATAATTTCAATATTAACATAAAAATTCTTTAAATATTCATATAAATGGGTAATGGGTCTCCTTTAAAAGGAAATGGCATCTAAAGGGCTATCCTTAAATTTTAAAAACTCAAATGTTCATGATCAATTTTTCTGGATAATATTTAAATGAAGCCTCTACTTGTAATATTTTCATCATCAATATTACTGGTATATACTATATAGTGGTATTAAAGTATGGAATATAAAAACAGATACAATACTAAGAAGTTGAAGAATACTGACTTATATATTTATGCTCTTTTAGCATCAATTAACATATTTTAAGTATTAAACTCAAAATAATACTTTTTTGTGCCTAAATTGTTAATATTCTGGATTAAACAATGGAGTTCTTGTTATTATTGAAAATTTAATTACCAACATTTCTTGTCAGGGTTCTATTGGAGATATGATAGGAAGGAATCATTAAGAAGTAAAACCAGTGAATTGTTCTAACATTTTAATCCAATAGTACTTCATCACACAAGGCTAGAGTTGGTCATGTGAAGCATATATCAGAACCTGGAGCAGTATTCATTTTTTTCACCCAATAGTTATAAAATAGATTAAAATAGGTGAATATTTAGCCACTACCATGAGCAATTTGGCAGGGCCATTTTTATTGAATTGGATGAATCTTTTGTATCCACCAACATTGCTAGCTTATCTTGTGTTTATCAGGTTATATACATTATTTAATGCGTAAATGTTCAAGTAAGTTTTTGAAGGGACACATAATTGGTTCATTGCTTAAAGGCAAAAACTTTTGCAAAAGCAAAAGTAGAGAGTTCGTCAAGTTGATTTCCCTTTCATATGGGATACCAATGAGTGCAGCAATACTTAGTATCAATGTGTTTCAATTAGATGATGATAGATGTATAAAGGAAGATCAAAGGATAAGTTACAGAAAATGGTATTATATATATGAATCACATTACATTCATTCTGCATTGGCTTTTTATACATATATACTGACTTGCATTTGGCGCTGAGAATGTGAGACCATGTTGCACAAATTGGATCTTGCTAAGGTTTCTTGATGGTCATCTTCTTGGCCTTAGTTTGCAAATATAAACTGATTTTTCTTGCTTGTTCTGGCTGGACTTCTAGATACCAGAAAGCGTCGCAGACGTTCTGGATCATTGGTATTGCTAAAGAAAAGGAGGAGACTCTTGCCATTTATACCATCTGAAGACCCTAACCGACGTTTGAAACAAATGGGCACCCTTGCTTATGCTTTAACGGCACTTCAGCTGGAATTCAGTGATGATCTAACCTACTCTTCTGGCATGGCCCCTAGATCTGCCAATCAGGCCAAGTTTGAAAATGGTGGCATGCAGGTTTGAATTCCACCAGTTGTTTTCATTTAGAAGTTTTAATTCTATTATGTTCCTTATTAGCTTTGGTCTGCTGTCCTTTCAGGTTCTTTCGAAGGAAGATATGGAGACCTTGGAACTCTGCAGGGCAATGCTTAAGAAAGGCGAATGCCCTCCCCTTATAGTAGTTTTTGATTCATGTGAAGGGTACCTTTATTTTGAAATAATTTGTATTGCTGCAGTTATATTGCTTAAATACATATTTAGTGTATTCATTTTAATCTTGTGGTGCAGTTATACAGTAGAAGCAGATGGACAGATAAAGGATATGACATTCATTGCAGAATACACCGGGGATGTGGATTACATTAAAAACCGGGAAAATGATGATTGTGATAGCATGATGACCCTTCTTTTAGCAACAGACCCATCTAAAAGTCTTGTAATCTGCCCTGATAAACGTGGAAACATTGCTCGCTTTATCAATGGCATTAACAATCATACTCTGTAAGCCTGTATAACCTATCTCCTTGGTGACGATACTGTCTCAAAAAGTCAAAAAAACAATATTCTGTTTTACTTACCCCCTCATGTAGCATTTACAGCCAATTTTCTGTAGTCATCTGCATGAGTTATAGAATGGCATAGTCTCTAATTAACCATATATTTCATGTGTTTCTATATTTTCACATAAGATTTGGTAAGATTTGCTTCAAATTTAGAATAGTTAGTGCATTTGCTTAAAACGTGTCCAATTCTGTGCAGGGAAGGTAAGAAGAAGCAGAATTGTAAATGTGTGAGGTACAGTGTAAATGGTGAATGCCGGGTCCTTTTGGTTGCCACTCGTGATATTGCTAAGGGAGAGAGGCTTTATTATGATTATAATGGATATGAGCATGAATACCCCACTCATCATTTTGTCTGAATATCATACAGATGTTACTAACAATCCTACAGGGCTGGGATACAATTTTGGATCCTCATAGACCTCCAGTCATTTTTTCTTCACAGCTTATTCATTGTTGGTGCAGAGTCAAAGAAATTTCTTCAAATTTATGCATGGGCCATTTTTATTGTAATTTATGATGTAAAGCTGGTCCATTTTGCAGCCATTTGCGAAATACAAGGCCAGAAAAATTTTCTAGGAATTTAGTAGGAAGAAATTTAGATTTTCTAGGAATTGATTTAAGAAACAGTACCTTCTCCTAAAACAGGTGACACTGAAGGTCTTCAGTTTTATCCAATTCCTACGTTTTTCAGGCTTTTAAAACGGAATCGTTCTCTGGGTTAATAGAGATCATTTTGCTGTAACTATTCATCTTTCATTCGTACTCTTCAGCTTTATATCTCTGTTTTTTTTTTCAAAGGAAAGAATTTTCATTACCGTAAAACCCTCTTAGGATTACAATAATACAATGCTATAGCAACAAGCTGAGGGAAATCGAGACAACAGGACTGAAGCTCATGAACTTATCTATGAAACAATACACAGAAACATAAAATTATGGTTAAGGTGGCAGTCCGTGTTCAAAATGAACACCAAGGAAAATGGTGGTTGTCTTGTCTCATCCAACCATTAGATTGAAATGCCACCCAACTTCGTGTCCTCTACCAAACTCAACTTCTAAGTTCCTGCTGAGGAAAAAATCACAGAGTTTATCTCGTTAAAATGCCATTGTTTAGCAAGAGAGCTTTTTGCATGCCCCTTACCAAAAAATTTGTTAAACTCAGATTTTGTTTTATCGTATAATCTAATCCTATTAAACATCCTATTTAAAAAGGGAAAATATCACTTTATGACCTTTAAAAGTTGATTGAATCCAAGTCTGATTCTCTTTGACTAGGAGGAGGAGCAGTTGTCTAGATTTTAAGGTTATCTTAGTTAAGATTGTTATCAAGTAATATAGACTACTAATCTTAGACATGAGGATTTATAAATGATATCGAAAGAACCAACAGAAAACTGTTGTAAAGATTTAATGGTGAAAGCTAAAAGAAAGATTGTCATGCAGTATGTAGAGATAATTGAATTTAAAAAAAAAATTGGACAACAGAGGAATATTAAAATGTACTATGGAGCACTATTTGGAACACGATTGTTAGCTCAAGTGGCTATGGTAATTTTAGAGAGGTGAATAGGATAGACTACAAATTTTTAACGGTTCGATTTACATTAAAGTTTGATGATAAATTTACAATTCAATGAAAATTGAAGAAATTAATTCATGATTGAATTGTAAAAGTGTAGAGAAAGAAAAAATTGAACACATTAATTTATAGCGGTTCGGCTATCAAGCCTACATCTTCTCATTTAGCATCCACACTAAAGAGTTTCCAATCCACTAGTTTGAAATTCCTTTCAAAGGTATAACCTTTACATGCCTATCTTTTCAAGGCTCAAGATAGAAACCTCTACTACATTTTCTAAGGTTAAGGTATTTGACCTCTTCACCCATGATCTTCTTTAATTTGATTGGTTTTTAAGCATTTCCTTCTTTACCTCTCGGCCGAACCACTTAAGACTCTTCGTCCAAATTTTCCTTTCATTTTGCTAAGGCACTGCATACCTCAAAACCCTTCTACAAGTTTTCTCTCATTTGGTGCGACTTCAACTTAGGGTTCTTGGCTTCAGATTTTTCTTCATCTTGAACTTTTGAGGTAACCTCTGTAATCTTCCCCTCTTCTTTCATTTTTCCTATCATGCCTCACTATGTTAAAGAAGTTGCAATATATGCTTAACTTTGCCGAGTAGTATATGTGATTATTTTTGTACCTATTATGCCTTCCATTGTTGAATTCTATTGATGATGGTCGTTCGTGTTTCTACATTTTCCTTCTTTATTCTCATTACTCCATCAATCATCTCTCTTTTTTGATGCTTTACCTACTGGGCAAATCAATAATAAAGTTGAACATACTCTTAGCCGTGCATGATGCATAACTCAAAATCTTGCTTTTGTCGTGCCTTGTGGTTGCTTTGTCTTGTGTGCCGTCATTGTTGGATTAACTCCATTAATGTGGACTAATTAAGTGTAATTGACATCATATAATATTTAATTAGTAGTATAATTATGTATAAAGTGTGACCCATAATTAATTATATTAAATATATAATATATGTGTATAAACCTATAATGGGATGGGTTTGTACATGAATCCCATGGAGGGAGGTCCCTATTCTCAACCTCTATATATATGAGGCTGGCTCATTAAGTTTCATAACTTTCGTTGAAGAGGGATGAGAGTAGTTTCTCACACTCTCTCTACCTCTCTCTCTCACTCTTTCGTTTTATCTTCGTTTCAGGTCCGAAGGCAGTCAATGAAACACTATCGGAAAGGGCTTCAATAATGCGGTAATATGAGATAGCGGGATTGAGCTCTCGCCTGCATCCAGGTTAGTTTTACTGTGATTCAATTTCGTGTTAGTGATTTGGTGAGATTATAATAAATTCTAACAATTGGCATCAGAGCCAGACTCACCCAAAGTCACTAACCATTACTGTTTTAGGCAAAAGAAGTCATGAAAGCTTTGATTTTAAGCTTTTGGATTTTTGGGTTCTTTGAAACCCATTCGGTTTTCATGGGTTTTCTAGCTTAAAATTAAAGATTTATTATTGTAGAGCTTTTATAGATTAAAAAAAAAACCTCGATTTCGGCGTAAAAACGTGGCCGGAATGGCCATTTTCCGGCGGGTTTTGGGTCGGAAAACCCATTTTCTGTGAAACGCCTGACTGGGCGAAGGAGACGATCGGGCGCGTGGATTGCACGTGCCCGATAGCTTCAGAAAGGCTCATAGTGAGCCAATGTGATGGAGAAGCGGGCACGTGGGTTTCACGCGCCCGCATTTTGGTTAACTTCTCGTTAAAAAAAAAAACATACCTATTTTTGGCTGTACGGGCTGGTCCCTTTTGGAATTTGGGCCAACGTTTTTTTTTGGGTTTTAGGCCTATTTTGGATTGTGAGTTGGGCTCAATTTTGGAGGTTTTTTTTGTTTGGATCTTGGGCCATTTTTTGGCTGCTATTTTCATTAAATTGGGCCATTCTTGTTTAATTTTTTTTATGAGCCCTCTTGTTTTATTCAATTAGGTCTTGAAATTTATTCAATTAGGCCTTAATGTTTTATTTTATTTAAGCTAAATTATTTATGTAATATTATGGGCATTATTGTTTAGTTATTTTAATCGGCCATTTGGTATAACATTAATTTTGGGCAATTTAATTAATTAAGTTTTAGGCCATTTTGCTTAATTAATTTAGGGCCATTTTGGTTGATTAATTTTATTTGGCTATTAAATTTGAATTAATTAGTGACTATTTTGCATAATTAATTAAAAGGTCATTTTGGATTAAAGTTTAATTGGCCATTTTGATTAATTAATTATGGGTCATATAATTAATTAATTAATTAATTATTTATTTATTTTGACAATTTTGGATATTTAATAGCCATAATTAGTTATTAAGCCCAAAATTAATGTGATATAAGTGAATTTTTGGAGAAATTAATTTTGGAGTAATTTCTAGAAATTTAATTACTCATTTATTTCATAATTCACTTAATTTTGAAATATATATTTATGCCCATAAATTACTAATATTTGGCCTAATTAAATAAGTTTAGATAAATTATTTGGGTATTTTGTTGAGCCATTTTGGATTATGGTTTACCCATTCAGTTAATAATTTATTTAAACAAATAAACTCTCTTAAAATAACATTGCCTTATTTTTGAATATTCACTTTTGTGAAATTAATTAAATTCATTAATGTTTGGCCTAAAATTACTACATATGCTTCAGAAATTGCATATTTTGGATGTAGTTAATTTTGGTCAATAAATTTTGAGAATATTCTTAAAATTATAAATCAGTAATTGGATTGACTAGTACTTGCCTATCGCAGGAATAGTCATGAAGATTTTTTGACGATTTATTCTAATAATTTTAAGGATATAATAATAAGGCAATGCATTGTGATAGTTGCAGTTGTATAAATTTACTGAGGTCCCTAGAAGTGGCTAGTCTCTCCCTGTCGGATTGTTAGTTGCTTTTAGAGATGCTTGGGATTGAGGGGATTCTGGTTGGGATATGACACGGTCTTCCTACCCTGTCGGTGGGCGATCATTCAGGTTGTATTCAACTAGTTTTGTTTTATCCTCTGTAGTGTATTGTGGAATAAATTTTGATATTGTTTGGATTATTCCACTAGCCTCCATATTGTGTAACTATCACATATAAAATCTCTAGTAGGATCAAATTAGATAGATAGTATGAATTATTCTCTACAGTTAGAGACATATTGAATTAGGAAGTAGTCTCGAGAGTTAATCTATCTATTATACCTAATAATGTGAGCTCTTTGAGGACAATATACTTGGAATTTCGGGAACACTTAAGTGAGAATTCTCTGATTATAAGGGCATGCCATTAATGAGCACATCAGAGAAAGTGTTCCCGTTAGGAATAATCAAGAAGTATTTATGGATGCCATTAGAAAAATAGTTCGCGTAAGATGGATAAAGGTTGCTATAGAATTTTGATTCCATATATGGCAGATTCAGTACTACTTCCTTCTGGGATGGAGAATTGGAGATCTTCCAGTTTTACAGATCTCATTTAATGCAGAAGGAAGTATGGCATTTTAATATCAAAATTGATATTGTCATTCAAGAGTAGGAGATCTTTCAGATTAATAGATCTCATTCAGCCATAATGATGACATATGCCAGTATTACTGTTAAAAGGAAATATTATTAAGAGGTCTCAATAAAAGGTCATTTTAGAAGAAGAAATTTGCCAAGTCTATTTCCCATTCTGGTTCCACCAACACCTCTAAATATCAATGTGTGCCACTTCTGTGATAATCTTGGGCACAAAAGGGTAGATTGCAAGAGTCCTCTAGATTGGGATGAGTTAAAGGCATTTCGTTAGCTTTTATTTTAAATCCAATCTAGAAGATATGCCTTCTAACTGTTGGTGTTTTGGATACCGGTGCTATTATTGATAAAGTTATAAGTAACCGGAGATCGAATAAGGGAAAATTGTTGTGAATTAGGGCTATAGAGTTAAAATCCATACTGAAAACATAGCCAGTTTGTTGTTACATTTCGTAGACAGTTTTGAAATTACTGTCGACAATATTTTTTCATCTTGATAATAGAAAAGCATTTCTAATTAGTAACAACATATGCATTGATTCTGACATTTTGCGTAATGGATATATAGTAGACTTATACCCCAATGTTAGGCAAATTTTCTTCAATTGTGAACAATGTGACAATCGATTCTAATTATGATAGAATAGATAAGAAATATATCAAGTAGTGGCGTAAGAGTTAGGGATATTTTAAAGCACACAAAGAGATTGTATTAAGGGAAATCTTACTGCTAATATTAAGGACATGATTAGCAGATATTGAAATGATTAGGAGCTGATATATACCGACATTAGTTGATCATTTCCACATACTATATTCAGTGGATATAAGTGTTTCATCACCTTCACTAAAGACCATTTTGATTTAAGTCATATAGAGTGAAAGATATGATCTTATGGAGGCCTTAAGCAATCTGATTAATTCCGCTGCGCTATTTAAGGCAATGATCAGACAGTAGTGATGAATTTTATGCTCGGTGTAATGAGGCCATGCAAAATCCTATACTAGTTTTTGAGTTAAGTGCACTGTAGGATTATGTATTGACGCCTAGTATGCATGCTTGGAATATCGACAAGGATGAGATTGCAGTAATAATCATTCGTACATTTTGATGTGGTACGATTTCTGTTGAATCACTTCAAATATCCGGAATTTAGATGGAGTGAAATTATAGAAATTGCAATTCACATACAAGGTTGATCTCCAAGCAAGACTAGTTCCTAAATGCATCCCAAGTTGTAGTCAGACATTAAGCCGATTTTATGCCGCTTCCTGCGTTTAGGGTTATAAGGTAAGGCAAAAGAGCTATAACCCGCAGTCAAGAAAACTTGACAAGAAAACTATCAGCGGTAATTCTGTTGATTATTATATCGGTCAGAAAGATTCTAGATTTCATTTCTCGTTATGTGACACTAGAATCATTAAGTCTGACAATGCAATCTATTTAGTGGATGACTTAAAGAGTGGGAGTTGTAAACTCCACAAAGTCATTATTGAAATAAATTTCATTGTGCCAGTCCCATATATACGTTATCTTTGATAATGAAAAGCCGCAAATCAAAGGAACCAATGGTTGATCTCAATACTGTATACCTAAACCTGCACCTGACTTTACAGAGGAACATGAATGTGAGATTCATGTATCTTCTGTTTCTGATATTTGTCAGGAGACTATACTGATTCAAGCTGTTAGAGTTGGATATTAGTCATGCAGGATAAGTGAGCATCTATGTTGCATAAGGATGCATGGGATCTATTTTAGTTGTCACATCATTATAAACCAAAAGAGACTCAAGAAATTAGGTAGAGATTTAAAGCTAAATTTGGCCAAGGCTTTAAACAAGAAGAAGAAATTTGTTCTGTGAAAACCTTCTTTCTTGTTTCTACCTAAGATTCCTTTAGAATCATGATGGCGATTAATAGCTCATATCGATTAGGAGTTACATCTTGGACAGTAAAATGTCTAAATAAAGCAACCTAAAAGATTGTAGTTCTTAAGGTGGAACATACAGTTTGCGAACTCAAGGAGCTCATTTATGAACATTAAAAGGCATCCAGATTGTAATATACATAAAGTTTGATGAGATTGTCACTTTGAGGAGAACATTATCGTTTGATAATTGGATCCATTGCAAGGTCAGTGGGAGTTATGTGCTTATTGTGCTCTAAATTGATGATATCAAATAGCAGCCTATAGCACTGACCTATTGTATGAGACATTCCATGTCGTCATGTCACTTCAGGATGAAGAATCTAAGTGAGGCTCTATATTTTTTTAAGGATTGAGATTCTTCATGACATATCAATAGGCATACATTATTGGTCTCATAGAACCTACATTGAGTGTTGAGTAGGTTTATTGTATGTTGTTCTCCTAACAAGACGTAATTTAGTGAAAAGTGACATATTGTGAAAATCTCAAAGTCCTCAAAGTAAAAATAAAAGAGCTCATATTGAGTGTTGTGTATGCCTTATTGTGGGTAATTACTGTATGCTCAAGCTTATACACATTTGGACATTGTATATGTTATAGGTGTATTTCGGAGATACTTGAGCGATCCTGTAATAGAGAACTGGAAGCTGTAAGAGAGTATTTTGATATTGATAAGTCTGACATTTTAGGTTCGGTCAGATATTCTGATGTTAATTTTGCGAGCTCTCCAGATATTGAAAATTATTTTGATTATATATTTGTGGATATAAAGGAGTTGTATTTTGGAAAGTGTGAAGCAAACACTTACAGCATCCTTGATTGTGGAGGCTAAATATGTAGCATGTTGTAAAGCTACTTGATGGGCCATTTAGGCGGCAGAATTTCATCTCAGGGATGGTTTTCTGTGATTGCCATTTCGAAGTCCTGAAGATGTACTGTGATAATGCTGCAGCAAGTGTTTTCTCTCTCAAGATGCTAGGAGTTCCTTACACTCCAGAACGTTTAGATATCATCATTCGGTTTTGTTAGAGAGAAAATAATGGAGTCCATTACTTGATTGGATTGTAGAGCACATGGTTTAAAGAGTTCATTCTGGCTAACTGAAAGTTTGGTTGCTAAAGTGCTTTGACGACATAGCACTTGTATGAAGCATATGGAGTCATTTGCTGCATTAAGTTAGTGGGAGCTCTGTAATGAAATCAACTGCAGTTGTGTGGTGGGATTCCTCTTGGCCATATATGCGTATTATGTTTGTGCGCATTTTGGTGAATATGGCATTTTGTTAAATGAGACATTTTGTATTAGTCTTATATGCTTCCGTTGAAGCAATGCATCATTCGGTTTAGATGCATGGACCTAATGGAAATGGATATTGATTTTGTTTTTCATATCATTTCCATTTCACACTTCATACTACTATTTTGTTGAAGTCTTTATAAGTTTACGTATTTGTACCCTGTCGGTATGATACATTCTGAGGCTTGTAAAGGCTTATTGTTGTTAAAGTATTTGTAAGTCTACACATTTGTACCCTTTCGGTACAATGTATTTAGAGGGCTTATGAATACATATGATGTTATATGATGATTTCGTTAATTAACTTAACTGTCCAAGTGGGAGAATGTTGGATTAACTCCATTAATGTGGACTAATTAAGTGTCATTGACATCATATAATATTTAATTAGTAGTATAATTATGTATAAAGTGTGACCCATAATTAATTATATTAAATATATAATATATGTGTATAAACCTATAATGGGATGGGTTTGTACATGAATCCCATGGAAGGAGGTCCCTACTCTCAACCTCTCTCTATATATATGAGGCTGGCCCATTAAGTTTCATAACTTTCGTTGAAGAGGGATGAGAGTAGTTTCTCTCTCTCTCTCTACCTCTCTCTCTCACTCTTTCGTTTTATCTTCGTTTCAGGTCCGAATGCAGTCAATGAAACACTATCGGAAAGGGCTTCAATAATGCGGTAATATGAGATAGCGGGATTGAGCTCTCGCCCGCATCTAGGTTAGTTTTACTGCGATTCAATTTCGTGTTAGTGACTTGGTGAGATTATAATAAATTCTAACAGTCATTCCTTGCATGTTCTTGAATTTTTGTTGTGATTTCATTGTTGCGCTAAATGTTTATCACATCCTTTGGTTGCAAGCTTATTGGTATTGCTTTTTTTTTTCTTTTGCTTTCGGTTAACCACTTCCTTTAGTGCCAAAGTAGTTGTAGTATTTAGCTAGATTGGATAGGCATTCATACATTCTCGCCTTATCTGCTCCTTGTGTTGCGAGTAAGGTTGCTTCCCATGATACTTGTACCAGGGAATGTACCACCTCTCTAGATAGTGCATGGTGTCGGTTATGATAGTTTGAGAATAGAATCTTTTCCTTTTAGGAAGTTGTTAGACCTTTCCTTAGCTGAGCGAAAGCGAACTTGGGCGGACTCGGATCCTCCTCCTCCTATTTCCATTCCTTTGTCTTGGGTTCCTTGCATTAGAGAAGTTTTCTCCATTCATCCTTTTTTTGACTATTAGGCTTCCTGACAAAGCCAAAACTGTTTATCAAAATCCTTATACGGGCAATTCCTTATTCACATTCATTTTAGAGCAGGTCTTAGATTTCCGTTGAACCCTTTTATTGTTGATTTCCTTATTGCGTCTCACATTACGGTTTCTCAATTGGTCCCAAACTCTTGAACGACCTTTTTGGGCTTTATTGCTCTTTGCACACTCTTCGACATAGAGCCATCCGTGATTTGCTTAGAGAATTCTTCTCCCTTAAGAGTAGCAGCAAAGGTAAGGGATATTCTTTTTGAATGCAAAACGGGGTCTACGCTTGTTTGATCACTATCTGACTTGTAACGATGGAAGCATCGCATTTCCTCCTCCATCGTGAACGAGTGGTTAGCCTGTTCACACATCATGGGGGGATTTTGCTATTGTTCGCTCCTATTCCTCGTTTGTTTATGAGATTAAGTCATTTAAAGCTCTTTGTTTTATTATGTTTATATAGCCTAATGAATAATTGGGAGCTTGTTTCCAGCGACTTTGTCGCGAGTTTGATATCTGGACATCCTATTTGTATATTCGTACTTTTTTATTCTTCTCTTTTGACATGACTTCTTCTGCTTACTTGTATTATTATTATTATTATTATTATTATTATTATTATTTGTTGATATGGCTTCTGTTACCAAGAAGTTGTTGGTTGCCAAGCTCTTACACAGGAATGCTCAAGGCGCTACTGCTTCCTAAAAGAAAACTCAAGCTTTGACTCCTCAAGCGTAAAAATAATATGATTTAACTAAAGCTTCTCCAAGGCTTAGGTTTGTCGCCGCAGCCAGAAGAAGTATAGTTTCTCCCCAAAAAAGGAAAAGAAAAGTTTTTAGTAGCAACACTGTTCCCTCTCCCCTTGATATGTTCTTATGTCGCTTGTCCATATCTATCTCTCTTCGCGAAACTTACAAAATATTATCTTCCCTGCAGATGCTAGTGGAAAATCGACCAAACTTAGTCTGTAACAACTATAATTTTTTTACATGTTAAAATAATATTAAATGAGCCTTAGAGGTGTTTAAAGGCCAAATTGAGATATTTTTGGGTTTTGCTGTAGGAATGCAGGCTTCCGTATGGACAAGTCGGCGAGTCCCACGATAGCTCACACTCATCCAAAAACCATATACATACCTTAACTTCATCATAAATGGTTTTGGATAAGACAATTTGGTTTATGTGGTTACGATTTGTGCCTATTTTGAGAATTTGACAATAAACCGAAAAATTCAGCTTTCATGACCAATTTGCCTTATTTCGATCATATCTCTTGATCGGAGTATCGAAACGATAAACCATAAAATTCTTATGAAAGCTGTCTTAAATATCTTTTAACCATAAAAAGCTCATAATTTAATTCCCTACGGGTTAATACCAGAAAAATTTTGAAGTTGAACCATGTACAGCAAAACCCGTCAGTCGACACCTTTGTAAAGAATTGAATATATCTCTTAGCAAGAAACTCCGATTAAGGCGATTCCAATTTTGTTGAAAAACTAACTCAAAAGATTTCCAAAGATAAGGCTTGCTATGTAATTCAATGTGGATCAATGGCAATGAATTTTTAGATTCACGTTATAGTCAATAAATTCTGACTGTGAGCAACCGGTAATAAAACCGGCATAACTTTTGATAGAAAACTCCGATTTAGGTGATTCAAATTTCATTGAAAAGCTAATTTAGAGAATTTTCTGATTATGTAAGGCTTGACCTTAGACTCTTTGTAGATCGGTACAGTTAGTTTTTGGAAGTTAAGCTCAAAACCAAGTAATTGGAAGGTTGATCGAATGTAGTGATTAAATCGAAAAATTTAATTGGAACTTGGTGCCTAGTGTGATTAAAAGAAATTCATAAGGATCTAAATGAATGGGAATAAGATTTTATGGGGGTCCAAGTATAATAAAGTTATAACGCCTAGTAGAGAATTAAAAGAGTTAATTAAATGAAAGCTTACACTATGTTTGGATAAACATTAGTAAATGAAATGAATAGAAAGGAAAGGAATGTAAATTAGAGGGAAGGAAAGGAAAGGAAAGGAAAGGGTATATGTACCCCTTGTTTGGATAGCTAAAATTAATAAATGAAAGAAAATGAAAGTAATCATAACAACCTTTGTTTGATTAAATAATGGAAAGGAAAGGAAATGATTCATTATAATTTTTTTTTCCAATTATAACTTCTTTTGTTTTAAATTTTATAATATAATAAGGTTAAATTTGACATTTTACATGTTAAATTTTTTTTCAAGTTTCTTTTCCTTCTCGTTTATCCCAAATTGGGGTTTTAAAAAAACTGAGTAAATCAAAAGAAAGCAATGGGTGCTCACTCCCCCTCCCTTTCCTTTACCTAGCTAAAATTTTTTTCAAACAAGGGAAATGTTTACAACCTTCTTTTGTTTTACTTAGCTTTCCTTTCCTTTCCCTTCTCCACCTCCAATCCAAATATAGGATTAAAGTATAATTTCTTTCTTTTGGTGCCCATTGACCCGTGAGCTCTTCTCATCAAAATTGAACCATTTCAATTCTTTCTCACATCTCTCTGGCTTCACTCTCTAGCAGAGAAGCAAGAAAAAGCTCTTATTGTACTACATCTTTTGCCGTAGCGAATTGCAAAATCGGGAAACATTTCACATAGGTAAATACATTCAAGGAAAACTTTCATGCTATCAGTTCAGGGGTAGAAGATATGAAAATAAGAAGTGTAAAAAGAACAAAGAATGGAGAATTTAAATCTCCTGATATTGAAATATTGGAGAAACAACTTGTGGGCTGTTCATACAAAGATTCACTCATGGGAAATGCTGAAGCTACAATTTTCTCTTTCACTAGTCAACCATAATTCTTGGATGAAGACTCAAACCAAGAAATGGATAATGAAGATGAAATCCCAACTATACTCTTGTCCAAAGAGGAGAAAAACCATATTAGAAGGCCTTGGCAAAATGCCATCATTGCAAAAGCATTTGGGAAAACTATAGGATTTAACTTTCTTTTCTCAAAAGTGATTATTTTATGGAAACCAATAGGAGGGATGCTGTGCATCGATCTTGGCCACGATTACTTCTTATTCAAATTCAATAATCATGAAAGACTTTTAGGGGGTCCATGGCTCGTGGGTGGTTATTATCTCACCATTAGATTGTGGGAACTAGGCTTTATTGCAGAATCTTCAAGAGAATGCTCTACCACAGCTGTTTGGGCTTGCTTGCCAGGTTTACCAATTGAGTTTTTTGACAAGGAAATTCTACAAAGGATAGGTAACTAGTTGGGAACTTTGTTGAAGGTTGATACCTTCACAGCAACCAGCTCGAGAGGAAAATATACAAGAATTTGTTTTCAAGTTGATTTAGATAGGCCACTTAATCTAAAAATCTGAATCGACAACATAATTCAACTAGATATGTATGAAGGTGTGAATTTGTTTTTCCACTGTGGCCTATTAGGCCATAGAAAAGAAACATGCCCACTTACTAAGGATAATACTAAGCCGGTTAGCGAAGATACACGAGAGAATACCTTAACAAATGATAAGGTTAGTAAAGAGAAGAGTGATGATCCATATGTGCCATGGATGGTTGTTACTAGGAGAAGAAACAAACAAAATAAAGAGCTGAAATAGGGTAAAGAAGACTCGATTCAAAAAGAAGTTAACCCGACCTAAGATGTTAACGAGAAAGGAAAAGCCAAAATGGAAGTACACATGAATGACATATCCCAATAGGCAGCTTTTGGCTCCTATGCTGAAGCAAGCTACAGTGAAATGACTAAGGAAAGACAACTCTCTGAAAAGGTGATAAACTTAGAAAGAGTAGTCGAAACTACTATTTCAACTAGTGTGAACCAAACTGGTTCACTTCCAATCAAATTAAATCAAACTGGTAGAAACGACTCTTTTCAGTTTGCTAGCAAAATAAACAAAAACCCAAAACTAAAAACCTTCTTAAGCATGAAACAAGGCTCAACCGAGAAAAACTCTAAGAACCATGGCAAATTAGGAGTTCAACTTCCAGCATTTAAAAATAATGTTCCTTGTTTTGGAGGGAAAGACAATCAGTTTGAAAAGAGCTCTAGAGCTTCTTCTAAACCACAATAACCAAAAGGAACCATGGAGTGAGGAGAACATCATAAAGGCATGGAACACCATGGTCTTCAACATGGAGATTCCAGACCTTTAGAGTATCACGCAAATTCTAAAGGGCAACTTTTAAACTATAATGCCAAAACAAGAGGAGATTCTGTCATCACTACTAGGAATTCCATGAAAGATGGTGCATCTTGACACAGTAAGAATTTTGAGGTTGAGGGAGGACAACAACTCTGCCACACTTCTAGCATCTCACCCAATAGGGAATTCAGTAATGTTGGTGATCAAGACTTCATGGAGGTCGTGCAAGGAACAAACAGTGATATTCCTAGCTTAGTATCATCATATAACGAACTTAATATGCAAGCAGTGGTCAAGGGAGATCATGATGATATCGGCGCTAGCGAACTGGCTATTAAACCAATCAACTCTTGAATTTTTCTCCATTGAGGTTCATTTGTTGGAATGCTGGAGGGGCAAGAAGCCTAAACTTCCAATGAGCATTTATGGAACTCACAAGGATTAATAACCCTTGTCTAATGATTATCACAGAAACCAAAATCTCTGGAAAGAGATGTGTAACTTTTTAGGTTTTTCAAACTCATGCCATGTGGATGTTGATGAATTCTTACGTGGCATTTGGCTCATTTGGCAAGCCATTGAAATCAACGTCCATATTCTACATAAATCTCCTCAAGCTATCCATGCTTCAATTCAGGTAATATCCTCACCTTCTTCTAATTTATCAAATGTTCATGTTAACTCTTGGATTATTCCAGCAATTTATGCCCATCCAAAGATGACTATGAAATAGATCTTATGGGAAGAGTTAAAGAGTTTTGCAAACTCTCATAACCTTCCATGGGTGATAATGGATGACTTTAATGAAGTCACTAATGAGTCTGAAAATTTTGGTGGGAAACCAATTAGCCAGTTAAGAGCACTTATGTGAGACTCGATTTTTTTATATATTGTACATCATATTGTACACGATTGATAATCGAAATAAATTAAATTGTGGAATTAAATAAATATTGAAGATGAAATTCTACTTTACATTATGAAATTTTCGAAAATTTAATATTGTATAGTGTATAAAAAAGAGATATATATTAAAAAAATAAGTTAAAAGAATTAACAAATTAGGCAAAAATTGAACAGCATTCACGTCACCTTGCTATGGATTTTTGCTGCTCACTTGCCATGAAGGTTCAGCCATTTAAAGGTTGGTAAAACCCGATTTTTTAATGTAAAATAAAGTAGAAATGATGCTTAAAGGATAAGTAATTAAAGTGAACATATAATAAAATTTTATTGACTAAAATAAAGCAAGAATTTCAGCCAAAAGAAGAAGTGAACACGTCGCAATGGCTGCTGTCTCGTGGCGTGAATGGCAGGTGAAGCTTTAAAGGAGTTATACATAAAATTATGAAACAAAACAAAAGGTAAAATCAATCATCAATCAATAATATTAAAGCGCATGCATTTCCGGCCTCCTGGTGCTTCCACGATCGTGCTTCCTCCGTTTGACACGTTTGACACGTTGTTGCTTGCTGTTTTTCTTTGGTTTTGCTTCTTCCCTGTTTTTTTCCTCCAGAATTCTCCCTCTCTTTCTCGCCTCTTTCTCTACTTTTCCCTCAGACCAAATGACCTATTTCCCTTTGCAGCCCCCCATGAATATCCCCAAAAATCTCAGCTTCGAAACCATAAACAAGCCAATCTTGAAACCCTCAATCTACAATAAACTTTCTAGGATCTTTCAGAAAAATTTCTACAAATTTTTTTCTTTGTTTAGGTGAGAAGCGTGGTCTACAAAAGCTGCCACCAACAAAGAAGCCATTTCTCAGCCATTTTAAACCGACCTTGCCTTCCTTGATTTTTTTTCTGTTGCACCGACTTTCTCTGTTCAGTTTTGCTGCTGCCGATTTCTACTTTTCTCCTTCTAGAACCCTCACGTAGCCTTGCCAAACTTCATTTTACCTTCATCAATTCATCCAACTCCTTGATATAACCTATTTCTTACTTCAAGGACGCCTCAAATCTGGAATTGGTGGTTGGAATTCCAGCATTTGGAAACAGAAAATTTCTGCTGGCAGTCACGTGCAAGGTGAGAATTATGGGTGTTATGTTTTGGTTGATTTTAACTAAGGTATTAGACTGATTGAAGGATGAATAACCTGTTTTATGTATTAGATAGAATTTAAATGAAGTGTGTTGAAATATGCCAGGTTCGGTAATGGAAGAAATATGAAGAAATTGTTGGTTATTTTGATATATGTTCAGTAGAAATTAGTGGAAAATGATGACTGAAATTTTATGGAACATGGTTGAATGATGATTGAAGTGATAAATTTCAGAAAAATTGGAAGTGGCGTGAAACAGGGGCTGTGCGTGAATGATTGGTATTTTCTGTTTTGGCTTGGCTGAATATTGATGATGAATTTTGTTGTATAACAAGTGTTTGATGAAAATCTTGAGTGAATAGATAATGTTCATAAGTTAGAATTGAACAAGGAAAGGAAATCATGAAGAGGAGACTATGTTAGCATCCGGCCATGGAAGAAGAAAAAGAAATGGGGAGCTGTTGGTGTTGAAAGAAAAAACAAGAAAATATTAAATAATTTAATAAATGATAATAATAAAATTTATATAAGGATGAATTAAGAATTAAGATTAAGTATAAAATTAAAATTTAGAAAAAAAAAAGAATGAGTTAAGACAAATGCAAGAATTTGGCCGAAATTAAAATGGGAATAAGAAGAAGTAATTGGTCTAGATAAGAAAAAGGGTCTCATGCACATTTTTATGACCTAATGTTTAAAAGAAACTAGATGAAACTATAAGTGAAGGTAACTAGCAAGAAGTATAGTTTAAATATGATCATATTTTAATATTTGTTGGGAAACCAAATAAAGTAATGGTTGAGATTAATAATATTGGTAAAGTGAATTAGGAGAAGGGAATATAGCTGTTTTATAGAATTCTTTTAATTAACTATTTGGTGATAATTAATAGGAAATAAAATGAATTAGTTGTGATATAAATAAATGGTGCAATTAATATTAATAATGAATAAAGACTATTTGTAAATAAATTTGAATTGGAAAATAATAAGTAAAATTCAAGAATGGAAAATTGATTATAATAAATATTACATGACATTGGTAAAGTGAATTAGAATAAGAAAAATAATTTAATGATAATTACATTGTGCTAAATAATAGAGAATAAATTGATTGTGGGAATTAATTAAATGAAAGTAAATTTGATATAAGCAAATAGTAGAATTAGTATTAATAATGAATAAAGATTAACTATAAAATTTGAATTGGAACAATCTTTAGTGGATCATCAAAAAGCACATAATGTTTGGAAAGCATGAGCATTAGCTATAAGGTCTACATGTCTCTGTGTGTATGCATTTTTTTGCCTATCATCTTTCTTTCTGGCATCACGAACGTATCCACTAAGGAATGATTATATGCATATATATAAAATCAAACTTCTTTTGGTACTTTGTGAGGATTCATGCTGTTATGAACCACCATTCTCAATTTCAGGTTTATTGGGAGCTTGATGTGATGCCACATCCCCTCTAGAGTTGGTACCCATGGTGGATGTAGGCAAAAGCTCTAGCGCCTTATGCTTATGTGCATATTCATGTTGATTTTTGTTCTCCAGAAGGAGTTCAAATTGTTGTTTGAGTGCTTCTCTGGTGCTTTGAATTTCAGGAATTGCTATACCTCTCTTACCAACTGCTCTTTTTATCCTCTCTTTCAAGACCAAAATTTTTGAAGTGTACTTGGCTTCATTGAGGCTGTCAAGCTCATATGTACTCTGTAGTTTCGATAATTAACTTCCACTTTTGCTTTGTTCATGATGTAGTTTGCCAGCTATAATTAACACAATATTAGAAAAGAAGAATGAAAATAACTTTAGAGATGAACTTGCTAATGGAATTCCAAATAGTGCAAAACATGTGGTGAAGACCTTTTCTTTCCTACTTGCATTTTTCCTTTTCTTTTTTATTGATTTACTAATTTTCTGTGACTGAACCATTATTTATTTCTGTTGAAGCACATTTTACAATTTAAAATAGGATTTTTGCTTACTTTATACTTATATAACCTGAAATTTGTTATTTTTGAATTTTATTTTTAAGTTATTATAGTAACTACATTTCTTTTGGATATTGAATCTTCAAAAAAAATGCAGGGTCTGCTAAGGGTTTTCACAATCCAATATGAGAGCGATTGACTTCCTTTTTTCAGGTTTGATATTCATCTTTAAAGGATACAGAATAATACCGCCTAATTAGTTTTGCATAGTACTTTATCTTTTGCAATATGTTTGTAATGAATGTGCAATTACCTTTGCAGTACAAGCAAAAAGAGGAAGTTTGGTGAGAATTATTGGGTGGTTGGATTCAACACGATCAAGTTGTTTTGTGGTGTTTGTAAAATCCAAATTCATTCCCACGGGCATTATAACTCATCTTCTCCACTACTGCTTCATGTTTAAACAGTGCTTTATCACCATTCTCTCCATTTCAGGTTCTGCCTACACCAATTCTCTATTAAACTTGTCATCTTTCATTGCATCATACAATCTTGGAGAAGCCCTTGAAAATGAGTTTATGCTAAAGAACCTACATCTCTCATAATTCCTTTGTTTATTCTTTTTTATGTATTTTTGCTTTTCAAACTTTATGAGTTAAGAAAATCCATTCTTTTGCTGTAGTTTTTCGCTGTTCTTAACTTTTACCCCTGCTCTCTTTTTTTTTTTCATGTAAAACCTATATGAAGCAAAATAAAGAGAAATTCCATCCTACGTGTTTGTGTAATTTTTCCTCTTCGCCAAGTAATTTGTTTTTTTATTAAAAATACTTTTTGCTCAGCTTTCCCTCGCTTGCTATCATTCTTCTTTGATTGTTAAGCTTATGTGAATTTGTTTTATGGTTCCTTGCCTTTTCGTAGTTAAATTTCTATATATATGTGTGTGTGTGCATATATATATATATATATATATATAAAATCATGGAGTGTTCTTTTTGCTTCTAACATTAATCCTTTAGAATTATATACACTCAATTCAATGTTTGGTTTTTGTTGCTTTAGAGTGTTATGCCAATTTAAATCTCATGTTTTATTTTTAGGCTCAAGTTACTGAGGGTAAAGAGCTAATCCAGTTTTTGTTTATTATCCAGACAGTTATTGCCTACTAGGTTCGTCCTTAAGAAGATTCTTTTTCCCTTTAGATCCTTTCAAATATAAATTAATTTTTGTGTTATTCTGCTGATAAAATTGGACGTCCTCTAATACTCTATCAATGCAGGGGACAAGGAGTTTATTGCCAAAACTGGTATTGATAATGATGCTTATGACCAAAAAAAAAAAGGTGGCTCTTTTTCGAGTTTAAGGAATGAGTCCAGAAAACATGCAAGTTATCCAGTTTGATCATGTAAGCTGAAAATTTAATGCTTATCCTAAAACAGTATTGTCATTCTTACTTTCTCCCTCCCTGACACTCACCCATAAACTGTGATTTTTGGGCAAGAAAAGGATTTTTTTTTATTTAGCTTAGATATGTTTGAAGAAAAAAATTCTAGATCTGTTTTTGCTTTTTAATCTTCCAGATTAATTTTATTTTATTTATATTACTAATTGTGCTAAAGGCCAATCTTTTGTTCTCAGACCAGAAATTCTTTCTCTTTCACTCTCTAATCGAATTCTTCCTATTTCTGTCTATTTCTTCATCTTTTGATCCTTCTTTGTTGCATTCTTTCTTTACAATCATTTTTTTAGTCCTATTTTTTTGTCGGTTTTTTGTTTTTGTTGCATGGCTTTTATTTATATTCTATAGAAACGTAATGTTGCTTATTCTAATTCTACATCAAGGCCAAGTTAAACTCAATTTTTGAATTCGTACCACTTTAAACCAACATTTGACATTGTTATTAGCAACCGTAATGGTGTAAACATCCAAACTTTCAGGAAATGTTAACCAGCTCAAGTATGTCATTTAAAGAAATATCATGCAACTCTTACAGATAGGAGAAAGCTCTGAGTTGTGGCAAAGTTTAACATCCCAAAGGCAAGATTTCAACTTTCCCTCACTCTTAAATTGTAATTTGAATAAATGTATAATGTAATTTATGACAATGGTTTTAGCAAGTCTTGAAGCATTTGTGTATGACAATGGATATATCATAGAATGGGAGCTAGGAAAATGATTAATTTTTTTATTTTAGTTAATGGTTCAAGTAAAGATTAAATATCAATTTGAAAGGTGGATGCCATTTAAAATTCTGTCATTTTCTAATTTTGTGATATATCCTTTTAAATGCCTCCATGAACTTTAAGAATTGGTGTATTGTTGGTATTTCAAATATGAAATTGTGTTTCTTGATATCTTTGTTTTAAATCCTTTTATCATTTGCAATGGAATTAGATAGTCTCGGCTGATAGCCTTTATACATTTTTATTTTGATTTTTCCCAGTATTTCTATACTCCTCTAATCCATCCCTCTAAAACAACAAACTTAGTTGATTTTTTTTTCTTGAATTTTAAGCTCTAATTTTCATACGGATCCATGTTACACCGGGTGTATTTATATATTTTAAGAAGTAAGCTTGGTTTAAAATTGAAATCTTGGTTTCTTTAATTTATAAATCAAACTTCACTGTAACTGCAACTTGCAAA
Source organism: Heritiera littoralis (assembly GCA_031772115.1). Classification (NCBI taxonomy): domain Eukaryota; kingdom Viridiplantae; phylum Streptophyta; class Magnoliopsida; order Malvales; family Malvaceae; genus Heritiera; species Heritiera littoralis. The sequence continues at coordinate 7,816,127 of JAPDPK010000007.1, read as the reverse complement.
TTACACTTGAAAAATGCTAAAGGCTCTAAAAGGTAATGCGGCATGCACTGCCTTCTAGGTTAAAATGTTGCATTTTTTCTAACAAATATATTTGGATTTTTTTTTTCACTCTCAAAAGCAAAAATGTATGACTTTGAATAATGTTTTTGTTTTATTTTTCCATTTTACCTCTGGATTTGAAGTTTTTTGCTGGTAATTTCCTATGTAATTTTGCTTTCTTTGAAGTTGTTTAATATGATTCTTTTACTGTTGGAAAAAATTTTATAGTGCTTGTGCTTTTTAAATATACTTCAGTGTGTAAGATTTTGCATCTTTTTTGGTTATTTATTTTCTTTTCTTTTTTTTAAGTAAAAATTGAGGTTACGTAGAAAATATAAAATATTGTTGGTGACATTTCAAATTTTCAAAGATTTGTGTGATATTTATTTATATATATATATATATATATATATATTAGCTTGCAATGACATCACTTTATTGTTGTTGGAGCATCTGAAAGTATTTTTTTTCTTCTAATTACTATGGTATACTAAGCACAACAATTTGACAAATAGTGGGGAGATTATATCAATTCGTGGACTAATAGTATTTCTCTAGGTAGGTTCTAACTCCTCAAAATAATAAGGACTTGGGATGTTCTTAAAAATTGCTTACAACATGCCTCTTACAAATTTTATTAATTAGATTTGTAGCAATTTTCATTTTTTTTGTTGTTTTTCTTTAGATTTGTTTCGTTGAGCTGTTTTTATTTTATTGAGCATGCTAAAGATATGATCACAATATAATTTGAACATTCTAATCATCTTTTATATATAATTTTTCTTTATTTTTGTGTTCTTCATGTAGCCACCTAACTTTGAACTTTATGATCTAAAGGCACCCTATCTATTTCCAAGATTCTTACCTCCTATCAAAGCTGATAAATGTAAGGTAACTTTAAGCTTTAGTTTATATCAATTATTAATAATTGGATTGTCTTAGCTCAAGCCTAATTTGTCATTGAATATTGTTGATTGCATAATTTCATATGGTTTTTTCTTGCAAGTTTATAGTGTATTGCACTCTATAGTTGGTCTGCATTCATGTTTGGAATTCATCACACTAACCTTGCGGTGATCCAGAATATTCTCTCCTTTTTGGAAATAATTATTTTTTCCTTAGTTGGTTTTCCCTTCTGAATTATTTTCATACAGGTAATTGTATCCGTTTTTTGGTTTGCTACTTATTGCTCTTTTTCTTGCCAGCGTTAATTAATGGTGATTCCATCTTCTTCTTGATTTGAGAGTCTTTTCAAGTACAATATTGATTAGCATATAGGTGTATTGTATTTTTTAGTTATGTTGTCTCATGTTTGTTGTACTTATTTGAATTTCTTATTCACTTTTATTTTGCATGCAATCTTTGTTTCATTTTATCATTTTTCATGTGTAGAATGCTAGATGGTAGGTATATAATTTTATTTTTGGTTTGCTTTAGTTAAACAAAGATTGGTAGTAAAGAATGCTGGCTTTGGTGGTTGTTTTGTTATTGATGTTATTTCTTTATTGGACAGTGTTATTTAAATCTGTTAAGAGCCTTTTTTGCAAAATTGAGTTTTTTTAAGTTTCTTTTAATTGTCTTAAAAAGTTGTTTGTAAGAGGTCAAGTCACCAATATCTGATTTTTGCTATTATTGTTGTAATTTTTGTTTGTTATTTATGAGTATTGTTTTGTCATGATATTTGGAAGTGATCATTCTAGAGAAAAATAAATTTAGAATATTGCAAAGGTTGAGGTCTAAGAGCAGTAAAAATCACAATATAGCTCCTTATGTGGTGATATGATTGACGAAAAGTTGAATAAGGCTAGCAAATTAAGTATACTTAGGTTGAATTGATTGCATCATTTGTGTCTAGAGGTCTCAGCAAATTATATTGTCATAGGTTATTACAAGAAGTTGGCAATTTATGTTTCAATAGCAATAATGTTGTTGGTCAACAGGTGAGTTTGCACTCTAATATGGGTGTTGATAGTGAATTGAGCATTGTTTCGATGAAGGATTTTTACATCAAAACAACTCGAGTACTTAAGAATGGAGGACCAGAAATATTTTTATGTTTATGGTGGTAGTGGTTGTCATGTTGTTATTGCAGGCTCTTTCAGAGTAGCATGTGATTTAATGCTGAAAGTATTGCTGAAAGTATTGCAGATATGGCTGCTTTATCTAATGCCATTGAGTTTACCCTTAATGGTATTTTTTTCATCAAAGATGGTAACCTTGAATGGGTTTTATTATCTGAAACTTGACAAGTTCTTGAGTAATAATTTTATTTGTCAGTTATTTTAGATTTTCAATCGATTTTTTTTATACTCATGCAAGTAGCTTAGCTTTTGCATCAGAATTTTTTTATCAGATTTTAGTATTCCTATTGAAATTTTAAAGAGCAGGTACCATCTTCACAATTCTTTGACGCACTCACTAACTTTGATCCAATCCTCATTTCTCTTACGTTCGATCCATATTAAGAAATTTAGCTCCGCTTTGGTCACAATTCCCGTCAACTTGCTTCCAAATCATTGTTTCTTTTCCCTTCCTGAAAAATATCTATGTATGGTACCACATCCATAAAATTTAAACCTTCTTCTCAAATCAAGTAAACAAAGAATTAATTCAATTTTCATATTTCAATTGCTTTTCATTGTTACAATTTGTATTTTCTCGCTCACCTTTCAAATTGTTTCCTTGCTTCTAACACGTCCTCCTGATTGGGTCTTATGGCATAAATTTTTTTTACCTGTTAGAACCCTTTTCTAATAAGCATAATTATTTTGCTTCTACAACACTTTGTTTACCATTGACTTGATCATTCTTTTGTACTATGATTAACTATTATGCTGCACTATTTTGCTCATATTTACCACACTAACTTAGTGTTCTCAACTTTGCGTGCCTGTTCCTTCTTCTCTAACTCACAGGGGCAAAGAAAAGATAAAGGAGTAATGATCCTTTGCCCTTGCACTTGATTGCTCCTCTATGTCCAACTCTGTTTGCATGGATATAATAGCAGCAAATTTTTTATCATTGCAGCTGTTGATGAATACTAAACATGAGCTGAATCGCGCGTGTTTGGTCTCTCATCACCTTAGCTACTTATGTGCCAATACTTACGTGCCAACAGGCACCATCATGGCTACTTTTGTGCTTATACTGATCACCACCTTTCTCCTTTTTTTGTGTTTCCAACGATTTGCACAAATTAAACAAATATGTTCTACCGTATGCAGACCCCAGCTACATTGCTGCCAAAGCATATAAATGTACTATATCTAAATTACAACAAATGAATTAATATATTATATTTCGTTCTTAACAACTCAATTTTTATCTGGTTGTAACTATCCATCTTTTTACATAAACCTCCCACCTATCTATCTTGCACAGTTTAAGGTTGTTATTTTTTTATTTGCCTCATTTAAGTCCAACATTTTTTCCATACCCAAGCTCACCGATCGAGAAACTTGAGATACTCTGCTCGATCCCTATTGTGCTTCACTGCTATTCTACCTTTCAACCACTCTGCTGCCATCTTTTTTGTTTTTTTCCCTTGCTGTGCTTAATCCCACTTCTGCTAGACGAACTATATCTTTCTTTTATCTGAACTATGGCTCCTTTATTTCCTAACACGTATCAATACTTGCTTTTACTATTTCTCATGAGCTCTCTTTGGCCATCTTAATCTCCTCATTTGTCAGCTTTTCATTTCACAACCCGCATCAGTGAGCGGGCATTACCTAGTAATATATTAAAAGGGAGAATTAATAAATTTTCAAGTACAAAATTAATGGGCTGAAAAGCTACAAAAAGAAGAAGACGACGACTTGGATAAAAACGGGACAGCCAACCTTACTTGCTGCGGTTTACTTCTTGAAATTTAATGAATTTTGGACATAAAATGATGGAAAAATAAGGATAAGAGACTAGGTGGCTAATTATTATTGGAGGCCTTGAATATGTGGAAGATTAAAAGAATAAAAATCTCAGCAAATTGCCTCCTTCATGACCGCCTATTCTGTTTCATTTCGAGAGAACAAGCTGACTTCTTAGTGTTCTGTTTTGGCTTCCAAAAATTACAAAAGAAATTCAGCAAATTTCATAAATTGGAAACCTAAATACTTAAGCTTCATCCTTAAACCTTAGCTACATCTTAGAATCCATCAAGAAACAATTTTAAAGGGGCTGACGTGAGAAGGAACAAAACAGAAAACAAATTCTGTTTTGGAAGCACAAATTGGTCAAGGTGAGATTTAATGGTTTCTTGATATGAAATGATATAATTCTATGATTTCAAGCATGAGAAGCATTATTATAGTCTTGCTTTTGATTTATTCTTGTTATATCATAGAAATAGAATAAATTCATATCTTGAAGTAGATGAAGAATAAAATGAAATTGAGCTGAAATTGTATTTTGATGATGTAAAATAATTAAAGGAAATTAGATAAAATGAAAGGGAAGCTTAGAAAATTTAGATGATGAAAGAACCAATTTGGACAAAGGAAGAATGAGGGTTACGGTTAGCATGAAAGATTAGAAGCAGTTAAGGCTTCATGCAAGGAGATGGTAAGAGGGGTTCACGTAGACAAGGAATAATAAATGGGAACCAAGAAAGTGGAAAGAAAAAAATTAGAAAAGTCAATGAAAATGGCCAAAGATAGGTTCGGCCATGACTTGAAATTTAAGGTAAATGTGCTGAAAAATTTGGAATTTGGTAGAGAATAATTGTAGAAATTAAAAGAGAATTTTTGGTGAAATTAAAACCGAAAAAGGAAGTGGAATGAAGAAATTGATTTTAAATACCAGTATAATTTATACTGGTTGTACTCATAACATGAAGTTAGTGGCTGCATTTTATGAATTTTAGTGGTTTAAAAATAAGAAGAAAATTATTAATAATTTTCGATAAAATTATTTTGCAACCCGAGTAGACAGATTTCGCTTAGCATTATTGGAACGATCGTCTGCATAAGACTGGTAAGGGGGGAGTGTGTGAATTGCAGTGATATAATGATATGCATGTTTTAATAAGTTAAATCTTGTGAAATTAATGGAGGCATGAATTGTTTTAAAACATGCATAAATTGGAATTAATCGGTTGGTTTATAAACTGTATTTATATGCAGGAGGTTAAGAATCCGCAGCTATTATGTTGTCGAAAATTTTCTAATAATTATTCTAAAATATTATAAATATTTTAGAGATATGAAAATGATTTAAATGAGAATTTTAAATATAAATTCCATAACTTTTCCATAAGATGGGATTTATGAGAAAGTATGAGGAATTTAAATATTCATGTTTTATATATTTAATTAAGTGAGAATTTGAATTATGTTATATGATATTAAATATTCAAAATTGAATATTTATTTGTTTTCTCACTTTAGCATGAATATTTGCCAATTGAATTACAGTGTACGAAAATGAGAATAATACCTTTTTGGAATTATTATTTTTTTAAATGATTTAATTCATAATTGTGTTTCCTTAAAAGTATTTTGAGATATAAATTGATTTTTGAGACTTTAGGCCTTGAGATTCATGCTTTACTGTTGTATTGTACTGTTCACGTGGTTGATAGACCTGTCAAGTCATCAGCAGTCCCGGTGTCACCTGGCAAGTGTACACCGAGGACGCCCATAGACTGTAGCTATAGATCTAAAATGTTTACTGTTACTGTGTTCTTTCGAGAATGATTATAGCATGACATGATTTAGGGTGATGCCTAGTCTCAACCCACTGTTTACCGAATACTGTTTACCGAATACTATTTACTGAAATACTGTTTACTGCATCTACTGATTTACTACTGTACTGGTACGTGTTTTTATACTGTACTGATGTGAAAGGAAATAAACGGTTTCTTCCATTTATGTTTATGGAAAATCAGTATTAAATTATTCTATAAGAATAAAATTACAAGTTACTCCCTATAGTCGCTCTTGGTTTTCAGGACAAGACAGGTATTTCAAAATACCTTTCATACTCCATCTGGAATTCTCGGTCGACTATAGTATCCTTCTTTTTTATAATTAGTACACCGATAGGAAATTATCGTTTTAGAGCATATAGATTCATTATATCGAGCAGCATACAACTCCTTTATTGAGCACGTGGTTCGCTCACCCCTTCATTTTCACTCCACAGGTATTGATTTGGATTAAGAGATGTACCATCTGAAGTATCAGCTGCTAGTTCGGTTACTCGAGATAGCAGACTTTAGACATTGGAGGTATATTATTTTCTTTTATATATTCAAAAAATTTGTACAGTACTACTTTAATTAGAAATAAAATACAGGGAATGTAACTCTGATATGAATTAATGAAATATTCATGTTTTGAAAATTAGACTGTAAAGGGAAGTATTATTTAGTACGGTAACTATTATTTTACTGTAAGCATCACAGACAGCCTAACCAGTAAAAGAGTATAAATTATAAGTAAATAAAGTGTAAAAATGTACACTCAGACCGTTACAACTTCTTTTCAAGATTGTATGAATTATTGCAACATGATTGATTTAGGTTTTTGTTGGCTTTATAGGCTATATCGAGAAGGGGGTGAATTGGTTCTTAGCTGACCTTATGCCCGTTTTTCGATTCTTTTAAATTCTCTAGCCTATTTGAGTGTTTTCTAAGTTCTCTAAGCTAGGCAATTATACAATATAAATTCAATACAATAAACACAAATATAATTGCAAATAAGTAAAGAGAGTAAGGATAAAGAAATGTACGCAAGCGATTTATAGAGGTTCGGCAACCTTGCCTACGTCCTCTACCTTGAGACGCTCCCAAGGATTTTTCCCAAATTCACTATACTTGAATTTGTATTACACTCCCTCTTTTTGCAGGCTCAAGAGAAACCTTTCTTTTTCTACGCTTAAGAGAAACCTTCCTCTTTTTCTAAGGCTAAAGAGAAACCTCCCTCTTTTTCTAGGCTCAAGAGAAACCTCCCTCTTTTTCTAAGGCTAAAGAGAAACCTCTCCTTTTACAAGGAATGAATTGGTTTACAAATTGTGTAATCAAAGAAGACCTCTAAGTAGGCAAATGATTACAAAAATTAGGTATAGAGAAAAGCCTATACAATATTTGTGCTAAGCAATACAAGAGATATGTGAATGATGGAAGATGAAGACTTTGTAGCTTTTGATTTGTTGTTGAGGCTTGAGGAAGATGAATAAGATGATGAAAGATGTTGCTTGGTTGTTCCTCTTGCTTCCTTTGGCTTCTAAGCCTCCATTTATAGTCCTTTGGATGGTTTGTGGACGTTGGTTGGAGCCAAAACAGAAACTAGCCGTTGTATCTCACAAAAACTAGCCGTTGGAGGCTTTCTGGTGTAAAGGGATCGATCCCATGCTTCATTCTAGGCCTCCGAGGTATTCTGCCATAAAGGGATCGATCCCTTCCCTTAGGGGATCGATCCCGTGCTTCCAGAATGTGATTTCCTGCACTTTTTGAGTTAGAAATGATGTGGCTTTTGATCCTAATCCAACCCAAAACATTTTGACATTTTTGTGGGAGTTTTTCTTGACTTTCTCTAATGAAAACATGGTCCAAAAATTCATCAAATAATTTTCTAAAATATTCAAAACATTTTATAAAGTATTAAGACCAATAAGAATATGTAATTAAATCATGGTCTTAATGTTTGATATGATCACTTGAAAATGGATTGAGAAAATCATGTGTGATAAGGCAAATTTACAATATGAATTAAAACATTAAAGCTTACTTAAGTTTAGTCATTTCAAAATATATATGGCAATTTAAAGCTAACAATCTCCCCTTTTTTGATATAACAAAACTTAATGTAAATTTGCTTTGAAAATTCTTAGATAAAATACTCCCCCTCAAATAAAGCAGGATTTTATAAAGCTCCTCCTTAATGTAAGCATGGTTTGAAGAGAATTTTCAAAAAGAGATTTTCAAACTTTTTCTCCCCCATTATCTCTCCCCTTAATACCTTAATATCTCTCCCCTTTTTTGTCATAGCAAAAAAGAAGGAAAAATAAAAAGTATGCTCCCCCTAAAATTATGGCTATGTGAGAACAAATAAATATGCTCTATTCAACAAGAAACATGTTAGTACATGGGACTCATAGCACAAATAAATAAGTCAATATTCACAAAGAGTATGAAATATGCATGCAAAGAATATGACTTATGATCCTATACCAATTGTTTATAAATAATTTCGCAAGAAGTTTTCAATTGGTAAGAGATTAAGCAAGATGTTTATAAATTTTCTACTATGTTCTATAACTTGCTTATACCAATTCTATCAAGCACCTAAGTGTATCAATTGTTCTCTAAAGTCCAACTAAGGTGCATGTCAATACATCATGATTATGAGCTGAATTTAGATGACATATCATATGCATGAGCTCATAAATCATGTTCAAGAAAGAGTGTGCATAGAATTAAGACGTATAGCAATTAACTACAAATTCTAGCACACAAGAGTTTCATGCAAAAATATCCTAAATGGATTCTTCTCTATTTGTCATTTCAAACTAAAGAGCACAAGAAGAATTGTCAATTTAAAGCTCATACCAATTGGCAATTTAGTTTTGGCTTACCAATTATTGAAAATATGGTTGCCAATGATACTAATTGTTATTTCAATCTAAATACCAATTGTTACTAATGGTTGACTTAGTCATTTTGCATGAATCCAATATTTATGTGTAGTGTATTCGTGTCAAGAAAATAGTCATTCTAAATATGCAAGAACACAACACATATCATCAAATATGCATATGGATTAATTAATCATTAGCACACTATCATAAAGTATTAATCCATTTTCATATTCACAAATTTATACCATATGGAAGATTCAAAAAAATCAAGGAATTCAAGCAAACACATTTTCTTCCATGGTTTCAAGCACAAAAATCCTATGCTCATTTTTCAATTCAAGTCCTTAACCAATTATGAGCAAGGAAAGATTCAAAATTACCATTTTAATCAATTAAGAGCCATATCCCTAGTTGTTATCATCATTTAACGTTCTAGAGGGTATATGCTATTTTAACTAAAATGGCTTCACCTAAGTGAATCAATATTATCAAGTTAAAATATATTTTATCATTAAAATCCATAAACTATGAGTGAGGTTAAGCACATAATATCATGAAAACAACTATTCTCATCTCATAGGCATGATTATTGATTCAACTTAAGTAAACATGCATGTTCAACATCAAAACAATCAAGATACAATGCATGTATATCAATTGTTGGTGTTGTCATTAAAGCCCAAGTTCTTTAATAATTTGGCCGTAAGAAAAATTTAAGTACATGGATGATAAAGTTTCATGCATTTGAACGTTTAGGATCCATTTACCATCACAAATTATAGGCCAATGACCATTACCAATTGTTGAATTTACATTTGAAATCAATCCACTAGATGTATAATTATCATGAAACCTAGTGTGGAATAGATAAGTTAAGCTAAGAGACATAATCCTATAAGCATGCTTGACTAAGATGAACAAAAGGAATGATCAATATTCATGATGCACAAGTTCATAAAATTCTCAAATATATACACAAATCATTGAAATAAATCTCAAAAATTATGTTTAAACATTCATTGAAAATATATTTTAAGATTATTTCAAGATTTATGCAATTCATAAATGTTTTCAACAAGAAGAATGATTTTGCACTTGTGAGTTCAATAAAAATGATATTGATTGTTGAAAGTGATACCATTTGTTGGAAATGATACAAATTGATGGAGTTGAGGCATGATATCAATGAAAAATGAATTTTCATAGTTTAAAGATCATCAAAAAGAAGTTAAAACAAGGAATTTTAAGTTGAGAAGAAAGAAGATATTAAGAAAATTAAGAAAATTTCTCAACTAAGGCTTAAAAATGCAGAAAAGGGCATAAATTGCCTAGAGGGATCGATCCCATGAGCAAGAGGATCGATCCCTAAACTCCAGAATCTAATTTTCTGCATGTTTTTCCAAAGGGATCGATCCTGCATGTAGAGGGATCGATCCCTCATCCTGATTCTGCAGATTTTTGACAGAAAATCCAACCTTTGAGGCGCCAAAACTTTGTTTTTGAGTATTTTAAGTCCAAGTAAAGGTTTAAACACTTGTGTAACATGATTTTGGACTTGTATGAATGAAAAACATGAATGAAAAACCATTTTACAGAAGACTTTGCAATTTTGGAAGAATTTTCATAAATAAATGCATTTTTGACCTCAAAGGAGGTCATTTTGAGAGTTATGCATATTTTGACATAACCAAATCATTGGATACCACAAATATGTCAAAACAAACTTGTTCACATAGGTTTTAAGCACATATATCATTAAAGCATACATCTTGTGAACAACATGCCATGATTTTCAACATACAACTTCTTCATTAATGCTCATGACATGGCATTTTGCATAAATGACATATTTGGTAATTTAAGACAAGTAAATACATTTTCAATGCATAAAAAACTTGCTCAAAATGCAGAAATCCAATAATCATTTTAAAATCATAAATCATGCCTTTCATTCATTCATCAAGAATTGTCCATCAAACACTCAACAATCATTTATCATGCCTTTTGCTCAATCACAATGCATTAAAGATTATCAAAGCACAAATAATTTAATCAAATAAAAACTTCAAGGAATAAGGAATTAAGCTTACAAAACTCCTTTGCTTGATAGTGCTTTGCCTTGAATTGTTGAATCCACCTTAGGCCTTTCTTTGAAGAATTGTTGTGATATTTGCCAAGGATGGATTCCCAAGTTCTTTCTCTTTCTCACTGGCACAAGCAAACTCCATGAGGATATGTTGAGCATTTAAAACTTCATTGTCTCTTTGTAACTCCATGCTCTAACACTCCTACAACAAACACATTCATGCATGTTTTGGTACCCAAATTTTCTTGGGTCCATGAGAGTTAGCGCAAACAATTTTTGATCCTTTTGGGATCCATTTCAAGCACAATTCATCATTATTTACAGCATGCTTTGGCACCCATATTTTTCTAACTACTCTTCCTCTAAATATGGTTTTTCTATTTATGCATGCTTGTGAGGAATGGCCTATCCTATTGCATAGTGAGCATGTAAGAGATAAATCATGCATAGTATTTTTGCTCACTAGGAAATTCTTAAGATGAGTTTCTTTTTATTTAGCATTATAGCCTAACCCATCTTTGTCAAAGAAAGCTCTTTGGGTCTCTAACATATGATCTAGCTTTTGTTGACCCATATAAAACCTAGTAAATGAGTTATACAAATTTGTATTCTTTTCATTCAACTCATTTATTTCTAAGTTAGCCTCTTCTAATTTCTTTTCAAATTCTAGCTTAGCATTTGTCAAGGCTTCATTTTCTATTTTTAATTTAGCAATGATTTTCTTATATTTGGAGTTCATGCATTGAAATTCATTTGCTAAATCATTAAAAGCATTTTGTAACTCATCAAATGTAAAGTCATTATTTTCACTAGAGCTACTACTAGCCTCATCATCACTAATAGCCATAAAGCATGAGTAGGCTACCTCATCATTTACGTTTTCCTCATCGGAGCTATCACTATCGCTCCATGCAGCCACAAATGCTTTCTTCCTAGGTTTCCTATCCTTTTCCTTCCTAAGTAAGGGGCAATCTAACTTAGTGTGACCCAGTTCATTACATTCATAACACACTAAGGGATCCTTTTCTCTTCTACTTGACTCCCTTCTTTGATGTCTCCTATTATTTTCTTTTTCTTTCATTCTCATGAATCTATTAAATCTTTTGGCAAACATTGCCATTTCCTTTTCTTCCTCATTTCCACTCTCATCACTATCATCTTCAATTACCTCATGAGTGGAAAACTTAAGTGCTACCCCTGCTTTCTTTGAAGGCACTTCATTTCTTTTCATTTTCATTTCATATGTAAGTAGGGAGCCCATAAGCTCATCTAGAGACAAGGTCTTTGGATCCTTAGACTCTTCTATTGCGGTTACCTTTCCCTCCCATGATTGTGGAAAGCTATTCAAAATTTTCTTCACCATTTCTACATTGGAATAGGTCTTGCCTAATGCCTTAAGTCCATTGATTATGTTATTTAACCTTCTGTACATTTCACTTGTGGACTCATTTTCTTTCATTCTAAAAAGCTCATAATCATGTGTGAGCATACCTTCTTTGGTTTCTTTCACTTGATTTGTCCCTTCATGTGTGATGGCTAATTTGTCCCATATTTTCTTGGCATTCTCACATAAGGAGACTCTATTATATTCATTGGCACCTAATGCACAAAAGAGAGTGTGCATAACCTTGGCATTCAATTGTGCCACTCTCATGTCATTTGTGTCCCACTCATCCTCACTCTTAGGGAGGGACATCTTTTCCATCTACTTTCTTCATTGGGACTTTGGAACCATTAACTATCACTCTCCACACTTCATAATCATTTGATTGGACAAACAACATCATTCTTGTTTTCCAATAAGAGTAATTCTCTCCATTGAAGAGTGGAGGTCTAATTAATGATTGTCCCTCTTCTCCTAGGGGTGTGCCTACATTCAAGTGAGCCATTTATGATCGTTTTGCTCGATAGAGGTTAATCTAAATCTATCTCGAGCCCAAGCTCTGATACGAATTGTTGGCTCTATAGGCTATACCGAGAGGGGGTGAATCGGTTCTTAGCTGACCTTATGCCCGTTTTTCGATTCTTCATAATTCTCTAGCCTATTTGAGTGTTTTCTAAGTTCTCTAAGCTAGGCAATTATACAATATAAATTCAATACAATAAACACAAATATAATTGCAAATAAGTAAAGAGAGTAAGGATAGAGAAATGTACGCAAGCGATTTATAGAGGTTTGGCAACCTTGCCTACGTCCTCTACCTTGAGACGCTCCCAAGGATTTTTCCCAAATTCACTATACTTGAATTTGTATTACACTGCCTCTTTTTCTAGGCTCAAGAGAAACCTCTCTCTTTTTCTAAGGCTAAAGAGAAACCTCCCTCTTTTTCTAGGCTCAAGAGAAACCTCCCTCTTTTTCTAAGGCTAAAGAGAAACCTCCCTTTTTACAAGAAATGAATTGGTTTACAAATTGTGTAATCAAATAAGACCTCTAAGTAGGCAAATGATTACAAAAATTAGGTATAGAGAAAAGCCTATACAATATTTGTGCTAAGCAATACAAGAGATATGTGAATGATGGAAGATGAAGACTTTGTAGCTCTTGATTTGTTGTTGAGGCTTGAGGAAGATGAATAAGATGATGAAAGATGTTGCTTGGTTGTTCCTCTTGCTTCCTTTAGCTTCTAAGCCTCTATTTATAGCCCCTTTGGATGGTTTGTGGACGTTGGTTGGAGCCAAAACAGAAACTAGCCGTTGTATCTCACAAAAACTAGCCGTTGGAGGCTTTCTGGTGTAAAGGGATCGATCCCATGCTTCATTCTAGGCCTCCGAGGCATTCTGCCATAAAGGGATCGATCCCTTCCCTAAAGGGATCGATCCCTTCCCTTAAGGGATCGATCCCATGCTTCCAGAATGTGATTTCCTGCACTTTTTGAGTTAGAAATGATGTGGCTTTTGATCCTAATCCAACCCAAAACATTTTGACATTTTTGTGGGAGTTTTTCTTGACTTTCTCTAATGAAAACATGGTCCAAAAATTCATCAAGTAATTTTCTAAAATATTCAAAACATTTTATAAAGTATTAAGACCAATAAGAATATGTAATTAAATCATGGTCTTAATGTTTGATATGATCACTTGAAAATGGATTGAGAAAATCAAGTGTGATAAGGAAAATTTACAATATGAATTAAAACATTAAAGCTTACTTAAGTTTTTGTTATTTCAAAATATATATGGCAATTTAAAGCTAACAGTTTTCTTAGTAGTCCTTTCACTCGGATGAACAAGAATCACCATAGGCAAATCATTAGGGAAATGGTTGATAATGTGAGATCCACACTTCCTATTACTATTATTCACTATCCATGAAGTTAGGAATAATAGACATCTCATAACTATTCAATTGCAACTTACTTTGTAGGTTTGAAAGGGAGGTGGATGGTGGACCTCACTTGCCTTTCGATGTTCCGATAGAGGTGAAACTTGACAAATTTGGTATTTAAAGCCAAACACTGTGATGGTAAGAATAAGCACCTTAAACTCACTTATTTGCATGTTTTGAAAACGTGTAACAATTATGGAAATGACGATTAAGTCCATAAGCTGATGAAATTTTTGTGAAAGATAGTTAAACTGAGTAGACTTTTGATCAACTGACAGTTATAGGTAAATCCTCATGTAATAAAGTTTTAGACCACGTGGATTGATAGACTAAATCACTCGAAAAAGTAGAAAATTACGCTGTTCAACAATTAAGGCTATTTTGGTAATTTCGCCTATTTGACTAGTCAAACCTCAACAAAAGCTCAACCAATGATTAGAGCATGGTGAATAGAGGTGTCTTATAATTTTATGAAATATTTTGAAGGTTAGACTGACTATTTTAAACGAAATCAAATCGCGAATGGCAAAATTCCAAATTTTGTTAAGTATAAGGGCATTTTCGCAATTTATCATAAAGGATATTTTAAAATTAGAAAATTCCACACTCTTCCTTCATCAAGGCCAGCCATCTTCTTATTCTCTTACCTTCCTCCATTAACAAAGCTTGTGAAAAGAGAGAAAGCTCTTGAAAACCTTAGAAAAACATACCAAAGTCGAAAACTATCTTCAATAACCTTGTCTAGTTTTCAAAGCTCTACAACCTAGTACCCAAATCAAACCTTAAAGTGGCCATTTGCATAGTGTGGGGTATCCTTCAAGTTTTGGCTAAGGTAAGAATGGGAGAAAGCTTGTGATTTTTCATGGTTTTATGATTCTTTGTCATGTGTTTAACGTGTTTAAGCATGTATTCAAGCTTAAATTGAATTAAAACCAAGAGAATCATCACCCTAGGGTTTCAGCCACTACCCTTCATGCATGAACATGATGTGTTTTAATGTGGATTTGATGTAGAATCAATGTAGAACAAGTGTAGAACATGAATTTAGTCTTAAATTGAAAAAATGAAGTGTGTAGGAAGAAGAACCCCATCGGCCATGAGAAGGGGAGACTGAAAGAGTGCTCAATTTAATGTGTTTTGGGTTTTACAATGTATAAATTAATACAAGACTGTAGGGGAAATTAGAACTGAAAATGGAAGTGTTTTGATGGTAGTTGCAATGTTAGCATTGCTATGAAGTAGACTAAATTTAGGGTTGCACTAGACAATGAACTAGGTCTCAATGAGCTAAACATTCTTTTTAACTGAAGTCAAGTGAATTGATTGTGTTTATGTGGTCAATTGCAACTCGGAAGTCAAAAATGATATTACTGCTATCGAGCAACACTACGAAAATCTAAGTGGTAAGAAATATATGTAGAAGGCATAGGGATACTATGCTGCATTAGGAATGATGGAAATGAATTTTATGAGATTGAACTTGATTATTTGAACTGAAATGTGAAACTGGAATTGTGGATTATAATCAGTGTTTTCGTGCAAAGAGGTTAGAATAGGTAGTACTATTATGCTGCTGAAATTTTCCTAAATGAATCTATACCTCCAAAATCATCACTTGGTGTGGCTTTATGAGTAAAAAGGAAGCAACTACATGTTTTTGGAGTTAAGCTTTCTAAATACTATAAATGCATGCCGAATTTGTAACTCAGTTTTCAAAGAGAGTTTTAATAATTTTTACACATTTTACGATACATTCATGTTTCCATGTTATTATTACACGTAAATAAAATATTTTGAACATTGGTTATTGAATCGAGAATATTTGGGGAATTTTTATTCTTCAAGTGTAGTGATTTTCTGATCTTGATGCTTTATGTACTGATCAAAGATATGATTTACTGAGTTGATCTCTGTAAACAATTTTGAAATGCTTTATGAACTATTTTGGGACTGTTGGCCTTATAGCTACCTGCGGGTACATGCCTTCTTTGTGTGTGAACTGTTGCTGTTTGACACTAATCACGTCACCAGCACCACAGTTGTCACCTGATCAATGCACATTATGGATCCTTGACTTTGGCCATACGTTGTTCCCTACCGGGATATTTACATTACATGAGTCTATTGGGTGAAGCCTAGTCTCCACTGTACTGTTTTACTGTGGTGGTAAATATCTAGCTAATCTAAGCACTTTTGAATTTTATTGATTTTTGTTTTTTTATCTATATATGTTAAATATTTTTCATAATCATTGCACCATTAGGAAGTGATTTTACATCATTTTACTTTGGAATTAATTATCTGAATGTTTTGGGAACTTTACAATAGAAGTTATTTGAAATGTTTATTGAACTTTATGTTGAATCGATTTCACTGAACTTCCTATAGTTAGAATAAGATGTCAAGATAAGCGAGGTGCTTTAAAGCATCCTTCTGTACTCAATCTGGTTATCTAATCGACTATAGTATCATTTTCGATATTCGTGCCAAAGATTGTGTGATCATTGGTTTCTGTGTGAAAGAGCATGTTTAAGATACTTGCATATTGTTATGGGTAGTATCAGCTCTTGTGTATATGTTTCTTACTACACACAAGCTCACCTCCCTTATCTTCCTTCTAAATTATTTGCATTAGAATCCCATAATTGCTCGAGAGGATCTTTACTTTTGGTATCCCTAAAGTGGCTACTTGTTTTTCGTTGAGGTAAACGAGTTTATCTTTTATATGTTCAGACTATTTATGTACATTACTATTATATATGTAAAAACATAGGTGGGATGTAAACCAAATGTAATTTATAAAGTATAAATGGAGATAGTGTATATGTTTCTATGAATCTTAAATTGAATATATGATTCCTAGGAAAGCAAGTTTAAATGAAAATTCTTAATTACTATTAAGTGTGTGTAGACATTGTAGACAGCCCAACCAAATGTGAACGAAGTAAAGAAAATGATATGAATAATTCAGTACCTAATGCGTGACAGATAGAGTATGGGTTAATGGTGACTGGAAACTTAGTTTTCCCAATGCGATTGTCTTCCATCTCATGAGAATCCATTCGGATCATAACCAGGTAATGTTAGATACCAATCCCAAAACACTACACGTTGGTCCATGTCCTTTTAGATTTGAAATAATATGGCTAACTCACCTAGAGTTTAAACAAGTTGTGAAAAGCTCTTAGACCTAAGCAAATTATTCGGTTGTGGTAACCATGGACAAGTTTAAAGAAAATGTTATCGTATGGAACAAAACTACCTTTGGTAACATATTTCAAAGAAAGAAATCAATTTACGCAAGGCTCAATGGGATTCAAAATGCCCTCACTTTATGCCATAACATTTGGCTCATCGAATTGGAAGAAAAATTCAAGAAGGAATATTTGGACATTCTTAAACTCGAAGAGGAACAGTGGGCATTAAAGTTCAGAGTAGAGTGGATTGCGGATAGGGATAAAAATACAAGATTTTATCATCTTAGTACTTTATAACATAAGAGAAGAAACAAAATCTTGGCTCTTAAAGATACCATAGGCATTTGGCATAATGATGCAAGTGTTATCAAAAGTATCATTTCGAGACGTTTCACAGAGTTGTTTTCCACTTCACAGACTTCTAGTGCATGCCGTTCGCAATTGAGTAGTAGATTTGGGAATGAGCTCAATGAAGAGGAAGTGTTGATTCTAACAAAGCCCTTGTCTATGAGAGAAGTCTTCAAAGTAGTGAAATCCATGAAACCTTTAAAGGCTTCTAGTCCTGATGGACTTCATCCGATCTTCTATCACAAATGCTAGGATAGGTTGGAAAATCTATTCTCAAATTCATTAAGCAAGTTTTTTTGACTAATAGAGTTCCAAAGAAGGTTAATGAATGCCTCTTATGTCTTATTCCAAAGGTCACTAATCCTAAATCTATTTCTAACTATAGACCTATAAGCCTATGTAACATAATTTACAAAGTGATTACAAAGGTGTTGGTTAACAGAATTCAACCATTTCTCTCAAGAATCATCCATCCAATGCAAGCAAGCTTCCTACTAGGGAAAAGAGCACCTGATAATGTTATTATTACTTAAGAAGTGGTGCACTCTTTCAAAAGGAAGAAGGGAAAGAAAGGTTGGATAATGGCCAAAATTGATCTTGAAAAGGCTTAGGACCGACTTGAATAGAGTTTCATTAGAAAGATGTTGGTTTTCTTCATATTTCCTAAGAATTGGGTGGATCTCATCATGTCTTGTATATCTTCCTCATCTATAACCATTCTTATAAATGGAGAAAAATCTATTAAGGTTCTTCCTTCTCGAGGAATTCGACAAGGGGACCTACTTTCGTCACATTTATTCAACTTATGCATGGAGTTCTTATATTTAAAAATTCATGAAGCTTTCGAAGAGAAGACCTAGGAACCAATTCAACTCACCAAAAATGGTCCCAAAATCTCGCATCCTTCTTTGCTGACAATCTTTTTTTGTTTGAAAGTGTCTTTATTTCCACTTGCTGTACTATTCTTAATGTGCTCCATGATTTTTGCCAAGAGTTGGGACAAAGCATTAACGTAGAGAAGTCCACATTGTTCTTCTCTACCAATGTTAGTATGAAGCAGTGGAACTATTATAGCGAAATTATGGGAATGAGACACATCGAGGATATTGGGTGATATCTTGGATTCCCAATCACCAAACAGCATAAAGATTCTAGCTTTAGATTCATAATTAACTAAATGAAACAAAAGTTGCAAGGTGGAAATCTAATGTCCTTTCCTTTGCTGGTAGAGCGACTTTTATTAAGGTAGTCTCTAATGCTATTCCTAACTACTATATGTAAGGAACTAACCTCCCAAAGAAAGCATGTGAGTAAATCAACAAAATTTCTCGTGATTTCCTATAGGGCTCAACGAAAAATCACAAGAAAATGCATATGATTGGTGGGGATACCGTCACTTTTTATAAGGATGAAGGAGGTCTGGGCATCAAAAATATGCATCACCTAAATAAAGCAAGCATGGCAAAAATTAGTTTGCAAAAATTAGTTTAAGGTTCCTTACGAAACTTGAAAGTTGTTGGTCTCGGATATTAATGAACAAATACTCAAAAAAATGGTGTCTTTGTGAAAAAGGCATGCTCCCCTCTTTGGAGAAAACTATGCAAAGCGTGTGAAATTTTGAAAAAGGGTATTAAATGGGTGGTCAAGAGTGGGAACCAGACTTTATTTTGGATTAATGATGGTGTAGGGTTGACCCCCTATAAGCTGTTATCTTCGGTCCTTGGACACAAGAAGATCTAGATCTTAAAGTTAGCAGGGTCATATCTTCCATCGGTAATTGGAACTTTTAGATGCTAAGTGTCCAACTACCTGAGGATATTATCCGAAAAATTAAGGCTATTCCAATTCAGAATGAAGGTTACATGGAGGATTCTATTGCTTGGAAATTTACTCAAGATGGCCTATTCTTAGTTGGCACTGCCTACAAGATTGCTAAAGGATTCTAAAAAAATTCTGAGTTCAATGGGAAAGACATTTGGAAAGCTAAGACAAGCCTAAAAATCCAACACTTCCTTTGGAAATGTGGACATAGTAAGCTAGCCACAAGATCTATCCTTGTATCTAGGGGGTTAAACATCAATCCTTCTTATCCAAGATGTAGTATTAATAATGAAACTATCTAACACTGCTTGAAAGATTGTATGTTTGTGCAGTAGGTATGAAGCTTGTTGAAAATTTCAGATTGCATCTCCAATAGCAGGGACCTTAAGTTTGAGAAATGGATCTCCCTCAACCTGAAGACTGATAGTTTGACTGATAAAGGAGTTCTTTAGAAAGTTGGTTTTCTAATCGGACTCTAGACTCTTTAGAACAATAGAAACAAGCTATTGTTTGAAGGAACTATTGAATCTAACACTACCTTAACGAACAACGTGTGGAATTGTGCTAAAGAGTATTGGGCCATTATGTGCCCCACAAAGATGTTAAGAACAGTACTGTGAAAAAACATTTTTTGGAATCCACTTCCTCCAACTTTTATCAAGCTCAACACCGATGGCTCTTCATTGGGAAATCTAGAAAGAGCAAGAGCAGAGGGTGTTTTTAAGGATTCAGATGGCAAATGGTTGGGTGGTTTTGCTAGAAACTTGGAACACAAACCAACACTTGTCTGAGTTATGGGCTCTAAGAGACGGATTGAAGTTAGTGGTTCAAAAGGGACTCTATAATCTCATTGTGGAGGTAGACTCTCAAATTGCGATCGGGTTTGTGACAAATAATGTTTCTCGATCTCACACTTACAGCTTTCTTGTGTTTGACTGTAGGCAATTGTTACAGCAAATGGGGAACGTGGAGATTGTGCACATGTACCGTGAGGCGAAGTCGAGTGTTGATAACCTTGCTAAGATGGGAGGTTTAATAAAGGTCCCTTTTTTTTTGTTTTTGAATCCTTCCCCCCTTGGATTGTATTTCTAATGATTTACTTTTTGATATGATGGACTGTAGTTATCCGAGATCTGTGTCTTGTAACTAGACTGAAGGTTAAGTTTATTTAATCACTTTATTCACAAAAAAAATCTTTCTCCCTTGTCCAGAACAAAAGTGAAACAACCCTTTTAATTAAGTAAAGTGTAATTTCCTCTCTTTTTTCCCCATATAGCCAACACTTAAAGAACCCATTCTATTCTCTTAATTTGATTAAGTTTTAGAAAATTAAAGGCAAAGATGAGGAGATTTAGATTGAAATTCCTTTAGGAAATTCTGTGTAGATGAAACCTATTCCCTATTGAGCATATGGCAAAGAGAGAAACCTGAAGAAAATTTCATTCCACCTTATAAACCAAGCTGAATCCATAGAGTTTGATACAATTTTGAAAATTTTAAGGTTAAGGAAGCAAAGAAGGTTGAGAGAGAGACCTTATATGTAACCTTTCTCCCCAAATTAGTGGAGACCGAGAGATGGAGGGGTGAAGATTTGTAGGACATAAGTAATTCTAAGGTAAGGATGAAACAAATATGGTTTTCTTAGCTTAGATTTCTTTACAATGGAGCCCTAAAAAACACATGTATGAATTTTTAAGGTTTGGAGGAACTCAAGCCAAGAGATAATGAATGAAGGTTATCCTTGAGCTGTGGTGTGAACACTAGAGTTTTGATCTTTTGAGCTACTGATTTTCTGGGTAAGTGAAGTGAGGCTTGTGATATGTAATGTTCAATGAGTTTGGATGGTGAAAATGTGATAACTAAGATCAAAGTACCTTTGTTAACTGAGTTTGTGACATGAATGTGTTGGGGTGTTAAATCATGTTGTAATGCCCTGTTCTAAGTTCTATGTTTAAATGTTCAATTTAGGAGTTATGCATGTAGATCAATTCTGGAACTATTAGGGTAGATAGCCTTTTAAGTCAGGAGTAATTCGGTTATGGAATTTTTGGATTTGGTGTCTTGTACCTCGAGCTATAGGTTAAAAAATGCAATGCACTTTACCTAAAAAACGTGAACTCCAGTTCTGAATTTGAAAAATTATAGAAAATAATGCAGAATGAGGGTTCGATCTTTACATTTCTTGATAGGAAAATGAGTTAGTTTTCATCCAATTTTATAATTTCATTAATTCAATTTACTTACAATTAGATAAGTGCATTTTACTGCACATAGGTCAGTGTGATACTCTACCTGAAATTGCTGGAACATGATGAAATATTGGAAATTTGTTGGTGATGATCCAAGAAGAGTTAAATTATAAATCTTACATTTCCAAAAAGGTAATTGAGTTAAGGTTAATATGGTTTTGATTTTGCACAAATTAGTTATTCCTGTATTGAGATATGAGACATTTTGTGCATAGAGGTTAGTTGACCATTCTATCTAAGTGCACTTGTACTTAGGGTAACTTTATGGAATTATTGAAAATGATTCAGAAATGATAAAATTATGAAATTTACCTTTCAAAATAAAGAATTGAATTAGGTTTCACATGTCATAGATTCATAATTTTTGGACATTCTTATAAGTATTAATATAAATTTTAGTGCACAAAGATTAGGAAATCACCCTGCCTTACATGCCAGAAATGGATAGAACTTTGGAAATATTTTGGGAACAGTACATAATGAATTAGAGAATGAGCCTTACACTTCTGAATAAGGATTTGAGAATGAGTAATATAAAATTTACGACTTGGTAATTAGATTCCCAAATCTTTAATTAAAGCCAACACAATGCCATAAGGTTAGAAATTTCAAATGCAGAAATGGACTAAGTAGATTATGATAGTTCAAGTGAATGAAAAAGGGATAAATAGTACCAATTCATATTTTATAGTTTAAAAGACAGTGCTTGGTGTCATTTCTTAACTGAATTATGCAATTCTTAATGTTAGCATATAATTGGAAATAATAAATTAATTCGATATACCATATGTTATGTAGAAGGCTATCCTAAGGACCAAAGCTTGGCCAAATGTTCACTTGCACAATTAGCTTGCATAAAACTTGACAGGCCAGGAAGTATTGAACATAATAGCTAAGGAGTGTTGTTGGCTGTATAGGCTATACCGAGAGGGGGGGTGAATCAGTTTTTCACTAGCCTTAGGTTCGTTTTTCGATTTCTCTAAATTCTCTAGCCTATATTGATATTTTCTAAGTTCTCTAGGCTACTCAATTATGCAATATAAATTCAAAGCAATAAACACAAATATAATTGCAAATAAGTAAAGAGAGTAAGGATAGAGAAATGTACGCAAGCGATTTATAGAGGTTTGGCAACCTTGCCTACGTCCTCTACCTTGAGACGCTCCCAAGGATTTTCCACAAATTCACTAACTTGAATTTGTTACACTCCCTCTTTTCAAGGCTCAAGAGAAACCTCTCTCTTTTTCTAGGCTCAAGAGAAGCCTCTTCTCCCTCTTTTTACAGGCTAAAGAGAAACCTCCCTCTTTTTCTTAGGCTAAAGAATAACCTCCCTCTTTTTCTTAGGCTAAAGAGAAACCTCCCCTTTTACAAGGATTGAATGTGTTTACAAGAGAAGTAATCAAAGAAGGCCTCTAGATAGGCAAGTGATTACAAAGATTAAGCACAAATAAAAGCCTATACAAGATTTGTGCTAAGCATTACAAGAAATAAGAGAATGATAGATGATGAAGACTTTGGAGCTCTTGATTTGTTAAGAGAAACCTCCCCTTTTACAAGGATTGAATGTGTTTACAAGAGAAGTAATCAAAGAAGGCCTCTAGATAGGCAAGTGATTACAAAGATTAAGCACAAATAAAAGCCTATACAAGATTTGTGCTAAGCACTACAAGAAATAAGAGAATGATAGATGATGAAGACTTTGGAGCTCTTGATTTGTTGTTTGAGGCTTGAGGATTTGAGGAATATGTGATTTTGAGTTGCTGAGTGGTTCCTCTTGCTTTCTTTAGCTTCTAAGCCTCTATTTATAGTCCCTTGGATGTGTTTTAGCCGTTGGGTGGAGCCAAATCTTGAATATTACCGTTGTCTTACAAAAACTAGCCGTTATAGGCTATTTTCGGGCAAAGGGATCGATCCTGCTACAGTGGGGATCGATCCCCTTTGTCCAGAATCTTGATTCTGGGCTTCAGGGACCTTGGGAAGACTTTCTGCCAAAAAGGGATCGATCCTGCTACAGTGGGGATCGATCCTTTTCTTCCAAAGGGCATTTTTCCTGCACTTTTGGGTTAGAAATGATATGACCTTTGATCCTAATTCAACCCAAAATGTTTATAAGCTTTAAGGGAGTTTTTCTTGACTTTCTCAAATGAAAATATTGTCCAAAAACTTATAAGTAATTTTCTAAACTTATGTTCAATAATTCTTGAGAAAATTACTTAATATTGAAAATCATTTGTGATAAGGCAAATTTACAATATGAATTAAAACACTAAAGCTTACTTAAATTTTTGTCATTTCAAAATATATATTGCAATTTAAAGCTAACAATCTCCCCCTTTTTGATATGACAAAACTTAATGTAAATTTGCTTTGAAAATTCTTTCATAAAATACTCCCCCTCAAGTAAAGCAGGATTTTATAAAGCTCCCCCTTAATATAAGCATGGGTTTTGAAAATGAATTTTCCCTCATTATCTCTCCCCCTTAATATCCTTCCCTTTTAATATCTATCTCTCCCCCTTTTTGTCATAGCAAAAAGAAGGAAAACTAAGAAAAAATATGCTCCCCCTAAAATTATGGCTATGTGAGAACAAATAAAAATGCTCCATCCAACAAGAAACATGTTAGTACATGGGACTCATAGCACAAATTCATAAGACAATGTCCATAAAGAGTATGAAATGTTTAGGCATGCAAAGGACAAGGCTTATTTTCCTATACCAATTGTTTATAAATAATTTTGATACCAATTGTTGATAAGTAATTTTGCAAGAAGGTTCCAATTGGTAAGAAGTCAAGCAAGCACCTAAGTATATCAATTGTTCTCTAAGATCCAACTAAGGTGCATGTCAATACATCATGATTATGAGCTGAAATTAGATGACATATCATATGCAAGAGCTCATAAATCACGTTCAAGCAAGAGTGTGCATGACTCAAAACATATAGCAATTAACTTCAAATTCTAGCACACAAGAGTTTCATACAAAAATATCCTAAGAGAATTCATCTCTATTTGTCATTTCAAACTAAAGAGCATGAGAAGAATTGTCAATTTAAAGCTCATACCAATTGGCAATTTAGTTTTAGCTTACCAATTATTGAAAATATGGTTGTCAATGATATCAATTGTTATTTCAATCTAAATACCAATTGTTACTAATGGTTGACTTAGGCATTTTGCATGAATCTAATATTTATGTGTAGTGTTCATGTCAAGAAAATAATCATTCTAAATATGCAAGAACACAAGACACATCATCAAATATGCATATGGATCAATTAAACATAAGCATACTATCATAAAGTATTAATCCATATTCATATTTACAGAATTATACCATATGGAAGATTCAAAAAAAAAATCAAAGGAATTTAAGCAAACACATTTTCTTCCATGGTTTTAATTACAAAAATCCTATGCTCATTTTTCAATTCAAGTCCTTAACCAATTATGAGCAAGGAAAGATTCAAAATTGCTATTTTAATCAATTAAGAACCATATCCCTAGTTGTTATCATCATTTAACGTTCTAGAGGGTATATGCTATTTTAACTAAAATAGCTTCACCTAAGTGAATCAATATTATCAAGCTAAAGTATATTTTATCATTAAAATCTATAAACTATGAGTGAGATTAATCACATAATATCATGAAAAGAAATATTCTCATCTCATAGACATGATTATTGATTCAACTCAAGCAAGCATGTAAGTTCAACATCAAAACAATCAAGCATAAATGCATGGATATCAATCAAGGTACATTTGTTCAAGTTTGCATTTATCTTTAAATGTTGGTGTTGTCATTAAAGCCCAAGCTCTTTAATAATTTGGCCATAAAAGAATTTTAAGTTCATGAATGATAAAGTTTCATGCTTTTGAACATTTAGGATCCATTTACCATCACAAATTATAGGCCAATGATCATTACCAATTGATGAATTTATATTGGAAATCAATCCTTAAGGTCAAGTTTTAATTATTCTTCCACTAGATGTATAATTATCATGAAACCTAGTGTGGAGTAGTTGAGTCAAGCTAAGAGACATAATCCTATAAGCATGCTTGACTAAGATGAACAAAAGAATGCAGAATATTCATTATGTATAAGTTCATCAAATTCTCAAGTATATCCATAAATTCTTGAAATACTTCTCAAAATTATGTTTAAGCATTCATTGAAAGTATGTTTCAAGATTATTTCAAGATTTATGCAAATCATGAGTGTTTTCAACAAGAAAAATGATTTTGCACTTGTGAGCTCAAGAAAAATGGTATTGATTGTTGAAAGTGATACCGTTTGTTGGAAATGATATTAATTGATGAAGTTGAGGCATGATATCAATGCAAAATGAATTTTCATACATTAAAGATCATCAAAAAGAAGTTAAAACAATGAATTTTATGCTTATACAAAAGATAGTGTGAAACTAACAAAAGATCCTCCCAATTTTCAGTTTAAACATGCAGGAAAGCCCTTTCTGGCTTGGGGGGATCGATCCCTTTAGAGGGGGGATCAATCCCTCATACATTTCTGCAGATTCTGCAGATGTTTTACCAGAAAATTGAACTTGTGAGGTACCAAAACTCCGTTTTTGAGTAATTTAAGTCCAAGTAAAGGTTTAAAAACTTGTAAAACATGATTTTGGACTTGTATGAATGAAAAACAAGAATGAAAAACCATTTTACAAAAGATTTTGCAATTTTGGAAGGATTTTCACCATAAAATGCATTTTTGGCCTCAAAGGGGGTCATTTTGAAAGTTATGCATATTTTGGCAACACTAATGCATTGAATTACATAAATATGTCAAAACAAATTTGTTCACAAAGGTTTTAAGCACAAATATCACTAAAACATACATCTTGTGAACAACATGCCATGATTTCCAACATACATATTCTTCATTAAAGCTCATGACAAGGTATTTTGCATGTATGACACATTTATCAGCTTTTGAGCAACTAAATATATTATCTAAGCATATCAAACTTGCTCAAACTACAGAAATTCAATAATCATTTCAAACTCGAACATCATGCCTTTCATTCATTCATTCAATGCCTCAAGTACTATCCATCAAACCACTCAACAATCAATTATCATGCCTTTTTGCTCAATCACAATTCATAATGCATCAAGAGTCATCAACTAAGTGCCTCAATGAAACATATAAATAATTTTAGCAAAAATAAGTTTTGAAGAGATAGGATTTAAGCTTACAAAACTCCTTGCTTGAGAATGCTTTGCCTTGATGTGTTGGATCCACTTTGAGCTATCCTTTGAAGCATTTTTGTGACCTTGCCAAGGGTGGATCCTCAAGCTCTTCTCTCTCTCATTGGCACAAGCAAACTCCATAGAGGTGTGTAGAGCAATTGAACTCCATTGTTTCTTTGTACTCTCATGCTCTAACACTCCTACAACAAACAACTTAAACATATTTTGGTACCCAAATTTTCTTGGGTCCATGAGAGTTAGTGCAAACAATTTTTGATCCTTTAGGGATCCATTTCAAGCACAATTCAACATTATTTACAGCATGCTTTGGCACCCATATTTTCCTAACTACTCTTCCTCTAAATGTGGTTTTCCTATATGTGCATGCTTGTGAAGAGTGTCCTATTCTATTGCATAGTGAGCATGTAAGAGATAAATCATGCATAGTATTTTTGCTCACAAGGAAATTCTTTAGATGAGTTTCTTTTTGTATTGCATTATAACCTAACCCATCTTTATCAAAGAAAGCTCTTTGGGTCTCAAGCATGTGATCTAATTTTTGTTGACCCATATAGAACCTAGTAAATGAGTTATGCAAATTTAAGTTCTTTCTATTCCACTCATTTATCTCTAATTTAGCCTCTTCTAATTTCTTTTCAAATTCTAGCTTAACATTTGTCAAGGCTTCATTTTCTATTTTCAATTTAGCAATGATTTTCTTATATTTAGAATTCATGCATTGAAATTCATTTGCTAAATCATTAAAAGCATTTTGTAGTTCACTAAAGGTATAATCATTATCTTCACTAGAACTACAACTAGCCTCATCATCACTAATGGCAATAAAGCATGAGTAGGCTACCTCTTCATCTACATTTTCCTCATCGGAGCTATCACTATCGCTCCATGCAGCCACAAATGCTTTCTTCTTAGGCTTTCTATCCTTTTCTCTCCTAAGTAAGTGGCAATCTAACTTAGTATGACCCGGTTCATTACACTCATAACAAACTAAGGGGTCCTTTTCTCTTCTACTTGACTCCCCTCTTTGATGTCTCCTATTATTTTCTTTGTCTTTCATTCTCATGAATCTATTAAATCTTTTGGCAAACATTGCCATTTCCTTTTCTTCCTCATCACCATTATCTTCAATAACCTCATAAGTGGAA
The DNA here is from genome assembly GCA_031772115.1 of Heritiera littoralis. NCBI lineage: Eukaryota > Viridiplantae > Streptophyta > Magnoliopsida > Malvales > Malvaceae > Heritiera > Heritiera littoralis. Next base: position 7,788,099 of record JAPDPK010000007.1, on the reverse strand, counting down.
GACTTAAGTGCTACCCCTACTTTCTTTAAAGGCTCTTCATTTCTGTTCAATTTCATCTCATATGTAAGTAGGGAGCCCATAAGTTCATCTAGAGACAAGGTGTTAGGATCCTTAGATTCTTCTATTGCGGTCACCTTTGCCTCCCAAGATTTTGGCAAGCTATATAAAATTTTTTTAACCATTTCTACATTGGAATAGCTCTTGCCTAATGCCTTAAGTCCATTGATTATATCATTAAACCTAGTGAACATTTCGCTAATGGACTCATTTTCTTTCATCCTAAATAGCTCATAATCATGTGTGAGCATTCCTACTTTGGTCTCTCTAACTTGATTTGTCCCTTCATGTGTGATGGCTAGTTTGTCCCTTCATGTGTGATGGCTAGTTTGTCCCATATTTGCTTAGCATTTTCACATAGAGACACTCTATTATACTCATTGGGACCTAATGCACAAAAGAGGGTGTGCATAGCCTTGGCATTCAATTGTGCCAATCTCATGTCATTTGTGTCCCCTTCATCTTCACCCTTAGGGACATCTTTTCCATCTACTTTTTTCATTGGGATTCTAGGACCATTAACTATTACTCTCCATACTTCATAGTCATTAGATTGCACAAATAACATCATCCTAATTTTCCAATAAGAGTAATTCTCACCATTGAAGAGTGGAAGTCTAACTAATGAGTGACCCTCTTCTCCTAGGGGTGTGCCTACATTCAAGTGAGCCATTTATGATCGTTTTGCTCGATAGAGGTTAGTCTAAATCAATCTCGAGCCCAAGCTCTAATATCAATTGTTGGCTCTATAGGCTATACCGAGAGGATGGGTGAATCGGTTTTTCACTAGCCTTAGGTTCGTTTTTCGGTTTCTCTAAATTCTCTAGCCTATATTGATATTTTCTAAGTTCTCTAGGCTACTCAATTATGCAATATAAATTCAAAGCAATAAACACAAATATAATTACAAATAAGTAAAGAGAGTAAGGATAGAGAAATGTACGCAAGCAATTTATAGAGGTTCAGCAACCTTGCCTACGTCCTCTACCTTGAGACGCTCCCAAGGATTTTTCCCAAATTCACTAACTTGAATTTGTTACACTCCCTCTGTTCAAGGCTCAAGAGAAACCTCTCTCTTTTTCTAGGCTCAAGAGAAACCTCTTCTCCCTCTTTTTACAGGCTAAAGAGAAACCTCCCCTTTTACAAGGATTGAATGTGTTTACAAGAGAAGTAATCAAAGAAAGCCTCTAGATAGGCAAGTGATTACAAAGATTAAGCACAAATAAAAGACTATACAAGATTTGTGCTAAGCACTACAAGAAATAAGAGAATGATAGATGATGAAAACTTTGGAGCTCTTGATTTGTTATTTGAGGCTTGAGGATTTGAGGAATATGTGATTTTGAGTTGCTGAGTGGTTCCTCTTGCTTTCTTTAGCTTCTAAGCCTCTATTTATAGTCCCTTTGATGTGTTCTAGCCGTTGGGTGGAGCCAAATCTCGAATATTACCGTTGTCTTACAAAAACTAGCCGTTATAGGCTATTTTCGGGCAAAGGGATCGATCCTACTACAGTGGGGATCGATCCCTTTTGTCCAGAATCTTGATTCTGGGCTTCAGGGACCTTGGGAAGACTTTCTGCTAAAAAGGGATAGATCCTGCTACAGTGGGGATCGATCCTTTTCTTCTAAAGGGCATTTTTCCTGCACTTTTGGGTTAGAAATGATATGACCTTTGATCTTAATTCAACCCAAAATGTTTATAAGCTTTAAGGGAGTTTTTCTTGACTTTCTCAAATGAAAATATTGTCCAAAAACTTATAAGTAATTTTCTAAACTTATGTTCAATAATTCTTGAGAAAATTACTTAATATTGAAAATCATTTGTGATAAGGCAAATTTACAATATGAATTAAAACACTAAAGCTTACTTAAGTTTTTGTCATTTCAAAATATATATTGCAATTTAAAGCTAACAAGTGTTGTAAGTAACCCCTAAGCAACTACTCTGAATCTAAACTGATTTATTATTTATTATGAATTGATGCTTTGATACACATTAAAATGCTACATATTGAGTTTCCCTTAACTAATTGATTAATAACTTCTGAAATTATTTTAGTAAGTATGTTAAAGGCTCGCAAAATACTTTTTTCTGTTTTATGTACTATTGTATGATTCAAAGAAGCATTTTAAGGATTTTAAAATTGAAATCCAGCTTTTGTTTTAAAGAAGGTTTCTTCATCATGGTTTACAACTTTTGTATTTTAATGCTTTGTGAGCCTTAGACTACCTGTTGTGTTCTTATGAACTATGAGATTGATATGAAGTCAACAAAGATTGTTTTATAACTGTTTGATGGATATTGTTTTAGATCCGAGGTAATGAGACCTTTGGGCATGATGAAGATTGTTTTGTAATTGTCCGATGGACATTGTTTTAGACCCAGGGTATTGAGACCTTGAGGAATTATACCTTGAGAGTGATGAAAGGCATCTATAGCTTACTTAGATCACTGTTTCACAAGCAGAGTTCTCGAAAACGACGGTTTGTTTCTAAACTACATTTGGGCAAGTCCCAATTTCATTTGATCAATGGACTAGGGTAGATTGGTTTATGCATTGGTAGCATCCCTTCTTGGGAGATTGCTACAATTAGCTACAATGAATCATTATGGTGTTAGCTCAAGAATTTAATATAGACGTAATGCCTTATCTCTCAGTATAGAGATTTGATATGTTTACAAGACTGTATGCTTTATGCATGATTTGAGATTGAGATTTAAATCGATCTTATGAAACTATATGCTTTATGCATGATTTGAGATAAAGATTTAAATCTATCTATGAGACTGTTATTCTTAATTTTTTGCAATGCATCTATGTTTTATAATGAAGCATATCGGATTTAATTTATCAGATGTGTATGATTTATAAGTTTGAAATCGACAGATGCAGGTTATGATTTTTAAGTTGCTTATTGTAGTTACTTACTGAGTATAACTCACTCTCTTTTTCTTTCCCACCTTTTCAAATTGACAATTGGTACTGTCACTACTCTTTTGGCTCAACAACTCCTCGAGAGTGGTTGTCACACCACGGAGACGTGGAAGTCTTGGGCTAACTTTTTCGTTTTGTAATCTTAATTTCTTACTTAGGTTGCAATCCTGCTAGTGTAGGTTACTTACATTTTTTTTTATAGAAATTTCGACAGCATAATAGTTGTAACTGTCCTAACCCATGCATGAAAACACAGTTTATATTTCCCAATAAGTTCATTTCAAAGTACATATTTATAATCCCACAGCAGTTGATTTTATTTATGCTTTCTTAATCGTAACCATAAGATTCCACAAAACTTATACAACATTCATAATATCTCAATTTCCATAAATATCCATCACATCAAATTAACCTATTCCACAGAATAACATTTACGTTCATACAATATCGACTACATCCCAAAAGTATCGTTTATATATAAATATCTGTGTTGTACAAGATGTCTGGTATCAAAATAAGAGTATTCCTTACGTGTGTACAAAAAATAGCCTGAGGAGAGACGTGTCCCTCAGCCTACGTTGTTTATGCAGCAAGCAAAAGGGATGATCACTGCTAATAATATGGAAAGATAGAGGGGGGTGAGCTTTTTCAAAGCCCAGTAAAAAATGCATTTAAAGCAGTCACAGTATCAACATATACAAAAAAACAAGATGCCATAAGAATGCATTTCATACTTTAGATCATCATATGAAATCTTTAATACATATCTTTAAATTCATACTTCTTTCAAACATAATCACACTTTAAAAACTCGATATCATAATTCATAAAGCTTATTATAAAGTTCATAGACACTAGGCGAGACCATATACCCAATATACGGGTCATAATTAATCATCCTCCGAAGAGGGAACTGACTATCTATGGCCATGGTAGGGGGTCGTAGGCCTGATCAGGGTCGAATAGCGAACATGCACCACGAAGGACCAACATACCCACAAGGGACAGAAGCATGCACAATGTGGGCTAAATATACTCCACAATGGACGGGAACATGCATAATATGGCGAGTATGACAGGCAATGACATAAACTACAGAAGGGCCTTAGTCTCAAAACTTACTTATTTACTTTTACAACTTCTTAATCATAAATTTGGTACGAAAACGGTAAGGATCGAGAGTGCCTGGGTCGTGTTAGCCAGGGATTTACCACCCCAATCACGGTTTCAAAAAAAATATTTATTTACGTTCATACTTAAAACATTATTGGAAAATCATGCATAGAAATCATAAGGTTCATTTTCTTAGGCATCCTTAGTTAACATAAAACATGAACTTCGGTGTTAAAGCGATAAACTCTTCTTTCGGAAATCGATTGGTACATCCAGCTAGTTTTCAAAAACTTTGGAAATTAACTTTGGAATGTAATTTATGCTTCAAACATTTCTTTATAAATTGAGATGAAAGTAAGGGACATCATCACAACTTTAAATTACATTCCTTACCTATTAGATCTCGGGGTAGCAACTGTCCTCAAGTCTCGGGTGTGCCTCGATTTACGTGCCTACACCACTCACTGCCCAAAACAATTTCAAAACCATCAATAAATACTCATACTTATCTTAACATACCTTAATATATCTTAAGTAACCATAAACATCATTAGAGTTGGCCTTATTTACTAACTTTCCTACTTGTTCGATTTTGCCGATAAATATGCCATTTTAATATATTTATATTCCTTAAACTTAAACTCACCAAAATAATGTTTTACATGTTCTTTTAACACTTTACATAATACTTCAAGACTTGTTAAATTGCCAAATTCCACCATTTCATCGTTTTCGATGAAACCGAGTCTTAAACTGAACTTTTTGGTATTAAACTAACACCATACAATCATCAACCAAGCAAACTTCACCATTTTCATAAAGAACCTAGGCTGTCCAAAACATAGCCTAACCCTAGAAAATCCATTTCAAAATTCTACTTTATCCAAAATCATGCAAATTCAACATACATCAATCATATTTCAACTTTATCATCTTCCAACAATTTTACCTTATGTTGACCAACTTTGACCAAAGATTCATCCACCAACAATCACCCTCAGCTGTAGATCAACATGTATATAACTTAGAAACACTATAAACAAGCTTAAAAATCCATCAAAGAAGTAAGAAATTTACTTTCTCTCACCTTGCAAAACAAGGCAGTTCTGTCTAGATTTCTTCTCACTAACTTTTCACTAACCAAATGAACTTTGTTTTGGCTGAGTTTTGTTTTTTATGTGTAGGGGACATATGGAGGAACAATCAGTCCTTGTTGTCCGAACTCCAATTCAGCTTGGAAGGTGGCCGAAAAAATCCCACAAGATGAAGCAGATGAGGACGTTTACGGCAGATTGAGAAGGAGATTTCTTTCTGGTCCTGTCGACTTACAGGGGCTATAATACAATTCTGGAGATGGAATTAAGTCTACTTTCATGGGCTAAAATATCAGGCCCAAACTCCACTCGTAGCCCCATCAATTTGACCCAAAACCAAAGGCTAGCAGTGAGAAGAAAATCTGGCTGCTAGCTGGCCTGCACCAATAAATCCATAAAAATTATTTTCCAACCCATTTTTGTGATTTAGTCACTTCTCAAGTGTTATACTATGTTTCTAGTGTATTTCCATGAAATTTGGCACCCTCTTGTTTTGGAAAAATTTTCGGTTGGGCTCGTTTTACGCGATTTAGTCATTCCCGGGGATAATCCGTTAAAGTTTTCGGTTTTCTTCTAAAATTTATTTAAATGTCTTAACCTCAAATTTATCACCCAAATTTAATTCTTTAAGTTAATTACACCCTATATTGACTTACCATCGGGTTGGAATAATAAATTTTTTTTTTGCCATACATAAACACCAAATTCATACATTGAAATTCCTTCTAATTTTCAATTAAATAATAATATGAAAATTTTGGCTTTCACATTCTCCCCACCTTTTAGGAATTTGGTCTTCCAAATTCAGGCTGGTCCATTAAACAAGTGCGGGTATTTTTCTCTCATGAGGCTCTCTAGCTCCCACATGGCTTCCTCTGTCGTGTGGTGCTGCAAGAGAATCTTAATCAGTGGAACAGTTTTAGATCGAAGTACCCTTTCCTTTCTATCAAGGATCTAGACTGGCTGCTCAACATAGCTCATATCTCCTTGAATATCCAATGGTTCGTACTCGATAAAATGGGAGGGATTCGGATGATACTTCCTCAACATGGAGACGTGGAAGATGTTATGTATCCCAAAAAGCTGTGGTGGCAAAGCTAACCAGTAAGCAACATCCCCAACTCCCTCCAATATCTCAAATGGACCAATGAAATGATGACTCAACTTTCCTTTCTTTCCGAAACGCATGATACCCTTGCTCAGAAATACTTTCACAAATACAGAGTCCCCAACCTGAAACTCAAGTGGTCGTCTACACACATCAGCAAAACTCTTCTGTCTATTTTAGGCAGCCTTGAGTCTATCACAAATAATCCGAACACCCTTAGCTGCCTCTTCAACAAGATCAGGGGCTAAAATCTTATGGTCACCCACTTCTTCCCAAGCCACTGGGGACCTACATCTCTTGCCATATAGAGCCTCGTATGGTCCATCCCGATGTTGGTATGATAACTGCTATTATAGGCAAACTCTACGAAGGGCAAGCGGTCCTTCCATAAACCCTTAAAGTCTAGTGCACACGCCCTCAACATGTCCTCTAAGGTCTGAATAGTCCGCTCGGACTGACTGTCTGTCTGAGGATGGTAGGCGGTGCTCAAATGTAATTGAGATCCCATTGCTTCCTGAAAATGAGTCCAAAATCAAGAGGTGAACCTGAAATCTCTATCATAAGTGATGCTCACGGGAGCCCCATGTAACCGAGCAATCTCTCTAACATACAAGTCTACCAATGTATTCAGTGAATCTGTGCTCTTAATGGCAAAGAACTGGGCACTCTTAGTCAATCTATCAACAATAACCCATATTGCGTCATGATCTCTCCGGGTCCTCGGTAAGCCTATAATAAAATTCATAGTAAAGCCCAGTAAGAAATGCATTTAAAGCAGTCACAATATCAACATATACAGAAAAACAAGATGCCATAAGAATGCATTTCATACTTTAAATCATCATACGAAATCTTTAATACATATCTTCAAATTCATACTTCTTTCAAACATAATCACACTTTAAAAACTTGATATCATAATTCATAAAACTTATTATAGAGTTCATAGAGACTAGGCGGGACCATATAGCCAATATGCGGGTCATGACTAATCATCCTCCGAAGAGGGAACTGAGTACTTATGGCCATGGTAAGGGGCCGTAGACCTGATCAGAGTCGAACAACGAACATGCACCACGAAGGACCAACATACCCACAAGGAACGGAAGCATGCACAATGTGGGCGAGAACATGCATAATGTGGGCTAAATATATGCCATAAGGGATGGGAACATGCATAATATGGCGAGCATGACAGGCAATGACATAAACTACAGGAGGGCCTTAATCAAACTTACTTATTTACTTACTTTTACAACTTCTTAATCATAAATTTGGTACGAAAACGTTAAGGACCGGGAGTGCCTGGGTCGTGTTACCACCCCAATCGCGGTTTCAAAAAATATACTTGGTTACGTTCATACTTAAAACATTATCGGAAAATCATGCATAGAAATCATAAGGTTCATTTTCTTAGAAATCCTTAGTTAGCATAAAACATGAACTTCGATGTTAAAGCGATAAACTCTTCTTTCAGAAATCGGTTGGTACATCCAGCTAGTTTTCGAAAACTTTGGAAATTAACTTCGGAACGTAATTTATGCTTCAAACATTTCTTTCTAAATTGAGATGAAAGTAAGGGACACAATCACAAATTTAAATTACATCTCTTACCTATAAGATCTCAGGGCAGCAACTGTCCTCAAGTCTCGGGTGTGCCTCGATTTGTGTGCCTACACCACTTGCTGCCCAAAACAATTTCGAAACCATCAATACATACTCATACTTATCTTAACATGCCTTAATATATCTTAAGTAACCATAAACATCACTAGAGTTGGCCTTATTTACTAACTTTCCTACTTGCTTGGTTTTGCTGATAAATATATCATTTCGATATATTTATATTCCTTAAACTTAAACTCATTAAAATAATGTTTTACATGTTCTTTTAACACTTTACATAATACTTCAAGACTTGTTAAATTGTCAAATTCCACCATTTCATCGTTTTCAATTAAACCGAGTCTAAAACCAAATTTTTCGGTATTAAAATAACATCGTACAATCATCAATCAAGCAAACTTCACCATTTTCATAAAGAACCTAGGCTGTCCAAAACATAGCCTAACCCTAGAAAATCATTTCAAAATTCTCTTTAGCCAAAATCATGCAAATTTAACATACATCAATCATATTTCAACTTTATCTTCTTCCAACAATTTTACCTTATGTTGACCAACTTTGACCAAAGATTCATCAACCAACAATCACCCTTAGCTGTAGATCAATATGTATACAACTTAAAAACACCATAAACAAGCTTAAAAATCCATCAAAGAAGTAAGAAATTTACTTTCTCTCACCTTCCAAAACAGGGCAGTTCTGTCCAGATTTCTTCTCACTAACTTTTCACTAACCAAATGATCTTTTTTTTGGCTTATTTATTTTTTTTTAGTAGAGGACTTATGGAGGAACAATCGGTCCTTCTTGGACGAACTCCAATTCAGCTTGGAAGGTGGCTGAAAAAATCCCACAATATGAAGCAAATGAGGATGCTTACGGCAGATTGAGAAGGGGATTTCTTTCTGGTCCCGTCAACTTACAGGGGCTATAATACTATTCTAGAGACTGGATTAAGTCTACTTTCATGGGCTAAAATTTCAGGCCCAAACTCCACTCGTAGCCCCTTCAATTTGACCCAAAACAAAGCCTAGCAGTGAGCAGAAAATCTGGCTGTTGGCTGGCCTGCACCAATAAATCCATAAAAATTATTTTCCAGCCAATTTTTGTGATTTAGCCACTTCTCAAGTGTTCTACTATGTGTCTAGTGTATTTCTATGAAATTTGGCACCCTCTTGTTTGGGGCCAAACCATTAAAGTTTTCAGTTTGCTTCTAAAATTTATTTAAATGTCTTAATCTCAAATTTTCTATCCAAATTTAATTCTTTAAGTTAATTACACCCTATATTGACTTACCATCGGGTCGGAATAATAAAAATTTTTTTGGCCCTTTATAAACACCAAATTCATACATTGAAATTCCTTCTAATTTTCAATTAAATAATAATATGAAAATTTTGGCTTTCACAGTGGTTCTTCTGTACAGTGTTGAGGTATATAGCTTCTGGCAAGTTGGATAGACATAGACTGATAATGGCACAGTGTACCTACTTATATTTTGTTGATTGTATATACAAAGTTTGGGATGTTGGCTATGTTATTTTGTTATTAGGATGATATGGTTTGATGTTTATTTAAGATGGAGTTTCGTTTTGATATATGCATATATATATATATATATATATTTACTTGTGCTTTATGGTTCAAGACGAATGTCATAAATGGATCAACCACAGAGAAATAAAAAGGGGACCTTAGTTAACAAAGGATCACTTAAACTAAATCGTGACGTACACAGTCACCAACAAACGAGTAAGTGAAGTAAAGGAAAAATGAAAAAATTGCTCACAAATTTTAAGCTTTCGTAAGGGTTAAGGTCGTGTCAAGCCGGTATCAGAACGGATAGTTATTTGTATCTGTGTAGGTCGATAAAGTTAGTTTTACATCCCAGTACACTGTGCTTGTATCTATTCTTGAATTGCAGTTGCCATATAAACTGTTTCGAACTATTTGTTTATGTGACAAGAAAGTAAAAAAGTTACAATGAGGAGAGGTAGACGATGAGCTCCTTATCGAGGCCGGTCTAGATCTCTAACTTCTCCGTAACCTTATCAGGCCCTAGATCTTAATGCCAAAGTGGGCTAGTTAACAAGGATTGTTGGAGAATTGCAACAGACTGTGCAAAATCTCATTGCTTTCAGTGTACAGCAGTTTAGTGGAAACCCTAATCAACCACCAGCTTAAGCTCTAGTACAAGCACCCACTCCTCCTTCTGCACCACAACCATAGGCTGTACTGGCATAACCACCAGCAGCGCCACAGCCTCCACCACCTCCAGTGCCAGCACCATAGGCTAGAGATCAGGTGGATAAGAACATGAATAGACTTTGGTAGTTTCAAAAGATGAACCGCCCACCTTCAAGGGTGTGAAAGACCCAAATGTGGCTTAAGAGTGGGTCAATCAAGCAACTAGAGAAATTGTTTAGGTACATGGGCTGCAGTTCTTCAAAAAAAGGTTATGCTAGCTGCTTTTATGTTTAAGGAGAAGGCAGAAGTCTGGTGAGAGTCAGTAGAGAAATTGTTGAGAGATCAGAACCCAGAGATTACTTGGGAAGCTTTTTTAGAGAGCTTCTTGAAGCAGTATATTCTAGAGCTTGCCTAGAGGAAGATACATGCTAATTTTCTGAGGTTGATGCAGGGTTCTTATTTAGTGGACGAGTATGAGTCCCTTCTGCTCTCTATGTCGATATGATCTGTTTGCTTCTAGGGATGCGAAGGCCAAGACCATCAAGTTCATTTCGGGATTGAGGCCTAGCATCAGGAGTAAGGTGGTGGTGCTAGACATTAATAACTATGCAAAAGCCTTCCGACAAGCTCAAATGGTAGAGCTAGACTACGATTTGATTCAAAAGAATATGAGCAGAGAGGGAAGAGTAATGGAAAGGAAAAGAGGGTAGAGGATAGAAAGCCATATAGGGGCAAACAAGCAAAAAAGAAGCAAAAGATTGTGAGGAATAGACAGAAGGGGGATGAGACTAAGAAAAGTCCAACCTATTCCAAGTGTGGCAACAATCACGGCACTAGACCCTGGTACAAAGACACGGGAGCCTGTTTTCATTGCGGTAAGTAGGGACATATGATCCGAGATTTCCTAATCGTAAGGCTGCAAAAAGGGCCTCTAAGCAATCGACTGGTGATAAGGGTAAATTAGTTGACAAGGGCAAGAAGCCAGTAACTTAGGGTCGAGTCTTTGCCTTAAATGAGCCTCAGTGCGACGTACTACTTCTATGGAAAAGGGTAAGCTCACTGTTGCCGATTTTGAAGCTTATGTTTTCATTGACCCTGGTTCCACTCATTCTTTTATTGCCTTATACTTCGCTTGCAAGATTAAATTAAAACCTGTAAAATTAGATTGCATGCTGCATGTTAGTACATCTTTAAAAGAAATTCTGAAAATTGATATGGTATACAAGAATTGTGAGGTAAAGGTGGGAGATAGGAATTTTCTACCTGACCTAATTTTACTAAATATGAATGACTTTAATGTAATCTTAAGTATGAACTGGTTAGCTAAACATCACGATAAGTTAGATTGTTATAAGAAGACTGTAGTATTCTCCCTACCGAAACCGTTGTAATTTCTTTTGATAAGAAGCAATAAAATAATAAATTATTTTTGTATGATTGAGATGCCTAAGAACCCATGTTATTTTGTGAGATACTTAGCCTTTGTGGAAGATACCTCAAGGAAACATCTTGAATTAGAGAATATATCAGTTGTCAGAGAATTTCCAAATGTATTCCCTAATGATCTACCTAATCTACCACCCGAATGAGAAACCGAGTTTACCATTGACTTGATTCTAGGTACCCAACCAATTTTCAAACCCTCATACCAAATGGCATTAGTGGAATTAGAAGAGCTAAAGAAGCAACTACAAGAGTTGCTCGATAAGGGTTTATCCAACCAACTATATCCCCTTAGGGCGAACCCTTACTGTTTGTGAGGAAGAAGGATGGTAGCTTGTGGCTGTGTATTGATTACATGCAACTTATCAAGGTTACAATCAAGAACAAGTACCCGTTGCCTTGCATTGATGACTTGTTTGATTAGCTTAAGGGAGCTTAAGTCTTCTCCAATATAGATTTGAGGTTCGGGTACCACCAATTGAGGATTAAAGGGAAAGACACACCGAAGAAAGTTTTTCGAACCCGATACAGGTATTATGAGTTTCTTATGATGCTGTTCGGCTTAGCCAATGCATTCGCAACCTTTTGAGCTTAATGAATGAAGTGTTTAGACTTTATTTGGACCAGTTCGTCATAATCTTCATTGATGATATTCTGGTTTACTCCTGCTCGTATGTAGAGCATGTGTAACATCTGCGTATAGTCCTTTAGATTCTCCAAGAGAAAAGGTTATATGCCAAGCTTAGTAAGTGTGAATTCTGGCTTAATCAAATTTCCTTCTAAGGCCATATTGTATTCAAAGAATGGGTGCTTGTTGACCCATTTGAGATCGAGGTTATTATGAAGTGGGAGAGATCTATGTTAAGAAGTTGATTAAGATTTTGGACTAAAAGGAAAAGGTTCTAAGGTCTAAAACGATCTCGTTGGTCAAAGTACTATGGCAGCATCATTCATAAGAGAAAGCAACTTAGAAATTGGAAAGTCCAAAGAGAGAGAAGCATCCCTACCTATTCCGATACAACGATAGTCAATTTAGAGGACCAAATTCCTAAAGGTATAGAGAATGTAACAACTACAATTTTTCTACATGTTAAAATAATGTTAAATAAGCCTTAGAGGTGTTTAGAGGCCAAATCGAGACACTTTCGGATTTTATTTTAGAAACGCAGGCTTCCGTACGAACAAGTCGATGGGTCCCATCGGAGCGCACACTCATCCAAAAACCATATAAGTAACACTGTCAAAATGGGCTAAGGCCCGTTGGCCAGCCTGGCCTGGCCCATTTATTGAGGGCTTGGACCTCATTTTTGTAGCCCACTTAAGAAAGAGGGCTTTTTAACCCATCCCATTTAGGCCTAGGCTTAAATGGGCCAGCCCGTTCAATTTTTAATATTTTTAATTATGTTAAAATTTTATTTTTATTTTAATTATTTATGTATTTAACATTTTAATCAAAGTAAAATATATAAAATTAATTCTATTGAGTATTAATAAATTACTTCAAGCCAACCTAATGTGTAACAATCCATATATATAGTAATTCACACATTTCTACACATACAGAAATGGTTGAGCTATCTGCGATGCCTTTATTTCCCACTTCATTTAACAGTAAGCACTTTATAACAGTAATTTATTTTAAATTTACATAAACAAGAATATTTACATATCAGTATTTGTTTATCATTTACATCCCCTACTTATAATTACAACATAGTAGTACTGTAAAATAAGTCTGAACATACAAAGAAAATAATTATACCTCTAGGATCCACACTAAGCTACCTCGGGGTAACCAAAGGCGCAGTTGAAATCCTCGGATAGGTAAATCACGCAGTCACTAAAAATAATCAGTGGAGGTGGAAAATAAAAGAGTGAGCTAAATGTGCTCAGTAAAGGAATTATATGCAGAACTGATATTATGAAATCTATATGCATTAAAATAATTTTTTTTCCTATAGCACACTAGGGACAGTGAAGGAAGAATACTATAGTTAGCTAGGGATCCGGATAGAGTATGGAATGTATTTTAGAATACCTGTTGTGTCTTAGAACCTAGAAGCGACTATAGGGAGTAGAAGTGAAATTTAATATAAATATCATTTGATAAATTTCCATATATAATAAATCGCATAAAATGGTATACAAAACCATTAAATCAATTATTTAAGAAATAATTTCATTTTCACTTTAAAATATCACTTTCACAGTTTAATAAACCACAGTAAACAGTACAATAGACAATTCAATATGATAAACAGTTCAGTACACAAGATAGTTCAGTAAAATATAAGTAAACAGTAATAGTAGTAGAGACCATGCAACACCTAGAATATATCATGTTATAATCCTCGTAAGGAACAATAACAATAAACACGTGAGTCATATGGCCATGGTCTATAGATGTCCTCAGTATACACTGATTAGGTGACACTGGGACGCTGAAGATGGGATTAGTATCAACTGCACAATAACAGTAACAGTACAGTAAACACGTAAGCCTGATTTGGGGCCTAACAGTCTCAAAACAGTATTTAAACAATAGTATCACCTTTATGGAAATCAATAAAATAAGTACAAATCTTCGGTCAATCCATAAAGGTTAATTTATAATACAGTGAATATTTTAGCGGAAACAATTTATAAAATATTCACATTGCAATAATATATTTTATAAACCATCTATTACACTGTAAAACACTTATAAGAAATTTTCGGTAGCTTAACTTTAATTAAATTCAATAACATGAATAATTAAATATTGTTTTTCGGTAAATTGCCATTTTTATGGAAAATATCAAATAATTAATTTCTAAGGCTAGAATTTCACTCCATAATTCACTAAATTATTTTCATGATATTTTTAGGAAAATTTCTAAGAAATTTCACTAGCATAATGGTTGCTATTGACTTAGCCTCCTAGCACTTTAAACACAGTTCATTTCCAGCCAAAAACCACAATTTGCACAGTTTTCAAGGCATTTCATTTTCAAAATATTTTCATAAAATTATTTATATCGAAACCATGCATCCATAATATCCCTACAATCTACACACGCATTCCTTACCTGTCTAGTTTATTCAGCTTCCTCGATAGTACCACTCGAAATTCGATACTCTCGGGCTGCAAATAAATTCACAAAAAATATTTATTAACCTCAATTTAATTTTTAAACTAATTTCCTTTAATAATTTCAGCCACATTATACATTAGGAATATTAACTCCGTATAATTTCTACTGGTGCTAAAACATAACTTCTTCGTTTTAAGTCCAATTTTAAATCCATTTGCACTAGTGGACTCCTCATAATTTCTACAGTCTAATGGCACCTTAAAATCATCAAATGCATCCATGAATACATGTCCCCTTGCCTAGGCCGAATCCTCTTGCTAAATTCATGGCTTTTCCAACTAGTTAAGCTTGTATTCTTACTTATACATGTTGACTCTTTAATTTAGTATCATTTCCATGCATGAAACACTAAGTTTCCATTGATGTCTACACTTGACCAAAACCCTCCTTTAATGGTAGACCATGATTTAGCTCAATTTAATTGAATCCATCACTATAATCATGCTTATCATGCTTAAAAACATTAAAATTCACCATTAAAATCAATTGAAACTACATGGATAGTAAGAAGTACCTTCTCACTGAATTCTTCAAGGCTTCTTTTCTCTTGATATATTCACTTCTACACTAAGCTTTGGGTATGGGTAGATAGAGCTTGAAGAGAGGAAGAGGTTTGTAGAAGAAATTTTTATGAGATAAGGTATGTGTGAGAAGATATGAAGCTTTTCTTTTCTTCTTTCTTCTTCTATGGTAGACGTGAGCTGGCTTGGAAGAGATGATGAATAGTGGCCGGCAATCACAAGAGGAATTATAAAGAGAATTCTAGAAGGTGACAAAATTACGAAAATGCCCTTGGTTATGAAAATTTCGGATAATTTTGCCCTTAAACTTCTATAATTTCTATAACTATGTAATTGCACTCCAAAAATTCGGATTTCATCACAAAAAATTTTGCCCTTAAGCTTGATGGTTCAAGACGAATGTCATAAATGGATCAACCATAGAGAAATAAAAAAAGGACCTTAGTGATCAAAGGATCACTTAAATTGAATCGTGACCTACACAGTGACCAACAAACGAGTAAGTGAAGTAAAAGAAAAATAAAAAATTTGCCCACAAATTTTAAGCTTCCGTAAGGGTTAAGTTCGTGTCATAGTTGTTGGACAAAGCATAATGGCTCATCTGAGTATGAAATT
The DNA here is from genome assembly GCA_031772115.1 of Heritiera littoralis. Lineage (NCBI taxonomy): Eukaryota > Viridiplantae > Streptophyta > Magnoliopsida > Malvales > Malvaceae > Heritiera > Heritiera littoralis. Next base: position 7,772,266 of record JAPDPK010000007.1, on the reverse strand, counting down.
TCTATCCTTGGCCTAGATCTTTCTCTTACCATCAATGATAACACCATTCAGGAGGGTTTGGTTGCTTATTCCTTGTCAAAGGCCACGATTCTCTTCACTGACAAGAAGCACCACCAATCACTAAGAGAGGGATCTTTCTGTGGCGGGTCATACACTATTCCTTGAGCAATATAAGGTGCATGGACTCTTATTGCTTAATTAACATTCTTCCTCATCTTATAACCTTGTTGATTGACCTCATATTTTACCATATTTCATTTTGGAGAGTTTGGTTAATACCCTTATAATAGTTGAAAAGTGAAACCAATTAAACTTCAACAATTTTTGCCTGCTAAAGGAATGAGATAAGTTGTCTAGGCATATAAATGCTTTGAAAAAAGAGCTTAGTGGTTCTTTTGCATCCTCCTCCAAACTCAAGAAGACGAATGACAACTTGCAAAAGGAAAGGGATGAAGCCATAGCTATTTTGAAGAAAACTCAAGAAGAAGTGGAGTGTTTATGGTTGCTATTACATAATTCTCATGAGAAATCTCTTAACGAGTATAAGGTTTCTGAAGTCTTTACCTTAGACGTCTTTGTTGACACCTAATTTTGTCCCTTTATTATTATTATTATTATTATTATTATTATTATTATTATTATTATTATTATTATTATTATTATTATTATTATTATTATTATTATTATATATTTGTATTTATTATTGTGTTTTTATTATTTGTTTTGTTATTATTTATTTATTATTATTATCTTTATTTTTATTTTATTTTTGTTGTCCAATCTGCCACTAGTCCCCAGGCTGTCCCATCCCCGTCGGTCACCTACCTGCAGCCCCCATTCCCCTCTCTGCCTACTCCATCCCATTGCCAACAGAAATCCCATACCAGTCCCCTTACAAGAACCCCCTCACTCTTCAGCTCAGGGGAGCCTGACCCGAACATGGCATCATCCTCACCACCTCTGCCTCTGTCGAGAGCCCCCATCATCATCAAAGCCCCAAAAATTCTCCACCATCGCCTAACCTTCATCCCAAAACCGAGATACCCTCACCAAAAACCCTAAAACCGAGACAACCACTACCGAAAACCACCCCAGTTTCAAGCTCCCCAACATCATCTTCACCAACGAGACCCAACACCATTTTCATCACCATCACCGAAAATCCCAACATCTACGAACCAAACTCACACACAGCCACTCAAAGAAACAGAAAACCATAACCGCACCCTACAGCCACCGATTCTCACCATACTAATAACCATCATCATCACAGAAACCAAACACATCAAAGCAAACAAAAAGCCACAAGATCAGAAAACCCAAAAAAGCAAAAAAAAAACAAAAAAATAAAAAAATCAAATGGGAGTAGTGGTGATTTCGAGTTCAAGGTGTTGGTGAGGTTATTTTGCAAATCCCAACGGTGGGAATCTAGCAGAGGGTGAGGAGAAGGCTCGGTGAGAATTTGGGTGGTCATCGGACGGTGGGAATGCGGCGGATCTGAGTTGAAGGCCGCGGCTTTAGGTTCAGATATACTGGTTTTGGGGCATTTTTAGGGAAAACTAGGCTCGGAATCGAAGAAAGGAGGTGGAGAGCCTCCGAAAAAGGGCTACTTTTTAGGTATCTGGCGGCGGCGACGGCGGCTGGCGGTGGCAGACGGCAGACCCAGCAGCAGCCGGGAATCGCCTGGCCGACCCAGCCGAGAGCCTTCCAAGGCTCTGGAAATTTTTTTGAGAAAAAAAAAAGAAGAAAATGAAGTGAAAAAAAAAGGATAGGTTTTTATAGCAAAAAAAAAAGAAACTGAAGGATCCGCGCCTGGACCCGACCCGGGTCCAGGATCCGCGCACCCGACCCGGGAGCATTCACAGCCGCGACCCGCTCCAGCCCTCTCGACCGGAACTGGACCCGGATCCGGACCTGCTGATCGACCCGCTTCCACTGGCAGATTGGGCCCTTGCAGTTGGGTTGGATTTTTGGGCTTCTTGAAGGCTTATTTGGGTTTCAAGCCCAATTTTGTTTGGGTAAAAATTTCTATTTATTATTTACTCTTTATTTATTTACTTATTTGTTTGCTTTATAGTTTATTTTAGATATCCTTAATATATTTTCATAAAAAAAAACAATATAATAAAAATAAAATAATAATAAAAATAGAAATAAAAATAAATGTTTTTTAAACAAAAAAAATTATTAATAATAGATTTAAATTTAATTAAATGATAAAGTCCGATGATGGGATGTCATGAAACTCACAAGTAGTGATTTCTTGACTGATCCCTAGGTGAGAGAAGTTCACTAAGTGTTACCAGAGTATTGGGATACTTAGTGTAATTTTTCAATAATAAAATTTTTCATTTAAAATAAATAAAGAAATAAAAAAGAATAATTAAAAAAATTCATTTGCATCATTCATTATCTGTTTGCATCATTTGCATTCATAATAATTTTTGAAGCGAGTGTGAATCTTCTGATGATGAGATTCTATAGAACTCACAAGTAGTGATTCTTAAGAAATCTCTAGGTGAGGAAAATTATTTCAAATGTTACCAGAGTATTGGGGTATTTGATTTAATTTTTCAATACAAAAAGGTTTACATTCACTTTCGAAAAATAAAATTTAACTTTTTAAAATAAAACAAAATAAATTTACAAATAAAAAATGATTTTGAATAAAAAGATTGCAATAAAATAAGATTTATTTTTAAATATTAAATTAAGACCATTTTATTAAAACCAAAGGATAACACATGATTATTATGGTACCGTTTTTTAACGGGCGTCGTGGGGGTGCTAATCCTTCCCCACGCGTAACCGTACTCCCGGACCCGATTTTGTTTTCGCAGACCAAAAAAAATTGTCTTTTTAATAAAACTTGATTAATTTTGAGATTTTGTTAAAAAGATAAATATTTTTAGGTGACCAATCACACCTAGACAAAAAAGATTGGTGGCGACTCCCTTTGTTTTTAAATATTTTCAAAATCGTCGAGCGCGAAACTGTTACGACAGTCTTCATCACTAGTTTGGGAGCCATGGAGTTGGGGTTCTCATACCTCCTTGATCGTATCCGGCTAGACTATCTTGATATTGGTTTCCCTAGTTATACTCTCCTTCAAGTTGTTCAACACCGCAAGACCGCAAAGCTAAGCTTGACATTCCTTCGCTTTCTTAGCCCAATGCTTGACACATTGCCGTGCTTGTTCACCAAGAGGATAATGGTGAACTCACTGAGATGGTTTGCCATCTTGAAGGTGTGTTAACAAGCAAAGAGGCCAATAATGGTGCTCCAGATTCTATTACAGTGAGTCGTCCTTGATGTTCTTTTCTTTTTCTATTTTACTTTGGCTTTTATTTTTGGGGCCTTTTGATATAATATGCTCTTGAGACGATTATTTGTCACATCCCAAAAGATATGACAGTTTGTACACTTCTTCTAACTTATGCAAAAGTTTGAATTTCTGGGCTAACTTTTTCTTTTATTTTCTCTATGTTGGTTTGTAACGTGAATAGTTTTATATCATATCATCGGTTTACTATTCACCAAATATGGTTCTAGGCTACCTGCCTAAGGTCTCAGTCTAACTTTATATCAATCAACATCCAAATACACCATAAACATTCCCTGCGTAAAAGCGGTTGGTAGTGTCGCAGGTACCAATAATAAATTACTTTACTTAGACCTATAGATAAGGCAAGCAAAGGTCGATCCCATAAAGATTGTTTTATTCAAGTTAATTATTTAAATTAAATACCTAACTATTATTTAAAGAGAGAAAAGAGATTTGGGGGGGGGGGTTTCAATGAAACTATAATAACCAAGAAAATAATCAGAAAAATAAACAAGTAAATAAATTAGAAAATATCAAATACCACAAAACTTCAATTACAAGGTAATTAATTATTCTTGGGATGTGATGTTGATCATTGATTATTTAAGATCATTGTCAATTAAGTAGTCAACCGTAATATAATTCCCCAGCGTCCAATTACACCTATCTTTCCTTAGTTGTTGTTAATTAAAGGCTCAGTGTCTTAATTAATCTCTAATTATCAAAATTTACCTATGCTCAGCTCTATAGATTAAGTTTTAATAGCAGCATTAATATCTAGAAAGATTTGAGTCAACATTAAGTAACAAACTCACTAAGCATGGTTTATTTAACTTAAACCTTATCCCTAGTGATTAAATTCACAAGCTATTACAGACTTATGTTTTTAATCTGGCTGTAGATTATTTAATTTAACTAAATAGTAGGCCTCCTATCTAATCAAACAAACAATCATGCAAATGTGCTCAGAGAATCTTGGATACTCAATCAACAATTATATTTTAAGTTTAAAATCTCACAACATACTTTTTCCAAGAACAATTAATTTACCTCATAACTGAACAAGAAATCTACTCACTATTCATATTCAAGAATATAAACTCCAAATTATATATTATAAAGATTACAAATATCATACAAGAAACAATCAAAGAAGCAATCTTTAATAATATAAAATCAGAATTACTAATCAAGATTATAAACTAGCGAGCAAGAACACACAAACAATATTAATTTAAATAAAGAAAACAAAATCAAAATTAAAAATAATAAAGAAATCAGCAAAATAACAAAAATAAAATTTTTATTAAATCTACTCTAAAATTATTCAAGAGGGAAGAGGGGAAGAGAGATCTGACTTTTATGAGAGCCAATGTGCTCTTTATATAGGCCTAAGAATCTGAATTAGAGTAGGAGTCTGAGAAGAGTTTTAATTTGACTTAAACTCTTTTTAAAACTTCTCTCTCTTTACAATTCTTTTTCTACTTAAACTCTATTTTCCTACTTTATTACATTGTCTTAAAAATAATTAAAACTTTAAGACATAACAAAATTTTCAGACATGTCTTGTCTCAACTAAATCTTGTCTTCACAAAATCTTGTCTTAACCTTGCTTTGTTGGAATTCTTTCTAAATCTTGTTATTCTACCCAGAATTTAGTACTGATTTTGTCCAGATGTTTGACCCATCAAACGAACTCCGATTTTCATGATCATTTACATTCCGGAAACCTTGAGAAGTCCTCTACAACTTTCTTGAAGGCCACTTCTTGATATCAGGTCGTTAAGTTGATAAAAAATGTCAATCTTTCAAGCTGGACAGAAAATATTGCACTTTGTTCTTTTTAGATCCTTTTAATTCCAACTTTGATATTTAATACGTAAAATATATAATAAATATTAGTAAGCTCTTTAGGCATAAAACATCAATAAAGCAGATATTTTAGCACATATAAAATTAATAAAATATCATCCTATCAGCTGTAATTTCTCGGGTTAGTACATTTTACTCGGTAACCCGGTTCAATAGTCAATCATAGTCAAATTCTATTCTCAATCTCTTATTGCACTCATAAATATTGTAATCTATGACATGTATAAGTTTCACTAAAAATAAGGTCATTTGACCCTTAAAAAAAACTATCAAACTAACAATATAATATTTTTACAGTTTGGGCACAGAAAATATTGCACTTTGTTCTTTTTAGATCCTTTTAATTCCAACTTTGATATTTAATACGTAAAATATATAATAAATATTAGTAAGCTCTTTAGGCATAAAACATCAATAAAGCAGATATATTAGCACATATAAAATTAATAAAATATCATCCTATCAGCTGTAATTTCTCGGGTTAGTACATTTTACTCGGTAACCCGGTTCAATAGTCAATCATAGTCAAATTCTATTCTCAATCTCTTATTGCACTCATAAATATTGTAATCTATGACATGTATAAGTTTCACTAAAAATAAGGTCATTTGACCCTTAAAAAAACTATCAAACTAATAATATAATATTTTTACAGTTTGGGCACGTTTCCCAATAAAAATTCGTTTACATCTCAATATTTACACTTAAACAATTTAATCCCATTTTTAACTTATATGCATCTCAACCTATAGTATTGTAGAAATCTATCCATAAATGACATCATATAAACACTAAAAATATGTACCGAATATTTACTATAAGAGCTATGTAGTCTGAAACTTACAAAGTTTGATACTTTGATGCAGTATTGCACTACTTCATCTTAACCTATTGTTAGCTTTAAATTGCCATATATATTTTGAAATGACAAAAACTTAAGTAAGCTTTAATGTTTTAATTTATATTGTAAATTTGCCTTATCACACATGATTTTCTCAATCCATTTTCAAGTGAACATATCAAACATTAAGACCATAATTTAATGATACATCCTTATTGGTCTTAATACTTTATAAATGTTTTGAATATTTTAGAAAATCACTTGATGAATTTTTGGACTATGTTTTCATTTGAGAAAGTCAAGAAAAACTCCCACAAAAGAGCCAAAATGTTTTGGGTTGGATTAGGATCAAAGACCACATCATTTCTAACTCAAAAAATGCAAGAAATCACCTTCTGGAAAGAAGGGATCGATCCCCTAAGGGAAGGGATCGATCCCCTAGTGGCAGTAAGCTTTTTGGTGGAAGAAAAGGTCCCTCAGCCCAGAAAAATCAGTTCTGGAAAGAAGGGATCGATCCCCTAGGGGAAGGGATCAATCCCCTAATTTGCTCCCAACGGCTAGAAAAGGTCCCTCAGCCCAGAAGAATCAGATCTGGAATGAAGGGATCGATCCCTTATGGAAAGGGATCGATCCCTTTGCTCGAAAATAGCCTGTAACGGCTAGTTTTTGTGAGATACAACAGTCATATTCAAATTTGGCTCCACCCAACGTTCACAAACCATCCAAGGGACTATAAATAGAGGCTTAGAAGCTAAAGGAAGCAAGAGGAACAACCAAGCTACATCTTTCATCATCTTATTCATCTTCCTCAAGCCTCAACAACAAATCAAGAGCTACAAAGTCTTCATCTTCCATCATTCACTTATCTCTTGTATTGTTTAGCACAAATCTTGTATAGGCTTTTACTTGTGCCTAATTTCTGTAATCATTTGCCTACTTAGAGGTCTTTTTTGATTGCACCATTTGTAAACCAATCCATTCCTTGTAAAAGAGGAGGTTTCTCTTTAGCCTAAGAAAAAGAGGGAGGTTTCTCTTTTTCTCTTGAGCCTTGAAAAAGAGAGAGGTTTCTCTTTAGCCTAGAAAAAGAAGGAGTGTAACAAATTCAAGGATAGTGAATTTGGGAAAATCCTTGGAAGCGTCTCAAGGTAGAGGACGTAGGCAAGGTAGCCGAACCGCTATAAATCGATTGTGTAAATCTCTCTCTCCCTACTCTTTATTTACTTGCGATTATATTATGTTTATTGCATTGAACTTGGATTGCATGCTTGCCTAGCTTAGAGAACTTAAAAAATAATCAAATAGGCTAGAGAATTTAGAAGAATCGCAAAACGAGCTTAAGGGTAGTTAAAAATCGATTCACCCCCTTCTCGGTATAGCCTATAGAGCCAATAATTGGTATCAGAGCTTAGGCTCGAGATTGATTTAGACTAACCTCTATCGAGCAAAACGATCTTAAATGGCTCACTTGAATGTAGGCACACCCGTAGGAGAAGAGGGACACTCATTAGTTAGACCTCCACTCTTCATTGGTGAGAATTACTCCCATTGGAAAATTAGGATGATGTTATTTGTGCAATCCAATGACTATGAAGTGTGGAGAGTAATTGTTAATGGCCCTAGAATCCCAATAAAGAAAGTAGATGGAAAAGATGTCCCTAAGAGTGAAGATGAGTGGGACACCAATGACATGAGATTGGCACAATTGAATGCCAAGGCTATGCACACCCTCTTTTGTGCTTTAGGTCCCAATGAGTATAATAAAGTATCCTTATGTGAGAATGCTAAACAAATATGGGATAAACTAGCCATCACACATGAAGGGACAAATCAAGTTAGAGAGACCAAAGTAGGAATGCTCACACATGATTATGAGCTTTTTAGAATAAAAGAAAATGAGTCCATGAGTGAAATGTACACTAGGTTTAATAACATAATTAATGGACTTAAGGCATTAGGCAAGAGCTATTCCAATGTAGAAATGGTTAAGAAAATTTTGAATAGCTTGCCAAAATCTTAGGAGGCAAAGGTGACCGCAATAGAAGAATCTAAAGATCCTAACACCTTGTCTTTAGATGAACTTATGGGCTCCCTACTTACATATGAAATGAAATTAAAAAGAAATGAAGAGCCTTCAAAGAAAGTAGGGGTAGCACTTAAGTCTTCTACTCATAAGGACATTGAAGATGATAGTGATGAGAGTGGAAATGAGGAAGAAAAGGAAATGGCAATGTTTGCCAAAAGATTCAATAGGTTCATGAGAATGAATGAGAGAAAGCAAAATAGGAGACATCATAGGGGAGAGTCAAGTAGAAGAGAAAAAGACCCCTTAGTGTGTTATGAGTGTAATGAACTGGGTCATACTAAGTTAGATTGCCCCTTACTTAGGAAGGAAAAGGATAGGAAACCTAGGAAGAAAGCATTTGTGGCTGCATGGAGCGATAGTGATGGCTCCGATGAGGATAGATGATGAGGTAGCCTACTCATGCTTTATGGCTATTAGTGACGACGAGGCTAGCTCTAGTTCTAGTGAAAATAATGATTTTACATTTGATGAGTTACAAAATGCTTTTAATGAATTAGCAAATGAATTTCAATGCATGAACTCCAAATATAAGAAAATCATTGCTAAATTAAAAATAAAAAATGAAGCCTTGACAAATGCTAAGATAGATTTTGAAAATAAATTAGAAGAGACTAGCTTAAAGATAAATGAGTTGAATGAAAAGAATACAAATTTGCATAACTCATTTTCTAGGTTCTATATGGGTCAACAAAAATTAGATTACATGCTTGAGACCCAAAGAGTTTTCTTTGATAAAGATGGGTTAGGTTATAATGCAAATAAAAAAGAAACTTATCTTAAGAATTTCCTAGTGAGCAAAAATATTATGCATGATTTATCTCTTACATGCTCACTATGCAATAGAATAGGACACTCTTCACAAGCATGCACATATAGAAAAACCACATTTAGAGGAAGAGTTGTTAGAAAAATGTGGATTCCAAAGCATGCTATGAATAATGATGAGTTGTGCTTGAAATGGATCCCAAAAGGATCAAAAATTATTTGCACTAACTCTCATGGACCCAAGAAAATTTGGGTACCAAAGCATACTTGAAAGTGTTTGTTGTAGGAGTGTTAGAGCATGGAGTTACAAAGAGACAATGAAGTTTTAAATGCTCAACACATCCTCATGGAGTTTGCTTGTGCCAATGAGAAAAAGAAAGAACTTGGGAATCCATCCTTGGCAAAGATCACAACAATTCTTCAAAGAAAGGCCTAAGGTGGATTCAACAATTCAAAGCAAAGCATTCTCTAACAAAGGAGTATTGTAAGCTTAATTCCTTACTCCTTAAACTTTTTATTGTTTATGCCTTGATGATATGATTTGTTGATGATCTTTGATGCATTATAAGTTGAATGGATAAATAAAAAGCATGATAAATAATTGGATAGTTTTTGATGCAATATTTGATTGAATGAAAAGCATGTTTAATGATTTTGAAATGATCATTGGATTTCTGCATTTTGAGCAAGTTTTCTATGTGTTGATAATGTATTTACTTGCCTCAAATTGCCAAATATGTCATATATGCAAAATGCCATGTCATGGGCATTAATGAAGAACTTGTATGTTGGAAATCATGGCATAATGTTCACAAGTATGATGATTTGATGTTGTATATGCTTAAAATCTATGTGAACAAGTTTGTTTTGGCATATTTGTGGTTTCTAATGCTTTAGTTTTGTCAAAATGTGCTTAACTCTCAAAATGATATCCTTTGAGGCCAAAAATGCATTTTATTGTGTAAATTCTTCCAAAATTGCAAAATCTTTTGTAAAATGGTTTTTCATTTATGTTTTTTCATTCATACAAGTCCAAAATCATGTTTTACAAATGTTTAAACCCTTACTTGGACTTAAAATACTCAAAAACGAAGTTTTGGTACCTCAAAGGTTGGATTTTCTGTCAAAAACTGCAGAAACAGAATGAGGGATCGATCTCTCAACAAGCAGGATCGATCCCCCTTGAGCAGAATGCAGGAAATCTGCATTCTGGAGTTAAGGGATCGATCCCCCTTCTCTAGGGATCGATCCTCCCAGGCCAAAATGGGTTTTCTGCACTTTTTCAACCAAATTTAAGAAGGATTTTTCACTTTCTTGCTATCTTCTTTCTTCTCAACTTAAAATTCATTGTTTTAACTTCTTTTTGATGATCTTTACAACATGAAAATCCATTATTGATTAATATCATGCCTCAACTCCATCAATTTGTATCTTTTCCAACAAATGGTATCACTTTCAACAATCAATATCATTTTTCTTGAGCACAAATGCAAAATCATTTTTCTTGTTGAAAACATTCATGAATCTTGAAATAATCTTGAAATATACTTTCAATGAATGCTTAAACATAATTTTGAGAAATATTTCAAGAATTTATGGATATATTTGAGAAATTGATGAACTAGTGCATAATGAATCTTCTTCATTCCTTTTTGTTCATCTTAGTCAAGCATGCTTATAGGATTATGTCTCTTAGCTTGACTTATCTATTCCACACTAGGTTTCATGATAACTATACATCTAGTGGATTGATTTCAAATGAAAATTCAACAATTGGTAATGATCATTGGCGTATAATTTGTGATGGTAAATGGATCCTAAATGTTCAAATGCATGAAACTTTATCATCCATATACTTAAATTTTTGTAATGGCCAAATTATTAAAGAACTTGGGCTTTAATGACTACATCAACATTCAAAGATAAATGCAAACTTGAACAAATTTGATTAATATCCATGCATTTATTATTTGAATCCTTCCTTGCTCATAATTGGTTAAGATCTTGAATGGAAAATTGAGCATAGGATTCCTTAGTTTCATGGAAGAAAATGTGTTTGCTTGAATACCTTGACTTTTTGAATCTTCCATGTGGTATAATTTTGTGAATATGAATATGGATTAATACTTTATGATAGTGTGCTAATGTTTAATTAATCCATATGCATATTTGATGATGTGTGATTGTGTTCTTGCATATTTAGAATGATTATTTTCTTGATATGAACACACTACACATAAATATTGGATTCATGCAAAATATCAAAGTCAACCATTAGTAACAATTGGTATTTAGATTGAAATAACAATTAATATCATTGGCAACCATATTTTCAACAATTGGTAAGCCAAAGCTAAATTGCCAATTGGTATGAGCTTTAAATTGACAATCCTTCTTATGCTTCTTGATTGAAATGACAAATAGAGAAGAATTCATTTAGGATATTTTTGCATGAAACTCTTGTGTGCTAGAATTTGAAGTTAATTGCTATATGTTTTGATTCTATGCACACTCTCGCTTGAACATGATTTATGAGCTCATGCATATGATATGTCATCTAATTTTAGCTCATAATCATGATGTCTTGCCATGCACCTTAGTTGGACTTAAAAGAACAATTGATATACTTAGGTGCTTGATAGAATTGAAATGAGCAAGTCATAGTCCTTAATAGATATTTTTAAACAACTTGCTTCATTAATTACCAATTGTGAACTTCTTGCAAAATTATTTATAAACAATTGGCATAGGATCATAAGTCATGTTCTTTGCATGAATATTTCATACTCTTTATGAACAATTGGCTTATTTATTTGTGCTATGAGTCCCATGTACTAACATGTTTTTTGTTGAATGGAGCATATTTTTTTATCTCTTCTCACATGGCCATAATTTTATGGGGAACATATTTTTTGTATTATTTTTCCTTCTTTTTTCTATGACAAAAAGGGGGAGAGATAGATATTAAAAGGGAGAAATATTAAAAGGGAGCTTTGTAAAATCCTGCTTTATTTGAGGGGGAGTATTTTATCAAAGAATTTTCAAAGCAAATTTACATTAAGTTTTGTCATATCAAAAAAGGGGAGATTGTTAGCTTTAAATTGCCATATATATTTTGAAATGACAAAAACTTAAGTAAGCTTTAATGTTTTAATTCATATTGTAAATTTGCCTTATCACACATGATTTTCTCAATCTATTTTCAAGTGAACATATCAAACATTAAGACCATAATTTAATTATACATCCTTATTGGACTTAATACTTTATAAATGTTTTGAATATTTTAGAAAATCACTTGATGAATTTTTGGACTATGTTTTCATTTGAGAAAGTCAAGAAAAACTCCCATAAAAGAGCCAAAATATTTTGGGTTGGATTAGGATCAAAGACCACATCATTTCTAACTCAAAAATGCAGGAAATCACCTTCTGGAAAGAAGGGATCGATCCCCTAAGGGAAGGGATTGATCCCCTAGTGGCAGTAAGCTTTTTGGTGGAAGAAAAGGTCCCTCAGCCCAGAAAAATTAGTTCTGGAAAGAAAGGATCGATCCCCTAATGGCAGAATGGCTCCCAACGGCTAGGAAAGGTCCCTCAGCCGAGAAGAATCAGATCTGGAATGAAGGGATCGATCCCTTTGCCCGAAAATAGCCTGTAACAGCTAGTTTTGTGAGATACAACGGTCATATTCAAATTTGGCTCCACCCAACGTTCACAAACCATCCAAGGGACTATAAACAGAGGCTTAGAAGCTAAAGGAAGCAAGAGGAACAACCGCTACATCTTTCATCATCTTATTCATCTTCCTCAAGCCTCACAACAAATCAAGAGCTACAAAGTCTTCATCTTCCATCATTCACTTATCTCTTGTATTGTTTAGCATAAATCTTGTATAGGCTTTTACTTGTGCCTAATTTCTGTAATCATTTGCCTACTTAGAGGCCTTCTTTGATTGCACCATTTGTAAACCAATCCATTCCTTGTAAAAGGGGAGGTTTCTCTTTAGCCTAAGAAAAAGAGGGAGGTTTCTCTTTAGCCTAAGAAAAAGAGGGAGGTTTCTCTTGAGCCTTGAAAAAGAGAGAGGTTTCTCTTGAGCCTAGAAAAAGAGAGAGGTTTCTCTTTAGCCTAGAAAAAGAAGGAGTGTAACAAATTCAAGGATAGTGAATTTGGGAAAATCCTTGGGAGCGTCTCAAGGTAGAGGACGTAGGCAAGGTAGCCGAACCTCTATAAATCGATTGTGTAAATCTCTCTCTCCCTACTCTTTATTTACTTGCGATTATATTATGTTTATTGCATTGAACTTGGATTGCATGCTTGCCTAGCTTAGAGAACTTAGAAAATAATCAAATAGGCTAAAGAATTTAGAAGAATCACAAAACAAGCTTCAAGGTAGTTAAAAACTGATTCACCTCCCCTCTCGGTATAGCCTATAGAGCCAACAATGATTGGAAAAAGCCCAATAAGTTGCCATACAAGTGTAAAAAATAGTAACATGCTGTATAATGTACTACATGCATGCAAGTACGATAAACTTCATTTCATGTAACTTTCAAAATCAGTAACTTATACTTTTCTCATTTTTCAATACACATTAACTTTTCTAATTGTACGGATGTTAGGACTCGACAACACTGTCAAGGTCTTTCAAGGTCAGGTATGAAACGTATTTTGAAATGCCACATTATCCCGTTGAACTTGACATCACACTAACAGTCCTATCTTATAACAACAATGATTACAGTAACTTGTGTCATGTACTCGTAAACATTTTATATGATTATAACTTCATGTCATGTACTTGTAAAACATTTCATACGCTTATAACTTCATGTCACATACTCGTAAACATTTACTCATCTTCTTATAGAACAAATCCTTGTAATTAAATACTTGTCAAATCAAATATTACTATTCTTATACTTGTTAAATCAAAAACTCGTATACTTATACTTATTTTCTTATTAAACAAATATTCGTAACTTATACTAGTCAAATCAAACAGGCAATTCCCCTGCAAGTAACTACTAAAGACTTATATCATATCTCACAAAGGCTATTTAGAGACCCTAGTCATACCCCCAAAAACTAAGGTATTACATATGGTTAGAAATTTATATATCTCATTGTAGCCATTCAATGAGCCTCGCCATACTCATAGCCATAGATCTTCGTCATCTCCAATTCTAGTGGTCAGCTAAGCCTAGAACTTGTCATGACTGGTTGTCTAACAAGCCTCGTAGTCCTATATAGGAGTATGTAATACTTGGGCTATTTTCATATTGCTCAATGGTCAAATAAGGAACTTGTGTAGCATTTAGGTCTTTTTGGATTCTAGAGGTGGCTTCCACGTTCTAAGAATACTCGTGATCAGTATGGAGTGCCTTTAAAAACTGGAAAACTGGATCTTTATATGTTTTGAAGTATGATAACACAATGGATATAAAAACAAAATATGCTTTATTTGAAAACTCGTATAGACTCCAATTAGTCATAAGTTCAGTGTACTTCAAAACATAACTGTAAAATAGTTCTTATACATATTTTGAAAATTTTACGGACTCTAGAGATGACTCAAATTGTGTAGCACTTAGCTTTGTATGCTTTAGAGGTGACTCACACAACGTAGCACTTAGCTTTGTAGGTTTTAGCAATCATTTCAAACACGTCTTATAAGAATCCAAAGCTCGAGTTAAGCATTTAGGAATCTCTAAAACACTTAGCAATCATGTTTTGAAATTTGGCAACAACAAAAATATAAAGTGTTGGCTCTACCGATAGGGGGTGAATCGGTTTTTCAACTGAATTTTGGTTTTTAAGAGCTTAATACACAAATAAAACAAGTAAAGCAATAATGAAGTAAATGTAGTAAATAAGGTAAAGGAAGAGAAGCAAACACAGAATTTATAGAGGTTCGGCCAATCTCTTATGTCTTCTCTCCTTGATCCTCTTGTCAAGGGATTGATTCCACTCCTCTTTGTGACTGAGTACAAACCACTTCAAGGTGCGATGAGACCTCTTACAATTTTTTTTGAAGGATTAGAAATGGACTTCTAAACCTATCCCCTTGTAAAGCTACCCTCACTCTTACAAGATGACCTTACAAGGCTAGCACACCCTTTTGAATATCAGAAATTATGTAAGTGGGTGATGTACAAGATGAAGTATCACAAATAAAGTACAAGAGATGAATTTTCAGCTTGGATTTCTTTCTTGAGGCTTAGAGAAGTTGCTGAGTACTTGTTTTGTCTTCAATCTTCATAAATGTCTCTATTTATAGTTCACCAACTGCTTGGGATGGTTGTTGAAGCATTTAATGCAAAACTTCTCGTTGAAACCATCAAAAACTAGCCGTTGGGCACTATTTTCGTGAAAAAGGATCGATCCTTAGCCATAGGAGATCGATCCCTAACTTCCAGAGAGCCTCCTAACCTATTCTGCCAAATGGGGATCGATCCCTTCACAAGGGGGATCGATCCCTCAAGCCTTCCTGCACTTATTTGGTGGTTCTTTTGGGATAAATTGATGGCTTTTTGTGATTTCAAGTCAATTCAAAGTATTCTATCACTTTTATAAAAGTATCCGCTGACTTTTTCAATTGAAATCACAGTCCAAAACTTTTTTTAAAAGATTTTCCATCATTGAGTCCATTTTGAACAAATTTATATTAAAAACATTTAGCCTTACTTAAGTTTTTGTCATTTCAAAACATTTATCAATTTAAAGCTAACATAAAGCAAGTATATGCTTTATTCAAAAACACGTATATATTCAACGTATTTGTATATTCAATAAATTTCAAAACATGTTACAAGTAAGATTTTAAAGCTTTTACACGAGTATAAACCGATGCAAGTTTTAAAATCATGTCACTGTCATGCTATGCTCGAGAATGCAACATACGATCCTAGTATAGTTCACTATAGTAGACTTTCACACTTGTACTTTTGCTTTTAAATTTCAAGTTCTTAGGTCTGAGTTACTATATAGTACTACCCAAATAGCAATTTTAAAACATATATACAAGTTTATATCCACAATCACATCACATATCATCCTCGCATATATATTTATATACATATAAAATTCACATGCACCACAATCAGACTACTATGCCCTAATAAGCAGTATTGGCACACAGTTCATATATATGGTTCAATAGCATTTAAATCAATAACTCATCATTCATACTCACACTATATGATGCTAACATGCATCTTGTAAAGTTAACTTACCAAGTTTTCATGCTCACATACATGTCCTTAAGCTTGCTTGCTTGCTTATATCTAGCACTGAAGGATTTAAATCCCAATAGTAAGTCGCCATTCATTTAGCTATCACTTCATATCATATTCACACTTGCTAATGCCACTTAGACACCATACTTTAAGTAGACTTGGCAATTTGTGTTTCTAATTTATATTCATGTCTTGTAAAATCGTGTTCGTGTTGTGTAAAACATGAAAATTTTGTGTTAAAATTTGTGTCAACACGGAAAACACAAAATCTTATTTTTAGCTTTTACCATATTCATATACAATTTTTACCTAATTTTAGCCTTGTTACCTTCATGTCTTATATTCGTATTATTTTCGTGTCGTGTTTAGAACTACCAAGTCTAACTTTAAGCTAACTTGCCTTTATGTTACAATTGTATCAAAGTGACAAAAGCTACCATTTCTTACTTTCTGATCATTCCAATTTCACCTATCACATTGACACTTACTTAACACTGAAATTACACTAAAATGATAATTTTATCATATTGCCCTTCACTCAGGTCGAGGCATATAATTGCCATATCATTAATTTTAATGTACATTAGCATTAAAGTCATGCTTAATTACTTGAATTACACATGGTTTCACATAAAAACCTTTATGGTCGAACTAGACCTGTTTAAGGGTTGAGCCATCTGTCTAAGCCTGAAGGCCAACCCCATATTTGGTTGGGTTTGAGCAAAAATATGGGATGTATTTAATGGGTTTGGGCAAAACTTTTAAGCCTGATAAAAAAAAAAAGCTAGACTAGGCTTGACTCTTCGAAGCTCGAGCTCAACTCAATTCGAACGTAAACAAATTAAAGTTTTTTAAAAAATATATTTGCTAAGTATAATGTAATTATATATACATAAAACATTATTAATTAACAAACATAATTTTATATATTTAACATGGAAATTGACATGCAAATTTTGACAAATCAAATTAAATTTTAAAGAGACTAAAAAAATAAAAAATAAATAAACAAAAATTAAAACACTAAAAAAATAAATAAAATAATATTTGGACAAGCCGAGCTGGGCCGAGCCAACATATCTTAAAATAACAACTTGAATCAAACCTTACCCCATGAATTCCAAGAATGGCCGAATCTTGAACCATGACTTTGGGAGCCTTTTGCTTCAATCTAAAAACATAGAAATACTCCATATCAATCCCTAAATATCATATATTAAATTGGGAAGATAAACAAAGCATAACCCCCTAGATCTAGCCTTGACCGAAAGTTACTTACCTTTAGATCCTTGCCTATTTATGAGAAATTAGGTCACCAATTTTGAATATGTTATAGAGGACACATAGGGGAATAACTTTGTAGAAGGAAGCAAAAGCTGAATCGATTGGAAAAGGTGGATCGGAAGGTCTTGCTTTGCTATGGGAAGGAGAGTTCAAACTTGATATTCGTTCTTATTCGTACACTTATATCGATGTAAAGGTATTCCTAGAGGGTGGCAGTTAGGTTTCAAGATTCATTGGGTTTTATGGTAACCTAGTCACCAGTTTGCATAAGGAGTCTTGGGCTTTGCTCTGTCAACTTCAACATGACTAAACTTTGCCATGGTTTTGTGGAGGAGACTTCAATGACATACTTAGAGTCTTGAAGAAACGAGGAGGTTCGCAAAAGATGCAGTAGATGCCGACCATTTCATGGAATGTCTTGTTCAAGGGCCTTGGTTTACATAGAGCCGTGAGGTAGGTGACTCAAGAATGGGAGAGAGATTGGACAAGGATTTTGGCAACCCAGTTTGGTTGAATTGTTTTCAAAATGAGATTGAAAATCAAGTGTTCTCTTCTACATCAGATCACTGTATACTTTTGCTTGAGTTGGATGGAATGCAACATGCTAATATGAAGAAAATACATTTTCCATTTGAGAAAATGTATTAGCTTGTCTAATTCGTGTTGTGAAAAAATGATTCAAGCATATTGGCAAAGTCATATAGCTTCAACCTTCCACAACCTCGCATCCAAGTGATCATCCTGTGCTACCTTGTTGATGGAGTGGAATAAAAAAGTGTATAGTCACATTGGTCAAGAATTTAATCGCTATTCTAAAGTGATTGAAGATGAAGTCAGTTCTTGCTCATCCCCAAACAAAATACAACAATTACAGTGTCATAAGGTAAAGTTGGCTGACCTTTTAAAGTGTGAATAAGATATTTGGAGACAACGATCTAACGCGTTGTTGTTGAAGACTTGAAGTTAGGAAATTGTATCACCAAGTACTTCCATGCGGTAGCATCATGCGGAAGGCTAAATAATTTGATTTCTCAACTAATTGAGAAGGATAAGTTGGCTCTTTATAATAGGGATTAGATTTAAGCTCAAATTGTTAACTATTTCAATATTCTCAACAGGGCTAATTAGAGAATTCTCTTGCGTGGAATGGGAGATCGAATTACAGTAGAGGACAAGTTGATTTTGGCTACTGAATTTAGAAGAGAAGAGGTCTACCATGCATTGAAGCAAATGGATTCGGGTAAATCACCTGAACTCGATGTTATGATAGTTGGGTTTTTCCAATCATATGGGCACATTGTCCAACAGGAGATTATTGACTTAGTTTTACAGTTCCTTCATAGAGACTTGAATGTGGGAAATTTAAATGAGACAACCAATGTGTTGATCCCAAAGTTTAGTTCATCGACTAGGGTCAAGAATTTTAGACGGATAGTTTTATGAAACGTTGTTTTACAAGCTAATCTCTAAGATGCTTGTCAATAGATTATAAGGTGTCTTACAGCGCATTATCGAAGAGACTCAGAGTACTTTGTACTTGGAAGGCAATTTTGATAATGTGATGATTGCATAAGAGGCTTTCTACTACATGAAGTGTAAGTCTTGTGGTAAAGAGGGTGAGGTGCCATTGAAACTCGATATGAGTAAAGTGTACGACCATGTTGAATGTGATTACTTAGATAGCATGATGAGGGCATTGGGATTTCCCAAGTAGTGAGTCTCATTAATTCAGAAGTGTGGGTTTTTTTGTGCTAACTATTGAAATCAATAGGGAGTTGGGAAATTCTACAGTAAGGTCGCAAAATATCGACCTTATTGTAAGGTCATGATATCTCATGAGATATTCAATATCTCATGAGATATTGAATAAAATTTAAAAATTATTTAAATATGTTAATAATGGCTTAACAGGTTAACAGGTAAACCAAAATTTAATTAAAAAGATTTAAATTACATTTTTATCCTTTAAAAGGTAAGAAAATATTTATATTTACATCTTTAACCATTAATCAAAATTAAATTACGATATTACCCATTAATATTAAAAAAATACAAGGTAATTGCCCAAAAAAGTTTGGGAAGTCGACTACTCGTGTATAGAAGTCGATTTCCCCACTTATTTTACTCTACAGATTGATTTTAGCATATTGGCAATCGACTGCTTATAAAAGGAAGTCGACTTCCATATTTAATAAGGGATTTATTTTACTGTTAATTATCATTTATTTGAAATCTTAGTATTTTTATAATTATTTACTTAAAATTTATCCTAAGTTACATTAATTTTTTTGCTAATTATTATAGATTTTATTAATATAATAAAATTTAAGATGTCATATATTTTATAATAAATGTTATAAATTTTATGATCAATTAGATAAATTTTACGATATATTACGATGAATGTAATAAATTTTACGATAAATCTGATAAATTTTATGTGAATCACATGAATTTACGATGAATTTAATAAATTTTACGTTGAATTTCATTTAATTTATGATGAATCTCGTAAAATTTACGATGAATTTCATTAAATTTACGATGAATATCATAAAATTTACGATTAATATCATAAAATTTACGATGAATATAATAAATTTTTAGGGATTTTGGTGTAAATGGAAGAAATTTGGATTTAGAATATGATTATGTTGATGAGAATATGTTTGGGATTTGCAAGATTGAATTAGAGAGAAAGATGAAGGAGGAGGAGTGTCTAAGAGAGAATGCTTGGTTTAGGAATTTTCTGCCTAAAAAATCCTGTATAAAGTCCAAATTTTCATGGGGAGTCGACTTCCTGAGAAAGGAAGTCGACTCCCCATCTGAATTCTGTTTCCAGAATGCTTCTGGCGATGAAGCAGTCGACTGCTACTAATTAGCAGTCGACTGCTTCATCGCCAGAAGCATTCTGGAAACAGAATTCAGATGGGGAGTCGACTTCCTTTCTCGAGAAGTTGACTCCCCATGAAAATTTTAAAAAAAAAAATTGTTATTATATATTTTTTTATTTATTAATATTGTTATGATTTTTTTATTGTTATATTTTTATTAATAAATATTTATTATTTTTTGGTTGAAATTATTAATATTATGATGAATCTTATAATTTTTGTGATTATCCTTTTTAAAATTACGAACAATCTACTTAAATTAACTATGAATCCCATTATTTTTACAATTATCCTTATTTAATTTACTAACAATATATCCAAATTTACGATAAATCTCATCATTTTTACGATTATCCTTTTTAAATTTACGAACAATCTACCGAAATTTACGATGAATCTCATCATTTTTCAATTATCCTTATTAAATTTACGATGAATCTTATCATTTTTACGATTAGCCTTATTAAATTTATGAACAATCTACCGAAATTTACGATGAATCTCATAATTTTTACGATTATCCTTATTAAATTTACGAACAATCTACTTAAATTTACAACAAATTTCATCATTTTTATGATGAACACTATTAAAGCTACGAACATCTTCTATTAATTTATGATGATCCTTAGCTAATTTTACATTTAATTTATTTAGTTTTACGATAATTCTAATCTAATTTACGTTAGTCATGTGAGAATTACATTTAAAATACATGGAATGTCGAAGTTTCAATAATAAAAGTCGACTTAACATAAATTGAATAAGAACAATGGGCTTAAAAAAATTAGGAAATCGACTGCCCAAGAAAGGTAGTCGACTGCCCAGATGCATTCTGGAAACAGAATGCATCTGGTAACGAAGCAGTTGACTGCTAATTATTAGCAGTCAACTGCTTCGTTACCAGATGCATTTTGTTTCTAGAATGCATCTAGGCAGTCGACTATCTTTCTCGGGAAGTCGACTCCCAGTATGAAACTTTTTTTTATTTTGTTATTATATATTTTTTTATTTGTTAATGTTGTTTTGATATTTTTTATTATTATATTATTATTAATAAGGATTTATTATTTTTTTGGTTGTATTTATCATTATTATTATTACGATAAATCCAATCATTTTTACGATAAAAGTCGACTCCCAGTATGAAACTTTTTTTTATTTTGTTATTATATATTTTTTTATTTGTCAATGTTGTTCTGATATTTTTTATTATTATATTATTATTAATAAGTATTTATTATTTTTTTGGTTGTATTTATCATTATTATTATTACGATAAATCCAATCATTTTTACGATAAATATAATTAAATTTACAATGAATGTCAAAATTTTTACGATTATCTTTATTAAATTTACGAAAAATCTACCCAAATTTACGATTATCCTTTTTAAATTTACGAATAATCTACTCAAATTTACGATGACCCTTTTTCAATTTACGATAATCTTTTATTAATTTCTGATGATCCTTGACAAATTTACGTTTAATCTATTTACTTTCACGATGAATACAATCCAATTTACACAAGTGATGTGAAAATTATGTTCAAAATACATAGGACGTCGAATTCTTAATAATAAAAGTCGACATTCTATAAATAAATTAAGAATAGCATGCTTAAAAAATTGGGAATTCGACTGCCTGAAAATATCAATCGACTTCCCATATGCATTCTGGAAACAGAATGCTTTTGGCTATTTAGCAGTCGACTGCCTTACGCATTCTAACATTCTGCGATAAATTTTCTCTTAGGAAGTCGACTGCTTCAATTGAGCAGTTGACTTCCCCGATAAATTTTTTTATCGAAACACTTATAAAACCAGGCAGTCAACTGCCTGAAAACATGTCAAGAATTAAAAATCTTACTAGTAAAAAATATAATGATTCCTTGGTCGCTTGGGAGGACTTTCTTTGTAAATCATTGGTTCTTTGCACTTTTCATCGCAATTTCCATCGTTTATGCAATTCTTTTCTACAAACTTACCCATTGTTAAAAATATAAGAGGGGAATAAATAAGAACAACTATTTGATTGAGGTTAGGTTTAAAGTTTAGGATTTATAAAATACTGAGACAGCTACAAACTAGATTAAAGGTGAAACAGACAAAAATTGGAATAAAGGGGTTTATGATTTGGGAATTAGGGTTTATGATTTAGGAATTAGGGTTTAAAAATAATAAAAAGGTTTATATAAGAAGAAGAATAGTACTACAATTAGAACAAGGGTATATTAGTAATATAATAGTATAATTTTAATAATATTTAGTAAATAATGTTAATTTTAATAATTGGTTTAGCAGGTTACCTAACTTAAAGAGTTTTTTAATTTTTAAAATTTCATCAACGGTTTATATTAGATTTGACTAATCCAATGGTTCTAATTCAATGACCTTAAAATAAGGTCAATTTTTATGACGTTAGTGTAGAATTTGCCGAGTTGGGAGTTAAATAGGAAGATTTATCCAACGAAAAGACCGAGGCAGCAAGACTCGTTATATTTATATCTATTCTTGATTTGCATGGAGGGTTTCTCATACTAGATACAGAAGGCAGTTATGGAGCATCAACTAAAAAGAATTTGGATAGCCAGGACACCACCACGATTAACTCATCTAATAATAAATAGTATATAATATTATTTTAATAATAAAATAAGAATATTTAAATAGAACATAATATTTCTTTATTTTAATAATTAATATTATTTATTATTATTTTAATAATAAATATCATATTTAATTATTTCTTAATTAATTTTAATTTCAAATATATTATATTTATTTTTTGAAAATTTTATTTTAAAAATTTAATAATAAATATAAATAAAAAATATTTTGTTATGATTTAAAAATAAATACTTCCAATATAAAATATAATTGTTTTAATAGGATAATATTTTTAATATTTTAAAAATAAAATCAATATATTTAATATTATTATATTAATATAAATAATATTTTAATAACAATAATACAAGTTTAAATATTTTTAAAAAACATATTAATATAACTAATAAATAGTTTTTGTATAAGTATTTAATATAATATTTTAATATTAAATATTATGATTAAAATATAACTATTTTTAAATTTTAATAAATAAATAATTTAAATATTTTTAAAATAAATAATTTTTAATATTTTAATAGTTATGTCAACATCATTTAAAAAAAGAATTTATATATGATGCGCGACAGTATATAATTTCTATAAACTGTTAGTCAACCATGAAATGACACTTCATATGGAGGTCCTTAAAAATAAATATTAACAAGGTTTAGAACGAAAATAGAACAATTGAGAGGTGTAGTTTAAGATAAAAATGAGATTTTGTTCAAAAATTTTTATATTAAAAGCTATTTGATAATAATATTAGGTATTAGATAATTAAGATCAAATATTAAATTGCTAAATTTTTTGACGCAATATTTTCTTAAATCAAATCACAAATTTTGTCAACAATCAAAGCTTAGCATAATGATTGTTATCCCTCCTTAGGAGGGTTTAGATTCAAAGTTTGATTACTTAACTTCTCTCTTGTACCTCCTGTCAACCAAAAAAATATTGAAATCTAGTGATAAAAAAATTAATGAAAATGATAAAATTTTTATCAATTTCCCCATTTGATGTTAACATATAAAAATTAATAAACTTAAAAATACAATAAAAAATAAAAAATTGAAAACTAGTGATAAAATCCAATATTGATCAATAATACAATAGAAAATTTATCTTAACCCGAAATTTAGTAACTAGTAGTGAAGTAGTATTTTTTTTAGTGAAATTATGTTGAAGCAAATTTCTTCTTGAAAAAAAAAATTACTCTTACTTAAAGTCCAATGGCAAAGCCCAAAACCTTTAATAGAGCTTGGGTTGGACTTGAGTTGGGTCAATGAGTCCAGATAATCTCATCAAAGCGAGCAGTGCTTTCACTGAAACAGGAGCACTCTTGGCATTTCAAAGGCGTCTGATTAGATTAGCTTACCTAGGGTTTTTCATTTCTCCACTTTCTTCTTCATTCTATTATTCTTTTTATTTTAAAAAATATAAAATAAAATGACGAAATTCAGGAAGCTTAATCGACCAACGGGTCATCGTATGTCCATGCTTAGGTTCTTATTTCTCTTTTCAATATTTAACCTTCTTTTCTTTTTAATTTATAAATTTGTTAGTGTGATTTTTTTTCTTTTTGTTTTTCAATTTTTTATTATTTTGTTCTGTTTTTAATTGCAGAACAATGGTTTCCCAGTTGGTAAAGCATGAGCGGATTGAAACTACTGTTGCCAAGGTTAAGGGTTTTTCTGGGGTTTTAATGCTTTTCTTTTATTTATTATATTCTTTCTAATGCCTTTTCTTTTAAGGTTTTTTTTCCCTGTTATTGGTTTCTCCCAATTGAGTGATTAAATCTGGGTTTTATTTATTTTCCCTGGATTTATCTAATTTTATGTTTCTTTTAACATATAGGCATTAAACTTTAAATGGATCTTAAATATTATTTCTTTTTTCGTACTCATTCCATTACAGGCGAAGGAGATTCGACGACTAGCGGATAACATGGTACAGCTTGGGAAAGAGGTATTTGCAACATATTATTTATTTATTGAATCCTTTTGTTTTTTACTTTTATAATTGTTACTATCAATTAGAGCAAGTGTTTCTTTAGTTGGGAACATAGGAAATGTTGAATGTATAATGTTTCAGGATGGTAAATGAGTGTGGCTCTTTCATTAATTTCTAGGTGGTGTGGCATTTCTCTACTTGTAGCAATATTCACTTCGGAAATTATTTAAGCAAAAAAAAATTATGTCGATTTGTTACTTCTATGTGGAAGCAGTTTATATGTTTATAACTTCAATGCAACAAAGTTGCATTGATAGAAGCAAGGGATTTTAGGTTTAACCCCAATTATGGGGTTTTTATTTATTTTATAAACCCATTATGGCCTGGTGGCTTAAAATTTGTGAACTTGGACTATCTCTAATCTAGGATAGAACATTCGAAGGTTATTAAAGTCCTACTTTAATTGACATTTGAGAATTGGACACAGTGAGGTAGAAGTTTGAATGGCGCTGTGCATTTTTGCTACATTTGACTGTAAAGTATAGACATCAATCTAAAAAATCTAAGGCACTAAGGTTTGCTTGTCCTGATATTTTGGTGCTAAATACATTGATTCAATATCCACTTTTTACCATTATCATGGGCTAATGTTAAAATAGCCTGAAATTATAATATTTGCCTTATGTTTGATTTTGAAGTTCGACATTTTTGTTTTAAGTATCTGCCTAAGATTATGTGAAACTCTTTTAGCAGTAATTTTGTATGTGTCATGTTATAGTTTTTGCCCATATCTTGATTGTTTACTTTAGTCAAAGATGCAAGAGTATTGTAGAATAGTGATTGATGATCGTGGTCTGGTTTTTGGTTTATACAATTGTTAAATACTATAGTAGGCACATAGAACCTTTTTTAGTTGTTTCACAAGACATCTCTTTATAAGGCACTTTGAAGAAATGATGTGATGGTCACCAGAGGTTGTGGTTGTTAAGTATCTGAAAATGATTCTATAGTTGTTTTCTTGACTTGAATCCATGACTTTCAGAGCACAGAAGATCAACTTTTACCATAGCACCAAGGCTCACCCTCAAAAGATGATTCTATAGTATTAGTGTGAAATTAATGAATAGCTCTTGAATGCTTGCATTAATGGTTAAAGTGCTACAAAATGGTCAAATCTATTTGCAAATTAACACATATTTAGCTGACTCCTATTATTGAACTGGAGGTCGGACAAAATTTTCTTTTCTTGCAGTTTAAACTCTGGCATATACTGTGGTTTCTTTTGATTAAATATGAATTTTCCACATTGCCTTGTTCCATTTTGAAATTCTTTAAGGGTTCACTTTCTGCTGCAAGGCGTGCTGCTGCTTTTGTGCGAGGGGATGATGTAATTCACAAGCTATTTACAGAACTGACATATCGATACAAGTGACTACACTGCCTTTTCTTTCTTTGTTATTTACTGTTTTGTCATATTGATCCAATCCTGTGTTACAGAGATAGAGCAGGTGGATATACAAGACTGCTTCGAACTCGTATACGAGTTGGTGATGCTGCACCCATGGCCTATATAGAGTAAGACTATATATTTTGCTAATCAAGTTGTTTATTGAAACATTAACTTATTAACTGAATAAGATAGGTTAATTCTGTCAGTAATTGAATTAATCAAAATTTTAGGGCTCTTAGGCCTTGATGCACTTAAGCCCAATTTTCTTAGTTTCATTTTGTTCTGTGCTGAGGCAAAGTAAAAAATTAAGTTATGAAATCTCCACAATGACTTAAACTTAAAAACAGTAAAATGTTCCACAATACATACTTGAAAACACTTGAATGTTTCAACAAATATAAATAAAAATATGCAGCATTTTTTAATTATAAATTTTAGTTTTTTTTATAAGATAAGGTTTATTTGGTTGGCTCATATTGTATATACATATTAGGCTTATATCATATATACATTGTGGTCTATATTTAATTCTTATCACTATTAAAACATTTTTAAAACCAAAACTGAAACTGACCAAATTAGTCGAATTAACTGATAATTGCGAGCCCAATGATTGAAGAGCTACTCTGATTGGGTGCACTTTGAGATTTGGGATTTTTGAGTTCAAAATATTTGGCAATGCAGACTACTGTCTGGTGCTGCTCTCTGCACATTGATGAACAGATGTTTTTCATCTGTTTTTGTGCTCTTGTTTTTTATTTTGAGAAACAAAGTTAATAATCATACCGAACTAATGTTTAGATGTGCTACTGAAGGGTTGATAGAATTTTCATTTGATGAATCAAAGACATGGAGCATACATTTTGATGATTTGATTGCACATTTGAACAGGTTTATAGACAGAGAAAATGAGCTTAGACAGTCAAAACCACCAACCCCTCAGCCACCACAAAGACCTTCCCTCGATCCTTGGACAAGATCCCGGCTTAGCAGGCAGTTTGCACCCCCTAAAGAGGAGAAAAGCTCTGAATCTGAGACATAAATCATGAGCCCTTATTCTCAGTGTTTTTATCATATTTTCAGATTCAGCATCTGGAGTTATCCTGATACAGCATATATAAACATACAGAGCAGAGTATATGTGGATGTGGCATCTCATGTCTTGCTTGTGTCTTGGGAAAGGTGCTATATAAGCATGGAATGAAGTGTTCCTTTTGTTTTCTTAATAATTATGTGAAACGATTTAAATGTTGTACAAATTGAGTGCATTCTTGGTTTAAGGTTCTACTGTTAAAGTTCAGTGCAATAATTTCTGGCAGTTTGTTTCATCTATGGTACCATGTTGAGGTAGCCCCTTGTTTTTATATTGTTTTTGGATATTTTGGTGCCTGAACATATGATCCTGCCCTGATGTTGAACTGTCAACCCCTTGATCGTGTTTTGTGGTCTTTGCTTGTTCTGAAATGCTGAGTTTTGGCATCATCCATTTCTTTATAATTCTCAACCACAGTATCAGCTGGCGTCTGGTGACGTTGGCATTAGTTGACTGATAGAAGTGAGAATTACACCCCGAGTATTTGGTTCGGTGGCTGGTAATTGCTGGCTGCATCACAAATATTTATGCACCTCTTGCTTGCTTGAGTGTCAATAATCCCATCCAAAATAAAAGAACCAACACAGCATCCTTTTGCATTCAACTAGAATGTAATTGAGTTGAGTGGAAATGATTTAGTATTAAATTCGAATTTGACTTGAAAACTTGAGGTTTGAGTTTCGGTTGAGTTTAATCGAGTTTAGTTTCAAAAGCTCAAGTTTGATTTGGTAGAATATTCGAGTCATTCGAATTCGATTCGGTAGATTAGAATTTGATTTAATAAATTTGATTTGTCGATTTTTAATTATATATTATGAGAATAAAATAGTAAATCAATTATAAATATTAAAAATATATATTAAAAAAACTCGATAAGTCGTGTGAATTATTTGAATTGAATATTAAAATGTTTGAACTTGATTCGAATCGTTATTCGAATAGTTTGATTCGAAAATAAATAAATCAAATTCAAATAATCATTAAGTCATAATTGATGAGTAACTTGATTCAACCATGCTGATCCTAATGTCTCATTTCACTCTGTTTTTTTTTTTTCCCCGTGCTTGAGTGCTGGTGAATTTCAAACTCAGCTCTTTGAAGAAGAATACAGTAATAGCCAACTCAGACTATTGTCTCCAATCAGAGTTAAAAGAGCAACCACTCGAGGAAATCTACTTTGGAAAGCAGAACTTTTTCTGCATGCACCGCAACATCTGGCCTGGGCGGTGACTTAAGGTACAAGTGAGGAAACAAAAAGGTACAAATCCCGCAGAGCTCACATATTTTACTCTCAAATTAACCTGTTTTTGCAGGAGCTGTCCTCCGATTTGATCCAAAAAGCACACTATTCAATCTCCAATCGTACACTACACGAGAGGCGTAAACCCTATTGATGAACGATGATAGTTGTTCATTATTATTAGCATCTACCGTAAACTGGTATGTTTAAAGTCAAAATATGAATCCATGATCCTATATGCATAATCAGTCCTGTGGCTTCCCAGTATCTTTTGATTTTAAAATTACATGGTTGCTTTCATCCATAAATATGTAAATAAATAAAGGATTGCATTAAAAAATTAAGTTTAAATATCTCAAATATATATACACACACATGCATAAAAGAAATAGTATTAAATAGGAGTGTAATTGAACTGAGTCAAGATTATCTAATATCAAGTTCGAGCTCGACTCAACTCGAAAACTCGAAGCTTAAAACTTAGCTCGACTTCAATTAAACTTGATTTTTGAAATTCAAACTCGACTCAACAAAATATTTTAGCCGCTCAAACTCAACTCAATATGCTCGATTTGTTAATTTTTTACTATGTGTTATGAGGATAAAATAATAAATTATAATAAAATATTAAAAAAATATATATTAAAAAAATTTGATAAGGCTCGCAAGTCGCTTAAATCGAATGTCAAAAAGCTCGAACTTGACTTAACTTGTCACTATGGTAGCTCGAGCTCGAGCTCTGCTCGAAAATTAATAATTCGAGTAATAGTCAAATCGAGTTCAAATAGTTCACAAATAATTTAATTAGTTTAATAGTTAGTATTAAAGAAACAAGCCTTACCATATGCTAAAATTTTGATAAATTTGTTTCAACTTGAATATATATATATATATATATATATATGATTTGCCATCATATCTTTTTATTTTTATTCTCAAAATTTTAAAATCGAATTAGTTAGCATTATTGCTTGAAAAGCATTGAATCTTACATTAGTTTTAGAGTTAAAACATGAAATATGGTGAGGAGGACAGAAGAAATGGAGACGTAAATGTAGTGTCCGTACCATAAAATCCCTTGCCAAAAAGGCCATGAAGGTACACCCATTATAGGTTAACCGTCAGTTCCGGAAAGTTCAATAATTGAGATTTGATTGGTTTGGTGTTTTGGTACGAATTATTGTCAGTGGGACTGAGTTACCAAGCGGTCCAAGCATTAACATCAAAATCAAAAATGAGACAGACACCCAACTCCAAGTACTTTTGTCCCAGGAATCATCGTCACTAGCTTTGTTGCAGCCATTTCTAACCCTCCATGTTTGCTTCAGGTACAAAATACAGATACTTTGTCACATCCCTCTATTCTCTCTTCATTTTTTTTTTGGTTACATTTCTCTCTTCATTTTCATATCTTACTTCAAAAGTTTAAAGTCATTTACCTTCGAGATGTAAAAGATTATTTTATCAATTCCGTCAACCCTGAAAATATTCAGCTGCTAAAATATGAGATTGTTTCAGAATTTGCAATTGCATTTTATCTAATTGCATGGGATGGAGTAATAGAGATACGTAGCGATGGGTGCAAGGCTTGTATCATTCATAGATGTCCCACCTAGGGATGGCAATGGATACCCTATAAATGGGTACTCGGCACTACTCGACCTGATTAAGTAAAATTAAGGTAGTATATAATTGGGTTCGATAGGGTTCGAGTAGTAAAATTACTACCCGTCACGGGTTAGAATAGAGTTCGGGTAGTAAAATTACTATCCGTCACGAATTAGAATAGGGTTCGAGTAGTTACTTTAGGGTACCCGCTACCCGAATCCGATTAAAAATAATAATTAATTAATATGATATTTATATTTTTTATGTATAAATTATTTATTATTAATATTGTATTTAATTAAATTAATTCATCAAATATCATAATTATGACTTTTAACTTTAATTTATATTTATTAGTTAAATTAAATTTATTAACTTAATTTTTTAAATAAATTATTTCAAAATTGATTTTAAATTTAAATTTGAAAGTCAAACTTTGACTTAATAAACGGGTATTTAACGAGTTCAGATAGTTAAACGAGTATTTTTTATTTTATAGAGTTAGGGTTCGGGTAACACAAATCAAAATAAACGGGTAGTTAATCGAGTTTGGGTTTTATGTATTTTAATCGGGTTCAGGTTCTGGTATCCCAAAATTAACGAGTACTTGACCCGTTTACATTCCTAGTCCCACCTGCTTCGTCTAAACACACAATTGCACGTGTAACTGATTGCGAAACGTTTCGCCTTTTTGTTGAATTTAAAAATCTTTTAAAGATCCCTTATTGGCACGATTAACTTTTAATATTGGTAATAAAGTTAAAGTTTGTTTAAGTTCGAATTTAAATTTTACACGATACTAGAACTCGGTTTTTGATCATTCAACCAAAAAATTTGTTGGTATTGGCCTCATTATCATCAATAATGATGATAATAATTGTAGCAACATTTTGTTTTTCTCAATTAGAAAATGTTCTATCTCTACCAATAAGTGAATGGAAGAAGTAGAAATGAATTTTTTCAGACATTTGGACATAATTCGGATCTTAGAGTTGTCATTGTTAGGAGGTCTTTACTATTTACTATTCTCGACTTGAGCAGAATTAATCTCAGACTATAAAATGAATGAGGATACTTGTAATTAAAAAAAAATCTAGCTCTTTTCTTAGATGCAAATAAAAAGGAAGAGGTTGCTAACTCTTGGTACAATATTAAATGCTTCACTTAATTATATTGCTGTTCTAAGTTATGTTATTTAACCATCTAATTAAGCATATATATATTCATTGATAATGAAATTAATCATAATTTTCACTAGTCTTATCTGGGTTGTGTTTGGTTAAATAAATAGTTATTGGAAGGATCCTTAAACCTACGTTTTAAGTAATAGAATAAAAAATTAGTTAATGTTGTTATTCCACAACCGTGAATTAGGTATCAGATGGCACCCCCCCTTCACTCCACAACACACCAACCTCTGAATTTTACAAATAAATTAATAAAAAGAAAACATAAAGAAAATGTCAATAAATTGTTGCAAGAAAAGAAAAAACAATATCTGAACAAAAATGTTCGTTTTGTGAGGTAAATAATTAAAAGAGAACTCAACTATTTTTACAAATTGGATTAACAGTCATGTTAAATTGGGGCTGAATTTTATCAGTTTATTTGGAAGCATCTTTAGTTTTTAGCTCTTAATAATCCAATAAATCGCCTTCTATTATCAACCAAACAAGTTATTTTCATCAACATAATCTGCCAACTACTCTTATAACATGCCCAAATATTTTCTTTTAAATCAGTTTCTTTTTTTAACTGGAGAAATCATTTCTGTACTAATTACCTTAGTTAATGGCACAACAAAAACGTTAATTTCCTAATTTAATCTCAGTTGGTTGCACTGTGAAATTGAGATTTCAACAATCAGCAGGAGCCACAGGCAATCAAATTGAGAGTTATTATGACAAACTCTAGTTTTACATGGTTAACCGCCTAGGCTTTAATATCATTAAGGATGATATATGTTGGACAGTCGGAGATGCTGATGAATTTAAATTGTGACGTGCATAAATGGAATTATAAATTATAAAATGAAAGAGTTATTTCTTCTCATCACGATTGAACCTTTAAAATGTAATAATTAGTGTCTTTTAAGTTGTTAAGAGATAAATATTGGCAATAAAATTGCAAATTCTCTTGGCATAGTGAAGCGAAGAGGCAGCTGAAAGAAAGCACAAGCTAGGGGATTATTATGGCGCATGATCTTAAAGCATTGCACTCCTATAGGAGAAATTAATTAGGATGAAAATGAAAAAAAAAAAAGAAAAAAAAGGAGAATGGAAAGGAAGATCATTTCAATAGAACATATGTAGTATAGAAGTGCATGAATTGATGGGTGCAAGTAGTTATGGGGGGAGGGGCCTGGAGCCCCACGACTAATTTGGTGCATAATAATAATAATAATAATAATAGTTGGTAAGAAATGAAAACTAAAATGAGCATTGAAAATGATATAGAAAAATTCAGATAGACGTTACTCTAGCCTATATTGCCTAGTTTGGTTTTCAGGGCCAGCCTCCCTCCGTCTTTCTGTCAACACTAAATAGCCAAAGATCACAGGTTTAGTTTTTGCGATCTCTCTCTCTCTCTCAACATTGTTTTGACTGTTTGCAATTCGCTTGCTTCTGATCTGATTTCTTTGTTGCTTGATTAAATACGTACATGACAACTTCATTACCTTTTCTTTTTTCAAAGTTGTTCATTGCAAAAAAAAAAAGACCTTGTTTTGTGCATTTCCACTGATAATATTGAATCCTTTCATAATCAATTGATTAGAAAAAGAAGTTATTTGGTATTCTTTTAGTGCTTTATATTATGATTTTCTGGTCATTTCCCTTCAATATATCACTTTTAATTTAGTTGGTGGCTGGTGCTTAGAGTATTAGTATGATAGTTTCTTTACTTTTTGCTTTGTTTTCAATGTTTTTGTTTCTCAATTTCCTGCTTTTTTTCTTTTAGTACTGGTCTTAAGTAAGAGCCTTTCCCCACAGATTGGGAGCTAGTTGCCATTTTTGTTTCCTCTTTTTCCATTCTTCCTGGATCATCAGATGTTGCATGCATGCTCCTGCTGCTTACAGTAGCAATGAGAGGAGTGGGAAATTCGCCTGGCTCTGTCGATACTAGACATCGATTATCTGCATCAATGTGAGTTCATTCTTTCATTGCCATCTTTCTAATTATATAGTCGTCCGTCTCTGCATTTTGTCCAGGTTGACAATTCTGTATTCCTTGCTTGTATTGTGATTTGAGTACTGATTAAGGACTCGTTTGGATGTCACCGTACCTCTGATGCGGTGATTCTGGTGTAGTGGAAACAAATAAAACAATAAAAAAATTTACAAATGACAAAAAAAATCATATAAAATTATTTATTTATTCATTCTTTTAAATATTTTATTATGAAACTTATATTTACTATGATCATTTATTTTTTTCAATCTCGTCATACTACTCATCCAAACTAACTCTAAGCAAATTAGATCCTTAAGTATGATATAATTCCTCCATCTTAGCTTCTCCTCGGATTCCTTGGATCTTTCTTTGCACCAAAACTGGAAACGGTTCGATCTGCAAATCTTAGCTTTTTATTGCTAATCTCAGTTTCTCAGGAATTACGCAAATATATAATGTCTTTGTTCTTATTGGTTAATAGAAAAAATGCAGCTTATTTGTCTAGAACTCTGAACTTCAGTTTCCAATGATCAACCGCACGGGGCAGCTTTTAACTATGGGGTGTCTTCTTGATGTGACAAATCAATTTTGGTCAAAAAGATTGTACTGAAGCACAGATGTCAAAATCACTTCTAATCTTCACGTTACCTTAGAGGTCCCAAGAGTTTGCTGCGATATTGGAAGAAATTGACATGTAAACTTAAATTGTTGCTTTAGTTCCAAGTTAGGTTTTAAAAATAGATCTCTCCAATTTACCTGCTGTTTTTGTTAATGATGGGGCGGTTGAAGATTTACCTTTCTTAACATCTTAATTTAATATCACTACATTGTGAAATTATACTGTAATATAAACAAATTTGAACTTATATTTGTGAAATTTTTTTTAAAATAAAATTATGAAACTTTGGATAAA
Source organism: Heritiera littoralis (assembly GCA_031772115.1). Lineage (NCBI taxonomy): Eukaryota > Viridiplantae > Streptophyta > Magnoliopsida > Malvales > Malvaceae > Heritiera > Heritiera littoralis. The sequence continues at coordinate 7,737,928 of JAPDPK010000007.1, read as the reverse complement.
AAGATTTTTTCACAAATTAGATGCAAGTATCCACACTTTAAGGATTTAATTAATTTTGGCTTAATGAAGGAAGAATTTATTCTTGTCAACTAGAATGTTTTTATTGTATTAAAAATTCATATTAATTAAAATAGGTCAAGTCTAGTAGTTTTATTTTTCTTAAGAAAAAATAGATCCAATGTTCGAATCTCTCTCTCTTTTATACCTTCTTATGAAAAATAAAAAGCCAGGCCAGTTTGTGTTCTGGCTATTGGAAATGCAGGAAGCCTAATTGTTAGTATTCATTCTTATTCAATGTATGAATTTGAATCTTTACAAAGGGCATTTAGATAATGCCTTAAGGTTTGACAACAACTATAACTAAATTGCTAGCTTAAGTTCATGTCCCCATTAGCATGCTTGATGGGCTTCGGATCAAAATTATGAGTCCAATTTGGCTTAAAGAAGAGAGTTATTGAAGAAATTTTTTACCTAGATTATTTATTTTGTATAAAAGAGATCGAAGTTTGAGAATAGAAAAATAGCTTGTAAATGTTAGAATTCAAATTCTAAACTTGTTAATGTCACTTGTTAAAAGTGATCACATAAACCATTTGAACTAAACTCCACATTCATCTAGATTATTTTTTGTTTAGATTATATCATCTACCTTGTTTTTTTTATAGGTTTTGGTTGATCTTTAGTACTCGACATATTGGGACATGGTTAGCTTTTAAGATGGTAATGGGGACCATTCCATAGGTCACATTTGGAAGACTGAAAATAAAAGGCCACCAACAGAAGATTTCTATCTACCGCATATGATCAATATGCATTGACAGCATACCTCATGATTTATGCTGATCTTATCCAAAAACTTACCAAATTAGTTGGTCACATCTTATATTATTTTGGCGTAAATTTTATGCAATTTTTTGTCAATACTTTGCATTAAATTCCTCTACGTAAAACAGAAAAAAAGGAATGATTGAAACGTTGGACGAAAGTAACATGAAAAAGAAACAAAACCAATGGCTGAACTCTGTTAATCTGACCCTGGATTCATTTGAGAACATTCAGAACGCTTTCATTCTTTACTACTTATTTCTTTGCTTTTTTTTTTTTCATTTACTTCTTTTAGAGCATCTTACCATTTTAATTTTCTCAATTCCACTCATTGCAGTGAGGCCATATATAAAAGGAGGTCAAATAAAAATAAAGTGAAAGGTGTTGAGAAGCTTTTCCACATCCCAATCCAAGATCGGAAATGCTGCAAATATCCTCTGTTGAAACTTGCCTTGGTTGTTATTGTATGGGGCACTTTTGTAACGCTTTTTTACTCTCCAGACGTCTATAACAGTGACCATCTACCAGGCACAAAACCTCGGTACGTGCAATCTTTCATATATTTTCTTTTTGCTACCAATATCTGTATGGAATTTTCCAGTTGCTTGATTTCAAAGGAAGTCATAGGGGTTGGGAATTTGCAATCAAAAGCACTGGATTGCCTCATGACTCCAACAAGGCAATTAGTTTGATTCAGACTTCATACGTAGGGGTATAAATGAGTCAAGTACTCGAGCTTGAATCGACAATTACTCTAATTTGATCTATTTATTTTCGAGATGAGCTCGAACTTGAGCTACTCAAGTAACGAGTCGAGTCATGTTAGATCTTATTAATACTCGACTCAAGCAGCTCACGAGTCTTATTAAGTTTTTTTAATATAAATTATTTTATTATTAATTTACTATTTTACTTTCATAATATATAGTTAAAAATTAATAAATTCAACCTATCAAGTCAACTTCGAATTGTAACCAAAAAAAAAAAAGTCAACTTCGAATTGTTCAAACATTTTATCAAGTCGAGCTCAAGCTTCAAAGACCAAGCTCGATTGAGCCCAAACCAAGCTTTGAGCCTCAAGTTTTTCGAGTTGAGCCAAGATCGGACCTGATACTAAATCATCTCGACTCGACTTAATTACACTCTTATTCATGCAAATACTATTAAGTGAACCACTGATAATGAAAGGTATACTCCATGCAGGCGAAATTTTATGAACAGATGGATATGGAGGCAAGCAGATTTTAGATATGTCTCAGATGTAGATACCAACTGGGATGATGTCATGAAAGCCATTGAGAAGATGGGCGAACAGAATGACTACCAGGGAATTGGACTTCTGAACTTCAACACTACTGAAGTCACTCATTGGAAGCACTTAATCCCTGATGTCAACCACATTGTTCTGCACTTGGACTATGCTGACATCAATGTAACTTGGGATTCCTTGTATCCGGAATGGATTGATGAGGAGCAAGAAGAAGAAGTCCCGGTCTGCCCATCTCTGCCTAAGCTCGAAGTCCCTCGAAAACGTCTCGATCTGATTGCTGTCAAGCTTCCTTGTAGAAATGAGGGTAACTGGACTAGGGATGTTGCTCGACTGCATTTGCAGCTAGCAGCTGCTAGTCTTGCTACCTCCGCCAAGGGTTTTTATCCAGTGCATGTGCTTTTTGTTTCGAAGTGTTTTCCTCTTCCAAACATGTTCACTTGCAAAGAACTTGTAACACGCGAAAAGAATGTCTGGTTATACAAACCGGACTTGAATGTGTTGAGAGAAAAGCTCCAGCTTCCAGCAGGGTCTTGTGAACTTGCACTTTCTATCGGGGTCAAAGGTCAGTTCTAATCCAGTTTTTACGTCCCAAAACATCCAGACTTCTTTTATTAAAAAATTGCCTCATTCTGCTGGAGTTATATCTCCGTTTAAAAAACTATACAATTGGAGATTAATTTTTTTTTTGATCACTGGTAGTTATAAATGCTAATACATTATGTTAAATACAGAGCCAATATATTCAGGGAATGCATCTCGAGAAGCATATGCTACAATTCTCCATTCAGCTCATGTATATGTCTGTGGGGCTATAGCTGCTGCTCAAAGTATCCGCTTGTCTGGATCCACCCGAGACCTTGTGATACTTGTAGATGAGAGAATCAGTGTTTATCACAGGATTGGACTGGAGGCGGCTGGATGGAAAGTCAGGACTATTCAAAGGATCAGGAATCCAAAAGCAGAAAAAGATGCTTACAATGAATGGAACTACAGCAAGTTCCGCTTATGGCAGCTGACAGATTATGACAAGATCATATTCATTGATGCAGATCTGCTTGTACTTCGAAACATTGATTTCTTATTTGGGATGCCCGAAATATCAGCCACAGGAAACAGTGGCACACACTTCAACTCCGGTGTCATGATCATTGAGCCTTCCAATTGCACCTTCCAGCTTTTGATGGAACACATTGATGTGTTTGAGTCTTATAATGGCGGGGATCAGGGGTACCTAAACCAGGTTTTCACATGGTGGCACCGGATTCCACGACACATGAACTTTCTGAAGCATTTTTGGATTGGCGATGGAGAAGAGGTTAGGGCAAAGAAAACTCGCCTTTTCGGTGCTGAACCTCCTATTCTTTATGTGCTTCACTACCTTGGTATAAAGCCATGGTTGTGCTACAAGGACTATGATTGCAATTGGGATGCAGATATAATGCTGGCGTTTGCCAGTGATGTTGCCCATGAAAGGTGGTGGAAAGTCCATGATGCAATGCCTGAGCAATTACACCAGTTCTGCCTGTTAAGGTCAAAGCAAAAGGCAAAATTAGAATTCAACAGGAGGCAAGCAGAGAAGGCAAATTTCACAGATGGTCACTGGAGAATCAAAATTCAGGACAAGCGTTTAACGAAGTGCATCGACAAGTCATGTTCCTGGAAGGGTATGTTAAAAATTTGGGGTAAAAGTAAACGGACAGATGATGAATTTTTGGTTCCAACACCTCCTGCAATCAACACGACATCTCTCTCAGGCTTGTGAGTCTGTTTTTCTCATCATTTATTCATGCCTTCTTTATTTAAAATGACACAGTTCTAACTGTGGGTTCACTTTTCTTTTTATTCCTAGTTGATATATAACCTTCAAAATATCCCCTGAATTGTAATAGACCGGCTAGTTATCTCATATATGTGGAAAAAAAAAATACTTCTTTAGTTCTTTGATATTTCAGTACCTTCATTAAAACTTACCTGTTTAGTCAGTCAGTTATCAAACTACATATCATACCCTGCATTACAGTCATTGAGCTAAAGCCCAATTATCCCCTAGCCATAGTTATCAAAATCGTACGATACGCGATACGTATCGTACGATTCGGTTCGATTCACTATAAATTCGATACATATCGATACAAAGAATCGGTTTTATCATGAATCAGTACCGTATCTATTGATACACAAGCGAATCGATACGTATCGTACGATACACCGATTCACTTCGATACGCTATATACTAACATTGGGCCAGGCCCAAAAAAATCTGATCTGGCCCAATTAACTAAAAAATGCAATTTTAATAGTTTTTTAACCTAAAAAAACACTTAAAAACATATTTTATATATAATTTAATCTTGAAATATTGAAAAAAAATAAAATTTTAGTTAAAAAATTAAAAATAAAAAATATATAAAAATATTATTTAAAAATATAAACTATTAATGAATATATTAAGTGTTTGAAAAAAATCATACTTTTTATTTTTATCATATACGTACTTAATCTTATTAATATGTATAATATTTTTTATATTTTATTTATCTTACATGTGTATATATTATTTATAATTAATTTTAAAATTATTTACCATATCTTACGATACGATACTCGATACTCGATTCTTAAAAATAACATTTCGATTCACGATACGTATCTCGATTTAATAACTATGCCCCTAGCAACTTGGTCCATGGACGAGGAAGAAGTTATATCAAATTATCTATTACTAAAACATGAAACTCTTCCGTTGCCGAAAAACCTCTCCCCGACCCTTGATGTTTTTGTTTGGTTCTTGGTTCTTCAGTAGTTTCTCATCATGGGTATATTGGAGATCATAGTTTGTAAAACGTTTAAAAAAAAATTCTTAGGAGGATTGCTTCTTACTGGGCCGGGCGGGCCCTAACAGTTTAGACCAAATGTGAACTGGTTCAAAAAACCATTTTATTAAAATTGACCTGTAAATATAAATTAAAACCCGAGTTTAAAAGCTAACAAGCTTAAATAGATCGATCCATATTTTAAAATAAAAAATTATATTAACAATTCAGTTTTTACTAAATAAATAAAATAAAATTTTAAAATAAACATTAAACAAACATCACATAAATTGATATCAAATCTAAAACTTCAAATCTTCAACATCATTTGAATATATTAATTGTTTAACAACTATAATATAAATTATTTTAACAAACTTAAAGACTAAAAAAAATATAATAAGTCTTTTAACATTCAATTTCATCATTCATTTTAATTTTAATCTTATAAAAAGATATAGTGCATTAGGCTATCTAGCTTAGTTAATTGGCTTATGCCTTGATTTTTTTAATTTTATTTTTAAAATCTAGTTAATTAAATAAGATTAATTATATGTAAATAAATAAAGTAAATATTACAAAAAATAAAACGAGTCAGCCCATTTAAATTTGAGTCAAATCTATTTAAGTTCGAGCCTAAATAGATCAAGTCGAAAAAATCTTTTTACTTAGTTGGACTACAAAAGTTAAGCCCAAATCTTTAAAAAAAATGGACCAAGCTAGACCGACTTAAGGAGCTTTGATCCATTTTGACAATATTACTTTTTACCTTCTCAAAACTGATGGAGAACACCTCGGAAATCTCTTTCCTAAACGTTTCGTGAACTATTCTCAGATCAAATAAGCCTCACCATCCTATTATGTAACCCTGACCAACGGCCAAGACCAAATAGAAGGCTATGCACCCGAAAGAACTGTTAATGGGCATTCCTTAAGATCCACTAGTTGTTTAGTGGGGAGAACGTGGAAATGAACAGATGATAGCCGACACTGCTCAGTCTCATGATAAACAACCGCCCAACAAGAAATGCACAATTAGTAGAGTTGAAGTTAAAAAAGGAAGTGGTGGGTGCCCAAATTCTTAAGCTATTGGATTCACGTGGCAGAGTTGCAGGATGGGTCTCATTTGATAAGCAATAGGTCAGCCAAATCTTATCTAGGAGGCTAGGACTAGGAAGAAGGGCGGACAGAACTTTGGCTTAAAGCGAATTTTTTAATCTACATTATAAAAAATTGAACCTGTATGCATCGCATATGCTTGTGCTGCTAATTTCTAGCATTTTAATCCAAGTAGAAAAACTGCAGCATATAAGTGTTCATTGGGAATGCTGTCAACAAGCATTCCAAATTGGAATTCTTTTATGATTTTTTTAAGCATGATTAGTATTGCGATTGCAGTTAAAATCCAACAACAATGATCAAATACGACAACACCAATTGATATGTCGAATGATGTTCTGTTTGATCTAATTTTTACCCGATCAAACAATAGCAGATTTAATGAGGCAGAAGAGAAATCCATAGGTCTAACCCCTTTTTTGTGGTTCTAAAATAATTAAATAGCTATAATTCTTATAAAATCAAGCATGCATGAATAAGCTGGTATTGCTCTACCAAACTCCAATCAATAATAAATCAAGCAAATGAAAGTAAAACCAAATAATAAATCAACAAAACAAAATATAATGATTTAATGTGATCTTGTATTCAAGTTGTTTACATCCATTGATGAGAGAAAGGATTAATTAATCGTAAAGAACTATAATCTCATGAACGTTTCGTTCAAACACTTCACTCGCAATCCAATATCAAACATGCATAATTAAAGTCATAAGTACAACAATCTCAATCCAAAAATTAAATTCACAATCCAAACATATCTGCATGCAGTTTCTCTCTATTTAATAGAAATTTTAAACCAAACAAAATATTTAAAAAAATTCTCTCTTAATCGCATAGCATGTTTAATCTTGTAAAATTTTTCAATTCTCGAGTAAGTGCATTAGTTAACGCCCAAAATAAAGTAGGTAATGTTAGCTAAAGACCACGATTATCGAAGTTATACAAGGCATAATGAATGGAAAGTGGTGAAAGGTAACAGTGCGATGTGCCCAATTATTCTTTTTTTTTATTGGACTTTGGAGCCATTGTCATGTAGTTCATGTGAACTTGAGAATCATAATCATAATCATGCTTTCAATTAGCGCATTCTCTACCCTAAATAACTTTTTTTTCTTACAGGCAGACCCATACCGACACTGCCTCGTGAAAAAGTGAGAAAGGTGCAAGAAGACATACCCCACCGTCCATTTAGATATAGGCCGGCAGTTTCCAGCATTGACCGCTGCTACCTATACTAGCAGGCCTGCAGCGGAATTAAAGAAAACAAAGAATTTTGTAAAAGGGGTTTTTTTTTTAATTGATTGATAATAGTCCTACTTAAGAGTTTGGTTATTGGTTTAAACTTTACGAATTATTCAATATTTGATTAGATTTAGACAAAAAAATAAAATGTATTTAAAAGGTTTGAGTAAAATTTTTAAATTCGATCAAAAAAGAGACAGGGCTCGAGCTTGACTCTTCGAAGACTGAGCCTAGCCTGACTCAGTCTTAACATAAATAAAATTAAAATTTTTTAAAAATACATTTATTAAGTATATGGATATTATATGTTTATAAAACGTTATTGATTAAGAAACATGATTTTATATATTTAATATAAAAATTGACATACAAGTTTTGATAAATCAAATTAAATTTTGAAGGAACTAAAAAATAAAAATATATGAACAAAAATTAAAATACTAAAAAATAAATAAAATAATATTTTAGAGGGCCGAGCCAGGGTCGAGCTTGCAATATAAAATTAAAAAAAAAAACCGAACTAAAAGTCAAGCTTGAATTTTTAGTCGAGCCAAACTTGGACACGGATATAAGCAATTATTATATGCTTCAGGCTGAGCTCACCCCATGATCAAGTCTAGTTGACAAGTATTTGTTGATAGTTATACTTGCTCTTCGTTAAAGTTTTGCAAAAGCAAATTTATAGAATTGACTCAGATATGTAAGATTCTATTAAATTTTTTAGTGAAAACCATCTATAGTGAGAGATTTTGTTTTCTTAGAAATGAGTTTTCATAGTTATATAAAATTGCTTATAAGATAAAGATATAGAGTAACTTTGTAGATTACAAAATTATGAAACTTAATATGAAATAATTGTTTAGTGGAGTATAAGAATCGATGAATCTAGATCTTTTATCAAGTCTAGAAAACTTGATTCTTATCAACGTCCCCAAGTGTATGGGTGGCGAGGACACCATGAGCTTGCGTCTAGAGTAGCAGATCTGTGAGAAGGTCAAGGTTTGGACAAAATGTAAGCTAATTGATCAGAAAATAATATGAATCTAACATCAAGAGATTTATTGGTAACTTTTTCCCTAAAAAAGTGCTAATCAATCAATATGTTTGATTCTTGCATGGAATACTAGGTTTACTTTAAGATAGGTGTCGTAACGGCTTCGCGCTCGACGATTTTGAAAAACATTTAAAAAACAATGAGAGTCGCCACTAATCTTTTTTGTCTAGGTGTGATTGGTCACCTAAAATATTTATCTTTTTAACAAAATCTCAAAAATTAAGTTTTATTAAAAAGACAATTTTGGTCTGCGAAAACAAAATCGGGTTCGGGAGTACGGTTACGCGTGAGGAAGGATTAGTACCCCCACGACGCCCGTTTAAAAAACGGTACCATTGTAATCATATGTTATCCTCTGGTTTTAATAAAATGGTCTTAATTTAATATTTAAAAAGAACTCCATTTATTTTGAAATTATTTTTTATTTGTATTAATTTTGAAACATTTAAGTTTTATTTTTTATTTGAAATAAGCGAAAATCTTTTGTATTGAAAATTATTCCGAAGTACCCCAATACTCTGGTAGCATTTCGGATAATTTCCTCACCTAGAGATTTCTTAAGAATCACTACTTGTGAGTTCTATAGAATCTCATCATCAGAAGATTCACACTCGTTTCAAAAATTATTATAAATGCATATGATGCAAACATATAATGAATGATGCAAATGAATTTTTTTGATTTTTTATATAGATATTTCTTTATTTATTTTAAATAAAAATTCTTATTATTGAAAAGTTGCACTAAGTATCCCAATACTCTGGTAATATTTAGTGAACTCTTCTCACCTAGGGATCAGTTAAGAAATCACTACTTGTGAGTTTTATAACATCCCATCATCGGACAAAATTTCATTTAATTAAATTTAAATTTTATTATTATTTCCTTTTTCTATTTTCTTTTTAAAAACTTATTTATTTTTATTTTAATAAAAATTTGAACTATTAAAAAATCATACTAAATATCCCAATACTCTTGTAACATTCAGTACGACTCTTCTCACCTAGGGATCAGTTAAGAAATCACTACTTGTGAGTTTCATAACATCCCATCATCGGAAGAATTTCATTCAATTATTAAAGTTCATTATTTATTTTTCTTTTTTTAAAAATAAATTATTTATTTTCATTTTTAATAAAAATTTAAATTATTGAAAAATCATACTAAATATCCCAATACTCTGGTAACATTTAGTAGACTCTTCTCACCTAGGGATCAGTCAAGAAATCACTACTTGTGAGTTTCATGACATCCCATCATCGGACGATTTTTACTTAAATTTAAATTTTATTATTTGTTTGTTGTTTTTTGTTATATTTATTTTATTTCATTTTTATTATTTTTTTAGTTTTTTTTATTTTTATAACATATATTTTTTTTAATAACTGACATGGATAAATAAACAAACAAATAAATATATAAATAAATAAATAAATAAGAAGTTAATGAAATTTTACCCCAAATGGATTTGGCCTTGGAGCCCAAATAAGCTTTCTAAAACGGCCCAAAAAATCAAAGCCCAACAGTATTCAGAATTGGGCCGAAAACGCGGGTTAGGAGCGGGTTGCACGGGTCATGGAGCCGGGTCGGGGCGGTGCGCGGGTCGCAGCTCTCCAAAACGATGCATTTTGCACCTCTATAAAATCCCAATTTTTTTGTCAAATCCTCATTTCCACCGGTTTTTCAGCCAAAAAACTTGAAAAATCCCAAAAATATTCTCTCAACCCTTCAGCCCTACCGAACGGTTGCCACCGTTCCGGCCGCCGTGCACCGTCGTCCGCCGCCGCAGTACTCCGGCGTCCGACGAGTATTTCAAAACCGTAAAAATGTTCCCCTTGTCTTCCTCTAACCAGATCTAACCTTGGTTTCACTCGAAAATATCCCTAACACCATAGATCTAGGTTTAACCGAAACCATTTCCTCACCCCTTTTCTGTTTTGCTCTTTTTTTTTGATTTTTTGTTTTGATGATGGTTCCAGATGTACTTAAGGTTGCTGGTCTTGTTGTGATTTTCCCTTCTTTTTTTTTTTGCAGGTGGCTGGTGATGATTTTTGGGATTAAAGGCTTTAGACTTGGGATTTTAGGGGTCTTGGGACTCGGTTCCGAGATCCGAGTTGGGTCGTGGTTTTGGTGGTGTAGGCTAAGGTTGAACGGGGCTGTGGTGGTTCACGATGATCTTGGTTTTGGGTAGCGGAACGTGGGTGAGAATGGTGGTTGTAAGGGGTCGGCCAAAGGGTTTCGGTTGGGTGAGGATGAAGCTATGGTTGTGAATGGTCTCTCGGGTGGCTTAGTTTAGGGGGTTCGGATTCCACAGGGGTTGCAGCTTGGCAAGGGTTTCGGATAGAGGTGTTCAGTGGTTGAGAAAGCCTGGAAAGGGCTGGTGATCAGGGCCTGTTCGGTGATGGCAGATAGCAGTTTATGGTGGTGGATAGATTGGTTTAGATCTTTGAGGGTCGAGAAAGAATCCCAGGAAAAAATGGCTCACCCCTTCTGTCTGAGAGGCAGTGTGCATTTTAACCGAAATTAGAGAACCTTTCTTAGTCCAATTTTTGGCTTTTGTCCATCAGATTTTTACACAAATTCAGTCATTTAGGTGTTTGATCATTGGAATGGGGTTTGGTTGACTGGTTTTCATGGGAATGGGTGAATTGCAGAACCGTGGGTGGCTAGAAGGGGCGGCGAGAGGGTGGCCGGCAATGGGAATGTCATTTCCCATTAAATGTGATTGAAATCAAATAAAAATAAAAAAATAAAAAATAATAATAATAAATAATAATAATAATAATAACAATAATAATAATATAAATAATAACAAAACAAATAATAGAAATAAAAATAAATACAAATATAATAATAATAATATTAGGACAAAATTAGGTATCAACAATAGGATGCACTTAAATTATCACACTACAAAGTAAGAGGATTAGGTAGAAATGGATGAAGTTTGTAGACACCTTTTTTTTTATTGTATCTTTGGCCTGATTTATCTTAAATAAAATTTCAAGATTCAAAATCCATGTTTAAAACCCTAAACCCTAACTTACCCTAAACCCTAAACACTCTTGAAATTCTAGCTTAAAACCCTAAACCCCCTTAAAACAATAAACTATCTTGAAACCTTAAAACCCCTTGAAACCTTACAACATAAGTAACAATACACCCTAACACTATTGAAAACCTAAATCCTAAAATAAAAAATTTTAAAGGGTTAATGTGTAATTTAGCTCTTGAACTATACCACTTTTTTCACTTTGGTACCTAAAGAAAATTTTTTGTCACTTTCATACATGAACTTCACTTCTGTCTGCCACTTTACCCCAAAAGTTAACACCGTTAGAAAAAAGCTGACATGGTATTGCATGTCCAATAATATGTTAACACTCGGTGCACTACGTCAGTATTATTTCTTTTTCTTTAAAAAATATTCAAAAATATTAAAAATTAAGTAAAAATATTAAAAAGTAGTTAAAAATATTTAAAATATGTAAAAATATTATAAAAAATATGAAAATATTTAAAAATACATAATCATATTTAAAAATATGTAAAAAATATTTAAAAATATGTAAAAATATTGAAAAATATGAAAAAAAATTTAAAAATAGTTAAAAATATTTCAAAATGTATGTAAAATGTTTAAAATATGTAAAAATATTATAAAAAATATGAAAATATTTAAAAATATGTAAAAACATATTTAAAAATATGTAAAAATATTGAAAAATATGAAAAAAAAATTAAAAATAGTTTAAAATATTTAAAATTTTATGTAAAATGTTTAAAATATGTAAAAATATTATAGAAATATGAAAAAATATTTAATAATATATAATAATATTTAAAAATATGTAAAAAATATTTAAAAATATGTAAAATATTGAAAAATGTGAAAAAATATTTAAATATATTAAAAAATTAAATTAAATTCAAGTATAATTTGGTAAAAACTTAATAAAAAATTTTTAATTTATTTTTAATAGTTTATATGATTAAAAAATAATAAATCAAATTTATTAAATCCAATTCAAACCTTTCAAATCGAATTTTAATTCCAAAGTTCACGAGTCGAGCAAGCTTCCAATGAAGTTCAGAGCTCAATTTTTGCATAAATGAAATAAATCAAACAGGAATAAATCTGTTCTTAGTCCTCAGTCCTTGTATTCAGAAAGATTGAGTGATTGAACGAGGTGGGTCAGTCTTGAAACAAGAAGACAACTTTTTTTAATTATGAACAGAAAATTCCTGAACTGCTAAGCTGACTGCCATTTTCACTCTCCTGGAAATCTAACATTTCATTAGTTGATCATATGAAGAAAAGGAAAGAGAGCATTTCCAACATCGATTGCCTGAAGAAGTTCTAAAATCTAAACTAGAAATGAAAATAGTATTGAATTATACAGATTATACAGATTATTATTCATGATGCTTAGTTTTTTCTTCTTCTTGCTCCTCTGCCAACTGCAGCTCCTCCTTGACCTCTTCCACCGCCGCCGGCTGCAACAGCAACGCTGTAAACGGCAGATGTTGATACCCATTTGTTGCTTCAGCTGAATACTGGAGCCCCATTGGTTGGCACAAGTCCAACCGACAACTCAGCGGTGCCACAGTGTTGATATATCCCGTCACTACAAAACCGTCGCTGGCAACCCCTGTTGGAGGCACTTGACACGACACCGAAGGAGAAGACTCCGAAGAACCAAAAGCCGTTGTGGGTCCAGCAGCACAAGAGATTTCACTGGTTGCAGGGGCGGTTCCAGAACCGGTAGCAGCAATGATAGAGGGCTTAGCTTGATGGAGCAGCCACTATATGGTTTCCTTGTCGGAGCGGTGGCCGAGTTCCTGAGTCAGCTGGAAGATCCGGGTAGCACAAAGGGCTGGCATCCGAACACGACAACCACGGCCATTCACTTTGGTGTGATGGTCTTTGGAAAACGAAGGCAAGGTTTTTCGAGCAGGCAGCTGGGTCTTAAGAGCTAAGTCGTTAGCTCCCACCGAGTTCATCTTCTGGTGGTTGTGGTCGCTAGTGGTGGAGAAATTATGAAGCACGATTTCAGAATTATTATGTATTTTTAAATATTATTATGTACTAAAAAATATTTAAATATTTTGGACCCTAGAATTATTATGTATTTTTACATATTTTTAAATATTATTATGTATTTTTAAATATTTTTTCATTTTTTATAATATTTTTACATATTTTAAACATTTTTCATATTTTTAAATATTTTTTTCATATTTTTAAATATTTTTTACATATTTTAAAATATTATTATGTATTTTTAAATATTTTTATAATATTTTTACATATTTTAAACATTTTACATAATTTTTTAAATATTTTTAACTATTTTTTAATATTTTTACGTAATTTTTAATATTTTTGAATATTTTTTTAAACATTTTTTAAAGAAAAAGAAATAATACTGACGTAGTGCACCACGTGTCAACATATTATTGGACATGTAATGCCACGTCAGCTTTTTTATATAGGTGTTAACTTTTGGGATAAAGTGACAGACGAAGTGGAGTTCATGTATGAAAGTAACAAAAAATTTTCTCTAAGTACCGAAGTGAAAAAAAAGTATAGTTTATGAGCTAAATTACACATTAACTCAACTTTAAATCCCCTTGTTTTTATTTCCACTTGAACCAAAATTATGATTTTATCATTTTATTATTATTTCAAAAATCTGATTTTTTTATTTTATTTTTTGCATTGTTGCTTGAATACTTTGTAAGTACAATGACCCTAATGTTACAATTATCACTTTGACCAAATTGAAGACAAAAAATAAAATTTTTCAATAAAAAAATAAAATATCTTAATATATGTCACATGCCGTGATCACATTTTTCACGTATTTCTATACAACTTATCCGGTTGGGCTGTCTGTGATACTTCATTTTTCATATTCATTTAACTATTAAATATAAAATTCATAATATCAATTACATCCCCTATCTTAATTCTCAAGAAAGTAGTACTGAAAGTAAGTCTAAATACATAAAATAAATGATCATATCTCATATTATAAATCAAGCTGTCGCAATGTCCCCAAATGCACAGCTCGGAATCCTCAGATGTCAGATCTCACACTCACCGAAAATCTGAAATGTTAAAATTGGGGAGTGAGCAAACCACGGCTCAGTAAGAGAGTTATATGCAACACTTGATATTCAGCTATCTATATGCTGAAAATATTTTTCACTTTCTTTTTAAATCTTCCTAACTGGCTCTAGGCTCACATGTAGGAAGGATACTACAGTCGGCTAGGGATCCGGATGGAGTAAGGCAGGTATTTTGAAATACCTGTCTTGTTCCAAAACCTAGAAGCAACTGTAGAGAGAACTATATTCCTTGTTCTCAAAACGATAAAATTTTCATTTTCACAGAGTAAACCACTTATTTCTTTTCACTTCCGTATAATTTAAAACACGTGACAGTTCAGTAATAAAAATAGTGGTTTCCTTCACTACAATTAAAACACATGACAGTACAGTAGCAAAATTGTAGTCTACTTTCTTTCTCATCAGTACAGTAACCGTATCTTACAGTTCAGTAAAACAGTAATATTCAATACAGTACCATTCGATAAAACAGTATCTTGCAAATCAGTAAAACAGTATCCTGATACGATTCAGTCAGTAAATAGTAGCCACCAATTCAGTAAACAGTATACAGTAGCTTTCAATTTAGTATCATGGAGACCAGGCAACACCCTAAATATATCATGCTATAATATCATCCCAATTAGGGGAAACACATGAGATCTATGGCCATAGTCTATGGGGTCCTCAGTGTGTACTGATCAGGTGTCCATTGGGACGCTGATAATAGGATCAGTATCTATCAGCACTAACACGTGACACGTGAGCATGATATGGGGCCTAACAGTCTCAAAATAGTAAACACGTGATATAAACCCCATTTATGAAATCAATTTCACTGAATATAAGTTTAATCAATCCACAAATATTCATAAGGAAAATATTTTCATCTTATGAATAACAATTTATAAAATATTCATACTAGGGTCATCATTCCCGAAAATGTTCTAAACATTATAGAACAGTATAAATCACATTTTCCATACGGTGAAAACAGTTTATAAAATAATCACTGTAAAATATAAAAGGTCATAACTCTCATTTTTCACCGTAAAACATATACGCACACTTTTCCGTTCTTTCTATCGAAAACATGATTTTCAAAGTTATCGGGATTCAAATCAATTATTTTTATGATTTATGGAAAATTAAAATATTTATTTTCCAAATCAACACTCCCGTCCCATGTTTTCTTTGTAAACACATGCGGAGACCTTCTAGTCTCAAAATACTGTTTTCCACCTTTAATTACTTTTGTGGAATTTTCTATAAACACTTATTTTCACAATTGAACCTATAAAGGTTATTTATAAAATCAAGTGAATATTTGGAGAAATATTATTAAAATATTCACTTTGGTACTTTTCATTTTTCATCTCGTTTCACGTGAAATATCACCTATAGGGATAAATTTAGGTGATTTCCTTTTTCACCATTTTCAAAAACATGAATATTTTAAAATTAATTATCAGTATATTCATGTTTTATGAAAACTAATCGATTTCTCGATTTTCGTGGTTGGAAATCGTTTCTTGTAATGAAAAATCATTTATTATGATTTTCGATAATTTTTTCCAATAATTTTCGGCAGTATAATGGCTACTGATTGGCTAGCCTCCTGCACGAAAAATACAGTTTAAATCTCAACCGGTAAATCACCACAATTTTCCAACCAATCATTATCAATAGCATTTATAAAATTAAATGCATAATTTAAAACATGTGTGCCAAATATCCTTACAGACTGCACATGTCTCCCTTATCTGTCTCGGGTCGACGACTGCCTCTCGAAGGTCGCGCCTGTGTTCACCTCGCTTGATTCCATCTGCTCAATTATTGAGGAAATTTTCTGGAAATTAAAATTCTAAAATTTAGAATTTTTTCTATAATTATTTAAATAAATAAATTATTTAAATAATTTAACACTTTTCGGGATTTCTTACCGATTCCCGTAATTCCCGAGATTTTCCTTAATTTTTGAATTCTTTAGAATTTTCCTTTTCTCTCTCTTTTCTTCTTTTCCTCTTTTCTCTCTCTTTTCTTCTTTTCCTCTTTTCTTTCTCTCTCTTTTCTTCTTTTCCTCTTTTCTTTCTCTTTCTTTTTCTTTTTCCTTTCTCTTTTTCTTTTCTTTTTTTTCCTTTTTCTTTTTCCTTTCCCAGCCGAACCGGTCACCTCCCCTCACCGCCGGTTCTTCTCTGGTGATCAGTTCTCCGGCGGTTCAGTGGCCCGTCAGCTGGCCGGCGTCACAGCGAACCTGGATCTGGCCTCCGTTCGGTCTGGATCGACGGCACAGCGGCGGATCGACTTGGTTTAGGTCCGGTCTCTTCCACCTCTTCGCCGGCCCTCCTTCGCCGTTCTCCGCCTCTTCGGTGGCCTCTCACGTCTTCCTCTTCCTCTAGCGAAGCTTCGGTGGCAGTGGCGGTGGCCGAATTGGCCGGCATCGCCACCTTCTCTTTTCTTTTTCTTTCTCGGCTCCGTCGGTTTTCGCCTCTGTTCCCTATTCTGTTTCCTCCCATTTCCGTCGCCGGTCGCCTTGTCTTCCTCCCCTCTGTTCATCGGCGACGTCTCTCTCTTCGCCTTCGCCTTCCTCTTGGCCGGCCGACGTGGTTGGCGTCAGCAGGGGAAGAATCGAGATTCTTCCCGATTCTTTCTTCCATTTTTGTTTTTATTTATTTATTTTATTTCTATTATACTTATATATATTATACTTATAATATATATATATATATTATACATATAATATTATTATTATATATATAGTATTGTACTATATATATTATATAAAGATATATGTATATTGTATGTTAAAATATATATCTAGTATATATATGTACATATATTTATATACTTTAAAACAATATATATATATATATATATATATGTATTTGTACAAAAATATATTTATATAATATATAATTATATAAATATATTTTATTTTCACTTTTCACTTTCTTATTTAATTTTGATTTTTCATTTATTCAAATTAAATTTCCTTTCTTCATTATTTTTCCTAATTTCCTATATTCTTATTTCCACCTTGAATTTCCTTCTTCATCACTTCCTTAATTCTCGGGATTTTCACCAATATCCCTTTCTTAAAATTTTATTTATTTATTTCACTAAGTTTTCAATATTAATAGATTCTAATAAATGGAATAATTTACGGTTATCACAATATATACCAAAATTTTATTTTTAATAAAATGAATAACTAATACAAATTATTATTTTATTTTATAAAAAATGTTATATTTAAAAAAATTATAATGAATCTCTCCCTTTTTACTATTTAACCGTACAATAGTTATTAAAATTCCTTTACTTTGATTTCTTTTATTAATCTTAACAATCCAAACAAGAATCTTTTCCTTCATTTACTTTACTAATATCTATCCAAACATAAGATTATATTTTCGTGATTTTGTAATCTTTTTATGAAAATTTATTTGAAAGTGTTATTATTGTTATTATTATTAGGTGTATTTTATATTTTTTAAATTTTATTTTATTATTTTTATGCATAAATTTTATTTTATTATTATTTTTTAAATGTAATAATTTTTTAACCGACTTGAATTTATTCCTTACATGTAAAAACAGTCTAGGCAAAAAGTTAAACTTGAAATGTCAAATCCGGTCAAACTCAAGCCCACTTTCAATCTTTTAATTTCTTACCAACACCTTCTCTTTTAATACTATACTTACACGTAGCGCGCACGGCACCCAACATGATCCAATCAGCCATGAGCATCTCTAGGCGTGACTCTAGGAATTTAGGTAAAAGCAATTACTAACCTACTACAATTATGCAAGTGCAATCGCCAATCAGCAATGTGCAACTTGGCTTGATTTCCGTATCATCATAACACCTTTGCCTACAAGTCAAGAGAAACAGTTGGCCAATGTCAATATGTCAGTCACAGCAATAATCCCACTGATGGAAATCTTGCTTCTCTCATCTGTTGCTTGCTAAAACACTGGCCCTTCATCCTGCGATGAATATTTTGCAGCAGATGAATATCATAATGACTGGCTAAACTTTCCTCGGCTTTACAATCTTAGAATTCTGATCATTTTGACTGAGCAATCGAGATTCTTGGTGATGGAGAAAAATCAAGATGACGTTGGAATCCATTGATCTCCTTGAATGAAATTCTGAACTGAATACGTATTTACATGCTGCGATGGAATTTGCGTACTCCATGGAACTCTCATCGACACCTTCGATCCCAGCCCAGAATTCCCAAATTCTCCATAGAAAAGCGTCTTCAATGCAAAGTCACCTCTAAATGGCATCCATCCAACAGGAGAAATAAGCTCTTCTATCACACAATTAATAAAAACAGTCCTTGAATATTCCTTCCATGGCCTTCCCAAAAAATTCTTGTGCACTTTAGGTTTGCTATGGTAGTATCTCATGTATTCATCAGTTCCATTGATCAAGCAGTTCTGGAAAACCAAACCAGTGGATTCAGCAGGATCTGTTCTGCCATGAGCTGTAACAGCATTATTCTCACCTTTTTCGGGTTTTAACTGCCGGGGAGCAACCAAAATTTCACAATCTTGGAACACTGAAGCAGAATTTCCAAAGATGAAGTCCACATTCCCCTGAATACGGCACTTCTTGTAGAATTGGCGGAGCGAGTGAGCATAGAGAGTATCTTGATTGCCTATGAATTCACAGTTCTCAATGACAGAAAGATCACTATCTAATCTGAAGGCTACTGCCTGGTGGGCATCGGGGCCTGCTATGTTCCTGATTGTGAGGCCACTGGCCATGAATCCATCCCCTGCAACTCCTGCAAAAGGCCAACGCAACTATGATAAACTGATAACCTAGCAAATTTGATTATAAAAAATTCTTTGGCTTACTGATCTCCATTCGTCGATATAAATTTGCAATAACGATGTCTACATCCTTAAAAAATGGGTAACATGAACCTTTGGTTATTCGATGAGTTAAATTAGGGCATGTACTAAAAATAAGCTTATGGGAAAACTAAAAAGAGAATGGCATAGTTAACACTCGTCAAAATAAAGACAGACATGCTCCTAATTTTCCCGACTTTTAATTTCTGCTTAACAAATTTTTTTCTTGGCCAGATCTGATTAACAAATTAATTAGCTAACCCCTACAACACAAAGTACCTTAGATGTAATAAATGGATAACAGCTATTATCCAATATGAAGAAAATTTTAAACTTTACAACAAGGATGACACATTCTTTAGAAAATATTAAAAATATACCAAATAAATAAAATAAGATATTAATTTTACTTGTAAATTTATAAATTCTACCGATAATGCAATAGATATATAAAAATTACTTGCAAACTTTTGAAATTATTATCCATATTTTATCGTTTTAAATAATTAAAAAATATTAAAATAAAAAATAGAGAAATTTTTAGATTTTTAAAAGAACATACATATTTCTACACAAATTAAAAAGAAAAGAAAAGTAAACTAAAATACCAACTCACCTACTGTAGCAGTATCATAAGTGGTGATTCCAGGCTGCCCCACATTTAAAGCAGAGGTAATAATCGTTTTACCCATTCCATCCCCCAAAAACACCACATTTTTCTTCTCCAACGGAACCCTAACCGTTTCTGCGTACACCCCTTCCTTTATATGTATCACGAAACGACGTCCCGTCGCCGGTGCAGCGTTAACGGCCTCCTGCACCGTCTTGTAACACCCTCCACTTCCGTCTTTACACACCGTTACGTCCGCCTTCACGTTTGACGGAAATCCCCCGTTAAACCCCAGCTCCGTCCCACCCGACCCCTTCTCATAAAACCCGTCCCGTTCCGTTTTCGGAGGGGCCCACGAGGCTATGTCATCCCCGTAATTATCGTAAGCGACCATCATGCTTAACGCGTTGCTGCTATGTTGCTGCAAAGTGTTCAAAAACGCCATCGTTTGGTCGACCAATTTGGTGTCGTTTGCGTACTTGAGCGCGTTCCAGCAATCGTATTGGTAGCAAAGGGCCGCGCTCATCCATGCACGTGCATCTTTGATCTTGCCATGTGTTAACGCGTCGTTGGCTGATTTTGTGCGATAATCTGAGTAAGAAAGGATTTCCACGCAGATGGTTGCGGCATCGGTACGGTTAAGGTTGCCTTTGGAGGACTCGCGGATGGATTTTACCATGGATTGTCCGGTTTCGAGGTGCTGGGAAGAGACGGAAATGGCTGATTGGATGATTTGGAGGGAAGTTGGTTTAGGAGGGAGAGGGGAGGATTGTGACAGGGAGGTTTCACAGAGTTGTGCGAAGCGAGTGGATTGGCATGCAAGGCGGAACTGAGAGGAGCTTGAGGCTCGAGGAGATGAAGGTGGGTTTTGATGGTGATGGCGAGTGGAAGAAGAGAGGGAGAAGAAAAGGGCGAGGGAAAGAAGGGAAAAGAGATGAGGAGTGGGCATTGATAATGATAGAAGGAAAACAATTTGATTTGGAAGGAAGGCTATTGAAAGGTTAGTTTGTGCGGTGAAGATGGAGGCATGAGTTTGGTGGTATTTATAAAGGTAGTAAATGATAAGGATGAGGAATTTAGGACTGTGAAAAGTTTTGGATTTTTGGAATGAAAGGGGTATAGAAAGGAATTCACGAGAAGAGATGAGTGAAAGTAAGAATCAAAATCACGGGATGTTTAATTGGTTTTGGATTTGACGAAAGGAACTGTAGGCACTTGGTGGAAATGGAAGGCCTGGCCATCTACTGACATTAATTGATTGAGCAGAAAAGTCCAAAAGAGTAATGTGACAAAATTTTTAGAGCTGTAATCAAAGGAAAAAGAAAAACCTGAAGAGGTTGGCTCTGTAATTTTACGTGGGAAAAAATTAATGGGCTTTCGCTGTGTCTTCTTACTTTTGGGCAGTTAAAAAAACTGTTGGTGCTGGCAATATAGTTGTTAAAAGTTGGTCTGGTCTGGTAGAGTCTATGACTTTTAAGCAATAAATTACTATGTGTTCTGATATTATATTGATATAAAATTAATCTTTTTATTTGTGCCGTTCGGGTGATAGTGTTTTCATGAGTTTATATATGATGTATTACTTTAGTATAATTTTTATATATTATTCATGCATCACAGATAAATTTTTTTCAATTTATTCATAAAAATTTATTGATAAGATGTTAAAATTTTATGTATTGATAGTGTATAACAGTTCATTATATATAAATTCTATATCTATTCACTCTCTTATTTTCTTCTACCATGAATGGGTGTAAAAGAATGTATACCATGTGATGAGAGTCATATACATTAAGGTCATTGGGCTTTGTTATTAGTGAAAGTCATCGAGGTTAAAAATAGACTAAGTCCAATAGAAAAGATGATTCAAGAAGATCATGAAAGATCTAAGAGATCATTGAATCTGTGGTTTTTAAAGATAATTGCATGTCAAATAACTCTTATAAATAGGTCAAAGATATTATCTTTATTCTCTAAGCTCTATTTGCTTATAGAAACTTTACTAAAATTCTGCTTGACTTAAGCAACGTAGTACGCGCTTAGAAAAAAGCCCATGCACTTTCTAATCATTGTCTTTTTTTGCAGAGTTTTTTGAAAACAAACTAATGTAAAGATCGAAGATCTGACGATATGGTTACACCAACGTATAAACACTGGAAGTATTCATTGATCAAATCAGTTTTAGGTAAAACTTTTTGAAACTAAATTGTCATTTCTTTTTTGTTTTTTATCTGAAAAGCCCAGCTCATTTCAATTTAATATTTATACTAAAATATTTTAAAATATTTATATTAATATTCTAAAATTTTTGATTGATTTTAGAAATATTATTTATTAATTGGATTATTATCTTATTTACTGTCAGTGGAGTTTTTGAACTCCATAAGCGAGGTTAGAATGATGACACGTCTTTTAAAAATATTAAAAAAATAAAAAATAAATAAAATGGGACATGTGTCATCATCTTAACCATGCTTGTGGAATTAAAAAACTCCACTGACAGTGGATAGGATAATAATCCTTATTAATTCGATACATTTTCACTCCAAATTATTGTTCTTGTTTAATTTTTATACAACTAAAAATTTTATGAAGTTTTATTTGGTTTAAATTTTGATTATCTATGATTTTTAATGTAAAAGCGTAAAAAATCATAATAAAATAATTTAAAAATATAGAAATGAGATCATTGAATGTTCAAATATATATATACTAGATATAAGCCCGCGCGATGCTGCGGGTCTATTTTTATTTTGCAATTTTTAAAGTTAATTAAGTTGATTATTAAATAAGAGTTATTAGACATAAGAAATATTTATTTCCTTCATAATGTTTAGTACAAAAAAGAAACATGTTTACTAAGGAAAGATTTATAAAAGAAACGTGTTTACTAATGATAGAGTTTATATATCAAACAATATATCCAAAAATAATTTTTTGAAAAATTTAGATTAGCTTGGATTAAAAAAATACTCAATACTTAAGTTAAATAGTATGACAAACAGATAATTTGTGTTAGAAACAAACAAATTAAGATAATAATACAACAACAATAAAAACTAAAGCATTAATATATATATATATATATATATATTTATATACGGCATAATGGTTCAGACAATTTAAAAAAGAAGTAGGAAAAATTAGGTAAGAATGTTTTGTTAATATTATTAATTATGTGTAAGGTTTTAAACTCATCTGTAAACATTTTTATTTTAAGAATAACTAATTGAATTATTTATATTTACTTCAAAGTATAATATGTAAAGTAAAAGTATTTTTCCTAGAAAAGTTAGAGAAAAAAAACTCTTTCATATAATAATTTTTATTCAAAAGTAAAATTTGAAAAATACATAATTTATATGTATTTGAAGTATTATTTATTTTTAAATATTTGCCATGTGTCGGTTAAATAATATATTTGAATATTGTTTTTATATTTTTAAAATTATTATCATTATTAATAACTATAAAAAATGTTTTAAAAAATTTATTATGAGGCGAGAGAAGAACCTATTATTGTGATTTGAGATTGATTTTATATAGCTAGTATATTTTTTGTGTTTAGTAAGTTTACATCTGCTAGTGGAGATATAATTTTAAAAAATAGATTTAGAGAAATTAGATCTAAACTTTTTTAATTAAAAATATCTAAATCAATTAGTTTTTGTGTTGTTTGATTTTTTTTCCTTGATTAAAAATTAACTCAAAGATAAATGAATTTTTTATTTTATTTTTTATTAATTTTTTATATTTAGAATGCATCATTTGTTAAATCCTCTATCATATTTTTATTTTGAATTTTTTTAATTTATGCACCGAATCATATTATTGCTAGAGAAAAAAATTGAAGATTTAAAAATAGATTAAAAGGCATAACAAAAAAAATTCAAAAATAAATAAAATTAAAGAACTTAACTAAAAAAATGAAAACTTAAAAATAAATTAGAGGGCATAATAAAAAAAATATTAAAAAACAGAAATAAAATGCTAAATCAATTGAGACACGACACATGGCTCGTATGTGAGATAAAACATTTAATGGCATGGGTTAGAAAAGTGAAAGAAAATGAGTAAATGACAGAACCAATGTGAAGCTGGACGTGAAGCAAAAAAAGGTGATTTTTATATAATTTAAATAATATTAAAAATTATTAACTTAATTAATTTTTAAAATGTTTTAACATATATATATATATTTAATATTAAAATATTTTTATTTTATTAATTATCAACATTAAATATATAGAAATTAATGATCTACAAAATATATACTATAAATGCATTTGTAAATGTAATCTATCGTTAAAAAAATATATTGTATATGCATTTGAAGAATTATTTAATTATTGAGTATTTGTTAATTGTTATGTGTTAGTTAAACAATATTTTTGGAGATTGATTTTATATTTTTAAAATTTATTATCATTGTTGATAAATATTAAAATAAATATATAAAAATTTATTATTTGAACCAATAATTTTTTATGAAAATAAATATATAAAATTTAAAGATCAATTTTTTATGTTGTTTATTTTTTTCTCTATTAAAAATAAAATTCACATATAAATGACTTTTTTTTTGTTCTTTAAATTTATGAAAAAAAAACAAATAAAAAAGGTTGAAAAACCAAAAAGGGAAAAAACTGAAAAAAAAAAAAGAAAAGCTAAAAGCTTGACATGTAGAGGGTTTGGAGACAAAAATATATATAGGTATAGATATCTATATATATATATATATATATATATATATATATATATATATTTATATAAATGGTTTTGTGCTTTGCAAAAACATCAAAATTCAGAAAATTAAAATTATTTAAAATAGAAATTAATAATTTTCTAATTTATATAAACAAATTATTATTTAACTTTTTAATATAATAAAAGATTTATAATGAAAATTTTTCAACTTTAATTTTGCATTACAGTTTAATATAAATTTATTCCCTTAAAAATTATAATAAAAATATATTTTGAAATATGAAATAATATTTTTCTAAAAAGGATAAAACTTAACATGCGTGAATATTAAGTACATCATAATTTAAACGAATAATCATTAATTTTATAAATTAATGAATAAGATGTTTTAAGAGTAATTATTGAGTTCAACTAATATTTTGTCACTGGATTAGCATTTAGCGACAATCATTTTATCCAACATGCGCGTATTTTTTATTTTCAATGGATTTATATATTTGATTAATGGGAATATTTTGATTTAGGAGTAGGGCTGTAAACGAACCGAACACGAACGAACGAACTGATGTTTCTGTTCGTTCGTTTGTTTTTCAGTGCCGTTCATGTTCGTTCGTGTTCGTTAAGGAGTGCGTTCGTGTTCGTTCGTTTGTTTGGTAAGGCTTGTTCGTTAATGTTCGCGAACAATTCGCGAACATGTAAACGAACCCGTTCGCGAACACTTAAACGAACGCGTTCGCGAACACTTAAACGAACGCGTTCGCGAACACATGTTCATGAACAAGTTGCATAAGAACAAACTAAATATTAAATATTAAAAATCTTACATAAAGATTAAATTTCACATGTAAATTGAAATCATCTAATACAAAATCTTTAATACAACTTAAGTCAACAATGTTTTATTAAAATTGATAATTACTATTTTAAGTATAATTTATACACATATACATATATTAATGTATCATATATATGTGTGTGTATACACAAATATGTGTAACATATATATATGTAAATGATCAATGGATAGCTCATATGAATGAAATCTTAACTTATTATGAAACTTTTATTAATTTTATTTCAGTGTATTATGTTTAAAATTTTTAAAAAATCATTATTGTAAGTATAATTAACTAATTTAATTTTATAATTATATTTTATTAATTTTTTAAACCAACAAAGTTATATTGTATAAATATATTTAAAAATTAGGTACTAATTTTTTAATTTAATGTCTGAAAAATAGGGTATGTATTATATAACTTATATAATATAAGTAATTTTGGTATTTTAATAAATAACAAACGAACAATAAACGAACGAATAACAAACGAACAACAAATGACACTTTAAACAAACGAACAATAAATGAACATAAACGAACGAACAACGAACGAACAATAAATGACACTTTAAACGAACGAACAATAAACGAACGTAAACGAGCCTATTCACGAACAAAAACGAACGAACCATACTTCTGTTCATGTTCGGTTCGTTTAACAAACGAACACTAAAATGTTGTTCGTGTTCGTTCGTTAAGTTTAATAAACGAACATAAACGAACAGAAACCGAACGAGTTCACGAACGGTTCGTCGAACGTTCTGTTCGTTTACACCCCTATTTAGGAGTTACTGCTCTGGTTGTTGGCCGTTCAAAAATTTTGTTCAAGCAGTTCACATTCCAGGAGATGCGAGTTTTTTCCCTCGGACCGGCACTTCAAAATTTTTATTCCCAAATAAGAGTAATTTTAAACTTATTTACTTAAATAGTGTAATTTAATCCATGTCAATGCCATGTCATTTTTTCAAGCCGTGTCATTTTTTTAATTTATTGCATTGAAAGGTCAAAAGTTTTAAAAGTATCAAAACCAACTACAGGCATGAGGAAAGCTTTGGGAGTAGATTTGATAATTCGTGTTTATAATTTGTTTTTCGTGTCATGTAAAACATAAAAATTTCATGTTGACACGAAAAACTCAAAATATTATTTTTAGCTTTTATCATATTCATTTATTAATTATACTTAATTTTAATCTCGTATCATCTCGTGTCATTTATTCGTATCGTGTAATCGTATTGTGTCTAAAATTGTTAGGTCTACTTGAGAGCTCGGCTCTCATTTCTTCTCTTCGAAATATATATAAGTGATAATGGCTACGAAATAGACAAAAGAGACAGAGAATTGCATTCGATTAGCTTCTTAGGGGATGGTATCAATTGTGAGTTTTCTGTTCCCATTTCATTCTGTCTCAGCCAGTGTTTCCACTTGAATTGATCGTACTCATCGAAAAAGGTACATCCTGCTTTGCTCTCATTCAATCACAATTACTAGCAAATACAATAAAAATAACAATGTGAAAATTTTAGGTGGGTTCTTCGTTTATGTATCATTCTTCTCAATCTAGATCACATAGATACATTTTTAATGGATTCATTTTTATTTTGAAAATTTAACTTCTATTTATAAAAAAATGAAAATAGAACTTCTGACTTTTTTAATTAATAATGAAGAGTATGTATATTGTATGGTATAATTAACATATATGGTTGAAGCGGGTTTTATATGCAATCTATTACTCTGACTTTTAAATAGTAAATAGCTTTTTTATTTGTATGTACTAAGTGTTTGTAGTTATTCCTCGAAGAATGTCTATTCTTTTAGTAATTATTCCAAGGGCTGTAAGGGAGAGTAGGAAAGTGATTATGTTTTTGGGGCATTTTTTGGGTTCATTAAACTTTCTTTTCTCTATTATAGTAATGATCATTGTCTTAATTGTTGAAATTGGTCTTCCTCCATTTGCTTCTTATTTTAGTTAGAATGGATTATTTGCTTGTACATTACAAAAGTGAGTTGCTTTACTCATTCACTCCTACGGGATTATTGTTTTTGAAACTAACCCGCTATGAAATCTTCTCTAAGTAATATTTTTTTAGGTTGCATCATTAGTGCAAAAGGAGACTGGTTTCATACCAAGCTATCCTAACTTTTATTTCCAAGTTGATTTGCATTCTCCATAATGTCACAATGCATGTAAGTAAAAAATCAAGCCACCATTTTTTTATGCTGAAAGAGACTTTAAGTGATTAATAAGTGACCATATTATAATATATATTTATATAAATATATCTTCTCCCAAGTTTTATCTGATGGTTAGATAATAAGTGTTTGCATGGAATTCTTCCACTATGTTTCTGTTCGAAGTTTAAAGTAGTTTTCATGCCTTGTCTTGTGATTAAAGTTAAAAGTTCCAAGACAAAAGTCTTCATTCTTGTTGAATTATAATGTTGGATGAATAGCAATAAAGTCATAGTTTAGTTGTTGCCTTTAGGGTGAACAACGTTAAATTATACTCCACGAAATATGCACATGAGGCCAATTCTATTTCTTTTTTACAAGCTTGTTTCAGCCTTTTAATCTAATACATATGTTCAATTTTGCTAGGGGTCCACAACTTGGAGAAATTTTCTTTGACATTCTCGTTTTCTTTATTAGAGGAATTCCTATATAGTTATGCCAATTATACTATATGTTACTTTGGCAATTGGTTCTCATCGACTCTCTCAACAAGTGCTACTCTTAATAGCAGTAAGCATGCAATGCAGTAATCTTACCTAATATTTGTCCTGCGTAGTTTTTATTTACATGCTTATTGCTGATCTTTTGTAAAAATGAGCTAAAAACATTAATCAAATAGCACAACAACAAACTCAAATACCTAGTTTGACATTATTTTGCAAATTTATTGTCCGGTTCGTTTTTAAGGTTGCCATTACAAAAAGGATGACTATAAAATTGGGCTTCGACGATGACAAATCTGTGACTCTGACCTTGAATTGTTTCACTGTTGATCAAAACCTTGTTGAAGTACGATATTTGACTTCATATCCATGGATTATGGCTATACACACATCATGGAGGAAATAATAAACCATTGGATTGTTTCCCAATAACATCCTTGACCATAGCTTTTGGACATTAGGTTGACGTTTTGTGCAAGCTTTTAGCCAAGATATGGACAAAGACATGATTGTTCTGCTTGCAGCAAGAGCCTCTAGAGTCTAGACTGGAAAATCAAGATGCTATTGGTGCAGCCATCATTAACATGCTTGCCGACACATCATTAACAGCCAGCAAGAACAATTTGGCTTCACTTTACTGTTAAATACAACATTATTGCAACTTGTAATGCCATTGGAGAAAAGCAGGGGAAAGTGCTTGGCAACCGTTGCAATTGTAATTGTGTGGCGTTCCTGAAAAACTAGAGACTCATCTAGTGAGTTTGCTTGGGCGCAATAGATGAGAGCCAAGTCTTTGATCTCAATCATCCTTATAATCTGTTGTAATGTATCAACATGATTTGGATTGAAAAGAATGGTAGAATGTACAGGAAGAAACAATGAACAATGAACGAACTTGTCAATGTAACTAGGATTTCTTATGACTCATTCAATAGGGACTTAGTGAAAGACTATCCAAAATGTAATTTTTTTTTCTCTTTTATATTCCATTATTTGCTGCTATTGCAGCTGTTGAACTTGCAATAGGGCTTCCTTGTGCTTCTTTGATTTTAATATTACATTTACTTTGAAAGAAACACATATTTGCTGTTGAAGTATGGAAGTCGATAATTATGTAGGCTTAAAAAATTTAAATCATATTTGTTGTTACTCTCTTTTGAACAAATTAATTATTTTGAAACCAATGAAATCACAAATGAATCAAAGTTTTCCTAATACAATTAAAGACCAAACAGGTAAATTGAAAATAAAATCATAAAACCTTTATGAAACTACAAAAAGAACAACTTCATGTCTTAAAGAGAAAAACTGTATACTAGCTCAACAAATTACTTGGATATACCGTCAATCATCACCCCCTTTAATAATTTTGCAAAGAAAACTTCTTGGAATTCTTGGTAATCCTATATACATTTGACAAAAGATGAATTAAATAACTTTTAATTTAATATATTTCTTTATTTTTTTTTCTAGTAAAGAGTTAGATGAAATCATTGCTAATGTCAAAGCCTTTAGATTTTCTAAGTATTCCCCTGATGTAAGTCTAAGAAAAAGCAAAGCAGTGCTGGTGCGCTTAGAAAATTAAAACCGTGCCAAGGCTTTGATCACAATAGATGAAAGCCAGGGCTTTGATCTCAATCATCTTTTTTTTTTTAAACCAAAAAAAGAAAATTAAGAGAGTGCCAAAGCCCAATATTTCTCTTCTGTGTGTAATTGTAATAGCTCTTTTGGCTTTTCAAACGTTACATATACATTCAACTTAACAATGTTTCAAAAATCTTATATTGACAGATATCGAGTGTATTTATTGGCTTTTTTTTTTTTAATTTGTAGGTGCAGAATTTTGGATTGATTAAAAAATTAAATAACTCCATTAGCATTACTACCAAGAAGAATATCTACGAGAAGCAAAATCTTAGAATCTATCACCAAAAAATTACTGCTATATATATTATAGTTCAACATTATAATTATAAAGTTTAGGATGCTTACTGAATAAGAATTTCCTGGAGAATAGAAGATGTGTATTGACAACAATTTTTGTAAGGTTTATAGAGAAAATAATGTTTACGGTTTTTAGGAGATTATAAGCATGTATTGTAAAAGAACTCTTAATCGTATACTGTTTTAAGTTATAAAAATTTTATTTTTTAAAATTTAAATAATATTTTTAAAATATCTGACTGGACATTGACATTGCATTGACTATCGCTTTTAAAGAAATAAGTTAAAAATTACCTTTATTTGGGAATAAAAAATTTTAAATTCCCTCCTATTGGAAAAAAAAAACTCCAGGCAGTCATTATGTTACCTCATGTGCCAAAGTCAAACGGATGTTCTTCCTTCTCCGCACCAGCTCGCCGTGGGATGTGACTATTGAAACTAACCGAAACTTCACTAATCACTAATACGAAATTGAAATGCAGTAAAATTAATATAGATGTGGGTAAGAGCTCAATCTCGCTATACCAAACTACCATGTTGTTGAAACACGCTTCGAATGCTCTCTATTGACTGTCCTCAAACTTGCGTAGGAGAGAGATTTGAGAGAGTGTGAGAAATGGATAGTGAGAGAAACAGAGTGCTACTCTCATTCTTTTACGAAGTTATGAAATTTAAATGAACCAACTCTATATATATAGGTAGAAAGTAGCGACCTCCATTCATGTGATCATATATAAATTCATCTCAATATAGGTTTAACACAAGTATAATATAATATAACTAATTTATAACTCGTGCGATGCACAGATTTTTTTTATTTAAATGTGTTTGAAGATAAAACTTGTACATTATGTTGATGTTTACTGTGATGATTTTCTGTATCTCTAAATTTTTTTTGTGTTAATTATTTACATCAATATTAAATTACTATTGTTAAATTGTAGTTTAAGGAGATGAACAAACCTTCAACTCTGTGTTAATGCCTATTGTAATATTTTTTGTGACGTTTTTTGTTTTGTTGAATGAACAAAACTTATGTGCTGCATTGATACCTATTGGGAGGCTTTTATGTGTATTTGTTAATTAAATTTTTTGTGCTAATTATTTACGTCAAATAGGAAATTACTACTGCTAAATTATAGTTTAAAAAGATGAAAAAACTTTGAGCTTTGTGTTGATGCCTATTGTGATGTTTTTTTGTGATATTGTGCTCTTTGTTGAATGAACAAAACTTGTGTATAATGCTTTTCTGTATTACTTCGTTGTTTGATGAAAACATAGTTGAAAGTTGTAAATTTTAAAATTGATAAATGATTTAATATAAGAATGGCTTCTATATATTATCAATGAAAATAAATATATTTTGCTGTAATTGTGACTATAACTTCGAGGTTATTAGAAACCTCTAATTTAGATATTCAATATATTTATCTATAAATAATCGTATCTGTGTATATATAAATAAATAAATAAATGCAATAAAATATTTAATTGACAATTCAATTTCTATTTATCAATTTCCAATTCTTTACCTTAAATTTGACCATATAAAAATATTTATCCCATAAATATTTGTATATGTGTATATATATTTATATAAATAAATGCAGTAAAATTTTTAATTGGTAGTTCAATTTATGTCAATCTATTTTCAATTTCTTACCTTAACTTTAACCTTGACTATACAAATTTAGGATTATTCTGTCAACTTTTTAATAATAATAATAATAATAATAATAATAATAATAATAATAATAATAATCATATATATTTATATATACACTTAACTTTTTAATAATATCATATACATAAATATTTGACTATAATAGAAATATCTACGTAAATTCTTAATTAGCAGTCCAATTTCTGTCAATTTATTTTGAATTCCTACCTTAACTTTGATTATATAATTATGAGATTGATTTGTCAACTTTTTAATAACAATCATAATAACAATCAATATATATATATATATATATATATATATATATATATATAGACACACACATTTTAAAGCAATTTTCAATTGACGGTCCAATTATTGTCAATCTATTTCTAATTTTTTAGTTTTATTACAAATTTGCCATTGTTGGAGGTGCAGATTTTATAACAATAAATTAACCCAATGGTAGGAAAATGTGGTTCAAGATATATTTAGTAATTTTATATATAGAGAGAGAGACACACACATTTTAAAGCAATTTTCAATTGACGGTCCAATTATTATCAATCTATTTCTAATTTCTTAGTTTTATTACAAATTTGCCATTGTTGGAGGTGCAGATTTTATTACAATAAATTAACTCAATGGTAAGAAAATGTGGGTCAAGATATATTTAGTAACTATTTAATAGTCTATGTTAAGTTGTGCCACTAATGGATCGGTGTGTAATATTTATATTAAGAAATACAATAAAATTTAAATCCATGTTTAATATTTATATCAATAAATGCAATAAAATTTGTAATAATTAATACATAGTTGCTAGAATTTCTAATTCACAGTCTAATTAAATAGTCAACATTCACGCAAAAGAATTTAAGTCGAATAATAAATCAATGTATTAAAATTTGAATAGTTTATGTTGTACCAAAAACAAATTTGAATAATTTTTGTTAAAATTTGCAAATAAATGCACTAAAATTGTAATACTTAAGACATATTTTTAGTTGGTGGTAAGAATTTTTAATTGTCAGTCTAATTAAAGAGTTAACATTTACGTAAAAGCATCAATACAATAAATTTTGAATAGTTTATGTTAAATTTTGCAACTAATGGATTGGTGTATAATATTTATATAAATAAATGCAGTAAAATTTGTCTAATTAATACATATTTTCAAGAATATTTGATTGGCAATCTAATTATGAAATCCATCTATTTTTCCACTAATGGAGGTGCAACTTTTATAACAATAAATTGAGTTAACCGTAGGATATGTTTTAAAATATATTTAGTAATTATTACATAACTTATGTGTCAAAAATGAACTTATCCACATAGGAGTCCATATCATAAATATTTGACATGTAAGCATATACCTTGTAATATAATATATATATATATATATATAGTTTATATGTGATGCACTGACAATGTATAGTCTCATACACTATCAATACATCAAAGGTTAATACTTCATCAATAAACAAGTTAAAAATATGTCAAGATCTAAAAACAAATACAAATAAATTTCTTTTAATTTGCTCATAAGGACTTATTGATGAGGTATTAACTTCTTATATATTGACAATGTATAGAAACTATACACTGTCAGTACGTCATATATATATGATTCCATATTTTCAAATTATGGAGAATTTATTATAAAATTCAAATAGTTAATGGTAGATTTATTAAGTAAAATTGTAATACTTAATAAATATTTTCAATTGGCGGTTAGTTTTATTAATTGTCAGTCTAATTAGTCAACATTTACGCAAAAGCATCAATGCAGTAAATTTTGAATAGTTTATGTTAAATTTTGCAACTAATGGATTGGTATATAATATTTATATAAATAAATGCAGTAAAATTTGTAATAGTTAATACATATTTTCAAAAATATTTGATTGGCAATCTAATTATGAAATCCATTTATTTGGCCACAAATGGAGGTGCAACTTTTGTAACATTAAATAGAGTCAATTTTAGGATATGTTTTAAGATATATTTGGTAATTGTTATATAGCTTATGTGTCAAAAATGTAACTTATCCACATAAGAGTTCACATCATAAATATTTGACATGTAAGCATGTACCTTGTAATATAATATAATATAATATTACATTTAATCAAAATCAAACTACTTAACTGAAGTATGTTCTTATCGATTTTACTGAAATGTTCATTAATTTGATATTAATTGAAATTTGATTTACGTCAAAATTGACTTTGCTAATCTACAAAATGAGATAAATCTAACAGTGATGGGTCACTAGAGAAGAGGGGACAACTTCTTTCTCAACTTTCCTTTTCTGATTGAA
Organism: Heritiera littoralis; assembly: GCA_031772115.1. Lineage (NCBI taxonomy): Eukaryota > Viridiplantae > Streptophyta > Magnoliopsida > Malvales > Malvaceae > Heritiera > Heritiera littoralis. The sequence goes on along the minus strand of JAPDPK010000007.1, from coordinate 7,703,847 downwards.
ACTAGCAAGCCACTCCTCCACGAATGTCAAAAGGCAGAAGGAACTCAATTGGTCTTGGCAATGGCATCAGTGGTATGTGTTGACACCTAATTTTGTCCCATTTTTGTTATTATTATTATTATTATTATTATTATTATTATTATTATTATTATTATTATATATTTGTATTTATTTTTATTTTTATTATTTGGTTTGTTATTATTTATATTATTATTGTCTGTTATTATTATTATATTATTATATTATTATTATTTTTATTTTTATTATTATTATTATTATTATTATTATTATTATTATTATTATTATTATTATTATTTTGTTTTTTATTCTATCATCTACCTGTCGCCAGCCACCCCTGCCATAGCCTCCCTCCCGAGGCCATCCATCAGTCCTGTCACCCATCCACCAACCCTTGCCAGCCCCGTCCCCTCCTGTCACCCATCCACCAATTCTGCAGTCCCATCCCCGCCGGTCACCTACTCTGCTTTCACATCCCATCTACACCAGCCCGATGCTAAACCCAAGCCTTTTACAATCCCCCCATCTTTGGCTCACCATGAACACAGCATCATCCTCACCCAACCGAGCCCCCTAATCCTATCCCATTCAACCCTCACCGAGAGCCTAGACAACCACCCCTCACCAGTAACAAACCCTCAAACCACCATCCACACCTCCTTCAACACCTCAACCCTCATCTGAACCACTACCATCATCACCGAAGCCCCAAAAAAATTCATCATTGTCGCCTCTCACCACCCAGACACACACAAACCCAGCTCAGCCCCTTCACCCTACGCACAATCCTAAACCAAAACCCATTTACCCTAAATCCTTACCGAGCCACCATCCCCGTTCAACCACCAACCACCAACAACCAAAAATCAAACCCCCAATACCCGAAAACCCCAAAACCCAGATCCCATATCTGAAGCTCTAGAACCTGCAAAAAGCACAAAATAAAAAACCACATACAAGCAACAACCCAACTCAAGCTTCAACATTAGCCAAACCGACAAAAAAAAAACAACAAAAAAGGGGGAGGAGGTCGAGGGTTTCACCTTAGATCTGTTGGGTTAGAGACGTTTTCGAAGGAAAAGGAGGCTGGAAATAGAAACAGGAGGTGGAGAGGAATCGGAAAAGGGGAAGTTTTTTCGTTTTGGACACCGGAGACTGAAGCCGACAGCGGCATAGGCGGCGACCGAAAATCGCCCAGCTGGGAGCCTTTGAAGGTTCTAAGTTTTTTTTTTGAGAAAGAAGAAGAAAATGAATTAAAAAAAAGGTGGAGCTTTTATAGAAAAAAAAAAGAAAAAGGAGGCTGATGACCCGCGCGCGACCCGGATCCGACCCGGGACTCGTGCACCCGACCCCCATCAGAAGAGGAGATCCGCGCGCCGATCCGTCAACCCGACCCAATCCAACCCGTCTGCGACTCGTGTTCGGCCCAGCAGCTACAGCCCTTTCCAAGTGCCATTTGGGCTTGATTTTTGGGCTCCTTTTGGAAGGTTCTTTTTGGATCCAAGCCCAAATTCATTTTGGTAAATTTTTTTTTCTTTCTTTTCTCATTTGTTTATTTATTTATTTACTTAGTATTTATTTGTTTTGTTAATTAAAAATTAAAAAATTAAAAAATTTATTATTATTATGTGTGCTTTTAATATATTTTTTTCATGGCAATCAAAAATAAAAATAAATGTTTTTTTATCTAAATGATAAAATCTAAATTTAATTGAATAAATTGTCCGATAATGGGATGCTACGAAAGTCACAAGTAGTGATTCCTAGCTGATCCCTAGGTGAGAAGAGTCGTACTAAATATTGTCAAAAGTATTGAGGTATTTAGTATGATTTTTCAATAATTTAAAATTTTGAAAATAAAATGGAATTTTTAAAATTAATAATAAAATTTAAATTTAAATAAACAATTGTCCGATGATGGGATGCTACGGAAGTCACAAGTAGTGATTCCTAGCTGATCCCTAGGTGAGAAGAGTCATACTAAACGTTGTCAAAAGTATTGGAATATTTAGTATGATTTTTCAATAATTTAATTTTTTGATAAACATAAAAATAAATAATTTTTTTAAAGAAAATGGAAAAGGGAAATTAATGATAAAATTTAAATTTAATTAAATAATTGTCCGATGATGGGATGCTATGGAAGTCACAAGTAGTGATTCTTAGCTGATCCCTAGGTGAGAAGAGTCGTACTAAATATTGTCAAAAGTATTGAGGTATTTAGTATGATTTTTCAATAATTTAAAATTTTGAAAATAAAATTGAATTTTTAAAATTAATAATAAAATTAATATTAATTGAATAAAATGTCCGATGATGGGATGTTACGGAAGTCACAAGTAGTGATTCCTAACTGATCCCTAGGTGAGAAGAGTCGTACTAGATGTTGCCAAAAGTATTGGAATATTTAGTATGATTTTTCAATAATTTAAATTTTTATTAAAAAAGAAAATGAATAAGTTTTTTTAAAAACAAAGAAATATAAATAAATAAACAAATAAATAATGAAATTTGAAATAAAGAATTCATTTGCATCATTTTATTTGTTTGCATCATGTGCATTCATAATCATTTTCGAAGCAAGTGTGAATTTTCCGAGGATGAGATTCTATAGAAGTCACAAGTAGTGATTCTTAAGAAATCTCTAGGTGAGGAAAATTATTTCAAATGCTGCGAAAAGTATTAGAGTATTCGATTTAATTATTCAATACAAAAGGGTTCACACTCACTTTCGATAAACAAAATCTAACCTTTTTTTAAAAATAAAAAAAAATAATTTTGATAAATAAAAAAATGCTTCGAAAATGGAATAAAAAGGAATTAATTTCAAATATTAATTCAAGACCATTTTATTAAAATTAAAAGATAACATGTGATTATTATGGTACCGTTTTTTAACGGGCGTTGTGGGGGTGCTAATCCTTCCCCACGCGTAACTGTACTCTCAAACTCGATTTTTGTTTTCGTAGACCAAAAAATTGTCTTTTTAATAAAACTTAATTAATTTTGAGATTTTGTTAAAAAGATAAATATTTTAGGTGGCCAATCACACCTAATCAAAAAAGATAGGTGGCCAATCACACCTAATCAAAAAAGATAGGTGGCGACTCCCTCTGTTTTTAAATGTTTTCAAAATCGTCGAGCGCGAAGCCGTTACAACAGCTTGGCGACTTCACTGGGGACTTTTTGAAGGTCAAGCCATTTATTAGTCATGTGTTATCCAAAGTTTTAATTTAATAGTCTTTGTTGACACCTAATTTTGTCCATTTTTGTTATTATTACTATTATTATTATTATTTATTTTTATTATTTGTATTATTATCATTATTATTTTCTTATTATTATTATTATTATTATTATTATTTTCCTTTTATTTTTATTACTTTTATTATTATTATTTATATTATTATTATTATTATTTTATTTTATTTTATTTTATTTTTATTTTTTGGTCTAAGTTCCATCAGCATTGAATGGGGTCTCCTTCCCCATAACCGCCGGCCTTCCTCTGCCAAACCATCCCATCCGCCGGTCACCAGCTACTCTACCCCATCCTGTCACAGCCCCTGCCTACTCCACCCCCTTCAAAAACCCTTCTTCAAGCCTCGGCTCAAGGGGGGAACCTCCGGACCATTCGATACACAGACTCCCCTCACCGTCGAGCCTCACCCGGACCCACTCAGATCTCCGGACATTAACACTCACCCGAGCATCATCTACGACCCACACCGAAAATCCAACCAACACCGAGACTCTTAATCACTACAACCACCACCGCACAACCGATGACCACCACTTGCCTACCCAAAATCACCTCGGATTTCCACCATCACCACCATAACCCCAACAGACACCACCAATTTACCGCAACAGAAACAAAAAAAAAAAACAAACCCGAGACTCTTGGATCTCAGATCTGGAAACCCTAGATCTAAAACCTAGATCTCAAAACCTGCAAAAAAGACAAAAACCAGAAACAGAAATCACAACAACACACCAGCCGAACCATCAACCACAAAAAAAAAGAGAAAAAAAGGGGAGAGGTTTCGGTGAAGCTCAAATCTGTGGGGTTAGGATTTTCTTTTAGAGAAACGGAAGTCAGATTCGGGCTTAGGGGGTTAGGAAGCTTCGGAAAGCCGCGTTTTTTTAGGTTTTTGGCCACCGGCGACGGCGGCCGGCGGCGGCCGGAAATCGCCTGGGCGGAGAGCTTCACAGCTCTAAAATTTTTTTTTTTAGAGAGGAAAAAGTGAGGAGAGAAAAAAAAGAGGGAGCTTTTATAGCCAAAACCAAAAAAAAAAAAGGGAAAGGAGGACCCGCGCGCGACCCGGATCCGACCCGGGATCCGCGCGCCCGCCCGGCTAAAGGAGTGAATATCCGCGCGCGACCCACAGACCCGACCCGGATCCGCGCTCCCGACCCGCAACGACCAGCCGACCCGCGATCCGGCCTGTCCATGGTCTGTTGGGCCTTCAGACTTGGGCCCACTCCAAGTTGGTTTTTTTGGGCTGTTTTGAAAAGGTTTCCTTTGGGCTCTTAGCCTAAACCAATTTAGGTATATTTCTTTTAGTTTTAGTAATTATTATTATTATTATTATTATTATTATTATTATTGTTATTATTATTATTATTATTATTATTATTATTATTATTGTTGTTGTTGTTGTTGTGTTTTATTTATTTATTTTTATTATTATTATTATTATTATTATTATTATTATTATTATTATTATTATTATTATTATTATTGTTATTGTTATTATTATTATTGTTATTATTATTATTATTATTATTGCATCTTGTGAAATAAAAGTTTTTGAAAAATTTTTCTTTATTTTGCATTTTCATTAATTATTATCATTGATTAGAAAACATATTTAAAAATATATGTATATATAAAAATAATAAAAATAATGAAATTTAAATTTGAGCATAATAATAAAATCTAAATTTAAATGAAATTCTTCCGATGATGGGATGTTATGAAACTCACAAGTAGTGATTTCTTAACTGATCCCTAGGTGAGAAGAGTCATACTAAATGTTACCAGAGTATTGGGATATTTAGTATGATTTTTCAATAATTTATTTTTTTATTTTATTTTATTTTTTATTTTATTAAAAATAAAAATAAATAAGTTTTTTAAAAAAGAAAATTGAAAAAGGAAATTAATGATAAAAATTAAATTTAATTAAATGAAGTCCGATGATGGGATGTTATGAAACTCACAAGTAGTGATTTCTTGACTGATCCCTAGGTGAGAAGAGTCGTACTAAATGTTACCAGAGTATTGGGATATTTAGTATGATTTTTCAATAATTTAAATTTTTATTAAAAATGAAAATAAATAATTTTTTTTATAAAAAACAAAGAAAATAAATAATGAACTTTAATAATTAAATTAAATTCGTCCGATGATGGGATGTTATGAAACTCACAAGTAGTGATTTCTTAACTGATCCCTAGGTGAGAAGAGTCGTACTAAATGTTACCAGAGTATTGAGATATTTAGTATGATTTTTCAATAATTTAAATTTTTATTAAAAATGAAAATAAATAATTTATTTTTTTTATAAAAAAAAACAAAGAAAAATAAATAATGAACTTTAATAATTAAATTAAATTCGTCCGATGATGGGATGTCATGAAACTCACAAATAGTGATTTCTTGACTGATCCCTAGGTGAGAGAAGTTCACTAAGCATTACCAGAGTATTGGGATACTTAGTGCAATTTTTCAATAATAAAAATTTTATTTAAAATAAATAAAGAAATATTTATATACAAAATTAAAAAATTCATTTGCATCATTTTTATCTGCTTGCATCATGTGCATTCATAATAGTTTTAAAGCGAGTGTGAATCTTCCAACGATGAGATTCTATAGAACTCACAAGTAGTGATTCTTAAGAAATCTCTAGGTGAGGAAAATTATTTCAAATGTTACCAGAGTATTGGGATATTTGATTTAAATTTTTTCAATACAAAAGGATTCACATTTACTTTTGATAAATAAAATCTAACATTTTTTCAAAATAAAAAAGAATGATTTTAATAAATGATTAAGAATAAAATTGATTGTAATAAAAAGGAATTATTTTTAAATATTAAATTAAGATCAGTTTATTAAAACAAAAAGGATAACACATGATTATTATGGTACCGTTTTTTAACGGGCGTCGTGGGGGTGCTAATCCTTCCCCACGCGTAACTGTACCCCCGAACCCAATTTTTGTTTCGCAGACCAAAAGATCATCTTTTTAATAAAACTTAATTAATTTTGAGATTTTTTTTGAAAGATAAACATTTTCAGGTGACCAATCACACCTAATAAAAAAAAGATTGGTGGCGACTCCCATGTTTTGTTTTTAAACGCTTTTCCGAAAATCGTCGAGCGCGAAGCCGTTACGACAGCTTGGCGACTCCACTGGGGACGCTTTTTGAGGGTCAAGCCATTTATTAATCGTGTGTTGTCCTAAGTTTTAATTTAAAGGTCTTGATTAATATTTAAATTTAATTTCTTTAATTTTAAATAATTTGTTGCATTTGTGTGAATAAGTTATTATGTTTATTTTATGGCATTCTTTATCTTGTATATTGCTAATAAATTATGGGGCATCTAGGATAAAGGTTATGGTTTGATAAATATTCCCTCATACACACACTTGCACTTGCATTAGCATAACATGAGCTCTATACCCGGGTTCCGTCCTTCTTAGGAGGGAGTAGAGTACCTTTGCTCTCGTGAGGTAATCACCTCCGCAATGGCAATCGAAATACTCCCACTCAAATTAAATCTTACTAGTCCAGTGTGGATGACAGTAAGGTATAATTTGGGAACCTTTTAACCTTTTAGAGACCTAAACCCGCATATAGAGAATCTTAAGTCCAATCTTAAAGCCATGCCCGATTTTTGAAATTAGGACACAAGAGGGAACATTACTTGACCCCGTTTCTCGTATCAATAATAAAGGTACTGTGAATTTTGGTTTGAATTGTCCATAATTTAAGTTTTTGAAATCTTCTTGTTTTTCAAAAAAGGTTTTTTTTAAAAAAAAATAATAATAAAATTGTGGAAAGAGATTTTGCAAAATAAAAAGAAAATTTTAAGTTTTTATAATAAAGTGTGAGAAATACAAAAAAAAAACAACAAACTTTTTTTCAAAACAATGAGAATAATTTTTCTTGGAGAAAAAAGAGAAAAGGGATTTCTTTCAAAAATTTGGACATAAAAATGGGAATAAATAGAAAAATGCGCTTTATAGAGCAATAATAAAAAAGGGGAGTTGACATTTTTCTAAATAAAGGTAAAATAGAGTCAACAAAATCTTTTCTTGAATTTTTTTCTCTTTCTTTCTGAATAATTCAAAGAATAAGTTAACATGCACAAAAAAAAATCTTTTTGAGGTTATATAGGAATTTTGGATGAGAGTTTAAAAATGCTAAAAGTTTGAAAAAGGTTATAAAAAATGTTTTTCTTTTCTTGATTATCTCATTAAAAAAAATTTTCGAACAAAAAGTTGTCAACAAAAAATTATTCTTGAATTTGTTTGGAAAAGAATTCAAAAAAAAAATTTTGATTGGGAATAAAAATGAAATAAAAATAATTCTTGAAAAAAATCTACTAGGAAATGTGAATTTTTTAGAAAGAATAAAAAAATTTTTTTTTTGTCTGGTACACAAGAAAGAAAAAAAGAAAAAGAAAAAAAGAGAGAAAAAAAGGGATGAAAAAATATGTGAAGAGTGTTTAGTTTTAGTTAAAAATTATGTTTTTCTTCTTTCCTCCTTGCATGTTGGACTCAGCAACAATAGAATTTGTGTCTAGGTATTGTGTATAGAAGCATTCATTTTGTAAGCATGTTAGCATCATATATCATTTTAATTTCATATCATTTTGACATTATCGTGTCTACATACATTGAAGATCATGTTAGGTGCATTTTAGGATCATACAAGTGAAATAAAACAGAATTTGATTTTCATTTATAATTGCATTTGGCATAGATTGCATTTTGTATATACATGTCTTTCGCCAATGCATCATTGTTGTATCATATCTCATGCATTTTACACCACATTTCAGAGTGGAAGAAATTCTTTCTGATTTTTATTTTTTTTGGAACATTTTGCGGGGCATAAAATGATTCTTTGATTTTTTTTAACTTGTCATTTCTACATGTTTCAGATTTGATTTTTCGAGTTGACATGTAAACTTGTCAAACATGAGGGAATTTTCAACAAAAATTTTTGTGTATTGTACTTTGCTATACCATTAATTGTTGTAAATAGATTTCTTGAAAATATAGTGGAAAATTTTTCATGTACATTTTTTGTTTTGATTTGTCATTATATTTGATGTATGTAAATGATATTGATTGATTCTTTTGTAAAGAAATCACATTTTTTAAAATATATATATAATGATTCAAATAAAGCCTCACATGACTAAACCAAATGATCAAGGAAGTTGAACAAAATGACAAAATAAAGAAAGATTGAAGAGAGTTTTGAAAAATTGATGATCATTATCAGAAAAATTCATCCCATCAACTACCTTCTCCAATTGTTTCCATGTCCTAAATCTCTTATAAAGCCTTCATGCATTTGGGGAGGATAAGTGCAAACTTCATGATCCATGTTTACCAGGTCACAATATGCTATCAAAGTGTAATGACCTTTACCTAGGCAATGAACAATGAAACGATCAATTTGATGAAATTCATTTTTGGATTCCTTGAAAAATCAAGCATGATACTCTTTTAAAATTTGAATTTTGGTAATTTGATATGTGTCAAAACTATGCTAGAAACCACTCCTTTCTATTAATGGCCATAGGGGCGTCATACTTGTCAGAATTACTTGAATCTGTTTGAAAAACAACAAACCATGAGATTCTTTAGGTCATTTTTGAATCTTTGATTCATTCATGTGACTGAAACCAAAATTGAGGAGGACAAAGTACTATACCCTTAACTTGCCCAAATAATGCAATATCTTTTTCCTCTCTCGGTAAAAATACCATGAGCAACCCAAAGTTAAATATGCCAATTCCAACAGTTTTCACTAGCTTGTGGGCATTTTGTAGCAATGTTTTGTTGCCGCATGAGTTGTAAAAAAAAGGGCAAAAAAAAAACAAAAAAGAAAAATGAAACAAAAACAAAAAAGGCAAAATTGATTGTGACATCATGCACTCAAGATATTCGAATGATTCCAAACAACAAAAAGAGCGAGAGAGAGAGAGAGAGAGAAAGAAAAAAAGAGAGAAGAAGAAGAAGAAAAAGAAAATGCCAAAATATGAAAATATCCACGAAATTTAATTCAGAAAAACAAAAAAAGCCAGAAAGACAAAATGCTTGACCCTTTTGGCTCAAGGAAATTTTCGTCAATTTAAGTGACCATGTTTGAAATGACAAATGGCCATCTTTCATCATCCTTTCACAAATCTGAAATTTATCCATTTGCTACCCTCTTTGGGCCTTATAAATTCTTTCTAAATAAACCTTAACCAAGGATCACCCTCCACATCGGGGGGCGCATATACAAAAACCTTGTCCAAAAGTATAAATGATCGGCCCCAATTCTAATTCAAAATGGTTTATCATTTTAAAGGGCAAATATGAGATGAATTAGCTTTACAAGATTTTGATTTCACTCCATAAAGTAAAAAAATGAAGAAAAAAGAAGAAATTGCAAGAAAGAAAAAGAAAAAAAGAGAAAATGAAATGAAGGAGTGACAAAATAAGAAATAAGAGGACAAATGAATTGAATAAGTCTTCACATTATACTAAATGATCCTTGGTTGATCACCCTTAAACACATTTTTGGGCCTTATTATCTATTCTTTCAAAACCCCGAAACCTGGCCTGCATTACGTACCTTGACAAGTCCATTTCGATCAAGCGTGGATACTTAAACAGGAGAGATTTTTCCTTGATGAATTATCATAACCAATGAAGCGCTTCGCTCCTTTCTCAACCAAGATTATTCTTCAAGAATCTTCACAACCAAATTTGGATGAATTTTGAATTCTTAAGTGCATGATGGAACAATTACACAAAAAAAGAAGCAAAAAAAAAAAGGAAAAGAAAAGAGGACGGGGCTTTAGGGTGAAAACCCCAAAAAAAAAAGGGGGGCAGTCTAAAGCCAAAACGAAAATATTTGCGAGGTCATTCATAGTGCTGGCAAGGTCAAACAAGAAGTGACATTGCGAAATAATTTTGAGACCCATGAACATCTAAGGCCCTTAAGAGAATGTCCATTTTGATGATACGTCAAAGGGATTGATGTAAAATTTTGAACCTACTCTCCATTCCCAAACAACCCAGCAAAAGCTTCGGTCTATTGTGGCTAGTTTTGACAATTATCAAAATACATAATTTGAAAATTGAAAGAGTGTCAAATTTTGTTTGCATTCCAAGATAAACCATTTTGCAAAACCATGATTTGCAAGAAATTCATTATTTTTGAAAAACTTGTGTTTTATTTGTGAGCCTAGATAAGGGAACATTCATCTCATTTTCTATCGGGTTGTAGGTCTTACTTGCCATTGATGTGTGAAAACCACCTGATCCATTTGATGAGAACAAATTACCTTCCCCCCCACACCCACCTAAATAGTGATCACCAATCTTCAAGAAACTCAAATGATAATTCTTTGTTGCATTTGTGTTTAACTTTCTTTGATCATTGTTGTGTGGGGTAATCTTGTAAAATAAAAAAAATTTGGCCAGATCTTTTTCAAAAATGAAAATTGTTTGTTTTTAAATATGAAAATGGGAAGGATGCTTGGGGCAATTTTGCTTGAAAATTTTGCCAATCAAAAGTTGATAGTGTTTTAAGCAAGAATGAGAGAGAGACAATTATTGTGGGGCAAGATTTTTCTTATGCAATTTTGGGGCAATTTTGTTCTAATTTATTTTTATTATTGATTAAATAGGGATTCGATAATTATTGTGGGCAAAGAATTTCTTGTGTCATTTTGAGGCAATTTTTATTAAGGAAAATGTTGGTTGTAAAATGAATTCTTATGGTGTTTCAAAACGTGATAGCAAAAGAAAATGTGATAATTGTCTTAGGCCAACCTTTGTTGCACAAGTAAACAACGACTTCAAGCGATGAGACGAATATTCTAAGGTGAGATAGATGAAAAAGTGGAAATGAAAAGGTTTTGGTCAACAAGAAGAGAAAATCGAAAGAAAATTTTGGATAATTGCATTTGCATCTTTACAATGTACATTTGCATGAAACATTTGCATTAACATTGTTGATATTGCATTTGTATCAATGATCATTGCATCTGCCAAATATAAAAAAAAATGTGAATATAGGAGTTTTGGATTGAGAAAATTAATTTTTAAAAAAAAAGAAAAAAGAAAAAAGAAAGAAGAAAAAGATCATTAACATCATTGATAAAGAAATTTGCATTAGCATTGTTGATATTGCATTTGCATCAGTGATCATTGCATTTGCCAAACAAAAAAAGAGTGAAGATAGGAGTTTTGTGAATTGAAAGGAAAAAAAATGAGAAAAAGTTAAAAAAAAAAAAAGAAGGATGGAAGAGATAAAAGGAAATTTCTTGTTGAAAATAATAAGGTGATGAAGATGTGGTTTGATAAGAAGATGAGAGATTTATTTTAAACACATAAAAGAAAAAGCAAAAAAAAAAAGAGTTTTTGGAAAGTGAGAAAGTCAAATAAAGAAAAAAATGAAATGAGAAAAGATAAGTAGAATGTTTGAGAAGATAAAAAATAATTAAGAGAGTTTCCACATTTGGAACATTTGAAAAATACCATAAATCGAGAGCCTTTGAGATGAATGAACAAGTCAATGATTCTTGAGTTTGAGTTTTGAGGAAAAGAAAATATCAAATACAAAGGAGCAATATTCTTAAAAAAGAAAAAAAGAGTTTTTGTGAGCATGAGATGAAAATTTAAACCCGATGTAGTTGGCACCGTTGTGTGGTATTAAGCCCAGCGAAATCGGCACATTATGAGATGAAATTGTTAAGTCCAGTAAAGTTCGCACCCAAAGTGAAAACTTAAGCCCAACGTAGCTGGCACTTAGATGAGGTTAAGCCCGATGTAGTTGGCATCATTGTATGGTATTAAGCCCAACAAAATCGGCACATTATGTGATGAAAATTTTCAAACACAAGTCAAACGTTGGGTGTGAATCCCCAACTCAAATTTTTCGGATGTGAATTCCCGAAACCAACAATCGGATGAGAAATTCCCGATATAAATTATCCAGATGAGAATTCCTGGACATTTGGGTGTGAATCCCCAAGTCAAACGTTGGGTGTGAATCCCCAACTCAAATTTTTCGGATGTGAATTCCCGAAACCAACAATCGGATGAGAAATTCCCGATATAAATTATCCAGATGAGAATTCCTGGACATTTGGGTGTGAATCCCCAACTCAAATTTTTCGGATGTGAATTCCCGAAACCAACAATCGGATGAGAAATTCCCGATATAAATTATCCAGATGAGAATTCCTGGACATTTGGGTGTGAATCCCCAAGTCAAACGTTGGGTGTGAATCCCCAACTCAAATTTTTCGGATGTGAATTCCCGAAACCAACAATCGGATGAGAAATTCCCGATATAAATTATCCAGATGAGAATTCCTGGACATTTGGGTGTGAATCCCCAAGTCAAACGTTGGGTGTGAATCCCCAACTCAAATTTTTCGGATGTGAATTCCCGAAACCAACAATCGGATGAGAAATTCCCGATATAAATTATCCAGATGAGAATTCCTGGACATTTGGGTGTGAATCCCCAAGTCAAATTTTTGGGTGTGAATCCCCAACTCAAATTTTTCGGATGTGAATTCCCGAAACCAACAATCGGATGAGAAATTCCCGATATAAATTATCCAGATGAGAATTCCTGAACATTTGGGCGTGAATCCCCAAGTCAAATCTTTGGGTGTGAATCCCTAAGTCAAATTTTTCGGATGTGAATTCCCGAAACAAACACTCGGATGTGAATTCCTGAGACAAAATTTCTAGATGTGAATTCCTAGATCTTTAAATGTGAAGTCTTTCATTTTTAAAGTTTCAATGCCTCTGCTGCAAGAGGAGCACTTTTCAGGAAAAAGAATCTAAAGTTTCATCGCCTGTGCTGCAAGAGGAGCACATTTTCAGAAAGGAATCTAAAGTTTCATCGCCTCTGCTGCAAGAGGAGCACATTTCAGGAAGAATTTAAAGTTTCATCGCCTCTGTTACAAGAGGAGCTTTCCCAGGAAGAATTTTAAAGTTTCATCGCCTCTGCTGCAAGAGGAGCACATTTTCATGAAGATTTTTAAAGTTTCATCGCCTCTGCTGCAAGAGGAGCTTTCCCAGGAAGAATTTTAGAAAGAATTTTAAAGTTTCATCGCCTCTGCTGCAAGAGGAGCACATTTTCATGAAGATTCTTAAAGTTTCATCGCCTCTGCTGCAAGAGGAGCTTTCTCAAAAAGAATTTTAAAGTCTGATTGCCTCTGCTGTAAGAGGAGCACATTTCAAAAGAAAAAAATTTTAAAGTTTCATCGCCTCTGCTGCAAGAGGAGCACATTTCTAGGAAAAGAATTTAAAGTTTCATTGCCTCTGCTGCAAGAGGAGCTTTCTCGAAAAAAAAAAGAAGAAGAAAAAAGAAAAAAACAAAAACAAAAAAAACAAAAAGAAATTTAAAGTTTCATCGCCTATGCTGCAAGAGGAGCACATTTCTAGGAAAAGAATTTAAAGTTTCATTGCCTCTGCTGCAAGAGGAGCTTTCTCGAAAAAAAAAAGAAGAAGAAAAAAGAAAAAAACAAAAACAAAAAAACAAAAAGAAATTTAAAGTTTCATCGCCTATGCTGCAAGAGGAGCTTTCTCAAAAAGAATTTTAAAGTCTGATTGCCTCTGCTGTAAGAGGAGCACATTTCAAAAGAAAAAAAAATTTTAAAGTTTCATTGCCTCTGCTGCAAGAGGAGCACATTAAAAAAAAAAAACAAACAGATGATTTAAAATTAAAGTTTCATCGCCTCTGCTGCAAGAGAGCACATACGAAAAAAAGAGAAGAAAAAAAAAGAGAAAGAGAAAAAAAAAAAGAAAAGAAAGAACAAAGAAGAAAGAAAGAAAAGAAAGAGAGAGAAAAGCATAGAAATGAGTCATAAGCCGGACAAAATTACTGTCAATTGTCTTTGCTCTATTCCTGATCCTCAGCAATGAGCAAAGAGGGGCAGCTGTTGACACCTAATTTTGTCCATTTTTGTTATTATTACTATTATTATTATTATTTATTTTTATTATTTGTATTATTATCATTATTATTTTCTTTTTATTATTATTATTATTATTATTATTATTATTATTATTTTTTTCCTTTTATTTTTATTACTTTTATTATTATTATTTATATTATTATTATTATTATTATTTTTTATTTTATTTTATTTTTATTTTTTGGTCTAAGTTCCATCAGCATTGAATGGGGTCTCCTTCCCCATAACCGCCGGCCTTCCTCTGCCAAACCATCCCATCCGCCGGTCACCAGCTACTCTACCCCATCCTGTCACAGCCCCTGCCTACTCCACCCCCTTCAAAAACCCTTCTTCAAGCCTCGGCTCAAGGGGGGAACCTCCGGACCATTCGATACACAGACTCCCCTCACCGTCGAGCCTCACCCGGACCCACTCAGATCTCCGGACATTAACACTCACCCGAGCATCATCTACGACCCACACCGAAAATCCAACCAACACCGAGACTCTTAATCACTACAACCACCACCGCACAACCGATGACCACCACTTGCCTACCCAAAATCACCTCGGATTTCCACCATCACCACCATAACCCCAACAGACACCACCAATTTACCGCAACAGAAACAAAAAAAAAAAACAAACCCGAGACTCTTGGATCTCAGATCTGGAAACCCTAGATCTAAAACCTAGATCTCAAAACCTGCAAAAAAGACAAAAACCAGAAACAGAAATCACAACAACACACCAGCCGAACCATCAACCACAAAAAAAAAAGAAAAAAAGGGGAGAGGTTTCGGTGAAGCTCAAATCTGTGGGGTTAGGATTTTCTTTTAGAGAAACGGAAGTCAGATTCGGGCTTAGGGGGTTAGGAAGCTTCGGAAAGCCGCGTTTTTTTAGGTTTTTGGCCACCGGCGACGGCGGCCGGCGGCGGCCGGAAATCGCCTGGGCGGAGAGCTTCACAGCTCTGAAATTTTTTTTTTTAGAGAGGAAAAAGTGAGGAGAGAAAAAAAAGAGGGAGCTTTTATAGCCAAAACCAAAAAAAAAAAAGGGAAAGGAGGACCCGCGCGCGACCCGGATCCGACCCGGGATCCGCGCGCCCGCCCGGCTAAAGGAGTGAAGATCCGCGCACGACCCACAGACCCGACCCGGATCCGCGCTCCCGACCCGCAACGACCAGCCGACCCGCGATCCGGCCTGTCCATGGTCTGTTGGGCCTTCAGACTTGGGCCCACTCCAAGTTGGTTTTTTTGGGCTGTTTTGAAAAGGTTTCCTTTGGGCTCTTAGCCTAAACCAATTTAGGTATATTTCTTTTAGTTTTAGTAATTATTATTATTATTATTATTATTATTATTGTTATTATTATTATTATTATTATTATTATTATTATTATTATTGTTGTTGTTGTTGTTGTTGTGTTTTATTTATTTATTTATTTATTATTATTATTATTATTATTATTATTATTATTATTATTATTATTATTATTATTATTATTGTTATTGTTATTATTATTATTGTTATTATTATTATTATTATTATTGCATCTTGTGAAATAAAAGTTTTTGAAAAATTTTTCTTTATTTTGCATTTTCATTAATTATTATCATTGATTAGAAAACATATTTAAAAATATATGTATATATAAAAATAATAAAAATAATGAAATTTAAATTTGAGCATAATAATAAAATCTAAATTTAAATGAAATTCTTCCGATGATGGGATGTTATGAAACTCACAAGTAGTGATTTCTTAACTGATCCCTAGGTGAGAAGAGTCATACTAAATGTTACCAGAGTATTGGGATATTTAGTATGATTTTTCAATAATTTATTTTTTTATTTTATTTTATTTTTTATTTTATTAAAAATAAAAATAAATAAGTTTTTTAAAAAAGAAAATTGAAAAAGGAAATTAATGATAAAAATTAAATTTAATTAAATGAAGTCCGATGATGGGATGTTATGAAACTCACAAGTAGTGATTTCTTGACTGATCCCTAGGTGAGAAGAGTCGTACTAAATGTTACCAGAGTATTGGGATATTTAGTATGATTTTTCAATAATTTAAATTTTTATTAAAAATGAAAATAAATAATTTTTTTTATAAAAAACAAAGAAAATAAATAATGAACTTTAATAATTAAATTAAATTCGTCCGATGATGGGATGTTATGAAACTCACAAGTAGTGATTTCTTAACTGATCCCTAGGTGAGAAGAGTCGTACTAAATGTTACCAGAGTATTGGGATATTTAGTATGATTTTTCAATAATTTAAATTTTTATTAAAAATGAAAATAAATAATTTATTTTTTTTATAAAAAAAAAACAAAGAAAAATAAATAATGAACTTTAATAATTAAATTAAATTCGTCCGATGATGGGATGTCATGAAACTCACAAATAGTGATTTCTTGACTGATCCCTAGGTGAGAGAAGTTCACTAAGCATTACCAGAGTATTGGGATACTTAGTGCAATTTTTCAATAATAAAAATTTTATTTAAAATAAATAAAGAAATATTTATATACAAAATTTAAAAATTCATTTGCATCATTTTTATCTGCTTGCATCATGTGCATTCATAATAGTTTTAAAGCGAGTGTGAATCTTCCAACGATGAGATTCTATAGAACTCACAAGTAGTGATTCTTAAGAAATCTCTAGGTGAGGAAAATTATTTCAAATGTTACCAGAGTATTGGGATATTTGATTTAAATTTTTTCAATACAAAAGGATTCACATTTACTTTTGATAAATAAAATCTAACATTTTTTCAAAATAAAAAAGAATGATTTTAATAAATGATTAAGAATAAAATTGATTGTAATAAAAAGGAATTATTTTTAAATATTAAATTAAGATCAGTTTATTAAAACAAAAAGGATAACACATGATTATTATGGTACCGTTTTTTAACGGGCGTCGTGGGGGTGCTAATCCTTCCCCACGCGTAACTGTACCCCCGAACCCAATTTTTGTTTCGCAGACCAAAAGATCATCTTTTTAATAAAACTTAATTAATTTTGAGATTTTTTTTGAAAGATAAACATTTTCAGGTGACCAATCACACCTAATAAAAAAAAGATTGGTGGCGACTCCCATGTTTTGTTTTTAAATGCTTTTCCGAAAATCGTCGAGCGCGAAGCCGTTACGACAGTCTTGATTGATATTTAAACTTAATTCACTAGGATTTTGAAAATAATTTTGTTTGCATTTGCTTTTTATGTAATTTTATGTTTTATATTTGTACATACTTGTTGTTAATAAATTGTTGAGGCATTTAGGTTAAGGATAATAATTTGATTTGAGTCTGACAAGTTCCCTCATACACACACTTGCACTTGCATTTGCATAACATGAGCTGTATACCCGGGTTCCGTCCTCCTTAGGAAGGAGTAAAGTACCTATGCTCTCGTGAGGTAATCACCTCTGCAATGGCAAGCGAAATACTTCCACTCAATCTGTTCCTTACTAGTCCAGTGTGGATGACAGTGAGGTGCAATTTGAGAACCTTTAGATCTTTACAAGTCCCAACCCAACATGTAAAAGGCCCTAAGAAGCCAATCCTAGTCAGAGCCATGTCCGATTTTTGTAGAAATCATCCCGAGATTAGGACACATGAGGGAACATTTTTACTACTTTTTTCATATCATAACTCTAATAATTTTTCAAATTCATACTCTCACAAAATCAAGAGATATTTGTTTTCAAATAGAATTTTACAATTTTACGACTTTAAACAATAAAACAAAGATTTTTTCGGTTTTTCTTCTTTGTCAGAAATAACATGAAAATATTCCTTCATTCTTTAATACAATTTGAAAAATAACAATAATGTTTTTTATTTTTTTAAACTAATGCATAGACATTAAAAAGAAAGAGGAATTTTGATAAGAAAATAAAAGGTAAGTGCATTGTCACATTCCTTTAAAAATAGATTAAATAAAAAAGGGAAATTAAAGATAATAAATTGTGGTGTGAAAATAAGATTTTTTTTAAATAAAAGAAAAGAGAAAAAGAAAAGTTTATTCTTTACAAAAAAAATAGAAATCATCAAAATTTAAAATAAAGAAAAAAGGAGAGAATTCATTCATTGAATTTAAATAAGAGAAAATTTTGATTCTTTAGCATGTCATATTTCATTACATTAATGCATTCACATCACATAATAAGGAGGGTATTTGTCTTTTTGGATTAAAAGAAGTCAAAGACATGGAGATCAATTAGAAGCTAGACTATTTTGGAGAATAATCGAGAGGAGTTTGGACATGATATACGGGAGATGAACGGAAAGCTAGTTAAGATAATGCAGATGCTTGAAAGTTTTAGAGAGGCTAAATTGGTTCATTCTCAAGGATCGTTGTTGTTTCCAGAATGACTACATGTTGAATCATCAACAAGTGGAGACCAGTCGACTTTTCATATAAGGTGAAAGGACTGATTGATGCAAAGTCGCTCGATATAAGGGAGGTGGCTAATCAAAGAACTGCCATGCTTGATTAGAATTTAGAGAGAGAAAAAGGTGGTTGTTGTTGTGAAATTTGTTTTTGAAAGACTTTGAATATTGAGGGTATTAGAATAAGGGAGAGTTAGTAAGGAATTTTTGAATCTTGTAAACAATTCGTATATGAATACGAATGTTACAAGGTTTTACATAAGTTTGCATTCACTTCATTCATATGTGCATGATACGATTTTGATAGAAGAATAATAAGGCTAACAATAACTGTTTCCTTAAAAAAAGGGGAAAAAAATAGAAAAAAAAACAGTTGATCAAAACAAAGGAATGATCAAATGACAATTTTCAGTTTATAATTTCCCTCTTTTCTTTTAGTATACAACTTGTGATACTTTGAAATAATAACAAGGTTGAATTTTCTTTTTATTTCACAATTTCCATACAATAAAAGCTTCATATTAGCATGGCAAACATGACATCTAATTTTAGGTTGTGACAGATTTGGTGTAAAGGCGGCTTGAACATTGAAAAACTTGGAGATAATTTTGGACCATGGAAGGGACAGAAATGACTCGGATGGAAAGGATGGTAAAAGCTCAACAAGAGATAAGAGAGCAATTATCACAGATGGCCGGTTTGTTGGAGAAGCTGAACAATGGAAAAATGGGAGAACTATCTACTCAAGAGGGGCATCAGTTACGAAATGCGGAGGATTCTCTTTGTCCAGTTAACATCGGCTCACGAGAAACCCGATCATCTCAAGAGCCACAAGCAATGCCCACTGAGGGTTATGTATGCCCTAATATGTCATCCGCAGTTGACCCTAGTCAGTTTCAAGGGCACGTAACTCCCACCATGAACCCCCTCAAACCAATTCATGTTGCCAATTTGGAAAGTCACAAAGAGCGAGGGACACCACAAGTGGAAGGAGGCTCAAGTTCCCAACAAAAGATAGAGCTTATAGAAGAAAGACTTCGGATTGTTGAAGGAATGGATTTTCATGGATCTTTAGATGCAGCCAGATTATGCTTAGTACCTGGTGTGGTCATTCCGTTAAAGTTTAAAGCTCCAGAATTTGAGAAATACGATGGGACCACTTGTCCAAAGGCCCATATCACTATGTACTGTAGAAAAATGGCAGCGCATGTGCATGATGACAAGTTGTTGATCCATGTTTTCCAAGATAGCCTTAAAGTATCTGCTGCTAGGTGGTATACTCAATTGGGCAGGGGTGATGTTCACTCATGGGAAGATTTGGCAAGGGCATTTGTCGCCTAATATAAGCATATTGTGGATCTAGCTCCAGATCGTTTATCTTTGCAAACCATGGAGAAGAAAGCTACTGAAGGCTTTAGAGAATACGCCTAGAGGTGAAAGAATGTTGCCACCCAGGTCCAGCCTCCCTTCACAGAAAAAGAGACTGCGACTCTATTTCTTAGTACCCTCCAGGCACCATATTATGATAAGATGATTGGGAATGTTACGAAGAATTTTGCTGACATGGTGGCTTCCGGAGAGATGATTGAGAATGCAATCAAAAGATGCAAGATCAAGATAGATGACATGGCTGATAACAGACTTGAAAGGATGGAAGAAGAAGTGCAAGCTGCGACATTTGAGGGACAATTTCCCAGAAATTCCATTCCATATAATCCCTATTTGTCTCACCTATCATACCGTCCAACCTTGAGCAATGTTTCTTGTGACCCTTATCTTTATTCACCAATCCCGCAACCAGGATTCCAAGCAAACTCTTACTCCCCAGTAGTTACTCATGCGCCTATCTTTATGCCTAGGCCAGTAGCTCAACCTCCTCAACAATCAATAAACAACAGAAAAAGATCGAGAAGCAACCAAGGAAAAATCCCAATTCCAATCTCCGATCTTTTGCCTTTTTTGGTGAAAAACCAATATTTTGCCCCTATACCTTTGAGAACAGCACCAAACCTGTTGGCCAAGAGCTATGATCCGAATAGCAGATGTGACTATCACATGGGGGCAATTGGGCATGCAACAGAAAAATGCAGACAATTGAAGGAAAGGGTTGAAGAGCTCATCAATGGTAGAATCTTGACTCAAGAACTTATGGATCAATGGAAGTCCACTTTGATGCAAAGTTAGGTCATGATGAGAAACTAGATTGGGAGAAACTGAAATGTTAAGATCTTAGAGTTTGTATTTTGTTAGAAAATGCTTGTCATTTCCGTTGGCCTAGGTGACAAATGTATGAGCACAACTTTTTGCATAATTTATTTTCCAGTGGCATATGACAAGAATGTTTCTTTTCTTCACAATAATGATAAATAATTATAAGAAAATCGGTGATTACTTTCAAAGATGAATGTCGTAAATCATTCTCGGATCATGTCTCAACGAAACCTAAGTTACTCAGGAGCCAAAAGGCTAAATTGGGGCATAAATTTTTGAAAGTTCGATTTTGTTTTCACTTTGACCATGATAGGGCTTTACTGTTAATGATTTTCAAGAAATAACCGATTTGCAAAACTTTTAGAGAATTTTTTGGAAATCAATGACAATCTCAAAGATTCTGGATAAGGGCGGTCAAATATGTGGCAAGATCATTTTGAGATACATTTCCACCTAAATTCTTGTACAAATCCCTAATTCTTCAATCTTGTACTCCCGAGATGCCTTTTCGCCCATGTTTTGGGGCAGGATAAAAAAAAGAAGCAAGAAAAAAAAAGAGAGAGAGCCAAAGTTGAGGATTTTTCACTGTTGTCCATCTGTACAATACCTTAAGTCGAGCATCACCTCTTTCCTTGAATGAATTTTTGGGGTGTGAGGTCAAGTTCTGTCATATTAAAGTGTCGCATTATAAGGAAATCAAAAAAAAAGAAGAAAAAAATGAAATTGATCGTGGCATCATGCAAACATGATATTCAGATGATTTCAAAAGCCAAAAGAAAAACTTATCCTAAGGATTGCTTTTCAATGGAAGTATCTTAATTTGAGATGATGAATGGCCATCTTTCACATCCCATTCACAAATATAAACATTATCCTGTTGCTACCCCTTTTTGAGCCTGATAATTTCTTTTACAATAAACCTCTTCCAAGGATCACCCTCCACACTGGGGGGCATGTGCAGAAAATATCTTTTCAAAGAAAATAAATGATTAAGCTTTTGTTTTCGATCAAATAAGATTTACTATGTTTTTGAAATCTTGGATATGAATCAATGAAAAAAGAAAAAAAGAAAAAAAAAGAAAGAGAAAGGAGGAAGGATACATGTGAAAGTACACAAAGAAAGATGCTTCAAAGGATGAATAGGATTTTGGAAAAAAAAAAGAAAGAAAGAAAAGAAGAAGAAGAAGAAATGCATGGAAAAGTATAAGGAGAAAAGGTGCTTTTAAGTATGTAAATGATAGATGTCTATATGAGAAGAAATGATCCTTGGATTGATCACCTTCAAACACATTTTGGGCCTGTTTATCTGTTCTTTCAGAACCCTGAACCATGGCCTACATTACGTACATAAAAGTCCATTTTGATCAAGTATGGATGCTTGTATCGAAGAGCTCTTCTTTGGAAGATTCTCACCATTCTTTGGTTTGAATGAAATTTGAATTTTTGAATGCATGGTGAAACAATCAATCGAAAAAAATAGAGAAAAGAAAACAAAAGAAAGAGCGCAGCTTTAGGGTGAAAACCCGAAAAGGGCAGTCTAGAGCAAATAATGAACTTTTCATGCAACAAATCAAGCAGTGACATGAATTGCAAATATGGAAAAGAATCATCAAGCTTTGAGAAACCCTCGAGAGGCCTAGAGATTTGGATGTCACTTGATTGTCCAACATTTTTCTAAAAAATTTTGAACCTTTCTTCTTGTACATACTCTTCCTAAACAGAAAAGACCTTAGTCATTCATATCTCATCTTGGCATCTGTAGAACGCCATTATTTGAAATTTAAGAGATTGTGAAACCAAGTTGTAAATATTTTGTTTCTTTTCTCATTCAAAATTTTGTTCAAAAAACAAAGAAGAAAGAAAGAAAAGTGATGGTATTTTAAGAAAACCATTTTGAGCCAAGAAAGAAACCATTGTTTTTTGTTTTGGATAAATGGCGAAGTATTCCTCAAACAAAACATCCTGGTGCACCAAACTTTCAATTGTTCAGTTGAAAAGATCCGAATAGGATTTATGTCACTCATCTTGAAAAGTAATCACTAATTCTCGAAAGGATCAAGTATCACTTGTGAAAATTAGATTCATTTCCCTTGGAAAATACTTATGAGGAAAATTTTTGGTGCTTTTCGTCAAAAGGCTATGACGTGAGTACTAGAAATCCACAGAAATGGGAAACAGAAAGGAGCTTTCATGATCATGTTGGGGGCAAAGAAGATAAAAAAGGCAAATGATGTGCCTCTTTGGCAAGATAGGAAAGAATTTTTAAGTTAGAAAATGTACAGGATTGAGTGCCATGCATACACGCATACATATACATTATCATACAGCATCAACATTGAAAGTTTTTGTGTAAAATTTTGAGATTAAAACATGTTTTTCGAGCTGAAAGCTCGACACCATTCAATCAAGATTTTGAAGGTTATGCAACCTTTTTTTCAAAATAAGAAAATCAAGTTTATTCAAGATAAAGAAATTTTCAAATCCAGTTTAATTAAGTGCTATGTTTGATTAAAATTAAAAATTGATTTTCAGAAGATAAGTAAAATTCAAGTCCTCCGGGCATAAATTTTCAAGTCCTCCAGGCGCAAATTTCAAAGTTCTAAGTCTTCCGAGCAAAATTCCAAATCAAATAAATTCTAAGTCCTCCGGGCACCAATTTTAAATTCTTCAGATAAAATTTCAAGACCTCCGGGCACCAAGTGTAAGTCCTCCGGGCACCAATTTTAAACTCTTCAGGAAAAATCTTAAGTCTTTCGGGCACCAATTTTAAACTCTTCAGATCAAATCTCATGTCCTCCTGGCACAAATTTAAGTCCTCTGGGCATAATCTCAAGTCCTCCGGGCACAAATTTTAAGACCTTCGGGCATAATTCTAAGACCTCTCGACACAAATTTAAGTCCTCCAGGCACAAATTTAAGTCCTCCGGGCACAAATTTAAGACCTTCGGGCACAAGTTTAAGACCTCCGGGCACAATTTTAAGTCCTTCGGGCACCAATTTCAAAGTCCTCCGAGCACCAATTTCAATACTCAAAGCAAAATTGTAAGTCCTCGGGGCACAAATTTCAAATTCTCCAAGCAAATTCCCAAGACCTCCGGGCACAAATTTTAAGACCTCCGGGCACAATTTCAAGACCTCCGGGCACCAATTGTAAGTCCTCCGAGCATAAATCTCAAGTCCTCCGGGCACATATTAAAGACCTCCGGGCACAATTCTAAGAGCTCCGGGCACAATCTCAAGTCCTCCGGGCACAAATTTTAAGACCTCCGGGCACAAGTTTAAGACCTCCGAGCATAAATTTCCAAGTCCTCCGGGCAAAATTTCAAGTCCTCCAGGAAAAATTTTTAAAGTTTCAAGGCCTCTGCTGCAAGAGGAGCACATTTCAAGAAGAAATTTAAAGTTTCATTGCCTCTGTTGCAAGAGGAGCACATTCCAGAAAAAAATTTAAAGTTTCATTGCCTCTGCTGCAAGAGGAGCGCATTTCAGGAAAAATTTTAAGTTTCATAACCTTTGCTGCAAGAAGAAAAAAAAATTTTAAGTTTCATTGCTTCTGCTGCAAGAGTAGCACATTCCAAAAAAAATGAAAAAAGAAAAAAAAAGAAGAAGAAAAGAAAGAAAGAAAAAGAAAGAGATTAGGTTATAAGCCGGACAAAATTAGTGTCTATTGTCTTTTCTCTATTCTTGATACTCAGCAATGAGCAAAGAGGGGCAGCTGTTGACACCTAATTTTGTCCCATTTTTGTTATTATGATTATTATTATTATTATTATTATATATTTGTATTTATTTTTATTTTTATTATTTGGTTTGTTATTATTTATATTATTATTATCTATTATTATTATTATATTATTTTTTTATTACTTTTATATATTATTATTATTATTTTGTTTTTAGTTCTGTCATCTACTTGCCGCCAGCCACCCCTGCCATAGCCTCCCTCCCGAGGCCATCCATCAGTGCTGTCACCCATCCACCAACCCTTGCCAGCCCCGTCCCCTCCTGTCACCCATCCACCAACTCTGCCGTCCCATCCCCTCCGGTCACCTACTCTGCTTTTGCATCCCATCTACACCAGCTCGACGCTAAACCCAAGCCTTTTACAATCCCCCCATCTTCGGCTAACCATGAACACAGCATCATCCTCACCCAACCGAGCCCCCTAATCCTCTCCCATTCAACCCTCACCGAAAGCCCAGACAACCACCCATCACCAGTAACGAACCCTCAAACCACCATCCACACCTCCTTCAACACTTCAACCCTCATCTGAACCACTACCATCATCACCGAAGCCCCAAAAAAATTCATCACTGTCACCTCTCACCACCCAGACACACACAAACCCAACTCAGCCCCTTCACCCTACGCACAATCATAAACCAAAACCCATTTACCCTCAATCCTCACCGAGCCACCATCCCTGTTCAACCACCAACCACCAACAACCAAAAATCAAACCCCCAGCACCCAAGAACCCTAAAACCCAGATCCCAGATCTGAAGCTCTAGAACCTGCAAAAAGCACAAAACAAAAACCACATACAAGCAACAACCCAACTCAAGCTTCAACAACAGCCAAACCGACCACAAAAAAACAACAAAAAAAGGGGAGGAGGCCGAAGGTTTCGACCTCAAATATGTTGGGTTAGAGACGTTTTCGAAGGAAAAAGAGGCTGGAAACAGAAACAGGAGGTGGAGACGAATCGGAAAAGGGGAAGTTTTTTCGTTTTGGCCACCGGAGACGGCGGTCGACGACGGCCAGCGGTGGCATAGGCGATGGCCAGAAATCGCCCTGGTGGGAGCCTCTGAAGGCTCTGAGTTTTTTTTTTAGAAAGAAGAAGAAAATGAATTTAAAAAAAAGGTGGAGCTTTTATAGAAAAAGAAAAGAAAAAGAAGGCTGGTGACCCGCGCGCGACCCGGATCCTACCAGGGATCCTTATGCCCGGCCCGAAGAGAGGAAGATCCGCGCGCGACACGGGACCCGCGCGCACGACCCGCATCAGAGGAGGAGATCCGTGCGCCGATTCGACGACCCTACCCAATCCAACCTGTCCGCGACCCATGTCCAGCCCAGCAGCTTCAGCCCTTTCCAAGTGCCATTTGGGCCTGATTTTTGGGCTCCTTTTGGAAGGTTCTTTTTGGATCCAAGCCCAAATCCATTTTGGTAAATTTTTTTTTCTTTCTTTTCTCATTTGTTTATTTATTTATTTACCTAGTATTTATTTGTTTTGTTAATTAAAAATTAAAAAATTAAAAACTAAAAAAATTTATTATTATTATGTGTGCTTTTAATATATTTTTTTCATGGCAATCAAAAATAAAAATAAATGTTTTTTTATCTAAATGATAAAATCTAAATTTAATTGAATAAATTGTCCGATAATGGGATGCTACGGAAGTCACGAGTAGTGATTCCTAGCTGATCCCTAGGTGAGAAGAGTTGTACTAAATATTGTCAAAAGTATTGAGGTATTTAATATGATTTTTCAATAATTTAAAATTTTGAAAATAAAATGGAATTTTTAAAATTAATAATAAAATTTAAATTTAAATAAACAATTGTCCGATGATGGGATGCTACGGAAGTCACAAATAGTGATTCTTAGCTGATCCCTAAGTGAAAAGAGTCGTACTAAACGTTGCCAAAAGTATTGGAATATTTAGTATGATTTTTCAATAATTTAATTTTTTGATAAACATAAAAATAAATAATTTTTAAAAGAAAATGGAAAGGGAAATTAATGATAAAATTTAAATTTAATTAAATAATTGTCCGATGATGGGATGCTACGGAAGTCACAAGTAGTGATTCTTAGCTGATCCCTAGGTGAGAAGAGTCGTACTAAATATTGTCAAAAGTATTGAGGTATTTAGTATGATTTTTTAATAATTTAAAATTTTGAAAATAAAATTGAATTTTTAAAATTAATAATAAAATTAATATTAATTGAATAAAATGTCCGATGATGAGATGTTACGGAAGTCACAAGTAGTGATTCCTAACTGATCCCTAGGTGAGAAGAGTCGTACTAGATGTTGCCAAAAGTATTGGAATATTTAGTATGATTTTTTAGTAATTTAAGTTTTTATTAAAAAAGAAAATGAATAAGTTTTTTTAAAAACAAAGAAATATAAATAAATAAACAAATAAATAATGAAATTTGAAATAAAGAATTCATTTGCATCATTTTATTTGTTTGCATCATGTGCATTCATAATCATTTTCGAAGCAAGTATGAATTTTCCGAGGATGAGATTTTATAGAAGTCACAAGTAGTGATTCTTAAGAAATCTCTAGGTGAGGAAAATTATTTCGAATGTTGTCAAAAGCATTGGAGTATTCGATTTAATTATTCAATACAAAAGGGTTCACACTCACTTTCGATAAACAAAATCTAACCTTTTTTAAAAAATAAAAAAATAATTTTGATAAATAATAAAATGCTTCGAAAATGGAATAAAAAGGAATTAATTTCAAATATTAATTCAAGACCATTTTATTAAAATTAAAGGATAACATGTGATTATTATGGTACCGTTTTTTAATGGGCGTTGTGGGGGTGCTAATCCTTTCCCACGCGTAACCGTACTCCCGAACCCAATTTTTGTTTTCGCAGACCAAAAAATTGTCTTTTTAATAAAACTTAATTAATTTTGAGATTTTGTTAAAAAGATAAATATTTTAGGTGACCAATCACACCTAATCAAAAAAGATTGATGGCGACTCCATTTGTTTTTAAATGTTTTCAAAATCGTCGAGCGCGAAGCCGTTACGACAGTATGCATGGAAGAAATTAGCAAAACTTGCACGACAAACCTAACTGGCAATTATCCTTGGGCAGCCATGGCGATTGGGAATGCACTTAAATTAATCCTTGAAAGCCTTGCTTTTCCGGGATGACATCTTTTAGCAATAAGGTTTAGAAATAAGTGAAAAGCATGCATGACAAGATTAACTTCATAGTCAGAGGTCAAGAAACAAGCTATACCTCCACTTTTCCACCACAATACAACAAAATGCTGAAAGAGTCGGGGCGTGTAACCTAATTAAGTACTCAGGTGTTAATGCAACCTCTCTCTAACCTAATTAAGTACTTTTCGCTATTTCTTTTACATAAAAAAAATGTCAGTTGCAATCTTTTTCAGTAAGTCTGCTTCAGTAGCACATTGCTCACTAATCACCGCAATGCTTGCCCAGCTGCATAACCAAGACAGTCGGAATGAACAACCAAGACTGTAGCTGCAGCAATTTTGAAAGGAGACAATTGCGGCATGTACCACAGTACCTAAGACATATCTGATATAAAAAAAATTAAAACAAGAGTGAAACACATTTTTTAAATCAGAATAAAAAAAAACTATGTACTTAATAGAGGCTGCTCAGTAACTGACGAAGAACAATCTATAATCAGTATGCAGAAGAAAAAAAGGAGCACAGCTTTGCAGGAAAATAAAAATGGGAAATACATACCACTGTCAAAATGGGCCAAGGTCCATTGAGCCGGCTTGGCCTAACTCATTTATTCAGGATTTAAATTTTATTTTTGTAGTCCATTTAAGGAATATAGCTTTTTAACTTGGCCCATTTAAGCCCAAGCTTAAATAGACCAGTTCGTTTAATTTTTTAATATTTTTAAATTTTTAATTATATTGAAAATTTATTTTTACTTTAATTATTTACATATTTAACATCTTTAATCAAATTAAAATATATAAAATTAATTCTATTTACTATTACTAAATTACTTGTTTCTATATCTCTTGTATACAGAACACTACATGGGTTTTTTTTATGTACATGGGCTTTCTTTTTCAATTCTCTTTGTTTCTCAATTCTATTTTCTTTGTTTATTAAATCTGCGTACATATTACACGCACACGCTACTTTGTGAATTTGCCTTTCTTTTTCAATTCTCTTTATTTATTATTTCTACATACATACAGGGATAGCAATAGCATTATTTCTATATACATACAAGGACGTACACGCTACTTAATATTGGTTCTTCTGCTTTAAATAAGTATCAAAATTCTCTAGATCATGAGAATGTGAAAACTCTCATTTACACCGAAATTGGATTTTTGGTTTTGAAGGTAATGTTATTAATTAGTTAACAATTTTTAATCAATTCATAAATTTAATTCTTGTGAATTCTTATATTGTTTCTTATTTATGTTTGTAGATGGCGAAATTGAAAATGAGTTAATTAAATGTGATTGATAGTTGATGGAGGAGATAGACATGGATCTATTTATCATGTTTTTTATTTTTAATATTGTTGAGATATATTATGTTTTCTAGTCTCTAGATTTGTTAAAACAATTTATATTATGCTTGTTAGTCAATTAATATTTAATGTTCAAATGATGTTAAAAACTTGATGTTATAGATTTTTTTTTGGTTAACGATGTTAAAGATTTTATATGAATTTAATTAATGTTTGTTTAATATTTATTTCAAAATTTTGTTTTGTTTATTTACTAAAAAATGAAATGTTAATATAAATTTTAATTTTTTTTCTTAATATACAGGCCGGCATATTTTAGCCTATTAACTCTTAGGACCGAATATGAACTTGCATTATTAGATCCATTTAACAAAAATAACTTTCTAACCGGACCCATATATAACCTGACCTATCAAAGCCAGCCCAGGTTGAGCCGAGCTGGCTCATTTTGTCCGTGCTAGAAATACAAGGTGGTGAAGAAGTACTACTTGTGCGACAACGAATCATCAATGTTTAGGATAAATTCCATTTCCAAAAGTGTGCTACATTTGATCTCAAAAGGGAAAAGGAAGACAAAACTGGATGATCTACCATATTGAAAATTAATTTGTTTATAATCATTATCACTCAATAGCCTTTGTATTTAGAGATAATAGCATGGCTTCCAAGTAACTTCTATACTTTACGAGCCAGTGTCCTCTGCTTTGTTGCATGCTGAACTACTTTTTCTTCTACGGGGAGACCCTTACGCCTCCTCACAGCATCAATGAGCTTTCTTGCGGTATTCGGAAGAACGCTAGAACCATCTCCAAACTCTTCTATCTCCTCTTCTGTTTTGGGTACAAAAAATGGATCCTCAAGAAGTGCTTCCCAGTGGCTAAGCACAAGAAGGGCACTAGAAGCCCCAGATGTCCATCTCCTTAGCTCATCAGCAAAACCAAAACTTTCTGAAACTGGCACATAGGCATGCACAGTAAAAAGTGGAGAGCCTTCCTGCATTTCTTCCTTCAACACTCGGGCTCGCCTTCGAGCAAGCACAGCATACATAGGGCCCAAATATTCAGTTGGAGTATTCAACTCACAAAAGTACATGGCTTCAACAAGCCGAGGCTTCCTCTGAAGCACAGCTGCTCTACAAGCATCCTTGACTGCGGTCATAACTTGTCCAGTAAAAAGGCCATATTGCTCAGATTGTTGGTTAGGTTCTAATTCGCTGGTCTGCACAGTTGAGGGAGATATATAAGCTTCAACGATAAATGCTAGTCCCCACATTGATTCATCACATAAGGGCCCAGCTGCAGTCGCCAGTTGAAATCCAGACAACAAACTACTTTCAAGATTCTCTGCTTCTATGTAAAGTGGTTGAGTCACTTCTGAAGATGTAACAGCTGCCGTATCACCAGCACTAGAATTATCAGCTAAGCCCAATTTCAGAGATACATAAGGGGAGCCACGTATCAGAACAGAGCCATCAACATTCTCCCTATTGTAATCTGGAGTGAAGAGGATATTAGGACCAACCTGCCTTGGACCAAGTGCCCAGATTCTCCTAAGAAACTTAAGCCATTGACCTTTGCACTTTTCGGTCTGGTCCTGGTCATTTTCATTCCCACATGAAATATCACTCTCCAGAGCATCAAGTATACGTTTTCTGAGTAATTCAATTGGATTGTCATCTTCACCCAAGCTCAATCTATGTATTTCCAAGCTTTCACCACTCTGCCCTGGCTTACCTCTAATAATATCAGAGAGCAAATCAGAACTTTCATCAAGCACCCTGGTTAGAGTAGGTGGCAGTTTCATAACTCGAACACGGATGACACATCTTCCATTTGGTGTCATTTTTTCAACATAATCTGAGCTAGCACTCAACAATTTCAAATCCTCCAATGGATTAGATATATCACCTTCAATAGTTTCTTTATAAGACACAAGAGGTGGAGAGACTTCCAGTCTCACTTTTGCAAATCTCTCCTTCAAATCCTTAATGCATCTTTCTAGATGAACCTCCCCAGCAGCAGCTAACACATGTTCCCCTCTAGATGAAACAGTGACCTCCACAAATGGATCTGCTCGATTCAATATTCTCAGTCCTTTCATAAGAGCACCCATATCTGCGGGATCAGAGGGTTCAATTGCAACCCTTAGCGTGGGAGCAACTTGGAATGCCATACTTGAGAAAGGCCAACAGTGTCTTGTGGATGAAAGGGTTGCACTTTTTAATATATGCTGGCCAAGTCCACGAATTGCCACAACATTCCCTGCCCTTGCACAGGCCACTGGTTTCAGACCTTGACCCATCATTAAATATAAGGACTGCAATTCAGCTTCCTGCACGTCCTTCTGCATTGATTCCCCTCTCAATGGATCATATAGAGCAGAAAGCACAAAAACTCTTTGTCCTGTTGTAAGAACCCCACTAAAGATCCTTGCAAATGCAAGGAAACACTCATCTAATTCACTAGTTCCACCTTCATCAGTGAAATTGTTTAAAATCTCCCCATGCGGACCACGCTGGGGCATCATCTTTGTTGGGACTGCAAACATCTTAGATACAAAAGCAATACATGGTGCTTCAGCGCTAGAATCACATACTTCAACTGACTTTCTCACAAGATCAGCGTCTGTAAGCACATTAGAGTCCACTCCTTTACTGAGAATCTCTCTTTTGGGAAGCAAGCGAGAAATCCTAAAAGATTGCGCAGCAACTGGATCTGGCATACACTTAATCACCATTGACAAAACTGCATCTGACAAAGGAAGCCATCTGCTCATGATGGCTTGAAGCAAGACCTTGGGGTCCTTATTCTGAAGTTCACGAGGAGGGACGGTCAAATTAAAAGATTTAATCACTTTCTCAAGCATCCCTTTGTCCCCATCAGGCTCCAAAGCAGCCTGGTAAACCTGCCAAAGTGGCTCAAGGACAAACTGCACAAACATTGGCCGAGCCTTACTTCCTCCACTTAATCCCTTCTTTCCGACAATCATCTTGGTCTTCGGATTGAAATACCGAGGACCCCATAAAGCTTTCTGAAGCGCAGCTGTACTTGCCCCAAGCTTAGCAGCATAGAATTCAGCAAACTCATTAATCGTAAAGCCCCACCCATCCAAAGCACACACAAATGCTACATTTCCTTTTTGAGGTTGAAAAGTATCTTCCTCATCGTCCTCTATAGATTCCAAAGTCTCATCACTCACCTCACCAGAAGGTCCAGCAAGTATTGAATCAACATCAGACAAATATTTCTCCGATTTATATGTACTCATAATCCCATTAACCTCATGAACAATCCTCAACAAGCGATTATAAGCTTCCATAGGGCTCAACTTCAACTCACTTATCAACCTATCAATCTTATTGAGAACTAAACATGGGGTAACCTTCTCAATCCAAGATTGACGCAGAACTGCATGAGTTTGTATATGAACACCCTCAACAGCATCAACCAAAACCAATCCACCGTCACTCAACCGAGCAGCAGTTGACACCTCACTACAAAAATCCATATGACCAGGGGAATCTATGAGGTTAATCTCATAGCCTTTATAATGAAGAGCTATGGAAGAACTCTTCATTGTTATAGCTCTCCTTTGTTCTTCATCAAGATAATCCATAAACCTAAGTTTACCAGCTAATTTAGGGTGAAGTACACCGCCACCCGTGGCGGCTATCAAATGATCAGCTAATGTGGTTTTACCATGATCAACATGTGCTAATATGCATATATTTCTAATCTTTCTTGTATCAGAGTCGCCCATTTTTTTTTCTCCAAGTTACAACAAACCGAGCAGAGCTAAAATAACAGAAATCTGAAGTATAATATATAGGGAATCTTAAAATAAAGCAAAAATAAAATTAGGTTTTCCGTGAATGAATTCTCAAGCAGTATATAATATACAAGGAAAGAATTTATTCAGAAGAAAAAAGAAAGGGGGCTGACCTGGGGTTTTGTCTCGCGAGGAAGAGCAGAGATTGCGCGTTTGCAAGAGAAATAAAAAGGTCTGGCAGAGTACCCGAACCCGATTAAAATTTGATTTTGATATCCGAGTCCGACCTGAACAGTGCTTATTATTATCCGAATCGGTTTATTAATAAAAAATTTCCTATTCTTTTTTTGAGAAAAAAAAAACAAGGCGCACACACTTTTTTCAAACTCAATCAACCCTTCCAAAGAAAATGAAATCGAAGAAAGTAAATTGTTTGGTTTAAATGACAAAAAAAATTTTATAATATATTTTTTGAGCTAAAATATTTTTACATTCAATTGCAATTTGGAAAGAAAAGAAAAGTTTAATCTTAACTATAAATCTACTTGATGTGGACTAGATCAATTATTACTGGGCTTTTCTATAAGTCAAGCTGAAGATCATTGAGCCAAATAATAATTTAAGCCCAAGAGGAAAGAGAACTCAAAAGGCCCATAAATGATCCACTAGGTCATTATTTAAGCTGTGGGGCTTAAAGGTAATTACGCGCAAAATAACTCCTATAAATAGGTCACAGGTATCATTCTTAAACCCTAAGCTCTATTTGCCTACTGAAACCCGGCCAAAACCCTGTCTGACTTAAGCATCGGAGTGCACGCGCAGGGGAAAACCCCTACGCCCCTCTGACTTTTCCTATTTCGCAGATTCGATGGAGACAGACTAACGCGAAGATCGAGGATCCGACATCAGCAAATATTTATTGTTGTTTTTGGCAACAACAATTGGCCCCGTCTGTGGGAAACAAACAGAAAAGGCATAAAAAATTGGTGAAAGATGATCTGCGGAAGAGAAGGTACTAGGCTGCGGCAGAGTGCACAAATTACGCCACAAAATTGGGCGACAGCATGGCGAGAGACTTGCATGGGCGAAAGGCGATTTCAACTTTTAGTTTTTTTAATGAGGCACATTTGAAAAGAATTATGACCCCGACTGCAGGGTTCCCAGGGGCGGCGGTCTCGCTGGCCGGTCAGCGGGCAGGGTCAAGGGGCAACGCCCCTTGCGGGGGTTTGGGGGCGGAGCCCCCGAAAAAAAAAAAAAGGTCAACCATATTGACATTGCCAACGAAAGACCTGCGAGAGACACCTCCTGTCACCTGGGCGAAAGCTCTCTCTTGCCCAGACAAGTCCTTTGGCGAGAGACTCCCTTGTTGCATTGGGCGAGAGCTATCTCTCGCGCAGACATGTCCTTTTGGCGAGAGACTCCCTTGTTGCATTGGGCGAGAGCTATCTCTCGCGCAGACAAGTCCTTATGGCGAGAGACCCCCAGTTTGCATATGCGAGAGCTATCTCTCGCGCACATAAGTCCTTTGGCGAGAGGCTAGAGACACCTCCTGTCACCTGGGTGAAAGCTCTCTCTCGCGCAGACAAGTCCTTTGGCGAGAGACTCCCTTGTTGCATTGGGCGAGAGCTATCTATCGCGCAGACATGTCCTTTTGGCGAGAGACTCCCTTGTTGCATTGGGCGAGAGCTATCTCTCGCGCAGACAAGTCCTTATGGCGAGAGACCCCCAGTTTGCATATGCGAAAGCTATCTCTCGCGCACATAAGTCCTTTGGCGAGAGGCTCCCTGTTGCATTGGGCGAGAGCATCTCTTGCGACAGACAAGTCCTTTTGGCGAGAGACTCCCATGTTGCATTGGGCGAGAGCTATCTCTCGCGCAGACAAGTCCTTATGGCGAGGGACCCCCAGTTTGCATATGCGAGAGCTATCTCTCGCGACACAAGTCCTTTGGCGAGAGACCCCCCCAGTTTTCATGGGCGAGAGCATCTCTCGCGAAAGACAGTCCTTGGCGAGAGATTCTCCTGTTCTATTGGGCGAGAGCTATCTCTCGCGTGCTGAAAAAGTGCTTTGGCAAGAACACTCCTGTACGTGAAATACTTTTGGCGAGAACACCTCCCGTACGCGACATGCTTTGGCGAGGACACCCTTGTAGGCGTAATGCTTTTGGCGAGAACACCTCCCGCGCGAGACATGCTTTTGGCGAGAGGACCTCACTCTCGCGACAGACAGGTCATGGCGAGAGGCGAGAGACTGCATGGGCGAGAGACTAGCTCTCGCCACCCGGCAGGCGTTAAGCGAAAGAGCCCATCTATGGCGACAGGAAATTCGAAGCAAAGTTGATAGACCATTTGACGAGAGGGTGTCTATCGCACCCGACAAGCATGGCGAGAGCTAGGCTTTCTCACATAACACCTTGGCGAAAAACCTGCATGGGCGAGAGGCGAGAGACACCTCCTATCACCTGGGCGAGAAGCCTGGAGAAAGGTCTTGGCAAGAGACCTCTTTCTGCTACAACGGGCGAACAGACTTGGGTGAGAGGTGTGGATCTCGCATGCGATAGGTGCTGGCGAGGAAGCCTCCCGCCCGCGAGACAGACCTTGGCGAGAGACCTCTTTCTGTTGCCACGGGCGAACAGACTTGGGCGAGAGGTGTAGATCTCACGTGCGATAGGTGCTGGCGAGGAAGCCTCCCGCCTACGACAAAGCAATGCTTATGAGTATAGTGTCATGTGGCGAGCATAAGACCACTGGCACTTTTGACGATTGAATGTCATACGGCGATTACATGACCAACGCCACAGCCCAGCCTTCACAGCAAGGCTCGGCTGGTAAAGCACGCACTATGGCAGAAGTGTGCACACAACGCTAGATGAGCTCACCCAGGAAAGGAAAGAGCTAGACGAAGAACTAAGAACAAGCGAGAATAAGTCCAAGAGAGCTCTATTGGGCGGTCCCCAACCAAAGACCTCAGGTAACATGCTAAAACTTAAAATGCACCCTCGTGTTCGCCCAGATGTGCAAGAGCATAGATGAGCGGCGAAAACCAGACAGGA
The DNA here is from genome assembly GCA_031772115.1 of Heritiera littoralis. Classification (NCBI taxonomy): domain Eukaryota; kingdom Viridiplantae; phylum Streptophyta; class Magnoliopsida; order Malvales; family Malvaceae; genus Heritiera; species Heritiera littoralis. Next base: position 7,667,940 of record JAPDPK010000007.1, on the reverse strand, counting down.
CACAAAAGGTCAGACGAGCTAGTGGCCACCACGAGAGTACGGTTGTGAATAATGAGTAAGAATACAGCCATCCTAAGACCAATGCAAGCAAGCACTTATCAACCGACATAGGAACTCGCCTAGGAGAGAGAACTCTATAGGCAACTCTGTACATCATCGGGCACAACGCTCGAGAAAAAGTTCATCTTTAAACAGGAACGACAACACTGTTTCAAAGAAGAACTTGGGGAGCTATATGGTGTAAAGGTACGCTAAAATTAAAAGGTATTGTGCCACAAAAAATGGAAAGACAAAAGAAAAGAAAGAAAAAGTTGAGGCTACGACCAGTCACATATTTGGGTGCACGGAATACAGGTAGTGATCTCTGGCGACAGAATACAAGGAACGGGTGACAGCAGTGTCCTCAATTCGGCGAGCACAGGCGCGCACATGACAAATTTTGGCAACAAGGTTCCACGTGGCACTCTTTTTGCAAGAGGTGGCTCACACGTGCGACAGCCAAAATGGCGAGAAAGGGGGACCACTATTGAAGATCTCACAAAGATGCCACTCTTTTGAATAGTCAGTTGCATGCAAGACGTCATGCGACAGAATAATCTGTCGCTCGAAAGGTGCATGCCCATGTAATGAAGGACCGAGCGAGGATGCGCTCTCCCAAACAATGAGAACTCCGGTTTATAAGCGAGACTTTGGTGAGCCCAGCCACAAAAGCTCTCTATGAACACAGCAGAGCTCGATTGGTGATCTGGCTGAACGTCCAGCAAAGAAGAAATCAAGATGGTGAGCATATTTCAAATGCGACAAGCTCTCTACTTTGATAAAATAACAATGAAGAAAATTAGGTGAACACAGCACCCGTAGGCAAGATTCCCCTGTTAGCACAATGTAGGCGAGCAAAGAACACCTGAGTCATGCCTTTCAGCAATGGCTATCAACGCTGGTGAGCACAAAATCCAAACTACTGGTTCGCCCATTAGAAAAAACTTTGGCGAGCACATTTAAATTTAACGATCCAAGCTCACGTCCAAGTGCGGGATCTGAGCGGAATGATCTAGAGTCTTCTAGATCTAGTGCGCGCACTAATCCAACAGAGTACCCAAAAGCTTCCTTCGGCCCATCTGTCGGTCGTCTGACATAGAAGCTTTCAAGAACTGCTCTAGCAACCATCTAGAAGTGGCTTAAGAGCCACACACTTAGCATATTGACAACCACACATGTGAAAGAGGGGTTGTCTATACAAAGAGTGTGTCTGCTTCATGAGTCCTTTAAGCAAGACAAGGATGCGCCAACTTAGGGTGTCGAGATCAAGGTTGTGTCTCTTTTGTAAGCACCTATACATAGCATTCTGGAGAATTAATACAAGTGAGTGTTTGGCATAACGAAAATTGCAAACAAACTCAAGCAGGGACATAAGGGTGGTAACCAGATCTGAGGTACTCTCATACGATGTTTTCAATTTTCTTGTCCACTTTAACAATTGTGATTGAATTAGGCAGGTGTTCAAGGTAGGCACTAGCCACTGTCGTGAAAGGCAGCAAGCCAGGAAGAGCTTGGTTCAATCGAAAACAACTTGTGGTAAGCTCGTGAAGATAGATTGCTGGTACCGAGGCACGACTTAGTGCACAATCCATGGTTGATAGCAAAACATCACAGCACTCAGATTTTTCCAAAGACAGAGACTTGGAATGGTACTGGTGGTAAACATTTGCTATTATTGTTTTAACATTTGCTGCAATTATATTGTTGCTTATTCCACTTAATTGAAAATACTACATTATGAAACGAAAGGCCAGTTATCTTTATCTGTACTATGATAACCCTCCATGTTTGATAGACATGTTGCAGGAATAGAAGAACACGCGAGACGGGCACAAATAAGTCCCTAAGTGAAAAATGCGCGAGATGGGCACAAATAAGACCTTAAGCGTGAAGAAGACGCGAGACGGGCATAAATAAGTCCCTAAGCGAAAAATGCGCGAGATGGGCACAAATAAGACCTTAAGCGTGAAGAACACGCGAGACGGGCATAAATAAGTCCCTAAGCGAAAAATGCGCGAGATGGGCACAAATAAGACCTTAAGCGTGAAGAAGACGTGAGACGGGCACAAATAAGTCCCTAAGCGAAAAATGCGCGAGATGGGCACAAATAAGACCTTAAGCGTGAAGAAAACGCAAGACGGGCATAAATAAGTCCCTAAGCGAAAAATGCGCGAGATGGGCACAAATAAGACCTTAAGCGTGAAGAAGACGCGAGACGGGCATAAATAAGTCCCTAAGCGAAAAATGCGCGAGATGGGCACAAATAAGACCTTAAGCGTGAAGAAGACGCGAGACGGGCATAAATAAGTCCCTAAGCGAAAAATGCGCGAGATGGGCACAAATAAGACCTTAAGAGTGAAGAAGACGCGAGACGGGCATAAATGAGTCCCTAAGCGAAAAATGCGCGAGATGGGCACAAATAAGACCTTAAGCGTGAAGAAGACACGAGACGGGCACAAATAAGTCCCTAAGCGAAAAATGCGCGAAACGGGCACAAATAAGACCTTAAGCGTGAAGAAGACGCGAGACAGGCACAAATAAGTCCCTAAGCGAAAAATGCGCGAGACGGGCAAAAATAAGACCCTAAGCGAGAAGATACAAGACGAGCAAAACAAAAAGTCCCTAAGCACAAAAAGGTGCGAGACGGGCAAAATTATCTCTAAACGAGGTACGTTACAATTTTATCATATTACATTTAACGCATTATGTTGGCATCTCGGATATAAACAATATTATATTCTAACAAGTCCTTAAGCGGATAGTACGTAAGACAGGACCAATACTTCAGTAAAAGTTCTTCTTTGGACACAAAAAGTTGCAAAGAAAAAACTTAGGGAGCACAAAGTATGCAGGCTGTGAGGTATGGTACGAGGTACGTTACAATTTTATCGGATGTCCCCGAAATTGATTGACAAAGTGCATGCAAACATTTTATATTGTCATTCAGGATATAAAAGCGATGTTATATCCTTATCAATTCTATAGAGTCCCTAAGCACAAAATGGTGCGAGACGGGCGATGTTATATCCTTATCAATTCTATAAAGTCCCTAAACACAAAATGGTGCGAGACGGGCAAATTCGAAAATCCCTAAGCGAACAGTGTGCGAGATGGGCAAATGAAAAGTCCCTAAGCACAAAAGCGTGCGAGATTGGCAAACCAAAAGCCTGAAGCGAAAAATGTGCGATATAGGCTACGCATTTACTTGAAGCAAAAAAGTGTGCGATGTAAGTCATGCATGACGTGCTTGAGCTTGAAGCAGTAATTGAGCGACATAAGCCCCATATATAAAAGAACTTTAAGCAAAAAAGTGCACGAGGAAAGCCGGATTATTACGTGAGACTAATACAAGATAAATGTATAGTTGCTTCGGTAGATGAGTTTAAAAATGGGCTGATCAGTCTGTAAAAGACTAAGCTCTTTCACAAAAAACTGGGGAGCACTCTTCGGCCTCAAAAGGAGCATCGATTCTAACAGACACCCAAGCATCTACGCCCTGAGGTGCTATAATTATCTAAATCATCTTCGTCCAAGCCTGTGAGAACCCCGACCATCTCGGGTCGACGAAAAGGCTCTTAAGGGCTGGTAAGATTAGATAGATCTTTATAAATGCCTATTCTCAGAAAATGTTCCAAATCCTCAGCATCAGGATCAAGCTTCAACCAACCCGGAGCGTGCCAAGCACAAATCGCTTCTGATGAAACTAAAAGGCTTTGGTGGCTCCGCAATCTTGTAATTTCTCCTTATAACTCTTGGTTTCGGTCAGCTAAGACCTTGAATTTGAAAAGAAGGGTGGTATATTCCACTAGAGAAGCATTTAGCTCAGAGAAGAAAAACGTATCACGATAGTGTTCTAAAAAGACACTTGACAAAAGAAATGATGACACGAAGTCGTTTCTGCTATAAATAATAATGAAGTCCACTAGTTGAGCCCTCAAGTGAAGATGAAAAGACTCTTGTGATAATCCCAGGAAGAGGGTAGCAAAAGAATTTGAAAAGCCCATTCTTTATATACTCTTTCACAAGGTAAACCTTGTAAAAGAGTGGGGAGCAATTGATGTGGACTAGATCAATTATTACTGGGCTTTTCTATAAGTCAAGCTGAAGACCATTGAGCCAAATAATAATTTAAGCCCAAGAGGAAAGAGGACTCAAAGGCCCATAAATGATCCACTAGGTCATTATTTAAGCTGTGGGGCTTAAAGGTAATTACGCGCAAAATAACTCCTATAAATAGGTCACAGGTATCATTCTTAAACCCTAAGCTCTATTTGCCTACTGAAACCCGGCCAAAACCCTGTCTGACTTAAGCATCGGAGTGCGCGCGCAGGGGAAAACCCCTGCGCCCCTCTGACTTTTCCTATTTCGCAGATTCGTTGGAGACAGACTAACGCGAAGATCGAGGATCCGACATCAGCAAATATTTATTGTTGTTTTTGGCAACAACACTACTTTCAATCAATGATAAAAAAAATAATGTAAAACTATTTAGTTTTACACTGGTAAAGCTTAATCTCTCCCCATATTATACATATATATATAAAAGGGATCCAGTTATGTATATATAAAATAAATTTAGTTTTACACATTTTCATATCTTTTTATATGAATTTTATTTTTTTTAATGGAACTATTGAATTTTATGTTCTATTTACATAGATCATGCATGGCAAATTTCAACTTGATTGAAGATGTCTAATTATTTGTTTACTAACATAAAATTTTATCAGTTAATATATATATATATATTAAAAAATGTTATTCTTAATTAAAATAATAGGAGTATCATATTGATTCAAAATCTTACATGCATGATAAATACGAGTGGGTTGTTGAATCCAACTATTGGTTTACAAAAATATTAATCTTATATGAATATATAAAAGTGTGTAAAACAAATTTATTTTACACGTGTAAGTGGATCCCTACTTTTTTATATATATATATATATATATATATATGTATATGCTGCTATAGTAGACTTCTATGATGATGACATTTATGTTACAAATGGTAATATATCTTTTGAGGTTTTTCTTAGCCAAAAATCAGAAGATGCTTAAAAACATCGTATTTGGTAAGAGGAAAGGAAGAAAAAGAGTGAAAGAAAAAAATATTTTTCTTTTCATTCTTACTTTTGCTTTGTTCTGTATGAGGCAAAGAAAATAAACGAATTTTGCATATTTTTTGTCCTAAATCAATCTTTCTAAATATAAGAGAAAAACATACTCAATTTAAATTAATAATTTTGTTTATAATTTCATATATATTTATATGTCATGTTATGGTAGACTGCTATGATGATGACATTTAAGTTACAAATTGTAGTATAGCTTTTGACTATTCGTTTTTGCCAAAAAAACAAAAGATTTAAAAAAAAAAAACTTTAACATTGTATGTGGTAGGAGGGAAGGAAGAAAAAGAGGGAAAGGAAAAATTATTTTTGTTTTGTTTTGTTTTGTAGGAGGCAAAGAAAATAAATGAATTTGCAAGGTTTTTATGCAGTTGTGTGATGGAGTACAAATGATCATTACATGTTTGGCAAAGTTTTATAACTCACCCTTGAAATAAAAAATAAGTTGGATTAAAACTAAAAAAAGATAAGTGAAAATCGTTTAGTCACAACACTAATAACAAATTCAAACCATAATTGGAAAAGAAAAATTTAATTCATAAATTTGTTAACTGAAAAATGTATAAGTGTTAAAGGTACATCACTACCTTCAGGCTGTGACAATTGTGCACATTATATCTACGAATATCACAATTTTTTGGTTTCCATCTCCATTTGAGATAATCTTTATCTTTCCGGCCATTTTCCTAAGCAATTGAATCCTTGTTCTACGAATGGACATTCTGAAGCATTGTTTATTGGGTAACCATCATCTATAACCCAGTTTTCATAAAAATATCACAAACATTGATCAAATCATTGAATTTTAACAAACCATACCCAAGAAATCACTACAGGAAAAAAGTATTTTTAGTAGAGAAAAAATCGGTCACTAAAAGCATAAAATTGAATCCAACTTTTAAGTCGTCACTTACTGTGAAATCCCCAATTTTTTGTCATTTCCTCATATTTGTAAAGTATTACAAGCTGAGATAATTGAATAAATATGAAAGTATGAACTATAAATGATATATGTGACATGGAAGGATTAATGAGATTGATAGTCAAATGGTCAATGAATGAATTTTGATATTGTAAGAATAATTGAAGTATGAGAAAAGATGTAATATCAGATTTTGGCAATTAAGGGACATGTGGCATATAGGAAATGAGAGAAATAAATAGCCAAATAATTAATGGTAAAAAAAAAAGAAGATATATGAAATAGATAGAGATGATGACTGAAGGACACCAATTTAATGACATTAAATGCCATCTTTCTCATCACCAAGTCGGCAACCATATGCAGCTCTACCTCTCGTTTCCTCCAAAATTTCTCTAAGTTCCATTCTAATTTCCTTGACAAACACCCATGTTCAGTGATCGAATCGTTAAGCTTGCTTAATGAAAATTACTCCTCATCACTAGCTTAAGCTATATCTGAAGTTTGGTGGATTGAATCCAAGGAATTGAAGAGATCTAAGTTGCTGTTATTTTGGCTAATAACAAAGGTAAGAGTAGAAGTTGATTCTTTCAATTTCGTACATGATTTGGAGTCATATTAAGTTGATATAGCATATTTGTAGAGGTTTCTTAAAGGTTTGGAATTGTTATGAATTATGCAGCTTTGAAGAGTTGAAAAGGAAAGTGTCGATTTGCAACCAAGGTATTGGATTATCGACTAATTGAGGTAAGGAATATGTGTAATGGACGTAGGGTGGCTATGTCCGCGTGTTTTGATATGTTTTGAATGTCTTTGGAATGAAACAAAAGCTGATTTGAAGTGTAGGAAGTTTACATTTCAGGTTTTACTCCTAGTTACCAAAATGCTAGGAGCAGCCGATTGCCTTAAGTAGCAGCTGACTGCCTAGAGACAACCAAAGCATAGATTTTCGAAAATCGATGAAAACCAGTCGATTGCTATATAAGCCAGTCGACTGCCATTTTCCAGAAAGCATTCTGTTTCAAACCAGTCGACTGCTACATGGACCAATCGACTGCTATTTACTTGAAAAGTATTCTGTTTGAGAAACTAGTTGACTGTTATATGACCAGTCGACTGCCCTGGTTTCAGAAGCATTCTGTTTGCTAAACCAGTCGACTGCTATATGACAAGTCGACTGCCTTTTCTCGAAAAGTATTCTGTTTCAAACCAGTCAATTGCTATATGGGACCAGTCGACTACCCCATGTGTTTTCAGAAAATTCGAAATATCGAAATTTTAAAAGAAAATAATTTCGATAAATCAAGATATGTGTTAGCAGTCGACTGCCTTATCTGACCAGTCGACTGCCCCATTTGAAAAAGAGGTTTTAAAGCCTATTTTCAGAAAAGTATGATTGTCATTACAAAAGCTATATGGCAAAGGTTTTGAGACTATGAACTACTTAATGATCGTGCACTATCTGCATCTGTTTGAGGGACTCTGATCAAGTCCCTGATATTATATGTACTTGGCTGAGGAGCCCTAGTTTGGCCCTTAGTGCCACAGGATTCACCTGACTAATGTTCATCGTAGCCTACCGACATTTGACCAATTGTCCCTGTTATATGTTTGGCTAGGGGAGGATTCCTGGCCCCTCCAAGGGTACGCCACTTATCTAGTGCATGATTCCGTTGAAATGCTAATAGTCTCCCTGTTATTTGAAAGATATCTACATATGTGATTTCAAATGAATAAAGAAATCGAACGTATTTGAATTACTTGTTTTTACTCGTATCTGATAATTGAAAGAAGTATATGATATATGCTTTATAATGGTTTTACATAATATTATAGAGCCAAGCAGGGAAACTACATATAGAGGCATAGTACGCTCTTTTACATATGTTTCTTACTGAGCATAAACACACCCTTTTACAACTATTTTTCATACAGATTACCTAAAGTGAATTCCTCTCCAAATAGGGGAGCTTGCTTTTGAGATATCAAAGTGTACCTTCGAGATACGCTTCCTAATAATTATTGAAGGTATACTTAATTGAGATGTATTTCAGCTATTATATAGTACAATGCTACAGTAATGTTTATAAGATTTTTGGAGATTTAGGTTATGTAAGATGTGTAAGATCTTGTGCTTTGGAATGATGTATATATAAATATAATAATTATGTTTCACTTGAAGTTGATGAGCTAATTAATACTAATCGTTAGAAGAAAGAAGGGATGACATTGATGAGCAAGTCTAATCAAGTTGTATGTGCAAGAAAAAGTTATATGTTAAGTGGTAGTGACGAGGATATCACAGATTGGTATCAGAGCAAGATTAAACTGATGTTTGTTGGTGTTAATAAGCTAAAAATATTGTATATCCTCAAAGTATTGTACTTGTCTGAATACATATTGTCGTAACGGCTTCGCGCTCGACGATTTTCGAAAAACGTTTAAAAAAACAAAATGGGAGTCGCCACCAATCTTTTTTTACTAGGTGTGATTGGCCACCTGAAATACTTATCTTTTTAACAAAATCTCAAAATTAATTAAGTTTCATTAAAAAGACAATTTTGGTCTGCGAAAACGAGGTTGGGTTCGGGGGTACGGTTACGCGTGGGGAAGGATTAGCACCCCCACGACGCCCGTTGAAAAAACGGTACCATAATAATCATGTGTTATCCTTTTTGTTTTAATAAAATGTTCTTAATTTAATATTTAAAATTAATTCCTTTTTTATTCCCACCTTTTTATTCAAAATCATTTTTTATTTGCAAATTTATTTTGTTTTACTTTATTTTTCGAAAGTAAATGTGAACTTTTTTGTATTGAATAATTAAATCAAATACTCCAATACTTTTGGCAGCATTTGAAATAATTTTCCTCACCTAGAGATTTCTTAAGAATCACTGCTTGTGACTTCTACAGAATCTCATCCTCGGAAAATTCACACTTGCTTCGAAATTAAATGGATGCATATGATGCAAACAAATAATATATGATGCAAATGAATTTTTAATTTCAAATTTCCTTATTTATTTGTTGATTTATTTATATTTCTTTATTTTTAACAAAACTTATTCATTTTCATTTTTAGTAAAAATTTAAATTATCGAAAAACCGTACTAAATATTCCAATACTTTTGGCAACATTTAGTAGGATTTCTCTCACCTAGGGATCAGTTAAGGAATCACTACTTGTGACTTCCATAACATCCCATCATCGGACTTTTATTTAATTAAATTTAAAATTTATTATTAATTTTCTTTTTCTATTTTCTTTTAAAAACTCATTTATTTTTATTTTTAATAAAAAACTAAATTATTGAAAAATCATACTAAATATTCCAATACTTTTGGCAACATTTAGTACAATTCTTCTCACCTAGGGATCAGCTAGGAATCACTACTTGTGACTTCCGTAGCATCCCATCATCGGAAAATCATTTAATTGAATTATAAAATTTATTATCAATTTTCTTTTAAAAATTTATTTTTATTTTTAACAAAAAAATTAGATTATTGAAAAATCATACTAAATATTCCAATACTTTTGGCAACATCTAGTACGACTCTTCTCACCTAGGGATCAGTCACGAAATCACTACTTGTGAGTTTCATAACATCCCATCATCGGAAATTCATTTTAATTTAAATTTTATTATTTATTTTCTTTTTCTATTTTCTTTTTAGAAAAAATTATTTATTTTCATATTTATCAAAAAAAATTAAATTATTGAAAAATCATACTAAATATTCCAATACTTTTGGCAACATTTAGTACGACTCTTCTCACCTAGAGATCAGTTAAGGAATCACTACTTGTGACTTCCATAACATCCCATCATCGGGTAAATTGTTTATTTAAATTTAAAATTTTATTATTAATTTTAAATACATTTCCTAATCAATAATACTAATTAATGAAAATACAAATAAAAGAAAAAAAACTCTTATTTTACAACATGCCATAACAATAATAATAGTGATAATAACACAATAATAATAATAATAATAATCACAATAATAATAATAATAATAATAATAATAATAATAATAATAATCACAATAATAATAATAATAATAATAATAATAATAATAATAATAATAATAATAATAATAATAATAATAATAATAATAATAATAATAATAATAATCACAATAATAATAATAATAATAATAATAATAATAATAATAATAATAATAATAATAATAATAATCACAATAATAATAATAATAATAATAATAATAATCACAATAATAATAATAATAATAATAATAATAATAATAATAATATTATTATTATTATTATATTATTATTATTATTATTATAATTTAATTTTTTTAATTTTTAATTTTTAATTTTCTAATTAAAATTTTCCCTTTTTTTTATAAAATGGATAAACACTAAATAAATAAATAAATAAACAAAAAAATAATTACCAAAAATGAATTTGGGTTAAGAGCCCAAAGAAAACCCTTCAATGGCCCAAGAAGATGGCCCAAACGAGTGGGCCGGATCGTGTCGGTCAGGTCTGGGCGCGCGGGTCGCGAGCAGGCTGGAGTCGGGTCGGGCGCGCGGATCCCCGGGTCGGGTCGGTTCAACGCGCGGGTCTAAAAAAAATTTCCTATAAAAGCTATCCCTTTTTTTTTCTAATTCATTTTCCCCTTCTTCCCAAAAAAAAACTTCTCAGCTCTCTCTCCTTCTGGCCAGGCGATTTCCGGCCACTGCCGGACCGCCGTCCACCGCCGCCGGCCGCCGTCGCCGGTGGCCAAAATGAAAAAAGCTTCCTCTTTTCCGACTCCTCACTGCCTCCTGAACCCGATTCCGACCACCGTTTCACCAAAAGAACTCCCTAGCCCCACGAATCTGACCAAAACCGAAACCTCCTCCCTCGTTTTTGTTGGTTTTTGTTTTTTTTTTTTGTTTTTTTTTTTTGGTTGATGGTTTCGAGGTTTTGGTTTGTGATTTGTTGTTTGGTTTTTGTTTTCTTTGCAGGTGATGGCTTAGATCTAGGTTTGTGGCTTACGGGTTTGGGTTGGTAGCGTTGGGGTTTTTTCTGTGATGGTTGTGGTGTTGTTGGGGTCACGGTGGCTAGTGGGTCTCGGACAAGGTTTGGGTTTGGTTTCTGGGTAGTGGTTGTTGCTAGTATTTGGGAAACAGAGGGGCCAAATGGTGGTGTGAGCTGGTAGGAGCAACGGTGATGCTCGGGGATGAGGAATGGTGTTGGCTCTTGGGTTCGTAAGCAGAGGGTTTTCCTGGGAAGAACTCGTTTCGGTGGTGAGGGGAGGGTGGTGAGTGTGGAGGGTGGTGGTTCTGAGTGGGGAGGGTTTCGGTTCTCTTCTCTGCCCGTTACCGAAGATGAGTTTGGCTTTTTGAGGGATCTGGCCTGGGGTTTGGTGTGATGGGATGGGGTAGAGTAGCTGGTGGTGGCAGTAGCTGAGGGTGGCCGGTGGTGGCAGTGGCTGATAGACAGGATGATTGACAGATTAGACCAAAAAAAAACAAGAAAGAAAAAATAAAAAAAAATAAAATAAAATAAAATAAAATAAAATAAAATAAAATAAAATAAAAATAAAAATAATAAAAATAAAATAAAATAAGATAAAAATAAAAATAAAAATAATATAAATAAAAAATAAAATAAAAATAAATACAAAATATATATAAAAATAAAAATAAATATAATAATAACAATAATAATAATGGGACAAAATTAGGTGTCAACAGCTGCCCCTCTTTGCTCATTGCTGAGGATCAGGATTAGAGCAAAGACAATAGACACTAATTTTGTCCGGCTTATGACCTAATCTCTTTTTCTTCTTTTTCCTTTCTTTCTTCTTTTTTCTTCTTTTTTTTTTCTTCTTCTTCTTTTTTTTGTATGCGCTCCTCTTGCAGCAGAGGCGATGAAACTTTAAATTTAAATCATCCATTTTTGTTTTTTTTTTTTTTTAAAATTAAAAAAAAAATTTTTTAAAATGTGCTCCTCTTGCAGCAGAGGCGATGAAACTTTAAATTTCTTTTTGTTTTGTTTGTTTTTCCTTTTTCTTTTTTTTTGTTCTGTTTTTTTTTTTCGGGAAAGCTCCTCTTGCAGCAGAGGCAATGAAACTTTAAATTCTTTTCCTAGAAATGTGCTCCTCTTGCAGCAGAGGCGATGAAACTTTAAATTCTTTTTTTTGAAATGTGTTCCTCTTGCAACAGAGGCGATGAAACTTTAAAATTTTGCCCGGAGGACTTGAGATTTGTGCCCGGAGGACTTATGATTTGTGCCTGGAGGACTTATGATTTTTCTGAAAAGTGCTCCTCTTGCAGCAGAGGCGATGAAACTTTAAAAATTTGCCCGGAGGACTTGAAATTTGTGCCCGGAGGACTTAAGATTTGTGCCCGGAGGACTTAAATTCTTTTTCTAAAAAGTGCTCCTCTTGCAGCAGAGGCGATGAAACTTTAAAAATTTTGCCCGGAGGACTTGAGATTTGTGCCCGGAGGACTTATGATTTGTGCCCGGAGGTCTTAGAATTATGCCCGGAGGTCTTAAATGCTTTTTCTGGAAAGTGCTCCTCTTGCAGCAGAGGCGATGAAACTTTAAAAATTTTGCCCGGAGGACTTGAGATTTGCTTATCGTCTGAAAATCAATCTTTAATCTTGATTAAACATAGCACTGGTCAAATTGGGTTTGAAGTTTTCTTTATCATGAGCAAACTTACCCCCTCTTTTTTTTCTCTCTCTCTTTTTTTTTTCAATCTTGGAAAAGGTTTCATAACCTTTAAAATCTAGATTAAATGGTGTTGAGTCTTCAGCTTGAGAAACATGTTTTAATCTCGAAATTTTGCAAAAAAACTTTCAATGTTGATGCTGTATGTTATTATGTATGTATGCATGTATGCATGACACTCAATCTTGTACATTCTCTAACTTTAGATCTTTTTCCTATCTTGCCAAAGAGGTACATCATTTGCCTTTTTTATCTTCTTTGCCCCCAACATGACCATGAAAGCTCCTTTCTGTTTCCTATTTCTGCAGATTTCTTGTACTCACATCATAGCCTTTTGACAAAAAAGCACGAAAAATTTTCCCATAACTATTTTCCAGGAGGGAATGAATCCAAATTTCACAAGTGATATTTAATTCTTTCAAAAAAATTAATGATTACTTTTCAAGATGACTGACATAGATTCTATCCGGATCTTTTCAATTGGACAATTATCCAAAAACAATGGTTCCTTTCTTGGCTCAAAATGGTTTTCTTAAAATACCATCGCTTTTTTTCTTTCTTCTTTCTTTTTTTTTTGGTAACAAAATTTTGAATGAGAAAAGAAACAAAATATTCACAACTTGATTTGACAATCTCTTAAATTCCCGAATAATGGCGTTCTTCAAATGCCAAGATCAGGCATGAATGATTAAGGGTTTTTTTTGTTCTGTTTAGGAAAAGTACGTACAGGAAGGAAGATTCAAACTTTTTCAAAAAATGTCAACCATCAAATGACATCAAAATTTTTGGATATTTCGAGGATCTCTCAAGGCTTGTTAATTCTTTTTCCACATTTTCCATTCATGTCACTGTTTGACTTGGTTGCATGAAAAGTTCATTGTTCGCTCTAGACTGCCCTTTTCGGGTTTTCACCCTAGAGCTTCATTCTTTCTTTTGTTTTCTTTTCTTTTCTCTTTTTTTGATTGATTGATTGTTCCACCATGCGTTCAAGAATTCAAATTTCATTCAAACCAAAGAATGGCGAGAATCTTCCAAAGAAGAGCTCTTCGATACAAGCATCCCTACTTGATCAAAATGGACTTTTAAGTACATGATGTAGGCCATGGTTCAGGGTTCTGAAAGAATAGATAAACAGGCCCAAAATGTGTTTGAAAGTGATCAATCCAAGGATCATTTCTTCTGATATGGAAGTCTATCAATTTCCTTCTTCGAAGCATCTTTCTCTTTATACTTTTCCATGTATCTCTTCCTCTTCTTTTCTTTCTTTCTTTTTTTCTTTTTTTCTTTCTTTTTTTTTTTAAATCCTATTCATCCTTTGAAGCATCTTTCTTTGTGTACTTTCACATGTATCCTTCCTCCTTTCTCTTTCTTTTTTCTCTTTTTTTTTATTGATTCCTATCCAAGATTTCCAAAACATAGTAAATCTTATTTGATCGAAAACAAAAACTTAATCATTTATTTTCTTTGAAAAGATACTTTCTGCACATGCCCCCCAGTGTGGAGGGTGATCCTTGGAGTAGGTTTATTATAAAAGAAACTTTCAGGCTCAAAAGGGGTAGCAACAGGATAATGTTTATATTCGAGAATGGAATATGAAAGATGGCCATTCATCATCTCAAATTAAGATGCTTATACTGAAAAACAATTCTTATGATAAGTTTTTCCTTTGGCATTTGAAATCCTCTGAATATCATGTTTGCATGGTGTCACAATCAATTTCATTTTTTTCTTTTTCTTTTTCTTTTTTTTCTTCCTTTTATTTTGTTGTTTTGTTTTTTTTTTTGAAATACAACACTTTAATAAGACAGAGCTTGACCTCGCACACCACATCGTCATTTAAGGACACAGGTGATGCCCAGCTCGAGGTATTATGCAGATGGACATTGATGGGAAAATCCTCGACTTTGGTTCTTTTTTTTCTCTCTCTCTTTTTCTTTATCTTGCCCCAAAACATGGGCAAAAGGCATCTTGGGAGTACAAGATTGAAGAGTTTGGGATTTGTACATGAATTTAGGTGGAAAGGTATTTCAAAATGATCTTGTCAAGTGTAAAATTACCAATATTAAGAATATTTAGAGATTGTCATTGATTTCCAAATTATTCTCAAAAGGTTTTGCAAATCGATTATTTCTTTGAGAATTATTTACAATGAAACCCTATCATGGTCAAAGTGAAAACAAAATCGAACTTTCAAAAATTTATGCCCCAATTTAGCTTTTTGGCTCTCGACTGATTTAGATTCTGTTGAGATGTAATCCAAGAATGATTCAATACATTCATCTTTGACAGTAATCACCAATTTTCTTGGAATCATTTTTATCATTAATGTGAAGAAAAGAGACATTCTTGACATATGCCACTGGAAAATAACTCATGCAAAAAGTTGTGCTCATACAATTGTCACCTAGGCCAACGAAGATGACAAGCATTTTCTCAACAAAATACAGGCTTCAAAATCTCAAAATCTTCGTTTCCCTCCAGATTGATTTGCCAAAATGCCATGACTCTACACCAAAGTGGACTTCCACTGTTCCATAATTTCTTGAGTCAAGATTCCACCATTGATGAGCTCTTCAACCCTTTCCTTCAACTGTCTGCATTTTTCCGTTGAATGCCCAACTGCCCCCATGTGATAATCACATTTGCTACTCGGATCATAGCTCTTGGCCAATGGGTTTGGTGCTGTCCTCAAAGGTATAGGGGCCAAATATTGGTTTTTTACCAAAAAGGGCAAGAGATCGGAGATTGGAATTGGGATTTTTCCTTGATTGCTTCTCGATCTTTTTCTGTTGTTTATTGATGGTTGAAGAGGTTGAGCTACTGGCCTAGGCATGAAGATAGGCGCAGGAAAAATCGTTGAAGGACAAAAGTTTGTTGGAAATCCTGGTTGTGGGACTGGTGAAAAAGGATAAGAATCATAGGAGGCATTATTCAAGGTTGGACCGTATGATGGGTGAGGCAAACAGGGATGAGATGGAGCAGTGTTTTTGGGAAATTGCCCCTCAAATGTTGCAACTTGTACTTCTTCTTCCCTTCTGTCAAGTCTGTTATCAGCCATGTCACCTATCTTGATCTTACCTCTCCTAATTGCATTCTCAATCATCTCTCCAGAGGCCACCATGTCGGCAAAATTCTTAGTAACATTCCCAATCATTCTATCATAATATGGTGCCTGGAGTGTACTAAGAAACATAGTCGCAGTCTCTTTTTCTGTGAGGGGAGGCTGGACCTGGGTGGCAACATTCTTCCATCTCTGGGCATATTCTCTAAAGCCTTCAGTAGCTTTCTTCTCCATGGCTTGCAAAGATAAACGATCTGGGGCTGAATCCACAATATGCTTATATTGGGCGACAAATGCCCTTGCCAAATCTTCCCATGAGTGAATATCGCCCCTGCCCAGTTGTGTATACCACCTAGCAGCAGATCCTTTAAGGCTGTCTTGGAAAACATGGATTAACAGCTTGTCATCACGCACATGCGCTGCCATTTTTCTACAGTACATAGTGATATGGGCCTTTGGACAGGTGGTTCCATCATATTTCTCAAATTCTGGAGCTCTAAACTTTGACGGAATGACCACACCCGGTACTAAGCATAATTCGGCAGCATTTAAAGATCCATGAAAATCCATTCCTTCAACGATCCGAAGCCTTTCTTCTATAAGCTCTATCTTTTGCCGAGAATTTGAGCCTCCTTCCACTTGTGGCATCCCTTGCTCTTTATGACTATCCAAATTAGCAACATGAATTGGTTCGAGGGGGTTCATGGTGGGAGTTGCGTGCCTTTGAAACTGACTAGGGTCGGCTGCAGACGGCATATTAAGGCACACATAACCCTCGGTGGGCATTGCTTGTGGCTCTTGAGATGATTGGGTTTCTCGCGAGCCAATGTTAACTGGACAAAAAGAATTTTCAGCATTTCGTAACCAGTGCCGCTCTTGAGTAGCTAATTCTCCCATTTTTCCATTGTTCAGCTTTTCCCACAAACCTGCCATTTGTGACAATTGCTCTCTCATCTCTTGTTGAGCTTTTTCCATCCTTTCCATTCGACTTGTTTCTGTCTCTTCCATGGTCCAAAACTATCTCCGAAGTTTTTCGATGATCGAGCTGTATATACACCGAATCCGTCACAACCTAAAATTAGATGTCATGCTTGACATGCTAATGTGATGCTTTTATTGTATGGAAATTGTGAAATAAAAAGAAAATTCAACCTTGTTGTTATTTCAGAGTATCACAAGCTGTATACTAAAAAAGCAAAAAGGGGAATTATAAACTGAAAATTGTCATTTGTCCATTCCTTTGTTTTGATCCACTATTTTTCTTTCTCTCTTTTTTTCTTTATATTTTTTTTCTTTTTTCTTTAAGGAAACAGTTATTGTTAGCCTTATTATTTTCTGTCAAAATCATGTTATGCACATATGAATGAAGTGAATGCAAACCTATAAAAAGTTTTGTAGCCACCTCCCTTATATCGAGGACTTTGCATCAATCAGTCTTTTCTCCTTATGACAAGTCAATTGGTCTCCATTTGCTAATGATTCAACATGTAGTCGTTCTGGAAACAACAACGATCCTTGAGAATGAACCAATTTAGCCTTTGCAAAACTTTCAAGCATCTGCATTATCCTAGCTAGCTTTCCCTTCATCTCTCGTATATCACGTCCAAACTCCTATCGATTATTCTCCAAAATAGTCTAGCTTTCTAATTAATCTCCTATATCTCTGACCTATTTTACTCCAAAAAGATAAATACTCTCCTTATTATGTGATGTGAATGCATTAATGTAATGAGATATGATATGCTAACACTTAAGAATAAAAGAATCAAAATTTTCTCTCATTTAAATTCAATGAATTCTTTCTTTTTTTTTCTTTTTTCATTTTAGAATTTGATTATTTCTCCTCCCTTTTTTTTTTAGAATAAATTTTCTTTTTTCTTTTCTTATTTTCACACCACAATTTATTTTCTTTAATTTCCCTCTTTATTTAATCTATTTTTAAAGGAATGTGACAATGAATTTACCTTTTATTTTTATCCAAAAATTTCTTTTCCCCTTTTTTTTTTTTTTTATCTATGCATAAATTTCAAAAATATATATACACACATTATTATTACCTTCTTTCAAATAGCACCAGAGAATAAAGAATATTTCCATGTTATTCTCAAAAAGAAAAAAACTTTGTTTTCTTTTTTGTTTTCTTTTTTTTTTTATTGTAAACTTGTAAAATTTTATTTTGAAAATGACAAAAAGAAGAAAAAAATCTCTTGATTTTTATTTTATTATTATTTTTTTAAAAAAAACATGAATTTGAAAATTATCAGAGTTATGATACGAAAAAAGTAGTAAAATGTTCCCTCGTGTCCTAATTTCGGGATAATTTCTACAAAAATCGAACATGGCTCTAGCTAGGATCGGCTTCTTAGGGCCTTTTACATGCTGATTTGGGTCTCTGAAAGGTCAAAAGGTTCCCAAATTATACCTTACTGTCATCCACACTGGACTAGTAAGATTTAATTTGAGTGGGAGTATTTCGATTGCCATTGCGGAGGTGATTACCTCACGAGAGCAAAGGTACTCTACTCCCTCCTAAGAAGGACGGAACCCGGGTATAGAGCTCATGTTATGCAAATGCAAGTGCAAGTGTGTGCATGAGGGAACATGTCAGACTCAAATTAAATTATTATCTCTATCCTAAATGCCTTAACAATTTATTAACAACAAGTATATACAAATATAAAACATAAAATAAATAACATAAAAAATGCAAATGCAAACAAAAATCATTTTCAAAATCCAAGTGAATTAAGTTTAAATATCAATCAAAACTATTAAATTAAAACTTTGGATAACACATGATTAATAAATGACTTGACCCTCAAAAAGCGTCCCCAGTGGAGTCGCCAAGCTGTCGTAACGGCTTCGCGCTCGACGATTTTCGAAAAACGTTTAAAAAAACAAAATGGGAGTCGCCACCAATCTTTTTTGACTAGGTGTGATTGGCCACCTGAAATACTTATCTTTTTAACAAAATCTCAAAATTAATTAAGTTTCATTAAAAAGACAATTTTGGTCTGCGAAAACGAGGTTGGGTTCGGGGGTACGGTTACGCGTGGGGAAGGATTAGCACCCCCACGACGCCCGTTGAAAAAACGGTACCATAATAATCATGTGTTATCCTTTTTGTTTTAATAAAATGTTCTTAATTTAATATTTAAAATTAATTCCTTTTTTATTCCCACCTTTTTATTCAAAATCATTTTTTATTTGCAAATTTATTTTGTTTTACTTTATTTTTCGAAAGTAAATGTGAACTTTTTTGTATTGAATAATTAAATCAAATACTCCAATACTTTTGGCAGCATTTGAAATAATTTTCCTCACCTAGAGATTTCTTAAGAATCACTGCTTGTGACTTCTACAGAATCTCATCCTCGGAAAATTCACACTTGCTTCGAAATTAAATGGATGCATATGATGCAAACAAATAATATATGATGCAAATGAATTTTTAATTTCAAGTTTCCTTATTTATTTGTTGATTTATTTATATTTCTTTATTTTTAACAAAACTTATTCATTTTCATTTTTAGTAAAAATTTAAATTATCGAAAAACCGTACTAAATATTCCAATACTTTTGGCAACATTTAGTAGGATTTCTCTCACCTAGGGATCAGTTAAGGAATCACTACTTGTGACTTCCATAACATCCCATCATCGGACTTTTATTTAATTAAATTTAAAATTTATTATTAATTTTCTTTTTCTATTTTCTTTTAAAAACTCATTTATTTTTATTTTTAATAAAAAACTAAATTATTGAAAAATCATACTAAATATTCCAATACTTTTTGCAACATTTAGTACAATTCTTCTCACCTAGGGATCAGCTAGGAATCACTACTTGTGACTTCCGTAGCATCCCATCATCGGAAAATCATTTAATTGAATTATAAAATTTATTATCAATTTTCTTTTAAAAATTTATTTTTATTTTTAACAAAAAAATTAGATTATTGAAAAATCATACTAAATATTCCAATACTTTTGGCAACATCTAGTACGACTCTTCTCACCTAGGGATCAGTCACGAAATCACTACTTGTGAGTTTCATAACATCCCATCATCGGAAATTCATTTTAATTTAAATTTTATTATTTATTTTCTTTTTCTATTTTCTTTTTAGAAAAAATTATTTATTTTCATATTTATCAAAAAAAATTAAATTATTGAAAAATCATACAATACTTTTGGCAACATTTAGTACGACTCTTCTCACCTAGAGATCAGTTAAGGAATCACTACTTGTGACTTCCATAACATCCCATCATCGGGTAAATTGTTTATTTAAATTTAAAATTTTATTATTAATTTTAAATACATTTCCTAATCAATAATACTAATTAATGAAAATACAAATAAAAGAAAAAAAACTCTTATTTTACAACATGCCATAACAATAATAATAGTGATAATAACACAATAATAATAATAATAATAATCACAATAATAATAATAATAATAATAATAATAATAATAATAATAATAATCACAATAATAATAATAATAATAATAATAATAATAATAATAATAATAATAATAATAATCACAATAATAATAATAATAATAATAATAATAATAATAATAATAATAATAATAATAATAAATAATAATAATAATAATAATAATAATAATAATAATAATAATAATAATAATAATCACAATAATAATAATAATAATAATAATAATAATAATAATAATCACAATAATAATAATAATAATAATTATTATTGTGATTATTATTATTATTATTATTATTATTATTATTATTATTATTATTATTGTGATTATTATTATTATTATTATTATTATTATTATTATTATTATTATTATTATTATTATTATTATTATTATTTAATTTTTTTAATTTTTAATTTTTAATTTTCTAATTAAAATTTTCCCTTTTTTTTTATAAAATGGATAAACACTAAATAAATAAATAAATAAACAAAAAAATAATTACCAAAAATGAATTTGGGTTAAGAGCCCAAAGAAAACCCTTCAATGGCCCAAGAAGATGGCCCAAACGAGTGGGCCGGATCGTGTCGGTCAGGTCTGGGCGCGCGGGTCGCGAGCAGGCTGGAGTCGGGTCGGGCGCGCGGATCCTCAAGCGGGTCGGGCGCACACGCGGGTCGCGGGAAGAAGGCTGGAGTCGGGTCGGGCGCGCGGATCCCCGGGTCGGGTCGGTTCAACGCGCGGGTCTAAAAAAAATTTCCTATAAAAGCTATCCCTTTTTTTTTCTAATTCATTTTCCCCTTCTTCCCAAAAAAAAAACTTCTCAGCTCTCTCTCCTTCCGGCCAGGTGATTTCCGGCCACTGCCGGA
Organism: Heritiera littoralis; assembly: GCA_031772115.1. Taxonomy (NCBI): domain Eukaryota; kingdom Viridiplantae; phylum Streptophyta; class Magnoliopsida; order Malvales; family Malvaceae; genus Heritiera; species Heritiera littoralis. The sequence continues at coordinate 7,646,756 of JAPDPK010000007.1, read as the reverse complement.
CCGCCGTCCACCGCCGCCGACCGCCGTCGCCGGTGGCCAAAATGAAAAAAGCTTCCTCTTTTCCGACTCCTCACTGCCTCCTGAACCCGATTCCGACCACCGTTTCACCAAAAGAACTCCCTAGCCCCACGGACCAAAACCGAAACCTCCTCCCTCGTTTTTGTTGGTTTTTGTTTTTTTTTTTTGTTTTTTTTTTTGGTTGATGGTTTCGAGGTTTTGGTTTGTGATTTGTTGTTTGGTTTTTGTTTTCTTTGCAGGTGACGGCTTAGATCTAGGTTTGTGGCTTACGGGTTTGGGTTTGTAGCGTTGGGGTTTTTTCTGTGATGGTTGTGGTGTTGTTGGGGTCACGGTGGCTAGTGGGTCTCGGACAAGGTTTGGGTTTGGTTTCTGGGTAGTGGTTGTTGCTAGTATTTGGGAAACAGAGGGGCCAAATGGTGGTGTGAGCTGGTAGGAGCAACGGTGATGCTCGGGGATGAGAAATGGTGTTGGCTCTTGGGTTCGTAAGCAGAGGGTTTTCCTGGGAAGAACTCGTTTCGGTGGTGAGGGGAGGGTGGTGAGTGTGGAGGGTGGTGGTTCTGAGTGGGGAGGGTTTCGGTTCTCTTCTCTGCCCGTTACCGAAGATGAGTTTGGCTTTTTGAGGGATCTGGCCTGGGGTTTGGTGTGATGGGATGGGGTAGAGTAGCTGGTGGTGGCAGTAGCTGAGGGTGGCCGGTGGTGGCAGTGGCTGATAGACAGGATGATTGACAGATTAGACAAAAAAAAACAAGAAAGAAAAAATAAAAAAAATAAAAAAATAAAATAAAATTAAAATAATAATAATAAAAATAAAATAAAATAAAAGATAAAAATAAAAATAAAAATAATATAAATAAAAAATAAAATAAAAATAAATACAAAATATATATAAAAATAAAAATAAATATAATAATAACAATAATAATAATGGGACAAAATTAGGTGTCAACACATATATATAGTATAACTATTTATAGTTATATTAAATAGCTCAATTTTGTGATTTTATCGACAGAATGAGCTCATGAAGAAGGGGTACTATTAGAGGACGAGGAAGGGGTCGAGCAGAACCGCCCCCCGCACAGTCTCCTTCTCCATCTCCACCGCATAGCCCGAACACTAGGCTAGCAAAAATGGAGAAGCATATGGAGAATATTGCCATTATGTTTACGCAGTTTATGGCGAACTTTTCAACTGTGGCCACTAGTGCACCAGCAGCTACTCCTACTGTTCCTCCTACTGCTACAGTACAGCCCCCACCAGCACAGACGGAGTTATCCCCACCAGTCCCAACTACTGAAAGGTGAGATCCTAAGGCCTATTGTAATGTTACTTTGATTAAGGAATTTAAGAAACTGGATCCGCCTAAGTTTAAAAGGGATAGAGATCTGTTGGCCGCAAAGAACTAGGTGAAGGCGGTCACTAAGTCCTTTGAATACATGACATGCTACGAAAGGGAGAAGGTGGGCTTGGCTGCTTATTTACTAGTGGACGACGCAGAATATTCGTGGCAGTCCACTCGGACCATATTAGAGGCCCGATATGCCGAGGTTACATGGGATAGATTTTTAGAGGCCTTTAATGAACAGTATATCCTACGCACTGATTAGACAAGGTTGAAGATTGAGTTTCTAAACTTGACTCTGGGGACAATGTCAATAAATCAGTACGAGTCGAAGTTAATTACTTTAAGTAGATTCGATCAAGAGGTCCTCAAGAGTGAAGGACATAAGATCTACCAATTTATAGAGGGATTGAAGCCTTCTATTAGATCTAAGTTATATCCTATGAATATCACCACTTATGGAGAGGCGGTCTGTAAGGCTCAGTTGTGTGAGCAGGACTATGAGCTTCACCATGTTGATTTTCGAGCCAAAGGAAAAGGCAAGGAACCAATGAAGCAGAAGTCAGAGGAGAGAGCCTTTAGTGACAAATATCCACCTAGGAGAAGTAGAAATTATGAAGGGGTTTCGATAGGTAAGCAATTAAATTATAAGAAAATGACTTTTGTTTTAATTAAATGGTCATATGGAAATATACTGAATTTGAAGTTATAATGGTTATGAAACAGGGACTCCTAGATCTACCGGGATCAAGATAAGTGATGAGAGATCTCGATATTCGACAGGTAGTACCGCCAGCTCACCGAAGAGTACGATGCAAAGATGTGAGCAATGCTGAAAATTTTATGGATCACAGCCTTGTCGATTAGCGAGTGGTGCCTGTTTTAGGTGTGGTGAGCAGGGACATATGATTAGAGATTGTCCCAAGAGGAACCCAGGGGTGTCCGAAGAATCAGAGAAGACCCCTAAACCACAGCCTAAGGTCACAACGACAAAGAAGGAAAAGAAAGCTGTGACCCAAGGACGAGTATTCGCTATTGATGAAGAGTCTGTCGATGCTTCGTCTAAGGTGATTAAGGGTAAGATCCATCTTTTTGATATGAGTGTCACTGCATTGTTTAATCCAGGCTCTACGCATTCATTTGTTTCACCCATGATTGCTATGAAATTGCCTGTTGAGCTTGAGGCTTTAGGACAATTACTGCAAATAAGTACTCCATTTAGGGAATCCCAAATAACGAATATAGTGTATTGTAACTGTAAGCTACGGGTAGGAGAGAGAGAATCGATAGCTGATCTAATCCTACTAAATATGTATGGATTTGATGTTATTTTGGGTATGGATTGGTTAGCTAAGAATCATGTGATATTAGATTGTTATGCTAAAAGTGTGATCTTCTCTTCTCCCATTAGCTATGTTGTAAATTTTGAAAGTGATTAATGCGGAAGTATGTTTGCTTATCTAACTTATTTGGAATGAAAATTGATAAAATATATTTGTTATGTGAAGGATTTTTAGCGTATGTAGTGGACGTAGAACAAAAACATCCTGAACTTCATGAAAATTCGGTAGTCATGGAATTTCCTGAGGTGTTTTCGGACGATCTTCCAGGACTTCCTCCGGATAGGGAGATAGAGTTTGCTGTCGATTTGGTGCCTGGAACGAAGCCCATTTCGAGATCACCCTATCAAATGGCTTTAGTGGAATTGAAGGAATTGAAGAAGTAGCTTCAGGAGCTACTAGATAAGGGGTTCATACAACCCAGCGTATCCCCTTGGGGTGCTCCTGTACTGTTTGTCCGGAAGAAAGATGGCAGCATGAGGTTGTGTATCGACTACCAATGGTTGAATAAGGTGACAATCAAGAACAAGTATCCTCTTCCCAGAATTGACGATCTCTTTGATTAGCTTAAGGGTGCACAAGTCTTTTCCAAGATAGACTTGAGGTCGGGATATCATCAATTGAAGATCTAGAGTAAAGATATCCCTAAGACTGCATTCAGGACAAGGTATAGTTACTATGAATATTTAGTGATGTCGTTTGGTTTAACTAATGCACCCGCGGCTTTTATGAACTTAATGAACGATGTGTTCAAACAGTATTTGGACTAGTTTGTCATTGTCTTTATCGATGACATATTGGTGTGTTCAAGATCCCGAGAAGAGCATGAGCAGCACTTGCGGATAGTTCTACAAACCCTCAGAGATCGTAGATTGTATGCCAAGCTAAGTAAGTGTGATTTCTGGTTGAATCAAATCTCCTTTTTGGGTCATGTAATCAGTAAAGATGGAGTTTCGGTCGATCCATCGAAGATTGAAGCAATGGTGCAATGGGAGAGACCGAAAACAGTGACGGAGATTAGGAGTTTCTTAGGTCTAGCTGGCTATTATCGAAGATTTGTAGAGGGTTTCTCAAGGTTAGCTGCTCCATTAACGCACTTGCCGCGCAGGGAGGTGAAATTTGAATGGAATGATGCCTGCGAGCATAGCTTCCAAGAGTTGAAGCGCAGGTTGACGACTGCACCTGTTCTCACCATTCCTAGTGGTTTTAGTAGACTTTCGGTGTATAGTGATGCCTCAGGGCAAGGTCTGGGTTGTATACTAATGCAGCATGGTAAGGTAGTGGCATATGGTTCTCGTCAATTAAAGGAGCATGAGAAGAACTACCTAACTCATGACTTAGAGTTAGCTGCAGTAGTATTTGCTTTAAAGATTTGGAGGCATTACTTGTATGGTGAGAAATTTCATATTTTTACAGATAATAAAAGTCTGAAGTACCTGTTCTCTCAGAGAGAATTGAACATGTGACAAAGGAGATGGCTCGAGCTTCTGAAGGACTATGAGTGTGAGATCTTGTACCACCCGGGAAAGGCCAATGTGGTGGCGAATGCTTTGAGCAGGAAGCATATGGGTATAGTGTCTTACATGATGGTAAGGGAATATGAGCTGCTAGAGCAGTTTGCAAGCCTTAGTTTAAATGTTACACCTCATGAGCAATGTAGGATGATAGCTAGTCTGATGATTGAGCCAGAATTGATGGATAGAATTCGGATTGCTCAGAGGGAAGATGATCAGTGTATTAAGGCTATTGATGGGATTCAACTAGGTATGCCATCAAAGTTTAATATTGGAAGTGATGGAATTTTGAGGTTTAATAACCGTATATGTGTTCCTAATGATAAGGAGTTGAAGAAGCTGATTTGACAGAAGCACATGCCATTAAATACACATTGTATCCGGGAAATACGAAGATGTATCATAGTCTTCACAAGGTGTATTGGTGGACTGGCATGAAAAGAGACATAGTAGAATTTGTGGCGAAGTGTCTCACATGTCAGCAGGTTAAGGTAGAGCACTAAAGACCCGTAGGGTTGTTACATCCTCTACCGATACCTATGTGGAAGTGGGAGCACATTATGATGAATTTTGTTATGGGATTGCCACGAACTAAGAGGAATCATGATGGTATTTGGGTAATCGTGGACAGGTTAACTAAGTCAGTACACTTCCTACATATGAAGTCTACAGATACACTTAGTGCTTTGGCAGATTTGTATGTGAAAGAAGTTGTCAGACTACATGGAGTTCCAGTGAGCATTACTTCTGGTAGAGATTCCAGGTTTACTTCTCATTTTTGGGAACATGTCCAAGAAGCCATGGGATCTCAATTAAACTTTAGCACAGCCTTGCATCCACAGACTGATGGTTAGTCCGAGCGCACTATTCAGACGCTCGAGGATATGTTGAGGGCTTATGCTTTGGACTTTAAAGGCTCATGGGACGATCATCTACCATTGGCTGAGTTTGCGTACAACAATAGTTATCACTCAAGTATCAGGATGCCACCATATGAAGCTTTATATGGTGAAGGTGTCCATTTCCGATTGGGTGGGAAGAAGTGGGGGAGCATAAATTGTTGGCTCTAGATCTAGTCGAGCAGGCCTCTGAGGATGTTAAGTTAATTTGTCAAAGACTTAAGACAGCTCAGCGTCGACAAAAGAGTTATGCAAATGCTCGACGAAGACCACTTGAGTTTTTGATTGGAGATTCGATGTTTTTGAAAGTTTCTCCATCCATAGGGATTATGAGATTTGTCCGAAGAGGTAAACTTAGTCCTCGCTACATCGGTCAATTTAAAGTCTTAGACCGAGTCGGAATGTTGCATACCGATTAGAGCTACCTCCGGAGCTATCGGGAGTACATAATGTTTTTCATGTGTCTATGCTTCGGAAGTATAATTCGGATCCATCTCATGTCATAGAGTATGAACCCTTGGAGTTTCGGGAAGACATGAGCTATGTGGAGAAGTCGGTTCGGATCTTGGATAGAAAAGATAAAGTGTTAAGGTCTAAGACAATCCCATTAGTTAAAATTCTCTGACAATATCATACTGCGGAAGAAGCTACATGGGAGCTAGAGAGCTTGATGAGAGAGAAGTATCCGAAACTATTTGAGACATAACCCGATTCAAATTTGGAGGACCAAATTTCTTAAAGTGGTGAGAATGTGAAATCCCCAATTTTTTTTCATTTCCTCATATTTGTAAAGTATTACAAGCTGAGATAATTGAATAAATATGAAAGTATGAACTATAAATGATATATGGGACATGAAAGGATTAATGAGATTGATAGTCAAATGGTCAAGGAATGAATTTTGATATTGTAAGAATAATTGAAGTATGAGAAAAGATGCAATATTAGATTTTGGCAATTAAGGGACATATGGCATATAGGAAATGAGAGAAATAAATAGCCAAATAATTAATGGTAAAAAAAAAAGATATATGAAATAGATAGAGATGATGACTGAAGGACACCAATTTAATGACATTAAATGCCATCTTTCTCATCACCAAGTCGGCAACCATATGCAGCTCTACCTCTCGTTTCCTCCAAAATTTCTCTAAGTTCCATTCTAATTTCCTTGACAAACACCCATGTTCAGTGATCGAATCGTTAAGCTTGCTTAACGAAAATTACTCCTCATCACTAGCTTAAGCTATATCTGAAGTTTGGTGGATTGAATCTAAGGAATTGAAAAGATCTAAGTTGCTGTTATTTTGGCTAATAACAAAGGTAAGAGTAGAAGCTGATTCTTTCAATTTCATACATGATTTGGAGTCATATCAAGTTGATATAGCATATTTGTAGAGGTTTCTAAAAGGTTTGGAATTGTTATGAATTATGCAGCTTTGAAGAGTTGAAAAGGAAAGTGTCAATTTGCAACCAAGCTATTGCATTATCGACTAATTGAGGTAAGGAATATGTGTAACAGACGTAGGGTGGCTATGTCCCCATGTTTTGATATGTTTTGAATATCTTTGGAATCTGATTTGAAGTGTAAGAAGTTTACATTTGGGGTTTTACTCCTAGTTAACAAAATACTAAGAGCAGCCGACTGACTTAAGTAGCAGCCGACTACCTAGAGACAACCAAAGCGTAGATTTCCAAAAACCGATGAAAACCAGTCGACTGTTATATAAGCCAGTCAACTGCTATTTACTTGAAAAGTATTCTGTTTGAGAAACCAGTCGACTGCTATATAACCAGTCGATTGCCCTATTTTCAGAAGCATTCTGTTTGCTAAACCAGTCGATTACTATATGACCAGTCGACTACCTTTTCTTGGAAAGTATTCTGTTTCAAAACCAGTCGATTGCTATATGGGATCAGTCGACTGCCCTATGTGTTTTCAGAAAATTCGAAATATCAAAATTTTAAAAGCAAATAATTTCGATAAATCAAGATATGTGATAACAGCCAATTGCCCCTATGTGAGTAGTCGACTATCCCATTTAAAAAAGAGGTTTTAAAGCCTTTTTTAGAAAAGTATGATTATCATTGCAAAAGCTATATGGCAAAGGTTTTAAGACTATAAACTACTTAATGATCGTGCACTATCTACATCTGTTTGAGGGATTCTGATCAAGTCCCTGGTATTATATGTACTTGGCTGAGGAGCCCTAAACCGGCCCTTAGTGCCACAAATGTCACTTGACTAGTGTTCATCGTGGCCTACCGACATTTGGCCAATTGTCTCTATTATATGTTTGGCTAGGGGAGGATTCCTGGCCCCTCCGGGGGTACGCCACTTATCTAGTGCATGATTCCATTGAAATGCTAATAGTCTCCTTGTTATTTGAAAGATATCTGTATATGTGATTTCAAATGAATAAAGAAATCGAACGTATTTGAATTACTTGTTTTTACTCGTATCTGATAATTGAAAGAAGTATATGATATATGCTTTATAATGGTTTTACATGACATTATAGAGCCAAGTAGGGAAACTGCATATAAAGCTATAGTACTCTTTTTCACATATGTTTCTTACCGAGCGTAAAGTCACCCCTTTACAACTATTTTTCATACAGATTACCTGAAGTGAATTTCACTCCAAATAGGGGAGCTTGCTTTTGAGATATCAAAGAGTACCTTCGAGATACGCTTCCCAATAATTATTGAAGGTATACTTAATTGAGATGTATTTCAGCTATTGTACAGTACAATGCTACAGTAATGTTTATAAGTTTTTTGGAGATTTAGGTTATGTAAGATATGTAAGATCCTGTGCTTTGGAATGATGTATATATAAATATAATAATTATGTTTCACTTGAAGTTGATGAGCTAATTAATACTAATCGTCAGAAGAAAGAAGGAATGACATTGACGAGCGAGTCTAATCAAGTTGTATGTGCAAGAAAAAGTTATATGTTAAGTGGTAGTGACGAGGATGTCACATTTACCGTCACAAAAAACACCGTCATTAACATAATAGTGTCGACTTTTATCAAATCATCACAATAGTTCATTATTTTGTGTCAAAACTTTTTGTATCTAAAACTATAAAAATGTGTGACAAAAATATATTGTCACAATAGCTCAATTTATTGTGACTAATTGTTCGATGCTAAATAAGATTAAAATAGTGACAAATAAAAGTTGTCACTATAATTTAGGCTTCTTGCGACAACAATATCGTCTCCAAAAGTATTAAAAATAGTGACAAAAGATTAATGTCACTCATGTCATTTTTTATAGTTACAATTATCTAATCACTAGTATTAAAAAATATAGCCACTCATAAATTGTCACAAATTTTAAAAGTATTTCTTATAATAATTATTGTCAATAATAAATTAATTATTGTCACAATTAAAATTTATCAATTTATACTAGGAGTATCATTAGTGACTGTAAAATGCACATTGTTACAAAAAAAAATTGCATTTATAGTTACAAAATTAATAACTAATAAAAGTTTTTTTAAAATAAAAGATGATTGTATTGATACAAAAAAGTGGTCTCTTCCTTACAGAAAATAAAATGATGAAAATAACATGTTTTTAATTGCTAAAATCTAAAAAGTCTGAAAAGTAATATCCAAAATATAACATTTTTTAAATGCACCAAAGTTCCTGAAGCTGCCTTCAAGCAAATTGTTTGTTGGCATCTCCTTTAAACCTATATGAAACTATGTTCTTCAATTGTTGTTTCTCCTTGAGCAATGGGTGAAAATGGCAATCGTTTATTGAAGTTACTCTTTGAACTCTAATTCTTTCAGTCACTCTTAAAAGACGGTAACCATGAATAAATATCAGTCCAACAGATATTTTAATAAAACAAAAATCAGAATTTCAACTTCATTACTAAAATTCTAGCTTCACAGGTACCTCTGTAGAGTCTCTCGAGTCAAATCAGTAGCAACTTTCTTTCTTTTAGGGGCATTATTACACCCTTCTTTCATTGAGTAGCCCTTCTAAGTCCTAAAACAATATATAATTAGTAAAATATCATCAATGTGAATAAAAATACACATATTCTGAAAGACAAATGATAAAATGTTAGGCAAGGGACTCGATGATCACTGTTCAACAATAAGCTTCTTTGCTTTAAGTTAATATCATCTTTGCCAATTGCCTTGAATAAAAAATCAACTTTAATCGGAAAATTGAAAGGAATAAACAAAAATAAAACATTCGCATCAATTCAATAAAAAACGTTTGATAGAATAAATTAACAAAAAACAAAAGTAAGGTAACTTGTTAAAATGGTAAAAAACTTGTAAAGTTATGCTTAATGATTTCTTGATATAATGATATGCCTTGAGAATTTTTATTTTGCTCTTTCAAAAGGGAAACTTTATAAGAATGGTGGGAAGGTAATTTCTCATTAATTTGTTATTTTGTTAAGTTCTGATATTTGGTAATTGTAGATACTAGATACAATATGAAGACATAATGCAAAAATGATATGAAAAAGGTTACCATTTGAGATTTTAATAAAAATTCAATAAATATAAAAATTTTAAATTTTAAATATGATTTTTACCGGCACTTTAAAGTGCTGGTAAAACTTTTAAATTTAAATTAAAATTCAATAAATATAAAAATTTAAAATTTAAAATAAGACTTTTAAAATGCCAATAAAAACTTTTTACTTTTAACTGTATTTAAAAACGTCAGGAAAAGTTATGCCGAAATTTGTTAAACTTGTACCGGCATCGAAGTATATGACCGTCGGTAAACCTTTACCGGCATTCACCTATTGAGCGGTTAGCCGGCGGTCAACAAACCGCTGGTAAGATTTTTACCGACAGTTGATATGTAGTGACGGTAAAAGCCAATTATCTTGTAGTAGCTCCACTCACCCAATAGCCCCACCTACGTACCAAAAAACCTTTTTGTCGACTATCTGGATGAATATGTCTCAACTTTCAATATCCAACTTCAAGATCATCTATCTGTTGAATGGGCTTGCTATGATGAAGTTGATGGGAAATGGCGGATCGAAGCCAAGAACATGCAATCAGGGGACGTAGAAGCTTATGTTGCTGAGTTAACTCAGCAACATAAGTTGAGGTCATAAGAAATCTGCATGCCCGAATTACCGCATCCAACGACCAAAACCTCCTTTTTCTCATACTTTGCACCAGACTTATACTCACTTGAGTGGAGTCTTGATTCAATGGTTCCTTAAAATTTTTGGAGTAAACGTCCCTCTTTCTTCCTATTAAATTCGAATTTGTTTTAATATTATCTAGTTTGAATTTAATTAAGTATAATTATCTCACACACCCGGCGATATTTAAACACATCTCATGCATTTAAATTTGTTCATAAAATTCTACCATGCCATAAACACTTTTTTCTAATTAGTTATTAACTTTGTCTCTTTATTATTATAGGCTACATTTGTTATTATTGTTACTAAGCTAGAATCAAATTGTGTTCCTATTACTTCAAATGGTTAAAATGGGGACATTAAATTCATGTAATTGAGGTGTATTTCTTTCTTCTTACGCATAAGAAATGCAATTGCTAATTATTGATATTGATTTGATTTTGGCCGATCACTTGTAAATTAAATTAAAGTTAGATATTCTCATGCTCTTTGTGTTTTTCTTGCTTCGTATATAGGTTGTTCCAGGGATATCAATCATTAACGGTAAGAAAGTGTTAGTTGAGGATGGTGCCGAAAGAGAGTTTGATGCAATGCTCTTTGCAACTGGCTACAAAAGCATAGCTAATAATTGGCTGAAGTCAAGAATTTTCAAACTCTACTCTTTTTTTTTTCAAATTTTTAATTTCATATTGCAGATTATTTATCTATATTTAGACAAAAAAAAAACAAAATTATAAAACCATTTGATTTTTGTGCAGGATTATAAAGATGTTCTGAACGAAAATGGGTTGCCGAAAAATGATTTCCCACACCATTGAAAAGGTGAAAAGAAGGTGTATTGCTGTGGACTATCCAGGAGGGGATTGTTTGATGTGTCGATGAATGCAAAGGCCATTGCTGATAACATAAAGGGAGTTATAAGTGAAAAAATAGAGAGTTAATTTATACACTCATCTCTTGCTGGGAGGGATTGGGTAGTTTATAGCTTTAATATCCTTTCTTGTTCATATTTCTGGGTCGTCTAAGTTTCGTTATAAATGGGTGGTAATTTAGACAGAAAAAAAAATAATAATTAAGAGACTTGTTGGTTGTGCATGCTATAGTTTCCAAACCGCAGTTGGAATTTCATCATTCCAATTTGCAATATTTCGTTTAATGAATTTCATTTCGGTTTTCTCGACCGTGGCCCTTTTTGTTTTTGTTTTTATATTATATATATATATATATATTTATATTTATACATTTATAAAAAAATTATAATTAGTGGGTAAGAAAAACATTTTAGGGTTCTTTGCTTTTTTAGTTGTGGTGAGAAAGCTATAAGTTATAAAGTTAAATTTGGTTTTTTAAGCTCACATGATTGATTTAATAATGGTAACAAATCAATTAATTTTAAGTAACTGTAAATAGTGATTGGTGGATAAAATAAATAAATAAATAAATATGAATGTAGTTTTATTTTTTTTTAATTTGGAGGGGCCAATTTCATTTGATTTAATATAAACATAGATGTATATACGGATAGAAAAGAACTTGGCAGTATTGTCCCGGGGGGGGGGGGGGGGGGGGGGGGGCCAAGGCCCCTCCAACAATAGCTTACCATCCACCATTGTTCCCGCTACATTTTCTTTTTCTTTTATCAAGCCTATTCATATATATACCACTATTAGAGTGACATTTAATAGTATTTATATATATATATATATATATGCATATACATATATATAAATCTAATTAAGATATCACGTAAGTATTCATGCATCAAGACTGTTCCAAGCTTCAGAACTTGTTCGTCCAGGCACGCCTCTTCTGAGCTCTTACATACCCCTCTTTCTCTTAAAGCCGGCTAAAGCAACCACAGAAATCAAGGAATGGAGACCTTCCTAGTTACCTCGGAGTCCATGATCGAGGGACATCCTGACAAGCTCTGCGATCAGATCTCCGACGCCATCCTGGATGCCTGCCTCTCACAGGACCCCGACAGCAAGGTCGACTGCGAGACCTGCATATCGAAGACCAAAATGCTCAAGGTCTTTGGTGAGATCACTACCAAAGGCAACGTTGACTACGAGAAGATCTTGCGGGACACCTGTCGTGGTATCGGTTTCACTTCTGACGACGTGGGTCTCGATGCTGACAAGTGCAAAGTTCTTGTTAACATTGAGCAACAGAGCCCTGAAATTGTGCAGGGCCACCAAACTAGGCGCCCTGAGGAAATTGGTGCAGATGATCAGGGCCGTGTGTTTGGCTACGCCACTGATGAGACTCCTGAATTGATGCCTCTGAGCCATGTTTGGCCAACCAAGCTTAGTGCTCGTGTCACCGAAGTTCGCAAAAATGGAACTTGCCCTTGGCTCAGACCTGATTGCAAGACTCAAGTCACTGTTGAGTATTACAACGACAAGGGTGCCATGGTAGCTGTTCGTGTGCATACTGTGCTTATCTCCATTCGGCATGATGAGACTGTGACTAATGATGAGGTTGCCGCTGATTTGAAGGAGCGTGTCATCAAGCCGGTGATTCCTGAGAAGTATCTTGATGAGAAGACCATTTTCCACCTCAACCCATCTGGCCGTTTTGTCATTGGAGGTCCTCATGGTGACGTTGGCCTCACTGGCCGCAAAATCATTATTGATCCATATGGAGGATCGGGTGCTTTCTCAGGGAAGGACCCTACGAAGGTGGACAGAAGCGGCGCTTACATTGCCAGGCAGGCTGCAAAGAGCATTGTTGCTAATGAACTTGCTAGGAGGTGCATTGCGCAGGTTTCCTATTCCATTGGTGTACCTAAGCCTTTATCCGTATTTGTGGACACTTATGGTACTGGAAAGATCCCAGATAAGGAAATTCTGCAGATTGTGAAGGAGAACTTTGATTTCAGACCTGGAATGATTGCTATCAATCTTGATCTTAAGAGTGGGGGCAATGGCAGGTTTTTGAAGACTGCTGCCTCTGGGCATTTTGGCCGGGGTGACCCAGATTTCACCTGGGAGGTCGTCAAGCCACTCAAGTGGGACTTGTGCTGATGGTGTCTAGGCGGGACATAGCACAAGGTCCAGGAAAAATCGGTACTAAATTCTACGCATGATTTGTTGGTTGATGCTTGTTGGCACTTTCTACTATGCATGATTTATCGGTTGACGATTGTTCGCACTCTCTACTACATATGAATTATTTGTTGATGCTCCCTGTTTTCAAAAAAAGTATTCATGCATCAAGAAAAAAAAAGGAAAGAAACAAAAAAAGATTAAATCATATACGCCAAATATAGTATCCTAGGAAAATCTTAATTACTTGTGTAAAATTTTGGAAAGTAAGAAAAGGATAAACAGCTGTAATTTACTAACTATTAGTTCTATGAAGAATAGCAGATACACTACGAGATGGATTTTTTTCTTTTTTTGCAAACTCAATTTTGTTAATAACTATATAATTAATTAAATGGCTCACCGAAATTATAAAAAAAATGCAATGTACTTTGTATATGATGATTTTTGGACGATTAAAGATTTATTAAATTACTTTTGCTCCTAAGCATATATTGCATGAATTACGCAATGAACGTATAACCATGTTGAAGAACTCGTGAACCCTAGAGCACTTGTAGAAAACTTGGTAGTGTTAGAAATTGATGCAAACAATTATTAGTTTTAAGTTGAATAAGTCTTCCACTATGTGTATAACATGGAAGAGTGGTTTCTAGATTTTAGGAGTTAAGTTCCCACTAACCCACTTTATGTTTGTGTACTTAGTGGGTGAATATCATCCCATGAAGTGAGAACATGGGGGTGTGGCTTTCATTTCAGTTCATCTATTTATAGTGTTGCAAATTGAGTTTTTTATCAATGAAGAAGATCCTTTGAATTCTTAGCCAATATTCTTTCTTCTGTTCTTTTTCTTTGCTTACTCATACTTTGCTCAATATTCGTTTGTTCTTGTCAAATACATCCTTATTCTTCGAAACCAACATATTGGTATCCGAGCCAGGTTCGATTAAATTGGGTGTTATTCTGTTGTGGTGATCTTTGCTGAAGCAAGTGATCTTTAGTTTGTATTCATCATGTCTAATGGTATGAATACTTTGAATGTTTCTCAATCATTGGTGCCCATCTTCAATGGAGAAAGTTATGCTTTTTGGAGCATTAAAATGAAGACCTTTTTCATTTCTCAAGATTTGTGGGATCTTGTAGAAAATGGGTATACAGAATCTGACAAGGCAGAGAAGGCAGCAGAGATGAAGGAGTTTCGAAAGAAGGATGCAAAGGCGTTGCTCGTATTGCAGCAAGCAGTGACAGACTCAATTTTTCCTCGAATCTCGAATGCAGCAAAATCGAATGAAGCTTGGACCATTCTACATAAAGAGTTCCATGGAGATAACAAGGTAACTGTAGTGAAACTCCAAACTCTTCGTAGAGAATTTGAGAACTTGTGTATGAAAAGTAGTGAGTCGGTTCAAGATTATATTGGTAGAGTTTCTCTTATTATGAATCAATTGAGAACTTATGGAGAGAAAATTGAAGATCAAACAATTGTAGAAAAAGTTTTGAGGAGTTTACCTCTTAAATTTGATCATGTTGTTACTGCTATTGAAGAATCAAAGGATCTTTCTAAGTATTCTCTTAATGAGCTAATGGGTTCACTCTTAGCACATGAAGATAGGATGAACAGGTCTGCAGAGAAGAGTATGGAGCAGGCATTTCAGACAAAGATGGAGATCTGTAGCAAGGAGAAAAGCAATGACAATGGTTTTGCAGGTAGAGGTAGAGGAAGAGGTAAAGGTGGCTACCGTGGTCGTGGTAGAGGTCATGGTAGATCAAATTCAAGTCGCCAAGAAACTGAGAGTGGTGACAGAGAGAATCAAAGGCAAAACCATAAGGACAAGCAGTGTTACTTTTGCAAAAAGATGGGGCACGTTGAGGCGAATTGTTGGAAAAAGGCTAAGCAACAGGCAAATTTCGTTGAAAAAGAAGAAGATGGTAACTTGTTTCTCACTTTTATGAATTCAAAGGAAAGTAACGGTGATCTTTGGTTTTTGGATAGTGGATGTAGCAATCACATGACAGGTGTTAGAAGTCTTTTTCAGAGTATAGATGAATCAGTAAAGTTGCAAGTCCGTCTTGGGAATGACAAACAAGTGCAGATTGAAGGTAAGGGAACAATAGCAGTGAGGACCAAGTTAGGTAATGAGAGGTTGATTCATGATGTTTATTACATTCCTAGCTTGGCACATAATTTACTCAGTGTGGGTCAATTGGTTAAAAAGGGATATTCAGTTTTATTTCATGATGTGTGTGTGTGAAATTAAAGGTAAAAATTCTGATATGCCGTTTGTAAAAATTCCCATGGCTGAAAATAAGATGTTTCCTCTTGAGATTTCTTGTTTGGATGATTGTGCACTTGTTGCTAATGTTGAAAGTGATTCGTGGTTATGGCATTTGAGATATGGGCACTTGCATTTTAATGGGTTGAAGTTGTTGTGTCAGAAAAATATGGTTCATGGTTTGCCTACAATTCCTTTTGCTAATGATTTGTGTGAAAGTTGTATTTATGGGAAACAGCATAGACAGTCATTTCCGGTTGGGAAAGCATGGAGAGCAAAGAAGCCTTTGGAGTTGGTGCATGCAGACATTTGTGGGCCAATGAATACTCTGTCTTTGAACAAGAGTAGATATTTTTTGTTGTTTACTGATGATTTTACTCGTATGAGTTGGGTGTTTTTTCTTGTTCAGAAATCAGAAGCACTTGATAAGTTTCGGGAGTTCAAGGCCTTTGCAGAAAAGGAATCTGGTCATCAATTAAAAATTCTTCGAACTGATAGGGGAGGAGAATTTTTATCCGATGATTTTACCTTGTTTTTTAAGCAAAATGGAATCAAAAGGCAGCTAACAGTGAGAAGAACGCCAGAGCAGAATGGAGTCGCTGAAAGGAAGAATCGAACAGTAGTGGAGATGGCCAGGAGTATGTTGAATGAGAAAAGGCTTGCAAATGATTTTTGGGCTGAAGCAGTAGCTACAGCGGTTCACCTTCTCAACATTTCTCCAACGAAGGCGGTGCGTGGTATGACTCCTTACGAAGCTTGGTGGAACCGCAAGCCTAATGTAAGTGACTTGAAGATTTTTGGTTGTATTGCTTATGCCATGTTAGCTTCTAATGATCGGACAAAGATGGACAAGAAGAGTGAGAAATGTATTTTCGTTGGGTATAGTGATGAGACAAAGGGGTATAGATTGTATAATCCAGTTACTAAGAAGCTAATCATTCGTAGAGATGTTATTTTTGATGAGAACAGCTTTTGGGAGTGGAATGCAGACAAAAATCAGCACTTGTCTTGTGAAGAAAATGAATTAATTGAGTCACAAGATGACGAGAACAAAGTGGCTCAACAGGTTTCCCCTACACCTAGTCCTTCAAGGTTGTCACCACAAGCTTCACCAACTCCTCAACCTTCAAGGATGATTACTAGAAGTATGTCTGGGGCTCTTCCCAGAAAGGTAAAACCTTGGGAAGAAGTTTATAACTCTAACATGTTTGCTCTTTTAGTAACAGAACCCATGAGTTTTGATGAAGCATGTGGAAAAGATGAATGGGAACATGCCATGGAGGAGGAGATTGCTTCCATTGAGAAGCATGATACTTGGGAGCTAGTAGACAAGCCGCAAGGAAGAGATACAATTGGTTTAAAGTGGGTTTACAAGGTGAAGTTTAATGCAGATGGGAGTGTCCAAAAATTCAAGGCAAGGTTGGTTGCTAAAGGATATGTGCAAGAGTATGGTAAAGATTTCTTTGAAACCTTCTCTCCTGTTGCTAGATTTGAAACTGTTAGATTTTTGTTAGCATTGGCAGCTCAAATGAGGTGGAAGGTTTATCAGTTTGATGTCAAATCTGCCTTTTTGAATGGTTATTTGGATGAAGAGGTATATGTCGAGCAGCCACAAGGATTTGTTATTGAAGGCAAAGAGGCTAAGGTGTACAAGCTCAAGAAGGCCCTTTATGGACTCAAACAAGCACCACGAGCTTGGTATGGTAGGCTTGATTCTTACTTGTTTGAAAATGGTTTCCATCGTAGTAGTAGTGAGCCCACTTTGTACGTGAAGGAAAAAGGTGATGATGTTCTTATTGTTTGTGTTTATGTGGATGACATTATCTATACTAGTTCTTCTGAAGTTCTTATTACAGAATTCAAGAAGAGCATGACTGATGAATTTGATATGTCAGATTTGGGGTTGTTGCATTATTTTCTTGGCTTACAAATTTCTCAAACTGATGATGGTGTCTTTGTTTCACAAGAAAAATATGCTCTGGATTTGTTGAAGAGGTTTAACATGCAGAATTGTAAGACATTTTCTACTCCCATGAATACAAATGAGAAGTTGACAATGAATGATGGAACACCAAGGGCAAATGAGAAGTATTTCAGAAGCTTGGTTGGTGGGTTGATGTATCTGACTCATACTCGTCCAGATATCATGTTTCCTGTCAGTTTGGTCTCAAGTGATTGGGCAGGTTGTGTAGATGATAGAAAAAGCACAAGTGGTTTCATTTTTAACTTTGGTTCGGGTGCTGTGTCATGGAGCTCAAAGAAACAAGCAAGCACGGCATTGTCATCTTCGGAAGCTGAGTATATTGCAGCTACATATGCTGCTTGTCAAGCAATTTGGATGAGAAGAATAATGGAGGATTTGCATCAAGTTCAAGGAAAGGCGACTGAGATTTTTTGTGATAACAAAGCAACCATTTTAATGACCAAAAATCCAGTGTTCCATGGAAGGACAAAGCACATTGAGCTTCGCCACCACTTTATTCGAGATGCTGTTGCTGAAGGACTGATCGTGATGAAGTACTGCTCAACAAATGATCAAGTTGCTGATGGTTTTACTAAGGGACTTGGTTATTCAAAGTTTGCAAAGTTTCGATTATCACTTGGAGTTGCAGATTTTGCATCAAGGGGGGATGTTAGAAATTGATGCAAACAATTATTAGTTTAAGTTGAATAAGTCTTCCACTATGTGTATAACATGGAAGAGTGGTTTCTAGATTTTAGGAGTTAAGTTCCCACTAACCCACTTTATGTTTGTGTACTTAGTGGGTGAATATCATCCCATGAAGTGAGAACATGGGGGTGTGGCTTTCATTTCAGTTCATCTATTTATAGTGTTGCAAATTGAGTTTTTTATCAATGAAGAAGATCCTTTGAATTCTTAGCCAATATTCTTTCTTCTGTTCTTTTTCTTTGCTTACTCATAGTTTGCTCAATATTCATTTGTTCTTGTCAAATACATCCTTATTCTTCGAAACCAACAGGTAGCTCTAATATAAAATTTGTTAACCTATCTGCTGATACACTGCTGATGTTTTTTCTTTAGTTATATTATTTACATGATGCTTAATTCATATATACTTTGATGTAATATTTTGGAATTAAATGATCATTTTGAGATTTTCTTTTTGGGAAGAAGCCTATTGTTATTTTTTGTGTGAAAACTTCGCAAACTCTTTATGTAGTGAAAATGGTTATGGATAAAGATCAATTCATAGTTGATAAATAATCGTATCATTTTGTTTAAATAGTTATAACCTTTTGTTATATAATTATCATAAACACCGATATAATGTACATTATTTCATATATGGGAATTAAGAAAAATTCCAAATTTTCACCAATAGAGAGGCTGAACATGTACAATGAAGTGGTACGCGGAATTCAAAAAGGACTGATAAAGAAGAATCTACAATAACGGAAAATGAATTACTAAGGGGTTGTTTGATTTTGTTTTTGTTTTATGTTTTTTGTTTTTGTTTTCAATTTTTTGAAAAATAAAATAGAAAACATGTTTGTTGAGTTATTTTTGTTTCTAAAATCTGAAAATAAAACATGATGTTTTGGAAATTGTTGGAAACATAAAAATGGTGTTTTCAACAATTTCGGAAACAATTTTGGCACTGTTACCGCACGGGTACTGTTCACTCGTTGCGGCTACAGTGCCATTTTACCTATAAGAAACAATAAAAACTTGTTTTTGGTGAGTTTCGAACCCACCCCTCGTCATTTTACCTATAATTTTTCCACTCCCTTCAGCAGTGTTAAGTGATAAAATTTTGCAACAAAACTAATCATCCAAACATGTTTTCAAGTTTCATAAATTGAAAATAAAATGAAAGTAAAACAAAACAAAATTTTCAAAAACATAAAACATAAAACATAAAACACACAACAAAATCAAACGAGCCCTAACAATCCAGCGAAAAGAAAGCGGATTTTGCGCATCACTCATTAAATACACAAAACCTAAATTTTCGTTATAAATTGTCCTTCTCAATCGCTCATATGACAAACACAAGAAATCTGAGCTCATTTCACCTTAAGAAAGTTTCTTAAAAGTACCAAAGATTAGAGAAAATGGAGAGCGTTGTGGTGATTGTTGGGGCTGGACCATCTGGCCTTGCAACCTCTGCATGCTTATCAGCTCATTCCATTCCCCACATCATCCTTGAAAAGGAAGATATTTATGCTTCTCTTTGGAAGAAAAGAGCTTATGATCGCTTGAAACTACACTTAGCCAAAGAATTTTGCTCACTTCCGTTCAAGCCTACTACAAAAATCTATGCTTTTTACCGGCACTTTGATAGGGGCGGTTATAAATGTGCCCTTAGTTATATGTATTTAATAGCACAAATTTATAAGTGGTAATTGTAAAGCATTTAACGACACTTTTCCAAGTTAAAAGTCTAATTTTTCTTTTTTTTTTGGTACATCTGAGTAGTAAAGCACTACTTAAATAACGCAGGTTCTAGGTAGGCCTACTCCAAAAACATCAATCTGCAGTATAGAAACTAAACCAGAAGGAGGTTCATTGAGGGGAAGAGAATCCAAAGAGCCTTCATGCGCCTTACTAGCAAGGCAGTCAGCACATCGATTTGCTTCTCTATAAATGTGTCGAAGAGAGCAAATCCAATCCATCTTCAACAGGGATTGGTAATTATATATGATAGGAAATAAAGGATCTGTAGGCGAGAGAATACTGGTTATTTTTTGTACAGCCAGCAAAGAATCAGTTTCAATGAGGACTTTCTTGTACCCCTTGCTCCAGGCCATCTTCATCCCACAATGGATAGCATGAACTTCAGCTTTAAGGATAGAGCCCCAACCAAGTTTTCTAGTGAAGCCAAATAGCCAGCGTCCTGTATGATCTCTGCATAAACCACCTACAGCACACTGCCCAGGATTAGATAAAACTGAAGCGTCGACATTTATTTTCACATAGTCTTCCGGGGAAGATTCCCAACTAATATGACAAAGCTGCTTGGGAACCTTAGTGATATCCGGATCATTAATCTGCATATACTCCTTTAAGTAAGCTAGAATACATTGTGTGCAATTTGAAGGCCATGAAAAATTATTTTGGAATATGGTCTGATTGCGCCACTGCCAAATGAACCAGCAACTAAAAGCAAAAAGAACAGGCCAAGTGACGTTGTCCACGCATGGACCACCCTGTAAGCTCAAGTTATAAATTAACCAATCAGGGAAGGAGAAATTATTGAAATGACTTAATTTGGATCCATGAATCCAATGAGCCCATTTTTGCTGAGATGAGCTACAATCTCGTAAAACATGAAGAATGTCCTCCAAAATACAACCACAGCGAGGACAATTTTTCGGAGCTGGTTAAACCCCTCTTAACACAGGCTTCCCTCGTTAGTAACAGATTTTTAGCAGTCAACCACAAGAAGCTCTTCACAGGAGGAGGCACCTCTAGTTTCCAAATCCTCTGCCATGGAAACGTCGAAGAAGAATCCCTTACCTCCAACATATAGGCTGCTTTAACTGAGAAGGTTCCGTTCGTAGATGAACTCCAATATTTCCTGTCATCTACATTTGGAAAGATAGGCATCAAAGTAAGTTGGGACAGCAATTCATCGGGTAAGAAACACAGTTTATCCCAATCCCACTTTCCATTCTCCATAATGAAATCACAAACTTTGGCATCAACATTAGTAGAGTTTTTGGAGTCAGGACAAATCTCCACTAAAGGTTTACCTCCAAGCCACGTATCAGACCAGAATGCCGTGTCTCTACCATTCCCAATTAATTTGGCAGTGCCCCTTGCAACTAAGTCTCTGCATGACATGATGCCTTGCCAAACCATAGAAGCTCCTGGGCGATTTTTGTACTGTAACAATGAGTCACCTTTCAAGTATTTAGCTCGAAGTAATCTTGCCCACAAACCTTGCTCTCCAGCTTCAATCTTCCAACCCAGCTTTGATAATAAAGCTGTATTCATATCACTGGATTTACGGAGTCCCAATCCCCCAAGAGTTTTAGGAGCACAAACCTCATGCCAATTAACTAAGTGAATTTTCTTTTTCTCAGGTGTGGATCCCCAAAGAAAATTTCTATTAAGTTTGTCAATATCACTTGTGATTGAAGCAGGGAGTCTCAGTACTTGCATGGTATAGTTTGCAATAGTACTGGATACTGATTGGACCAAAGTGGATCTGCCAGCCAGAGAAAGGCAATGTGCCTTCCAAGATGCCAATCTCCCCTTAGCCTTGTCGACTAAGTATTGGTATTTAGCTCTATTCCGACCTGTAGCAGAAATTGGGACTCCTAAGTATTTACCAAAGTCTCTACAGTGGCTCATACCTGTAAAGTCTTGTAGCTCAGTTATCACTGCCTGCGGAACTCCCTTGGGTGTGAAAAACTTGGATTTATCAATATTAATTTTCTGACCCGAGGCAATGCAGAAATCATTTAGACATCTCATAATAACACGGCATTGTTGTATAGAAGCTTTGCCAAACAAGATAAGATCATCAGTGAAGAAAGTATGAGATAACTCTGGACCTCCGCGAACCAGAGTAATAGGTTTCCACATACCTCGACTGACTTCCTTTTCAATCATATCAGAAAGTTTTTGTAAGCATAATACAAAGAGATAAGGGGAGAGAGGATCGCCCTGATGAAGACCCCGTGAGGGTTTAAAATTCAATGTGGCTTCTCCATTCCACAAAACATTCATATCTGTGGATGTGATACAAAACATGATCAATCGAACTAAGTCGTGCGAAACGTCCATATCAAGCAACACCCATTCAACAAAATCCCATTTAATACGATCGTATGCTTTCTCTAAGTTGATTTTGATAATCAAGTCTCCTTTCTTTGCAGTTTTCTTATGTAAAGAATGAATAACCTCTTGCACAATCACAATATTATCCGAGCTGCTCCTCCTCGGGATAAAACTGCATTGCGTTGGAGCTACCATGTCATGAAGAAAAGGACACAATCTATCAACAATGATTTTGGAGAGTAATTTCACCGTCACATTACAAAGACTGATAGGACGAAGTTGGAAGGCATACTCTGGGTGATCAATCTTTGGAATTAGAACAAGGAGAACTCTGCTGTGTTCCTCATTAAACTGACCTGTTCGAAAAGCATCGCCGACAAATCGAACCAACGAGTCTTTAACAACTCCCAATTAGCTTTGTAGAAGCCTGCTTGGAAGCCATCTGAGCTTGGGGATTTGAAAGATGCCATAGAATACAGGGACTTATAAATCTCCTCAACTTTTGGGATACGACAAAGTTCGCTTTGTTGTTGCATAGAGAACTGGAAATGTGAACTTGGGACTCTGGAAAAATTTGCATTATCAGCGCCAGCACAATAGATATTATGGAAATAATTCAGAATCAAGCTTCGAAGTTCCTCCTGATCCATACAGAGAGACCCATCCTCCCTCTTTAAAGCCGTAATTCTATTTCTGTTTCTCCTTACAATGGTAGTAGTGTGGAAAAATTTTGTGTTTCTATCACCAAATTGGATCCACTTGGACCGAGATTTTTGATACCATAAGATTTCCTCTTGGCGAAGAACTTTGTTGTATTTAGTGGTTAACTCCTCCTCCAACTTATACAGAAAAGGGTTTGGTTTGGTCTCTAAAGCTTTCTGAGCACCCCCCAACCTTGCAATCAACAGTCTCTTCCTTCGAAAAACATTGCCAAAAACCCTCGAATTCCAAACCTGAAGAGCCGTATGGAAATTAGAAAGATTGGATTGGAGAAGGTTCCTGTTATTCCAATGTTCTTTGATGAACTGTCCAAATGATTCATGAGTTTGCCAAGCTGCTTCAAAGTGGAAAGGTCGGTTAGTTCTATGGGAAGCAACTTTGGCTTCTGTTCTTAGTAGCATGGGACAGTGATCACTATAAACCCGAGGCAAGTTTATGACTTTTGCTTCAGGGAACAACAGTCTCCATTCAATGTTGTAAAGAGTACGATCCAACCGTTTCTTAATCAACACTCCACTATCTCTTTTATTTGACCAAGTGAACTTACATCCCTCGGCCTCAAGATCAATAAGGTGTCTAAGAGTAATTACGTGACAAAAAGCCGCCATTCTAGAAGAGCACTCCGTACTACCCCTTTGCTTTTCTGATGCTGAGGTCACTTGATTAAAGTCCCCAAGAATAACCCATGGGGCATTATCTAGATCATCCAAAGACTCAAGATAGTTCCATAGATTCTGACGCAAAGAGGCAACCGGGCTAGCATACACTACTGTTAAAAACCACTTTCTATTATTATAATCCGTAACAAGGATCGTAATGAACTGGTCACCTTTGGCAATTACCTCAACCTTTCCGATAGAAGTTCTCCACATCACCCAAAGACCACCGAAAAAACCCACAGCATCAACTTTCGTAGCAAAATCAAAACGAAGCTTGTGAATCACTTTGTCGGCTGAAGCCCCACTAATTCTTGGCTCTGCAATTACAAGGCAGTCTACTTTATGAACACGAATCAATTCTCTGACATTTTGCAGAAAATCCACATTACCTGCACCCCGACAATTCCAATATAATAAATTCATTATAAAATAAAGGAAAAGGGAAATGTAACTTCTCATGATAAGAGCTAGGCTTCCATGGAACATGGCACTACTTCAGCGTTCTTAGAACTCATTTCATCATCATTCCTGCAAGAAAGAGTTGCATGTTCCATGCATTCCTTATGAAATTCATTAGCTTTAGAGCAATTATGGTTAGCAGTAATCCCCGTTGGAGAAGAATTTGGTTGGGGTAACATGCATGGGCTAGTGGGACAAGAAGAAGGATCCAGCCCCACTGAACTATTTAAATCCAAAAGTTGGCTTCCCGAGTTATGCAAGGCCCTGGCTCGAGGCTCTTTATAAAATGGTAGTTGGACTTGACCAACCCCAACTTTTGGGTCCAACATAATCTGCGGCCCACTGGAAGAAGAACCTGCATTGAAAGTGAAATTGGTCAAACCTTCAATATTAACATTCCCAAAGTTTGTCTGTATTCTCTGATTTGGACAGAAAATCGATTTTTTAGTGCTGGTAATCTTCTCCTTACGTGAAGCTTGGGAAACCTCTTTAAAAATTGTCTTTCCTTTAACTCCCTTCGTTGACTTAACTCCTTCCTTAACCGTAGCAGGATAATTAGGGGCCAGATTTGTCTGCCCCAAATCAGTATAAGTAGTTGCCAAACTAGTGAAACGATTCCCTTGATTCATCCGAGAATCTGTTTGAGGATGCTGCTTTCCTTTCTTAGCTTCATCCCTAACCTGCACTTTCTTGTTCCTCCGTTGAACTAACATCCATGGACCGTTTTCCAAGCTTCAACAGAATTTGGAAAACGATTGCGGTGGAAAAACCTTGATAGACAACCATGGAGGATGGGAACTCTGGAAGCAATGATCATGCATGAAAAAAAGTTCACCGGAGACTTGCCGGGGAACTCATAGTTTCTGGTGACGAGGAGATCGGAATCAACAGAATTTGGAAAACATGAGAATTCTGTTGATTTCGATCTCCTCGTTGCCAGAAACTATGAGTTACCCGACAGGTCCCCGGAGAACTCTTTTTCATGCGTGATTGTTGCTTCCAGAGTTCCCATCCTCCATGGCTGTCTATCAAGGTATTTCCATTGCACTTCTAGGGCTTTCCTTCTTTACTTTTTGTTTGGTTGCCTCATAAAGTAGTTGTCTCCTTAGAAACACTGCTCAATAGAGTTTAAATTCATACTGTTCATACACAGTTGAGTAGAGAGACAAAAGAAAAGTGATTGATTACTTTTTCTTGGCAACCAAACAGAAGGTAAAGAATATTTTATTGAATTTTTTCTTGGCAATCAAAAAAAAGTTTTGATTACTTTTTTCTTGGCAACCAAACTCATACTTGTTACTGTTGTTGTTACTGCAGCCGTAATTACCATGTATACTCTGTCTTCATATTTTTATTCATTATGAAGGATTTTGTTATTGAGGCACTGAGATCTATTGCGGGGTTGTTGACATATGGCGACCAGCATGACTCGTTCTTTGTCGAGTGAGACTTCTTGATGTTTAATACCTACTTGAGTCTTGTTTATGGTTTCTGAACTTTCATGCCATACATTCTCCCTGCAAGTTTTTCATGGAGAAGCAAGTCATGGGAGAGTTCATACGTATACTGAATATTAGCAAAACAGTTACTGTTTGTCTTCAATTAGTTCAAAAAATAAGCATTTTGATCCAGAATCTAAAGAGTGAACATGCCATATGTAAGTTGTTTGTTGAAGAAAGAACCATATTTTACAGGTCCTTAGTCCTTGTAGTTGATTCTAACACTGTTGAATTAATTATTACTAAATATACAGTGTTGAAATAATTATTACTAAGTATACAGTGTCATTCTCAATGTTCACTTTTTTTTTTCAAATCAAATAATTTTTTATTTTATTATAAAAAGTTAGAAAAAATGTTTGTGCGTTATGCACTATGTTTTATATCTTATATACTAAATTATATAAAAAATGGTATATTTACTTAGTATGAAGGTTTTATTAATTTATTTTTATAAATTATATTTAAATTTATAAATTTTAATTACCCTTCATCAATTATTCCTTAATTAAGTTGTTAGTTGTTACATATAATATAATTTTCGAAACAAGTAACTTTAAATGCTAAAATTGGTTCACTTAGTAAAACTCTTAGTGTTAAGATCCATTTCCCGATATTCAAATCTATTTACAAACAAGAATATTTTTTATACTTGTTAAAATTAATTAGTGATGGGTTCTGAGTACCTTATCCAAATAAAAAACTAATCAAGTTTGGGCATACAAAATAAAAGAGTAAACTGAAACAAAAAATAATTTCTTAAATTTGTAAATATAAATGATGATAGCCTAGTTTTTAGTCATTATAATTTCTCAAATAGTGACAAGTTAGATTGTCACAATAGTAAATTCATTTTTGGGACAATATGTTATCGACATTAATTTATTATATTTAATTGTGACAATTTTTTGTAACAAATAGTGAATTATAAAGTGACAAACAATTTTTATTGTCACAATAGTTTTAAAAAAATAGTTACCACTTTAAATGTCGTCACAAGTATAAAATTTCCTGCCAAAAAGCAATTGGCGCTAACTTCTGTGTTTTGTTAGTGACAAATTATATTTTGTCACAATAATACTCTATAGTGACGAAAAGACTTAAATCGTCACAATTGTTATTACATTAGTGACCAAATAATGATACATCACAATTACTTAAAATAATAACGTCAAACAAAATTTTTGTCACATAATAAACTGAATATTTGTGACGAAATTTCTGATGGTCACAAAACATTGTCACCAAAAGTCTTAATTATTGTAGTGGATGCTTGACTGAGACTAGGGAGACATACATATAACCCCCACCAAGTACCGTAACAAATGAAATCAAAGCCCTGTTGAGAATAAGCACAGGAAACGAGCGTGACACCAAGCGCAACTCTAGGACTACCAAACCCAAAGGTTTAGGGCTTTTAACATTGAAGGTCTGGGGCTTGTAACGCTCAAAAATCTCGGGCTTCCAATATTCAACGCGGTACGGTTGAATGATGTACTCCTAGAGTCGTTTGATTTGCATAAAATATTTTTAAAAAATTAATTTTTTAAAAAAATTGATTTTTTTTTCTTATTTGGTTGATATATTGAAAAATATTTATCGTTGTTTGGTTGTTTTCAGAAAAATTTACATTTTTGTAAAAAAAAAATATTATTTACATATTTAACTACAAATAATGTTTTTAAATCAGTAACAACAACAAATATGAAAATAATTTTTTTAAACAAATTCTTTATCTAATTAATGAAATTGGTAGAATTTATATATTTGATTAAATGATAGTTTGTAGCATCCCAAAACATTGTTGAAGGCAAGTATCTCAATCAATTCACCATCTCAATCAATTCATAATGTCAAAATAGTCGATGTACCATTCCTGAAAGTAGACATCTTTTTTCTACCATCTTATGTCACCCGAGTTCAACAAACTCCCATCCAAACAACAACCAACAATGAAATTTTTTTAACTTCAGGATCTCCAATAACCCATTTCTCCATAAACAACTTCAAACCCATTATAAAATTTAGCAAATAAAAGTTGTAATATCCATCAGTTCAAATTTATATCCCATACTCAGCTCACAGAAATACTAGAGTTTCATAGTAGAGCACCACATTGCATAAAAGTAAATCAGTCGAGTAAACAAAACCAACACATCTATGCATATCTGACACTCAAATTTTAGCTTGTTCAAAAATTCAAGCTGAAAGCTATCATCTTTATAACAACTCATTACACATTAATGACCAATAAAACAAAATGGGATTTCCCAAATCTTAAGGAAAACAAACCAAGATTCCAAAAGAAAAGAGAAATCCAATAATCTTGGATGAATTTAAGAAGAAGGAAAAAAAAATCTTACTTAGCTGGTGGATGCAGGCACAGTTGGAGAGAAAAATAGCATTGAATGAATGAAATGCTTCAATGGACAGAAATGGGAGAGATGTGAACCGAAGGAGATCGGAGAGGTGGTTAACAGAAAGAGACAGCATTACATGAAAATATATGAAACAAAATTCATTGACAAAAGCTGGAGAAAGTATAATATGATGGTATTATAATTGTAATTGTTATCATAAGCTATACCTAATTATGTCTATACCTGTACATATAAAAATAAAATAACAATAATTTATTGTGCAAAGCCCTTATTTATTCATTTTGCCATTTGGTTTGTAAGTGTCTAACACATGGCTCTATTATTTTTCAACCGCTATCAAACACACAAAAAGAAAAAAAATGTAAGAAAACTTTAGCAAATTTTTCAAAAATATTATCCCGCAATCATTTCCAACACCTCTTTTTTTTTTAATTCCCCAATTCCTTAAGAGGAAACCTTATTGCAAGCGACAATTATTCTTTTGTTATCAAAGATTACAGATTCAAGTGAAAATAATTTTTTTATTAATATAAAGAAGGCTACATACAATAATCTTTCTCAAATCACATAATATAAGAGTCTTATGCACTGAATATTAATTTTCTTTTTAACTCCTTAACCATCACAAAAAAAGTAAAAAACCATAGAAATAAAAATATGAATAAAAACTCAAACAAAAAACAACAAAATATTTGCAAGTCCTAAGAACCATGATTAAATCATAATTATATCTATTTTCAAATCATAATCATCTACCAAAATTTTCAGCGGAAAAAATATATTATTTCATTCAAATCATATCAAACAACTTGAAAAAAAAAAGAAACTATTTTTCCCCAAAAAAATTAACTAAATTAATAACTCCAAAAAAATTTAAAGAAAGTAAGAAACTTGTAAAGATACCGAGTCTTAATGAGTCATTTTTGCATTTGTTCTTTCTTAGTCAAAGTTCAACAAAAATTTTTAGGACTAAGGTATTATATGCACTTACATGGTGTTTGGTTCGTAAAATGAAATATAAAATGAATGAAAAATGTATTATGAAGAAATTAAAAATAAAAGGAATATAGATAAAATACGTATTAAATTGCTTGGTTGGTGGAATAAAAATTTTTTTTAAAGTTTTTTTGTCTTTTGGTTTGGTGTAGAAATAAGGTAGAAATAGAGTGAAGATGATCAAAATACCCTTCAATATAAATTTATTAAAATTGAGTATTTTTTTTATTCCATTTTGGCATTTATTGAATTGCCCTTGCATTTGAATTTTAGTTACAAAAATACCCTCTTTTCCTCTAATTACAAAAATAATTTTTATCACCATAATTACCAAAATACCCTTCAATCTTGATTTTTTTTTTAAAAATATCCGTTACTATTACAATCATCAAAATGCCCTTCAATATTAATTTACTAATATTTTAATTCTATATATTTACCAAAATACCCCTGCAGTGGAATTTTAATTACAAAAATTAATATTTTGATTATATTTTTACTCTCATTTTGCTAATTACCAATTACCCCTCATTTTTGTATTTCAATTATCAATATATTCTCTTTTCTCCTATTTATTAATTTTTATATTTTTTATCCTAAAAATATCCAAAAAGCCCTTATATTTTAATTTATCAAATTTGCTTCATATATTTTTCAATCCATTTTCTTATTTTGTTATCCTAATAAAATGTCCAAAATACTTTTATATTTTAATTTATCAAAATATCAAACTTAGAAATGCATCAAGTTGGCCACCATTCCATATTAAAAGAACCTAACTACAAAACTGAGACTTTTATGTTATGTCAATGAATATTAACATGATTTCACAATTAAAATTAACCCCTAATAACAAAATTTGGCTACAAGCTCATTTACTCGTGAGTATAGATATAATCTCAGCTCATTTGCTCACCTTTCAGAAGGTTGCAAATCCTGACCATTTGGTCAATGCAGAAAGTAACAGAAATCAAACCCCACCAATGGAAAAATAGGACTAGTTCTAAAATACTAGAAGTGTTTTTTAATGCAATCAATGACAACACAACAACAATCTTAGCACGAACGTGAAGTAACTAAAACCGTGCAAGTGTGCAAAACCATCAAATTAAGCCCGAGGCAGCTCAGTCAATACACTTCAACTAGCATCTACATATAATATGCGCACTTCCTCCATCTCAGGCCACCATCACAGAGAAAGTCATCACCTTCCATAACCACCAATTTCTCAAATACCAATTATGGCTTCCATTAAGGCCAATTATTTTCCTCCGAAAGTGCTGCCACCACCCCATCATCCTCCATTTCCTCCGAAAGTACTACCACCGCCTCCTTCTCCTCCAAAGCTGACGCCTCCTTATAAGCCTCCAACTCCTCCAAAAGTGGCGCCGATTCCTCCGAGCCCTCCCACTGTTGCACCGCCCCATTACATTCCAACCCCTCCCAAGGTGAAACCACCTCCTCCAAAATTACCACCACCTCCTCCAAAAGTACCTCCGCCGGCACCACATAATCCCATTACACCACCACAACCTCATCCAGTGCCAGCACCACCGCA
This sequence comes from Heritiera littoralis, assembly GCA_031772115.1. Lineage (NCBI taxonomy): Eukaryota > Viridiplantae > Streptophyta > Magnoliopsida > Malvales > Malvaceae > Heritiera > Heritiera littoralis. Next base: position 7,616,147 of record JAPDPK010000007.1, on the reverse strand, counting down.
TCATCCAGTCTATCCGCCACCACCTGCTGCAAAACCACCTCCCTCTCCTATTTTGACACCACCACCGCCACCAGCACCAGCAACAAAACCACCTCCCTCTCCTATTGTTACACCACCACCACCTCACTCTATTTCTCCACCATCACCACCTCATGTAATTCCACCACCACCACCTCATGTAATTCCACCACCTCCACCAGCATCTGGACATCATTCAACTGTAATAATCGTTGTCTTTGTTTCTCTCGGGGGCCTGTTCTTTCTTGCATTCCTCTCACTTGCTCTATTCTGCTTGATTAAGAAGAGAAAGAAGAAAACGGCTCAAAAAACAGATATAGTAAGCATAGATGAACATTTGAGAATCCAGGAAGCCATTGTACGAGGATGCCACGGTGAACAAAACGCGATATTACTCATAGAAGAGGATCTTCAGGCTGAAGAAGAAGTCAAGAAAAACAGAAAGATTGGCGGAGGAATATCACATTCACATCTTAAATCTTCACAAGGAATTTCTCAATTTCAAGCTTCCGATGGTATAACGATAGCAGAGCCGCCTAGCCCCACTCATCATCACCATCTTAAGCTGTGAAAATGAATGGCATCCGCGGCAAACTAAGAGCTCGCTTCTTATGCTGCATAATAAATTAATAATCCTGTATGCTATGTTTAAGGCATGCAATATTTTTATTGAATTCCGCACATTTTTTCAAAATTAAGTGTATTGATTTGATGGAATAAATTTAAAACAAGTAATATATACTTCCTTCGCTCCTTGATTAATTATATCAAATTAAAGCAGATTGATTTGAAGTAAACTGATAGCCTTTTCTTTTCTGAAAGTTAAAAATATACAAACGTACTAGTTTTCCAATAAAGCTGTAAACAATTAAATAAAAAAAATTATAGCTAAACCAATTAGAGCAATCTAAAGTCAAAGGATCACCACTTTGTTATTGATTTTTTTTATACAAGTAACTGATCACCACATTATTGATAATATTGTACTATAGAACAATAAAATTAATACAGATAATGTCACAATGGTCTTTGGAAACCACTAATTAATGCTTTGCATGGTACAATTAGAGTATTTGTTGTTGGTCCTTTTCCGTAATTGAACATTTGATTCAAGGATAGTTAAAACTTTGTGGAAGAGTTGATTAAATTTATTTAAATTAAAATATACTTAAACTTTTGTAAGGAATTTTAAAATCATTAGTTAACGTATTAATTAATGAAGTGATAATTAATGAATTGTGATAACGTATGGTTCAGTGATAGTTTACAAAATTTTTGTGCGTTATTTAATTTTCATAACAAGGGTGTTTAAAGATTTAATTATTGTCTCAAATTCTATCTTTAAGATCAAGATAAATTGCCAACTTATTACTGGGAATCATTGGAATTGTTTGCCAATGAGGAATCATAGAGATTTGAATTTGAGTGTTTTACATTCGGCATTCAAACATTAACCACTTATGTCAATCTTCATTTATGAGCATTAGTTCAAATAACTATATCTTCACTTTTAAGATTTGAAAATTCTGCAAATTTTATATTTAAGGTTTTGCACCTGCCTTTTCTCAAACCGGAGGTCTCCATTATAGATACATACATATATATAAATATATATATATATATATATAAATATATAATGGCAAATTTACAATGAAATTGATAGATTCAAGAAATTGGTTCTTTCGGTGGATTTAGTTTATAGCTTTAGGGAGGCAATTCTCTTACAAATTCGTTGGTTAAACTTGGCGTTGATAAATTAGAGTAATTATTTTGTGCTTGGCTGTAATTTTGTTACATTCACGTTCACCTTCACATCTATTTAAAACTGAACGGTAGGATTTTATTTAAACAAAAGATCTTCACAAGAGATTTCTCAATGTCAAGCTCCCGATGATATGACGGTAGCAGAGCCGCCTAGCCCCGCTCGTCATCACCATCTTAAGTTGTGAAACTGAATGGCATCCGCGGCAAACTAAGGGCTTGCTTCTTATGCTACATAATAATCCTGCATGCTATGTTTAAGGCATGCAATATTTTTATTGAATTCCCCAGTTTTTTTTTTCAAAATTAAGTGCTTTGATTTGATGGAATAAATTTAAAACTAGTAATATATACTTCTTTGTCTCCTTAATCAATTATATCAAATTAAGGCAAATTGATGTGAAGTAACTTATAATTTTTTTTTCTGAAAGTTCTGAAAGTTAAAAATATACAAACGTAATAGCTTTCCAATAAAGATGTAAACAAATTAAATAAAAAGAACACTATAGCTAAACCGATTAGAACAATCCAAAATCAAAGATACCACTTTGTTATTGATATATATATTTTTTGGACAAGTAACTGATCAACACTTTATTGATAATATTTTACTATAAAATTAATAGAGATAATGTCACAATATAGTTGGCATGGCTAGCGTTAATCTAAGAAAATTTAACATAGTAAGAATATAAACACAGGACTTCCCATCACGGATCGTCTTCACAAAGAAACTCAACGATACATTACACTTCTAAGGCAATATTTTGGGTTAATACAATTGGTCCTTTGGAAACCACCAATCATCCTTGCTTTGCATTGTACAATTAGAATATTTATTTGTTGCTGTTTTTCCATAATTGAGCATTTGATTCTAGGATAGTTAAAACTTTGTCGAAAAGTTGATTAAATATATTTAAATTTTAAAAGAAATTCTTAAACTTTTGTAAGGAATTTTAGAAGCATTAATTAATGAAGTGATAACGTATGGTTGAGTTATAGTGTACGAAATTTTTGTGCATTATTTTAACCTCAATTTTTAATAAGTGTATTTTAAGTTTTAATTATTGAAACAAACTCTAAAGTGACTATTTGATATGAGCGTATAGAGGTGATATATGGGCCAAGCCGACCCAAAATTGGTCTTGAACTTGTTCGATTTGAATCGGCCAATAACTAGAATTAATAGAATCGATTCCAAGTTCGACCCAAATTGATCGATGGTCGAGTTGGGCCGATTCAATAGGTATTTAGGTCCCAGTTTGACCCTATGTGGGCAATGGCTAAATAGACATTGCCTTCCCAGTTTTCCTTTTTAACTTTTTTTTTTAAATATTTTCTTTATAAATATCCAACCTCCTCCTTTTTTTTACATTTTCTCTCCAAATTCTCTTCAATTCTCTCATTCTAAATTCCTAATATTATTATTTCACTCAAATTCTCTCTAAAATTCAAAACCACTCACATTGATCTCTTTAATTCTATAATGTTCTCTCCAATTTTCTCCAATTCCCTTCCTTTTTTACATTTTTATAATGTTTAGTTCCAAATTCCAATATATATTCCTCCATTTATTTCTTTCAAATTCCAATATATTTATTTGAAAAAATAAAAATGTCAGATTTGTTTTGTCATTCATGTTCCATCATTTGTCCTTTTGGTTTTACTCAAATCCTTGATTTAGATTACAAATCTTTCTATGAATTTAAACCCGATATTCATTCATAAGAGGAGCTTCCTCCAGCAATGACACTCGATGGTCAAACACAATCATCAGCAACCACCATTGCCGCTACAGCTACAACATCTTTAACAAGATTGAGGACCCGCGCTAAGAAGAGTAAGGTATGAGACCATTTCAACATTATGCTAAAAAAAAAAAGGTAAGGCTAAACTTTCTACTATTGTATATGTAAAAATACATATACTTATACTTTCGATGGAAGTGGTTGGAGCACAGGTACATTTAAAGGACATTTAAATAGTATAATAAATTTGATCTAGATATGGTACAACTAGAAATTGGGCAAGGTAGACAATCTCAAATTAATGTACAAGAAGGTTGAAGTACATGGGTTTTTTAAAATGATAAAACTTGGCATGATTTAGTTAGATTTATAGTTATGTGAGAACAACCATTCACAATATGTGAAAAAATTGAATATTTAGAATTTAGTATTTGTTTGTCAATATTTACAACTTGCATATCAATCCATTTCTAAACATACATTGAAAAATGATTGCATGGAAATGTTTAAAAAATATAAGGAAGCTTTGAGGCATAAACTTATTAATATTTCATCTAAGGTTAGTTTAACTAGTGATATTTGGACTAGTGTTAATGGTTTAAGTTATTTTGTTATAACTTATCATTGGATAGATGAAGATTGGTGCATGCAAAACCGCATTTTATCTTTAGATATATTGATCAAGTGCATATTTCATATACTATTACTCAATATATTACTAAGGTGTGTAAATTGCATGAGATTGAAAATAAAGTTTTTTTATTACTTTAGATAATGCTTCGAGTAATATGGCAACTATTCTTCTGTTAATTAAAAATTTAAACCCAGTTTTACAATGTGTATCTTTTTATATTAGATGTGCATATCATATTATAAATTTGTGTATCCAAAATGGTTTTAATGTTAATGGCATAATTGCAATTGAAAAAAATTAAACTTTAGCAAAATGGATCAGCAACCTAAATCACAAACGTGAATGGAAGCAGATTTATCAAGTGAATAATATAAATCCTAAAGCATTTTCACTTCCTAAAGAAATAAGATGAAACTCACTCTATCATTTGCTTTATTCTATTTTACCTTATAAAGATATTATCCTTGTTTTTTATATTAATTTTACAAGTAGTTTGACCTTGGCGATTGATGATAATGATTGAATTTTTATTAAAAGTTGTGTTGATTTCTTCTCTACTTTTAAAGAAGCAACGGAAGGATTTTCAACTCAATGTTATCCAACTATATCTTATTTTGTTCATATATTTTTTACAATATTTGAAATTTTTTTACAATTTAGGAGTGATGAAACTTTATCTTCTTTTGTATATGACACGGAGGAAAAATTTAGAAAATATTAGGAAACAATTACTCATATTCATTGTATTACAACTTTAATAAATCCTAGTCAAGGTAAAGAAAATGTAAAGATATTTTTTAATATTATAAAGATTTTCTTGAACTTAATTCTATTAAGGACCAAAAGTCCTTAATTAATATGTATTCTCAAGATTTGTTTATTTTTTACAAAGATAAGAGGGAACAGTCCAACCAAGGACAAGAAGAATCAAACAAAGAAATAGATAGTGGTGGCGGCAGCTAAGGCATCTTTGACGCAATTAAAGCAGCAACAAGGAAGAGAATGACGTTGAAAGGAAAATATAGCAGATTCGGATCATCATCATGTTCTCAACAAAGTCATGGTAACTCCAATGAGATACAATTTTTCTTAAGTCAAAAGTTTTCGAATAGAAAAAAACTTTTAATCTTCTCCTATTGTGAAAAGAAAAGCAAAGATAATTGTCGACTTTAGCTTCATGGCCAGAGATGTTTTCACGATCAAGTATCATCCGTTGCTTCAGAATCTGTATTCTCGACATGTGGAAGAATCATTGGAGATCACCGAATTGGTCTTAATCCAACTTCATTATGCATGCTAACATTTCTGAAAGATTGGTTTGAAGTGGAATCCTGCAATAAACAATTTGGAATGGTTAATGAGTTCGCCGATAATCTTTCAGAGGAAGAGAAAGAAATTTGCAAGGCAATTCTTATAAATTATGAGGAATAGAAAATAGTTTTATTTTTCTTTCTTTGTAAATTATATATAAATAAGTTTAGTCATAGTAAATTTTTTTTATATGAACTACAACCTCGTGATTTTTTCTCTTCTAATTTTTAAGGAAGTTTTTCATGTAGAAAACTTTTGATCTCATTCTTCTCCTTTATTACTTTCATTTATTATTATTGTTAAATACTAAATAAATTAATGTTATAAGTTTAGAAAATGAATCAATATTTAAAATATAAAATGAATAAATATTTTTAAAACATACTAAATAAATATGTTTTCTTGAAAGTAAATGATAAATGAATAAATATTTTTTATACAAAATGACAAATTTATTTATATTTCAAATTATAAATTTAATTATATTTCAAATGTAATAAATAAGTTTAACTTTATCAAAAGAAATTAAAATATTCTAATATTATAATTTTTTAAAATAATAAATTTAATAAATAAGTTATTATAACTTTATTACAATAACTTTTTGGTGTAGACCACAGGTATCCTCATCCGTTTTAACGGTCTGAGACTAATCCTGTTCGAGGTTCAGTCACAGTTAAGGCTCTTCACCCCTCCCTAAAGATGTGTTTAGTAAGAGTCGAACCCGAGAGCTCTTCCCACAAATTCAGCCTGCGTTGTCAACTGAGTCACAACCCTTTGGTAACTTTATTGCATAATAACTTAATCTTTATTACTATAATTTTATTTTAATAACTTTATCTTTATTATAATATTATGTGCATATTTTTTAATAATTTATTTTTATTTTTTAAATTAGAGTTTAGTTAACATTCAAAATATTCTAAAATTATTCTTATAATATTATTCCTCCCTTACTTTGGTTGTTTTATGTTTTATAATAATTTTTAATTCTTGGTTATTATTATTATTATTATTATTATTATTATTATTATTATTATTATTATTATTATTATTATTATTATTATTATTATTATTATATTATATGCAATAAAACTATCAACATTAATTACTTTATTAATCTTAATATGTTGGTATCTAATTTTAATCTATTATCATAGTTTAGAATATAATGTTGTATTTCTAATTTCACACATTTAATTTCTTATAATGTATACATGTAATTTAAATTAACTTGATCAATGATCCTATATAATATTGATTAAACAGATATTAACCTCAAATCTCTCTCAATTTATTGCAAAGAGTTACGATATATATAAGATAATTATTTTATACATCGTCAATAGAGTTTTTTTTATCTCACAAGTAGGGTTAATATGATGACACATATATTATTTTATTCATTTTTTATTTTTTAATAATTTAAAAGATATATATCATGATCCTAACTTCGTTGGTGGAGTCAAAAAATTCTACTGACAATGTCTAAAATAATTATCTACATACACACACATATATACACACACATATACATATACTACAGTATCAATTATTATGTTTCATGAGTTTTTCTTCTAAGCCCACAATATTTTATTTTATAAATTTATTTTTTTAGTAAACTATATTAAATAGAAAGCGTCGTGAACTTGGTAGAATCTTTAGTGTTAGACTTTGTGAAGACCGAGAATTTTCAAAAAAAATAAATATTAAATATTCGGAAAGTTTAATTTGGATATTAGGAAATTCAAAAATTTAAAGAAATAAAAAGGTATATATTTATAAAATTATAAAATTATATTATATAAATATATTTTAAATGTTAAAGAAATAAAAATGTGAATAAAAATATAATTATATAAATAGATTATATAATATATTTTTACACGTTTTTAAATAAGTATATATATATGAAATATATATACTATTTAGATCAAAGTGTATATATATACATATATTTTTAAGATAAAGTATGTATATATGTATATATATTAAAATTTAATAGTATATGATATATATAAATCTAATATATATATATATATAAAAAAACAAAAAAAAAAGAAGAGAAGTGGGAATCGGGGAACCCGATTCCCACATTTCCTTTTCTGTTAGCCAAAACAGAAGAGGAAACTAAAGTGAAAAGCGCCAGACGACGCCGGCCACCAGAGAAAGGAAGAAGCGGGAGGAGCTACGTCGCCGGCAAGGGAAGAAGCAGATGACGGTAGCCCGAGGCAGAAAGAGAAGGGATCAGTGCGAAAATAGAAGGGAAAATCGAAGGAAAAAGAAGAAAAGAGAGAAGTGGCGGTGCCGGCCGGTCTAGGCACCGCCACCCTAACCCCGAGCTCGGTGGAGCTGAGGGGAAGAAAAGAAAGGCTACCGGTGAGGCAAAGGACGGCGGAAGGAGGAAGAAATAGAGGAGAAAAGGACCGAGAGCCACCGTTCCAGATCCGGCGCCGTCGCCGGTGATGGGGCAAAACCGAGGGCAGATCCGGCATCCTCGCAACCGTGGCCAGCTGAGGGAGGTCCGAACCAATGGAGATGCCGGCGGGAAGAGGCCGAACCGGCTAGTAGAAGTGAGCCGGCCCGAACCGGCCTGAATCAGTTCAGGCCAGAAAAAAAAAACAGAGCAGAAAAGAAAAAGGAAAGAAAAAGAAAAGAAAGAAGAAAAGAAAAGAAAAGAAAAGAAAAGGAGAAAGAAAAGAAGGAAAGGAAAAAGAAAGAGAAGAAAAAAAAATGGTAAGGAAAAAATTTAGAAAAAAATAAATTGATGGCATTTATTTAATAATTTATGGTTATATTGATGTAGTGCATTGATATTGCAATTGTAGCAAAAAAAAAAAGATGAGATGAATGGTGGAGTTCGGCAAGGCTCGAAAATCGGAAAGTGCGCTAAGCTTGGCGAATAGGTAAGATACTCTTATAAAGCCTTAGTAGCATTATATTGTATGTGGGATTTATGATCTTATATAATGCTCTGATGGAATGATTTTTAATGGAATTATGATTTTTTTATATATGATGAATTGATTTAATTGATGTTATAAATGCTAAGAGGACCCACAACTGATGGTGGGGGTCTTAGTAGAGATGTAGGAATTGTGAGAATCAATAGCTGTAGTTATAAATTGTGGTTTCCTTGCAGGAGGCTTAGTAAGAATTAAGCTGTTATGCTGCCGAAATTTTAGGAAAATATTTGAGGAAACAGATTAAGTTTCTCACATAAATAGAATCTTGGAAATAACTATTGAAAATAAACATTGAAATGACTTTATGGTATTACCGGAAATGTTTGATATTGAAATCGATAAGAAGATAGATCGTTGAACACGATAATGTGATGAATGATATGGTTTAAACCTTACAGAATTGATAAATCAAGTAATTTTAATATCACAAATGGTATCAAGTTGAGATTGAGGTGAAATCATTTATTAGACGGATCACTGATAAAAGTGACCTTGATGATAGGATACAACTTAAAAGAGAGAAAAATTGAAGTTGTGATTTAGACGGTCGAATGATAGAAGTGCAAAATTATCAATCGAGTGATGATTATGGAATTGATAGATTCAAATAAATGGACCGTCTTAGTGCTATGAACTGAGATTTTTGCAATAATATGGATAGTCGCAAAGTGACTTAAATGATTGAAACACTGTTAATAGTGAAAATTGGCAAATTCTTTTAAATGGTAAATTGCCAATCAAAAATTGAATTGAGGACGTTTTATAGATAATTTTAGCATGATATTACATTCTACAGGGCATATGAAAAGTGAATTGAGAATTGTGATATGATTTTATGATAGTGAATGAAATTGAACCACAAGTTGAAAATTCTGAATATATACCAATAGGTCAAACCATAAATGGATTTGATAAGCGATTATTGATCTTGTGGTTCTATGATCCTCGATGTCGACTCTGGAATAGATATCGAATGAGGATATTAGTATTTCATAATTTCAGTATCATGATGGTTATATGGAAACACGATGGCTATATGGAAACATGATATTTAGATCCTCATAGATACTAAGAGGATTTACACTGATGATGTGGTTCTAGTATCGATAATAAAATGTACAAATGATTATTATAGTCGATAATTATCGAAAAATGATATTGAATACCGAATGGTTTGAATGCCAAGTGATCTGGTTATTGAATAATTAGAGTAATGAGCAATCTGAATATTGAATGTAATGAATCTTGAATGATTTGAATACTGATTTACTGATGTGTCAAAAGGATAGTTTGAAATCAAATGATTGATGATGATAAAGTTAAATAAATTGTTTCACCGTATTAGATGAAAGTATTACTTATATGGACATTTGAAACTATTACCAAAATTACATACGGAAATGATTTCATAGCATCGCTTTTAAGCATAATTTGCTATAGTTTCAGATGTTATAATAGCATTTATATAAATGCTATAAAGTATAAATTAGCTTTAAAAAGAAAGTATATGGTATATACGTATTTTTATATACGAAACCTCTTAAAGAACTTCACCATATGCTTTACATGATTTAAAAAAAAAAGCTAAAGATTTAAATGTTTTATGAGACTGTAGGCACCCTAAAAGAATTAAATTCAATAAAGCATAGTGGAAACCGCCTAATTGGAGCTTTGCTCATTAGGCAGATATGCTTGTCCGACAATAGTCGTGGACAGGTCTCAGTCACTCCTGATCAGTGGGGCTGAGAGAGATGAGGTCTATGGCCATAGATAGCGCCCTAGTTGGTTTCCAGGGGACGATGACATGATTTTCACTGCTAGCTACAGTGATTTAAGTCTTTATTGATAGAGAGATGATAGGGATCTAGCCTAGTCTCTAACCGATATGATATGAAGTCTAGAGTATGATTTTTATTGATATGAACTCTAAACTTGACATGATTTATACTGTACATGAAACAGATTTGAAATGAAATATGTTTTGAAACAGTACATGTTTTAAACATGTTTTAAAAGTCCATGAGATATGAATTCGACACTTATATGATTATATGTGATTTTGTGTCGAACATGGCATAATATGCGATCTAGAGTATAGTTTTGATTTGATATGAACTCTAGACCTGATATGATTTACAGTAAATGTTTTAAAAGTATATGATGAATGATTTCGACACTTACATGATTTATATACGATTTTGTGTCGAATTTGAAACGACATGCGGTTTAGAGTATAGATTGATTTGATATGAACTCTAAACCTGATATGATTTACAGTAAATGTTTTAAAAGTATATGATAAATGATTTCGACACTTACATGATTTATATACGATTTTGTGTTGAATTTGAAACGACATGCGGTTTAGAGTATAGATTAATTTGATATGAACTCTAAACCTGATATGATTTATAGTATATGAAAAATGTTTTAAAACTGCACATGTTTTAGACATGCTCTGAAAACGAATACATGAATTGAAATTGAATATGTTTCTATTATGCCTTAAAGGCAAACTTGAAATGAATTGAAAATTCATATGTTGAGCATGTCCTAAAGTATATATGATATGATTTGAAATGATAGCGGTTTATACAAAAAAATTACATGAATTGCATATTAAACCCTGATATGATAATATGCTTAGTATATGAGAATTCCATGAGGAATGTCATGACTCGACGTTAATGATGTTTCATCTATACGATGACATGATATGATATGATATATGAACATAAGATTGATATAAAGAGAATTCTGATCTTACTCTATTGTGATCATAAATTCCCATACGATAAGTGATATGAATTGATATAAGACGAGAATATGATTGTTAAATGTAAAGTAACTCGATAGGATATCTCAATTAAACATGAAGAATATATGAGGAGTACCATGACTCGGTGGTAACGATATTTCATCTATATGATGTCATGATATGATATGAAACATGAATATAGAAATACACGAAGAGAATTATGACTTCGTACCACCGTGATCATGATCCACAATATGAGAATTGATAAGAGATGATATGAGAATTGATAAGAGATGATAGAATACAGAAATATGATTATGAAATGAAAAGTAAATATGAGAATTGATATGAGATGATAGCATACCAAAGTATGATTATGAAATGAAAAGTGATAATGAGAAGTGATAATGAGATGTATCGATGAGAAAGGATTAACTGTAATTGCATCCTTACAAGTTTTAAGCATTGCAGTTTAAGACAGTGTAATCCTACTCATGTATTTATATTAGTATCTTACTGAGCCGTGGTTTTGCTCACCCCACTAAATTTCATCTCTTTCAGATTATTGAAGTTAACATCTGCCATGTGAGCTACTCAGTGGGCATCGGAGACGGTATATGGACTTGGTACTAGTCTTCTGAGGTATATGTTTCTTATAAAATACTTGTTTACATGTAAGACTTAAATTGATGCACAGTACATATTCTGTTTTACAAGTCGGGATGTAACTAAGAACCGTTTCCGTGTTTGTTTAATATTTAAATGGAATGACTATAGGTCACCTAGATAGTATAGTAACTACACTGACACCAAATACAAACCTTAAAATGAAAAAGAAAAATTTAGTCCATAAATTTGTAGACTAAAAAAAAGTATAAGTATAAAGGAAAGTCGTGGCCTTCGGGTCGTGACAGACTTTGTTGGCCAAGGCTTAAACCCTTACAAGCTCATATTTTTGCCAAACTCTAAATTCATGCCTTTACTAAATGAGTTCCAGGTTCAGTTATCCTATATTACCCAAATAAAATGTTAATTGGGTTCAAGTTTAAGGTACCCTAACAGTACCACTCAAACCCTACACGAGTAATCAAATCACTATTCTAACTTGATAATTGCTCGATTGTCATAACGTACTAGGCTTTTGGAGTAAACCTAATAGCTAAACACAAAATTATGGAGTCGCCACCAACCATTCCAACCTAGGTGTGATTGGTCACCTATTCAAACTAAGGATAAAGCTTGATCTACATTCAAAGACACTAGGGCTCGGGAGTACGGTTACGTGTAGGGAAGGATTAGCACCCCTACAACGCCCATCCTAAAATGGTACCAACTAGTTTTAGGTTATCTTTACAATTTGCTTTGAGTTCATATTAATTTCGATATACTTATGTATTGGGGAAATTTTCTAAGATTTTTCCATCAATTTGGCTCCAACCTTAGAAATTCCCCTCACCTCAAGATATTCAAGGAGTCTCAATTGACTTTCTTGAATTCCATCGTCGGATTAATTAAATAATTTTATGAAAATCTTAGTCTTTCTAACTTTGGCTCTAATTTCGACTCCATATTAATTTCTATATTTTTTAATCTTATTTCATATTATATTTATCTCTATATTTTATTTATTTATTTTATTTATTTAGAGAATAAATATGAATCATGGTTTATTGAAGATTTTCTTAAAAGCGTCCCATCAATTTGGCTCGGCTTAAAAGAAATTTTTCACCTAGAAAATTCAAGGAGTCCCAATTGACTTTCTTGAAATTTCATCATTGGCATAATTCATATATTTTTTTTTATTTCCTATAATCTTTATTCTAAGCTTTTTAGTTCATTTATTTATTCACTTATCTAATTTTATTTAAATTTCTTTAATCTTAATCTTGATCTAATTTATTTTTATTTTATTTATTTCATTTATTTTATTTATTTAATAAACACGAATTATATTTTATTGAAAACTCTTTCAAAAGTATCCCATCAATTTGGCTCAACTTAAGAAAGAATCATCTCACCTAGAAATATCCAAGGAGTCTCAATTGACTTTCTTGGAATTTCATCATCGGTATAATTCATATTTATTTCATTATTATCTAATCTTATTAATTACTAATTACTTTCAATCTAAGCTATTTCATTCTATTTATTTAATTTTTCATCTAATTTATGTTCTTGTATTTATATTTATTTAAGCTCAGTCTATATCTAATTTATATTTTATTCATTTTAATTATTTATATTTATTTAATCTTAAAATAAATATGAATTATATTTTAGTGAAAATTCTCCCAAAAGTATCCCATCAATTTGGCTCAACTTAAGGGAGAATCTCTCACCTAGAAATTTCAAGGAGTCCCGATTGACTTTCTTGAAATTTCATCATCGGTATAAATCATGTCCACCTTTAATATCTTTTATTTACTAAATCTTATCGTTACTTTATTATTTTAACTTTTTATCTTATCATAATTATATTTATTTTTTTTATAATCACAATTTCCTAAAGGGCATATTTCCTAAAATGTTACCAATAAATCGAACATACAACATTAATTAAATCCTAATTATTCATGCAAATCATACAAATTATTCATGCCAGTCATTAATATGCAAAACTAGTACTTTATAAATAATTTACTTGCTCAAGTTATCATACAAAGTCATATTAATTATTAAATAAAAATATCAAGTCATACAAATTAAACCATAAAATCAATTTATTATCAAATTATTAACATATTATTAAATTATTAAATAAATAATAGAGAAAAAAAATATTAAAGCACACACTTACCTGTATCTTCACGTGCTTTTTTAATCTTTCTTTCTTTGTTTTACTTTTGTAGATAGCAGCAACAAGTGCAGATGGGACTTGCGTGGTGCAGTTCGGCGAAGCAGCAAACTTGGCCGGATAGCTGGAAGCAAACCAAAACAGCAATGCAGCATCCAGACCTTATTACAGTACAGAACCTCACGCAATAGCAGCTAGCAGGGGCGGTACGATGGCGATGGAGCTGTGCAGCGATGTAAACGGCAGTGCAATGGGAATAGCAGTAAAGTCAGAAATTCAAGGAGCTATGCGATGGCTATGATGATGCGAGAACAGAGGCCTGCGTGAAGAGCAGAAACAAAACCAGGCTTGTGACCCAGCGGTGACATGAAAAGATGTCAGGCGGCAATCAAGAAACGAGTGCAGATGATCGACAGTGTTTGGCAACAACAAAGCTGGTGATGAGGGAGCGATACACAGCCATGCTTGCAGCCACACTTCAGCACCACATTCTGCCACACCTAAACACAGCCAACAAAGCTTCAGTTGCTAAGCTTCACCATGCAACCAAATGCAGCACGCCACCTCCTGCATGGGCCATCACGAACGCAGCATCCTGCTGCTTCCTCAGCTACGGCAATTCACGTACCTGCGGCAGCACACATGCAACACCTTCAACCAACAGACGCGGGCAGCAAACAGCTTCAGACCGAAACTTAGTCAGCCAAAACCACGTCCTCTACACCTTTGCCAACTTGTAAGTGACCGACGTCACTTTCTTTCCCTTTACTTTGTTTCTTCACTCTTTCTCCTTTCACGTTAATGCTAGTAGATGTCTAGATGATGGTAAAACAAGGGGTGCGGGTTGTGATGGAGAACAGCCATGTAGAAGGGTGGATGATGACAGTTTGATGATGCTTGAGGCGATGGATGAGCACTCAATGTAACGGCAGTTTAGAGGAGGTGGCTGGACTATCTAGACGCAGAACCAAGCGAAGTATGATGAGGAGACGACAGGTAAGGATGGAACAACGTGCGACAATGGACAGTAACCCGCAGCAGGGAGGCTTGAGTCGTCCCCCCCCCCCCCCCCCCCCCCCCCCCCCCCCCCCCCCCCCCCCCCCCCCCGTAAAAGAATAAAGGCCGTAGCCAAATTTTTAGGGTTTTCCTCCTCCAAGGTTGCTAGGGTTTTTTCTCTTTTTTTTCTTTTTAAAACCCTAGTTCTCCCCCTTTTCATATGTGAGTTTGTCTCTTTTTATTTAATTTCCTTTCTTCCTTGATACGGGTACTAAAACCCATTTATTTCCTTTCCATCCATGCACAAATTTGAGTTTGACTTGTATCTTCATTGATTCTCACTTGATTTATTGATTTTGATTTTCTTTCAAGTTTCCTAACTCAAAATTTAATTTGTTATTTTTTTATTTTTTATTTTTTATTTTTTATTTTTTATTTTTTTTCCAAGTTTCCCTTCTTTGATCACTTTATTTTTTGTTATTTTTATATTTTCTTTTCATTTTATTTATTTATTTTATTTATTTTTTTATTTTTTTAATAATAAACAAGATAGTAATACAAAAATTAGATCCATCGTCTTATTAATATTAAAAGATCCCGGACAAAATGGGGTGTCTATAGTTGCCCCTCTTTGTACATTTGCTATGAAATAGTAATTGTGCAAAGACATAGACATCCATTTTGTCAACATCTATTTTATTATTTTTCCTTTTTTCAAAATTTTTTCTTGTGGATATTTACTTATTTTAAAAGAAATTGGTTTTCATCATGAAAATGCTCCTCCGACTAGAGAGGCCCTGAAACTATTAAATTTCTCATCTCAAAAATGCTCCTTCGACTAGGAAGGCCCTGAAACTTTAAAAAATTTCTCATCTCAAAAATGCTCCTTCGACTAGGAAGGCCCTGAAACTTTAAAAATTTTCTACTCTTAAAATGCTCCTTCGACTGGGAAGGCCCTAAAACTTTAAATTTTCTCATCTCGTAAATGCTCCTTCGACTAGGAAGGCCCTGAAACTTTAAAAATTTCTCATCTTGTAAATGCTCATTCGACTAGGAAGGCCCTAAAACTTTAAATTTTCTCATCTCGTAAATGCTCCTTCAACTAGGAAGGCCCTGAAACTTTAAATTTTCTCATCTCTTAAATGCTCCTTCATGCCCGGAGGTCTTATAAATTATATCCGAAGGTTTTTGTGAATCATGCCCGGAAGTCTTACAAGTTGTACCCGGAGGTTTAGTGAATCATGCCCAGAGGTCTTACAGATTGTACCTGGAGGTTCTAATGAATCATGCCCGGAGGTCTTACAGATTGTACCTAGAGGTTCTGATGAATCATGCCCAGAGGTCTTACAGATTGTACCTAGAGGTTCTGATGAATCATGCCCAGAGGTCTTACAAGTTGTACCTAGAGGTTCTGATGAATCATGCCCAGAGGTCTTACAGGTTGTACCTGGAGGTTCTGATGAATCATGCCCGGAGGTCTTATAGATTGTACCCAGAGGTTTTAGTGAATTGTGCCCGGAGGTCTTACAGATTGTACCCGGAGGTTTTAATGAATCAAACCCGGAGGTCTTACAGATTGTACCCGGAGGTTTTAATGAATCAAGCCTGGAGGTCTTACAGATTGTACCAGGAGGCTTTAATGAATCATGCTCGGAGGTCTTACAGATTGTACCCGGAGGTTTTGATCTTATCTCATCATTTCAATTCTATCTTCTAGATCATCTTATCATTCCAGTTTCTTCTTCTTGTTATTTTCTATCTAAATATCACATTTTTTCATCTCATCACATCTTTCAATCCTTTTTCATTGTCTCATCATATCCATACTTGTTTAATTTCCTCTTTCTTTCAAAAATTTTAACATTTTTGTTTCAACACTTCATACCTTTTTCGTCACATCTTATTCCTTATCCTTCTCACATTTCCTGATTTTTTCCTTCTTTTTTTTTTTTAACTTTTATTCATCTAATCTTTCAGAATTTTTTTTATCCTATTGTCTTAACAACAGTTCAATTTTTTTGTGTGTCAAAATGCATATAATGAAATGTCATGCCTGCCATGAATGCAATGCAAATGATAAACAATGCCTTACCAAATCACATCATCAGTCTACCCTTATCCCTTTCTTCAAAAATTTGTCACCCTTCAATCTTCTCTTTGCCTTATCATTCGATCTTTCATTGCCTCATCATTCTTCTTTCTTCAAATTTAGCAATCTTAAAATCATTTGCCCCATCATCGTCATTCATTCAGTCTTCTTCTTGCCCCACAATTCTTATCAAATTAAAATTCATCAATCCAAATCATAACAACAAAATCATCCCAAACTATTCACAAGAACACTTCACCACTTCTCATATCTTCAAGAAAATTCATGCTCTCAAATCAACCAAAGATTGCCCCAAGAATAGTCTTAAAAACATCATCACCACACTTGATTTCTTTAAGACAAGAACTTGCCCCTATAAAATCACAAAACTCTCATTTTCACTTCTTCAAGTTTCCTTTTGAAAACAGAAAATTGCCCCACATAATAACTTTCCAAGGTACAAACATTTGACATTTATCTCTTAAAAATTGGTGATTACTATTGAGAACAAATAGAATGAGTCACAACTTGGTTTACCTGAATAAACGTGCTGATTTGGTGCATCAAGGATGTTTGGTTATCAAAAAAGGTTTTATTGATCAATGTCTCTTCATCTTGGCTCACGAATGAAACAAATTCCTTGAAAATCATTATTCCTTTTGTAAAAGTAACTTTCACAGAACACAATCCATTTTAGCATTCTCTTAATTTTTTGATATGTGGACTTTAACAAATGTCAAGACTAGCTGTGATGGCTCAAATTTCTGGGCAAGGATTCAAATCTCAAATCAAATTCTCAAGGTAATGGTTTTTGAATTTCTCAAAAGGTCTTGACTGAAAGCATCACTCCTCTAGTTTTTCTTCTTTCTTGTTATTGCCTTAGCATAGTCACAAACAATGGCCTTAAGTTGTTTCAAATTTGCTCTAGACTGCCCTTTCATGGGTTTTCACCCTAGAGCTTCATTCTCTTTTTTTCTTCTCTTTTTTTTTTTATTGATTATTCTACCATGCATTTGAGAATTCAAATTTCATTCCAAACTAAATAATGATGATGGTTTCTCAAAGAAAAGCTTTTCAATACAAGCATTTTTATTTGATCAAAATGGACTTTTAAGTACGTACCGTAGGCCAAGGTTTAGGGTTTTCAAAGAATGGATAAATAGGCCCAAAATAAGTGTTTTCAAGGTTTATCGAACCAAGGATCATTTCTTCAATTGTGAACATCTGTCCTTCCCACTCTTCTAAACATTTTTCTTTTCTTTTCTACCCTTTTATTCTCATTCATTTCTCTTTTTTTTTTCACATCTACCTTTTTTCATTTTTTTTCAATTTCTTGTTTTTTTTATATTGATTTTCATCTTCACATATCCTTCTTCTCACATTTGCTCCTTCACAAGGGCATCATTTTCTTGCATTTGACATAAGACCAATCACTAATGCTTCTAAAACTCCTCTGATATATTTGCCTCTCCAATGTGGAGGGTGATCCTTGGTCAAGGTTCATTTAGAAAGAAATCCATAAGCTCAAAAGGGGTAACAAAGGGATGATTTCATTTCAGTAATAGGAATATGAAAGATGGCCATTTGTCATATCAAATATTGACACTTCTATTGAAAACCAATCCTCAAGATGAAAATTTGGCTTTTGAAATCATTTGAATATCTCTCGTGCATGATTTCACAATCAATTTTTTTCTTTTCTTCTTTTGTTTTTTTTTTACTTCCTTTTTTTTTCTTCACTTTTTTTTTTCACAACTCATGCCCAGAATGTATCAACTCAACTTTATGAAGGCCTTATGCAACAATTTTCATTATCATGGTTTAAAATAGGAAAAAGGATATCAATCAAATTAAGGATGGCCATTAAAAGATGTTGAGGTTATCAAAAGCTTGGCTCTTTTAATCATTTTGCCTCAAGATATAGCAACAGATGGTTTGAGTCAGAAAGTTCAAGTTATGAGAAAGAAATTTGGGTTGACGTGTTTAGGACTCTTAGCTTGGCCTTAACATCTATCAAATTTCCAAAAACAAAGTCCTTAAGAGAATGCTTCATGAATTGGTCTTTCAAAACAATTCAAAAGTTTTGTAAATTCATCAATCATTTCATTGCTCATTGCCTTAACGAAGATCATTGACTTCAAAAGTTCACCATGGTAAGCAAAAATGAATGAATTTCAAGCTTGTGTGTCTTTATGGATTCCAAGTTTTCACTCAATAGGAAAGTATACTGGAAATGTAATTTCTCAATAACAATCACCAATGTTTTCAAAATTATTTTATTTCATCTACTTGGAAAGGAAAAATATGGAAAGCTTTCAAAACAACTTGATGCAAATTTCAAGAATCTTGAGAACATCTCACATCCACAAATCACACATAGGAAACTTGGCTTATGGAGAAGCAAACTTCCATTGTTCAATAAGCTCTTGAGTCAAGGCACCACTGCTGATGAGTTCTTCAGCCTTTTCCTTCAATTGCCTGCACTTTTCTGTTGAATGCCCAATTGCCCCCATGTGATATTCACATTTGCTATTTGGTTCATAACTCCTTGCTGCTGGGTTTGGAGCTGTTTTCAAAGGCGTAGGCACCAGATACTGGTTCTTTATTAGCAAAGACAATAGTTTAGAAATTGGAATTGGCAACCTCTCCACACCGTTTCTTGGCCTTCTTGGATTGTTTGGTGGGGCGGAGAGTGATTGAGGACAAAAGTTAGGCTGAAAACCATTTTGAGGAATTGACTAGTAAGGATGTGGACAAAAGTGGTGGGTTTCTTGCATGGGGTATGGGTGATATGGGGTGTAACTTTCATACTGCTTTTCATTAGTCACAGTTTGAACATCTTGACTTTCGTTATTGAATGTTGCACCTCTCATTGTATTTGCCCATTCGATCTTCCCGCTTTTTATAGCATATTCAATCATCTCACCCGAGAGTACCATATCTGCAAAGTTTTTGGTGACATTTCCAATCATTCTCTCGTAGTATGGAGCCTTAAGTGTATTGACAAACAGAATTGTCGTCTCTTTCTCCGTAAGGGGAGGCTGAACCTGAGCAGCAATGTCTCGCCATCTCTGAGCGTATTCTCTAAAGCTTTCGGTAGCCCTCTTTTCCATATTCTGTAAGAACAATCGATCTGGCGCCATATCCTTTGCATGTTGATATTGAACTATGAAGGCCCTCGCAAGATCCTTCCATGAATGGATGCGTTCTCTATCTAATTGGACATACCACCTTGCTACGGACCCAGTAAGGCTATCTTGAAAACAGTGAATGAGCAACTTTTCATTATGAGTATGCCCTGCCATTTTTCGACAAAACATTGTAATATGGGCTAATGGGCATTTAGTTCCATCATATTTTTCAAAGTTGGGGACTTTGAATTTCACGGGTAACACCAAGTCAGGAACCAAACTCAATTTGTCCACATCAATGCTTCCATAAATAGTGCTCCTTTCGATGGCCCTTAGTCTCTCCTCTAACGTATCACACATACGATGCATCCCCTCATGAGAACCTAGTTCAATCGCTTCCCTCCTAAACTTCTCTTGCTTGATGGGGTCCCTCATTTGTGGCTCCACTCTAACGTTAGTGTCTTCATCAACTCCCTTCCCTTTTGCCAAGCTCATCATCATCTCCATCATCTTGGCCATTTGTTCCTTAGACTCTTCTTGGGCTCTGACAATCTTTTATTGCACCTTTTCAATTCCATCAATTCGTGCCAATTGCTCATTCTCCATTACTCTTGTCCACAAGCAAGTATCGTATGGGCGACTGGCAATTTTGATGGCCGAGCTATCTTCTCACCTTTATTACCATAGTCTAAGTCAAGATGCCATGTTATGCACATACAAACTATGCATGAGATGCATACTCAATTTATGTATGACCAAATATATCTAGATGTATAGGTGCAATGTTGAAATTGACATGTCATGCATTGTAAAATCAAATAGATGCATGTCGTAATGAACCATTTTGTCTCCTAATTTATTTCTTTTTATTTTTTGAAAAGGAATATTCCTTTGTGTGTCCTAGCTATAGGTTATTTCTACACATTAAGTTGGCAAGGCTTTGTCTAAAGTTGGGCCTCTTAAGTCTTATTACATGCTGGGCTCTGGGTAATTCAACCTTCTAAATGTTCCCAGATTGCTCATCACTGTCGTCCACATAGACTAGTAAGGCACCCCAATCATCACCCATTACAGGCTTCAAACGGAAAAGGTTCAATCTGAGTGGGAGTATTTCGCTAGCCATTGCGAAGGTATTACCTCACGAGAGCGTAAGTACTCTACTCCCTCTTAAGAAAGGGTAAAGCCCGGGAAGAGAGCTGATGTATGCAAATGCGCGTGACGTATGTGTTCAAGGAACATGTAATTATGAATGTTTTTTTTTTTCTTTTTTAAAATTTAACACTCTTAAGATGAATCTAAGATAACCTAAAACCAATTGTTGGCTTGACCCTCTAAGTTCCCCAGTAGAGTCGCCAAACTGTCATAACGTACTAGGCTTTTAGAGTAAACCTAATAGCTAGACACAAAATTATGGAGTTGCCACCAACCATTCCAACCTAGGTGTGATTGGTCACCTATTCAAACTAAGGATAAAGCTTGATCTACATTCAAAGACACTAGGGTTCGGGAGTACGGTTACGTGTAGGGAAGGATTAGCACCCCTACAACGCCCATCCTAAAATGGTACCAACTAGTTTTAGGTTATCTTTACAATTTGCTTTGAGTTCATATTAATTTCGATATACTTATGTATTGGGGAAATTTTCTAAGATTTTTCCATCAATTTGGCTCCAACCTTAGAAATTCCCCTCACCTCAAGATATTCAAGGAGTCTCAATTGACTTTCTTGAATTCCATCGTCGGATTAATTAAATAATTTTATGAAAATCTTAGTCTTTCTAACTTTGGCTCTAATTTCGACTCCATATTAATTTCTATATTTTTTAATCTTATTTCATATTATATTTATCTCTATATTTTATTTATTTATTTTATTTATTTAGAGAATAAATATGAATCATGGTTTATTGAAGATTTTCTTAAAAGCGTCCCATCAATTTGGCTCGGCTTAAAAGAAATCTTTTCACCTAGAAAATTCAAGGAGTCCCAATTGACTTTCTTGAAATTTCATCATTGGCATAATTCATATATTTTTTTTTATTTCCTATAATCTTTATTCTAAGCTTTTTAGTTCATTTATTTATTCACTTATCTAATTTTATTTAAATTTCTTTAATCTTAATCTTGATCTAATTTATTTTTATTTTATTTATTTCATTTATTTTATTTATTTAATAAACACGAATTATATTTTATTGAAAACTCTTTCAAAAGTATCCCATCAATTTGGCTCAACTTAAGAAAGAATCATCTCACCTAGAAATATCCAAGGAGTCTCAATTGACTTTCTTGGAATTTCATCATCGGTATAATTCATATTTATTTCATTATTATCTAATCTTATTAATTACTAATTACTTTCAATCTAAGCTATTTCATTCTATTTATTTAATTTTTCATCTAATTTATGTTCTTGTATTTATATTTATTTAAGCTCAGTCTATATCTAATTTATATTTTATTCATTTTAATTATTTATATTTATTTAATCTTAAAATAAATATGAATTATATTTTAGTGAAAATTCTCCCAAAAGTATCCCATCAATTTGGCTCAACTTAAGGGAGAATCTCTCACCTAGAAATTTCAAGGAGTCCCGATTGACTTTCTTGAAATTTCATCATCGGTATAAATCATGTCCACCTTTAATATCTTTTATTTACTAAATCTTATCGTTACTTTATTATTTTAACTTTTTATCTTATCATAATTATATTTATTTTTTTTATAATCACAATTTCCTAAAGGGCATATTTCCTAAAATGTTACCAATAAATCGAACATACAACATTAATTAAATCCTAATTATTCATGCAAATCATACAAATTATTCATGCCAGTCATTAATATGCAAAACTAGTACTTTATAAATAATTTACTTGCTCAAGTTATCATACAAAGTCATATTAATTATTAAATAAAAATATCAAGTCATACAAATTAAACCATAAAATCAACTTATTATCAAATTATTAACATATTATTAAATTATTAAATAAATAATAGAGAAAAAAAATATTAAAGCACACACTTACCTGTATCTTCACGTGCTTTTTTAATCTTTCTTTCTTTGTTTTACTTTTGTAGATAGCAGCAACAAGTGCAGATGGGACTTGCGTGGTGCAGTTCGGCGAAGCAGCAAACTTGGCCGGATAGCTGGAAGCAAACCAAAACAGCAATGCAGCATCCAGACCTTATTACAGTACAGAACCTCACGCAATAGCAGCTAGCAGGGGCGGTACGATGGCGATGGAGCTGTGCAGCGATGTAAACGGCAGTGCAATGGGAATAGCAGTAAAGTCAGAAATTCAAGGAGCTATGCGATGGCTATGATGATGCGAGAACAGAGGCCTGCGTGAAGAGCAGAAACAAAACCAGGCTTGTGACCCAGCGGTGACATGAAAAGATGTCAGGCGGCAATCAAGAAACGAGTGCAGATGATCGACAGTGTTTGGCAACAACAAAGCTGGTGATGATGAGGGAGCGATACACAGCCATGCTTGCAGCCACACTTCAGCACCACATTCTGCCACACCTAAACACAGCCAACAAAGCTTCAGTTGCTAAGCTTCACCATGCAACCAAATGCAGCACGCCACCTCCTGCATGGGCCATCACGAACACAGCATCCTGCTGCTTCCTCAGCTACGGCAATTCACGTACCTGCGGCAGCACACATGCAACACCTTCAACCAACAGACGCGAGCAGCAAACAGCTTCAGACCGAAACTCAGTCAGCCAAAACCACGTCCTCTACACCTTTGCCAACTTGTAAGTGACCGACGTCACTTTCTTTCCCTTTACTTTGTTTCTTCACTCTTTCTCCTTTCACGTTAATGCTAGTAGATGTCTAGATGATGGTAAAACAAGGGGTGCGGGTTGTGATGGAGAACAGCCATGTAGAAGGGTGGATGATGACAGTTTGATGATGCTTGAGGCGATGGATGAGCACTCAATGTAACGGCAGTTTAGAGGAGGTGGCTGGACTATCTAGACGCAGAACCAAGCGAAGTATGATGAGGAGACGACAGGTAAGGATGGAACAACGTGCGACAATGGACAGTAACCCGCAGCAGGGAGGCTTGAGTCGTCCCCCCCCCCCTGTAAAAGAATAAAAGCCGTAGCCAAATTCTTAGGGTTTTCCTCCTCCAAGGTTGCTAGGGTTTTTTCTCTTTTTTTTTCTTTTTAAAACCCTAGTTCTCCCCCTTTTCATATGTGAGTTTGTCTCTTTTTATTTAATTTCCTTTCTTCCTTGATACGGGTATTAAAACCCATTTATTTCCTTTCCATCCATGCACAAATTTGAGTTTGACTTGTATCTTCATTGATTCTCACTTGATTTATTGATTTTGATTTTCTTTCAAGTTTCCTAACTCAAAATTTAATTTGTTATTTTTTTATTTTTTATTTTTTATTTTTTTATTTTTTTTCCAAGTTTCCCTTCTTTGATCACTTTATTTTTTGTTATTTTTATATTTTCTTTTCATTTTATTTATTTATTTTATTTATTTTTTATTTTTTTAATAATAAACAAAATAGTAATACAAAAATTAAATCCATCGTCTTATTAATATTAAAAGATCCCAGACAAAATGGGATGTCTACATCGATTATAAGATAAATCCGACATAATCGGATCGAGTATGTCTAGATATCTAATTATAAAGAACCTATTGTCATCCCTAAAATAAAATGTCTTAAAAATAATAATAATAATATACATCTCATAAACCAATTCAATTGGTTTTAATGCATATGCCAACAAAATATTTGTATCTGGTCAACTAATATGTTAATTTATCTTTTATGTATATTGACTTTTCAGTGAAGATATTATAAATTCTGATGCAGTAAAAAATCAACTTGAAGAGTACAACAAGATTATAGGTAACCATCAGCACTTTTTGCCTTATACATTTTTTTTTCCTCATTTTCCTTACAGATGTTGAAGAGTTAAAAGATTCAAGCAATGGCCGATCAGTCTCCCTGATATTTCGAGTCAATTCATGTTTTGATTGTTTATAGTAGTTCATTATCGGATCTAACTTCCATTTTTTTTGGTTGCTGGACTTAATGATTGCTATTAGCCACTCGAACTTTAATTCTAGTAGTAAGAAATCAATAATTTGAGCCTTTATATTTTCTTTCGTTGAAAAAAGAAAACCATTCGTCTGAAATCATGTGGCTATTTCTTTTACTAATTTGTTTGGAAACAGAGTTGTCTTGTTCAGTTGAAGCAAGTATGCTTAAAGTTACTAATAGTGTAATAAAATTCTTGACCATGCAGAGAGAAATCTTGGCATATCAACTACAAAAAATTTACAGAAGATAGCATGACAGATTCATGGATCAATTGCCATTGGCGTAATGCGCCTCTTGGCTGACTTATTTGAGATGGGAGCATTCACCAAACTTGGTGATGCTTGTTTACCTTCTCTCCTCTCAGTACATTCCGTCAGTTTACTATCTGCTGTAACTGATTCATCAACTTCAATTGCCATGTCATCTGGTTTCTGGACAATGGGGCTCTTATTCTCAACGTTCATGATTTTAGGTTCTAGAAAAAAAATGTCGGAAACGATTAAAGGGCAAATGAATAGAAAATCGGTAAATAAATATACGAATATAAATGAAGAAACAAGACCAAACCTGATAGTGAAATGGGTAGTCCCAGTTCGTCATTCTCAAATTCTACCAAAGTACAGTAACCATCTTGAGATGACAATGCTAAATAATGAGCATCATGTGACCTTTCAACATGTAAAAGCAGACAGTCAGAACTCCGAGTGATAACACTCAACCAAAGAATGATATATTCATTAAACCATCTACTTCAGAAGCTATAATAATTACCATGCAATGTCAGTTATTGCTGCATAGTGAAGACCAGCCAAAATCGCTATTGGAGGAACACTCTCTGTATCGTAAATATACAATGAATTCAAAGTTGCAACAGCAAAAACAAGGCGATAAGGAAGCTTGAAAAAGCCAGCTGCAAAGTCAGTGTACACGGAAGTCAGATTACCATTAAAATTCACAGTGGCCACCAGGACAATCAAGGAATATCAGCCAAAGATACCTGGGTTTGATCGCCGAAGGTTGAAAGCTAAAGGGCAGAAACGAACTGCAACAACTGGTTTACAAGCACCAGTGAGCTGCAAAGAAGGCCTGCCATCCAGATATGACAAAAGCTAACGTAAACAGAATTCAGTCAAAAAAATTTAGGTCCCGGATTCCTTCGAATAGTGTGCAACGTAAAAATAGATGTCAGGTGTCTGTAGTGAAAAATAACAGGGTAAACATCTTTACCTTGACAGGTCCTTTCTGGAAAAGACATAAGTAGTGTTTACTGTTTCAGATGAAGCTGACATTTTATAAGAACCTGCAATGCAATAAACATCAAACAAAATACACAGCTATCAATGGAACCAATGCAGCAAGTCCATGCTCTATAATGTATAATAGCTGCGAGGAGCTACAGTTAAATTCTGCAAGTAAAAGTGATTCAGAACTAATAACAATAGAAATTTAAACTACTGCCCACAAATGATGACCGGGAGAAGGTTTGTAAAACAAAAAATACTTTAACCAGAGTGAAAGGATTGAACATATTGATAAGTATTTAATCAAACAGGACATGCATTTAGGTCGATACCTGCTGGCACTAGTAAAAATGATCCATCAGGTGACCAGGCTAATCGACGGAAGAATGAAGGCAGTGTTTCATCGTGAAAAAGGTGGTTTTTTACAGACTGCATGTCAGACCATATGTGAGTTTAGTTATAAGCAACAAACATATCTAGAATACAGAAAATAACAAAGAAGATAGTTTCAACCTTAGCATCATTAATTGGTTGCTGTTCTGCCTTCACGATGGTATGTTGACAAATATAATTCAACTTCTCAACACCTTTTGTTTTGGTTTGAGGCTTATTAACATAAATTCGGCAAGTCCTATCTGAACTGAGAGAAGCAACATACTTGGACAAGGGATCCCAAGCAACACCTTGAACATAATGGAAATGACCATCCAATATCTGATGGACAGAACCTGAAGATGATAAAAAATTATAATGCTGATGATAAAAAATTATAATGCCGATGATAAAAGAATATACAAAGCAATGTTATCAACAAACTGCATATTATCTTTTTTACCTTTGTTAACATCCCATATGATACAAGAATTGTCAACAGATCCAGAGATGAGATATGCACCATCAGTTGACCATTGCAAATCTAGAACATCTTTACGGTGAAATCTGAGCAAGAAGCACAGTCAAGAGCACAGAACTCCCCAACAAAATTAGATCCTAAAAAAGGCTACTAAGCTGGAAAATTTTCATCAATATAACCTATCCAATAGGTGAAGGAAAAGTCAAACTCCCCAGATTGAATCGAAATAAAGGTGAATAAGGATAGCTAAGACTGTTGGTCCCTACCAGCTTTTTGATTACCGTTCTTCCATATTCTTTGATGTTGATATAGCCTACCAGCTTTGTGATTACTGTTTTTACAAATGCTATTACGTTGATACAGCCTACTTCATCGCATTGCATTTATTTGTTATTTTTTCAGAATATAATAAATTTGACAGAACCATCTATGAACCACAACAATTCATTAGTATTCAACCTAGCACTTATTAATTGAAGGATACAAAGAATGGTTTTAATCTAGGGAACTTTTATCCTAATCAAGATTTCACCCCAAACATCGAAGTGAAAAAACAATTTGTAAGAAATTCTTATTGAAAGCTTTATAACGCATTCAGATTAATGGCCTTACAACAAACTCTTGAAAACTTTCCAACTTTGACCAGTTTCTGTAGTGTGCAATTTCCATATGAATAGCTCACCTCCTGTCACACAGAAGATTCCTTTTCAGAATTTGCAGCCAATACCAGATTTTATTAACAAAATAACTTAAGCAACAGACTTATCATAAGATGACAATTGAAAAGCCATACCATCAGCACCGGATGCAAGTTGTTCTCCTGCACAACATATAGGGCAAGATTATCTCCATCATCAAAGAGAAAAGGAAACTTAGATAGCATAAAAATTAATTCTATCTTAATATATACACGACTTCAAAGAATAGTCATAATTTTTTGAAAACTAGGAAGAGCATTCGTTTTAAAAGTTGTCAAACAATAATCAAATTGAGCTCAAGCTACTTGAGCCTATCAAACAAGAACAGTTTAATTGAAATCAGACTGAGAAAAGAAAAAGATTTTGAAATTCGGAGATTTACACAATAGTGCTTACATTTGATTTGAAAACATAACTTGAGTGATTAATACACAATAAGCCTAAACAGATAATCATCAGGATTTTTATACATGAGTTAAAAAAAGAGGATTTTGTGTATTACCGGATGGAGAGAAACGAAGAGCATTAACAGTGGAGCCATGGTAAGAAAGATTATTTTGGTACGAAGCAGTTGGAATTTTCTTCTGCACTTGGCCTGAGTTAATTAACCATAGCTGAAAATTTCCATAAATAAAAACAATAATTAGTCAGCCTGGCTTGACTCACAATTACCAATATAAAATTTATATTAAACCCTGAAACCCCTTGCCTAAGTATGGCTTAACACCGCATTTCGATTAAACAAACTAACATGGTACCTGATTAGAGAGAAATTTTAAAAATATTTAAGGAATAAAAGAAATGAAAATAACGGATCTATTAAAAGGAATAAGAAATAAATAAATTCTACAAAAAAAAAAGTTCGATAAACAATATCAACACCCTGAAACCCTTGCCTAATTATGGTTTAACACCGCATTTTGATTAAACTAACTAACACAGTACCTGATTACAGAGAAATTCTAAAAATATTTAAGGAATAAAAGTCTTTAATTTAAAAAAAAAATGAAAGAAACGAAAATAACGGATCTATTAAAAGGAATAAGAAATGAATAAATTGTACAATAAAAAAGAACCTTGATATCGAAATCAGCGCCGCCGGTGGCGAGAAGACCGGAGATAGGGTGGAAGTCTAGGGTGAGGACGGGTTTGGTGTCATGCCAATTTATCTGAACTGTGCCTCCTTTCATTTTTATTCTTAAGATTGTAAAAGAATTAAAAATGAAGGATCTGATTTTTAGGGTTAGGTTGGGAGAGTGGAGAGTGAAGAAGAGTAAAGAAGAGAAGAAAAAAATTGCGTTGGCGCCCTACTTTCATTTGGCGGGAAATGTCGCTTCTCTTTCTCTCTTCCCTTGAAATGGCCCGTATTTGCATTTTTTTTTTGGACCTAATACCTAAATATCTATACTATATACTATATCTATATCTATATCTATATCTATACATATATATATATATTTGTATTCTCCTCTCCCATAGTGTGACACTTGTCTATTTATTTTTTTTTACCCTCAACAATTTTATTTTTACTTAAATCCTTTTAGCCTACCCCAATCTATTGGGATAAAAGCTCTGATGATGATAATGACTTAGGTCCTTTTATTTTGTTTTCTCAACAATTTTTTTAGTTAAATCATTAACATGTTTTTTGTATAGCTTTTTAACTCTTTTTAATCTAGTCCTCTATTATTGTTTTATGGTATTACTTCATATTTTTATCTATTTGCTTCTTCTACTTGCATATATTTTGTTTTCAAATGAAAATTATTATATGAAAGAGTTTTTACTTCAAACTTTTTCAAAAAAAAAAACTTTTACTTTGCATATTGTACTTTGTAGTAAATATAAATAATTCAATTAGCTATTCTTAAAATAAAAATGCTTACAGATGGGTTTAAAACTTTACACTTGATTAATAATATGAACAAAGCATTCTTAGTTAATTTTTCTATGAACAAAGCATTCTTAGCTAATTTTTTTTACTTATTCGTTAAATTGTTTGAACTATTATGCCGTATATATATTTTGGTACTTTTACTTTTTATTGTTATAGCATAATTATCTTAATTTGTTTGTTTCTAGAACAGATTATCTGTTTGTCATACTATTTAACTTAAGTATTGTGCATTTTTTTAATTCAAGCTAATCCAATTTTCTCAAAAAATTATTTTTTGACATTTTGTTTGATATATAAACTCTATCCTTAGTAAACATGTTTTTCTTTTGTACTAAACAATATGAAGGAATAAATATTTTTATGACCAATAATTTTTATTTAATAATCAATTTTATTAACTTTAAAAATTGCAAAATAAAAATAGACCTGCAGCATCGTGCGGATTTATTTCTAGTTATATACCATTTTTGTCTCCTTTTCTTCCTAAGCTTGACACATGTCCTTTTATTTTATATTCCCTCAACAACTTTTGTTTTTTCACTTAAGTCCTTTTGTCTTTTTTCAACAACTTTTTTTAGTTAAGTCCTTTATCTTTTTCTCAACAACATTTGGTTAAGTCCTCAACATATTTTTTATATTACTCTTTAACTCTTTTAATCTAGTATTTTATTATTGGTTTGTAGTATTACTTTATATTTTTATCTATTTGCTTCTTATACTCACATATATTTTGCTTTCAAATGAAAATTATTATATGAAATGGTTTTTCTACCTCTAACTTTTCCAAAAAAAATACTTTTACTTTACATATTGTACTTTGGAGTAAATATAAATAGTTCAATTAGTTATTCTTAAAATAAAAATACTTACAGATAGGTTTAAAACCTTACACTTGACTAATAATATGAACAAAGCATTCTTAGCTAATTTTTCTTACCTATTTGTTAAATTGTCTGAACCACTGTGTCATATATATATATATATATATATATTATGGTGCTTATACTTTTTATTGTTGTTGCATCATTATCTTAATTTATTTGTTTTTAGCACAAATTATCTATTTGTTATATTATTTAACTTAAGTAGTGTGCATTTTTCTTTAATCCACGCTGATCCAAATTTCTCAAAAAAAAATTTTTGGACATTTTGTTGATATATAAACTCTTTCCTTAGTAAACATGTTTCTCTTTTGTACTAAACAATATGAAGGAATTAAATATTTCTTATTGTTGGCTCTATAGGCTATACCGAGAGGGGGGTGAATCGGTTCTTAGCTGACCTTATGCCCGTTTTTCGATTCTTCTAAATTCTCTAGCCTATTTGAGTGTTTTCTAAGTTCTCTAAGCTAGGCAATTATACAATATAAATTCAATACAATAAACACAAATATAATTGCAAATAAGTAAAGAGAGTAAGGATAGAGAAATGTATGCAAGCGATTTATAGAGGTTCGGCAACCTTGCCTATATCCTCTACCTTGAGATGCTCCCAAGGATTTTTCCCAAATTCACTATACTTGAATTTGTGTTACACTCCCTCTTTTTGCAGACTCAAGAGAAGCCTCTCTCTTTTTCTAGGCTCAAGGGAAACCTCTCTTTTTTTCTAAGGCTAAAGAGAAACTTCCATCTTTTTCTTAGGCTAAAGAGAAACCTCCCTCTTTTTCTTAGGCTAAAGAAAAACCTCCCCTTTTACAAGGAATGAACTGGTTTACAAATTGTGTAATCAAAGAAGACCTCTAAGTAGGCAAATGATTACAGAAATTAGGCACAAAGAAAAGCTTATACAATATTTGTGCTAAGCAATACAAGAGATATGTGAATGATGGAAGATGAAGACTTTGTAGCTCTTGATTTGTTGATGAGGCTTGAGGATTTGAGAAAAATGAGTATTGGAGTTGATTGAGTAGTTCCTTCTTTCTTCCTTTAGCTTCTAAGCCTCTATTTATAGTCCCTTTGATGGTTTGTGGACGTTGGTTGGAGCCAAAACAGAAACTAGCCGTTGTATCTCACAGAAACTAGCCGTTGGGGACTTTCTGACATAAAAGGATCGATCCTTTTGCAAAAGGGATCGATCCCATGCTTCATTCTAGGCTTCTAGGGCATTTTGCCAAAAAGGGATCGATCCCTTTCCTTAGGGGATCGATCCCATGCTTCCAGAATGAGTTTTTCCTGCACTTTTGGGTTAGAAATGATATGGCTTTTGATTTTAATTCAACCCAAAACATTTATAAGCTTTAAGGGAGTTTTTCATGACTTTCTCAAATGAAAATATTGTCCAAAAACTTATAAGTAATTTTCTGAACTTATGTTCAATAATTCTTGAGAAAATTACTTAATATTGAAAGCCATTTTATAAAATATTAAGACCCATGAGAATATATCATTAAATCATGGTCTTAATGTTTGATATGAACACTTAAAAATGGATTGAGAAAATCATGTGTGATAAGGCAAATTTACAATATGAATTAAAACATTAAAGCTTACTTAAGTTTTTGTCATTTCAAAATATATATGGTAATTTAAAGCTAACAATCTCCCTCTTTTTGATATGACAAAACTTAATGTAATTTTGCTTTGAAAATTCTTTGATAAAATACTCCCCCTCAAATAAAGCAAGATTTTATAAGGCTCCCCCTTAATATAAGCATGGATTTTGAAAATGAATTTTCAAACTATTTCTCCCCCATTATCTCTCCCCCTTAATATCTCTCCTTTTTAATATCTATCTCTCTCCCTTTTTGTCATAGCAAAAAGAAGGAAAAATAATAAAAAAAATATGCTCCCCCTAAAATCATGGCTATGTGAGAACAAATAAAAATGCTCCATCCAACAAGAAACATGTTAGTACATAGGACTCATAGCACAAATAAATAAGTCAATATCCATAAAGAGTATGAAATATTCATGCAAAGAATATGACTTATGATCCTATACCAATTGTTTATAAATAATTTCGCAAGAAGTTTCCAATTGGTAAGAAATTAAGCAAGATGTTTATAAATTTTCTACTATGTTCTATAACTTGCTTATATCAATTCTATCAAGCACCTAAGTGTATCAATTGTTCTCTAAAGTCCAACTAAGGTGCATGTCAATACATCATGATTATGAGCTAAAATTATATAACATATCATATGCATGTGCTCATAAATCATTTTCAAGAAATATTGTGCCTAGAATTAAATCATACATTAATTAATCACAAATTCTAGCACAAAAGTGTTTCATGCAAAAGTGTCTTATATGAATTCTTCCCTATTTGTTATTTCAATCTAAGGAGCATGAGAAGAATTGTCAATTTAAAGCTCATACCAATTGGCAATTTAGTTTTGGCTTACCAATTATTGAAAATATGGTTACCAATGATACCAATTGTTATTTCAATCTAAATACCAATTGTTACTAATGGTTGACTTACACATTTTGCATGAATCCAATATTTATGTGTAGTGTGTTCATGTCAAAAAAATAGTCATTCTAAATATGCAAGAACACAACACACATCATCAAATATGCATATGGATCAATTAATCATTAGCACACTATCATAAAGTATTAATCCATATTCATATTCACAAATTTATACCATATGGAAGATTCAAAAAATCAAGGAATTCAAGCAAACACATTTCTTCCATAGTTTCAAGCACAAAAATCCTATGCTCATTTTTCAATTCAAGTCCTTAACCAATTATGAGCAAGGAAAGATTCAAAATTACCATTTTAATCAATTAGGAGCCATATCCCTAGTTGTTATCATCATTTAACGTTCTAGAGGGTATATGCTATTTTAACTAAAATGGCTTCACCTAAGTGAATCAATATTATCAAGCTAAAATATATTTTATCATTAAAATCCATAAACTATGAGTGAGGTTAAGCACATAATATCATGAAAACAACTATTCTCATCTCATAGGCATGATTATTGATTCAACTTAAGTAAACATGCATGTTCAACATCAAAACAATTAAGAGACAATGCATGTATATCAATTGTTGGTGTTGTCATTAAAGCCCAAGTTTTTTTAATAATTTGGCCATAAGAAAAATTTAGGTACATGGATGATAAAGTTTCATGCATTTGAACATTTAGGATCCATTTACCATCACAAATTATAGGCCAATGACCATTACCAATTATTGAATTTACATTTGAAATCAATCCACTAGATGTATAATTATCATGAAACCTAGTGTGGAATTGATAAGTCAAGCTAAGAGACATAATCCTATAAGCATGCTTGACTAAGATGAACAAAAGGAATGATCAATATTCATGATGCACAAGTTCATCAAATTCTCAAATATATCATAAATTCTTGAAATATTTCTCAAAATTATGTTTAAGCATTCATTGAAAGTATATTTCAAGATTATTTCAAGATTTATGCAATTCATGACCATTTTCAATGAGAAAACTGATTTTGCACTTGTGAGCTCAAGAAAAATGATATTGATTGTTGAAAGTGATACCATTTGTTGGAAATGATACAAATTGATAGAGTTGAGGCATGATATCAATGAAAAATGAATTTTCATAGTTTAAAGATCATCAAAAAGAAGTTAAAACAATGAATTTTAAGTTGAGTAGAAAGAAGATATCAAGAGAATTAAGAAAACTTCTCAACTAAGGCTTAAAAATGCAGAAAAGGGCATAAATTGCCTAGAGGGATCGATCCCATGAGTAAGGGGATCGATCCCTAAACTCCAAAATCTAATTTTCTGCATGTTTTTCCAAAGGGATCGATCCTGCATGTAGAGGGATCGATCCCTCATCCTGATTCTGCAGATTTTTTACAGAAAATCCAACCTTTGAGGTGCCAAAACTTCATTTTTGAGTATTTTAAGTCCAAGTAAGGGTTTAAACATTTGTAAAACATGATTTTGGACTTGTATGAATGAAAAACATGAATGAAAAACCATTTTACAAAAGATTTTACAATTTTGGAAGGATTTTCATCAATAAATGCATTTTTGGCCTCAAAGGAGGTCATTTTGAGAGTTATGCATGTTTTGGCGAAACCAATGCATTGAATTATATAAATATGTCAAAACAAACTTGCTCACATAGGTTTTAAGCACATATATCATTAAAAACATATATCTTGTGAACAACATGCCATGATTTCCAACATACAAGTTCTTCATTATTGCTCATGACATGGCATTTTGTATAAATGACATATTTGGTATTTTGAGACAAGTAAATACATTATCAACACATAGAAAACTTGCTCAAAATACAGAAATCCAATAATCATTTCAAAATCATAAATCATGCCTTTCATTCATTCATCAAGAATTGTCCATCAAACACTCAACAATCATTCATCATGCCTTTTGCTCATTCACAATGCATCATTAATCATTAACCAATTTTCTCATCAAAGCATAACTAATCAAATAAAAAGATTAAGGAGTAAGGAATTAAGCTTACAAAACTCCTTTGCTTGAGAGTGCTTTGCCTTGATGTGTTGGATCCACCATTAGCCATTCTTTGAGAAATTGTTGTCACCTTGCTAAGGATGGATTTCCAAGCTCTTCCTTTTTCTCATTAGCACAAGCAAACTCCATGAGGATGTGTTGAGCATTTAAACTCCATTGTTCTCCCATGCTCTAACACTCCTACAACAAACAAATTTATGCATACTTTGGTACCTAAATTTTCTTGGGTCCATGAGAGTTAGTGCAAACAATTTTTTATCATTTTGGGATCCATTTCAAGCACAATTCATCATAATTTATTGTATGCTTTGGCACCCACATTTTTCTAACTACTCTTCCTCTAAATGTGGTTTTTCTATATGTGCATGCTTGTGAAGAGTGTCCTATTCTATTGCATAGTGAGCATGTAAGAGATAAATCATGCATAGTATTTTTGCTCACAAGGAAATTCTTTAGATGAATTTCTTTTTGTATTGCATTATAACCTAACTCATCTTTGTTAAAGAAAGCTCTTTGGGTCTCTAACATATGATCTAGCTTTTGTTGACCCATATAAAACCTAGTAAATGAGTTATGCAAATTTGTATTCTTTTCATTCAACGTATTTATCTCTAAGTTAGCCTCTTCTAATTTGTTTTCAAATTCTAGCTTAGCATTTGTCAAGGCTTCATTTTCTGTTTTTAATTTAGCAATGATTTTCTTATATTTGGAGTTCATGCATTGAAATTCATTTGCTAAATCATTAAAGGCATTTTGTAACTCATTAAATGTAAAATCATTATTTTCACTAGAGCTACTACTAGCCTCATCATCACTAATGGCCATAAAGCATGAGT
Organism: Heritiera littoralis; assembly: GCA_031772115.1. Classification (NCBI taxonomy): domain Eukaryota; kingdom Viridiplantae; phylum Streptophyta; class Magnoliopsida; order Malvales; family Malvaceae; genus Heritiera; species Heritiera littoralis. Next base: position 7,579,881 of record JAPDPK010000007.1, on the reverse strand, counting down.
AGGCTACCTCTTCATCTACATTTTCCTCATCGGAGCTATCACTATCGCTCCATGCAGCCACAAATGCTTTCTTCTTAGGTTTCCTATCCTTTTCCTTCCTAAGTAAGGGGCAATCTAGCTTAGTATGACCCGGTTCATTACATTCATAACACACTAAGTGGTCTTTTTCTCTTCTACTTGACTCTCACCTATGATGTCTCCTATTCTTCTCTCTCTCATTCATTCTCATGAACCTATTGAATCTTTTGGCAAACATTGCCATTTCCTTTTCTTCCTCATTCCCACTCTCATCACTATCATCTTCAATGACCTCATGAGTGGAAGATTTAAGTGCTACCCCTACTTTCTTTGAAGGCACTTCATTTCTTTTCATTTTCATTTCATATGTAAGTAGGGAGCCCATAAGCTCATCTAAAGACAAGGTATTTGGATCTTTAGACTCTTCTATTGCGGTTACCTTTGCCTCCCATGATTGTGGCAAGCTATTCAAAATTTTCTTAACCATTTCTAGATTGGAATAGCTCTTGCCTAATGCCTTAAGTCCATTAATTATGTTATTAAACCTAGTGTACATTTCACTCATGGACTCATTTTCTTTCATCCTAAAAAGCTCATAATCATATGTGAGCATACCTACTTTGGTTTCTTTCACTTGATTGGTCCCTTCATGTGTGATGGCCAATTTGTCTCACATTTGCTTAGCATTTTCACATAGAGACACTCTATTATATTCATTGGGACCTAATGCACAAAAGAGAGTGTGCATAGCCTTGGCATTTAATTGTGCCACTCTCATGTCATTTGTGTCCCACTCATCCTTATTCTTAGGGACATCTTTTCCATCTACTTTCTTCATAAGAGTTCTAAGACGATTCACTATAATTCTCCACACTTCATAATCATTTGATTGGACAAACAACATCATTCTTGTTTTCCAATAAGAGTAATTCTCTCCATTGAAGAGTGAAGGTCTAACTAATGATTGTCCCTCTTCTCCTAGGGGTGTGCCTACATTCAAGTGAGCCATTTATGATCGTTTTGCTCGATAGAGGTTAGTCTAAATCAATCTCGAGCCCAAGCTCTGATACCAATTGTTAGCTCTATAGGCTATACCGAGAGGGGGGTGAATCGGTTCTTAGCTGACCTTATGCCCGTTTTTCGATTCTTCTAAATTCTCTAGCCTATTTGAGTGTTTTCTAAGTTCTTTATGTTAGCTTTAAATTGCAATATATATTTTGAAATGACAAAAACTTAAGTAAGTTTTAATGTTTTAATTCATATTGTAAATTTGCCTTATCACAAATGATTTTCTAAATCCATTTCCAAGTGTTCATATCAAACATTAAGACCATGGTTTAATGATATATTCTTATTGGTCTTAATACTTTATAAAATGTCTTGAATATTTTAAAAAATTACTTGATGAATATTTGGACTATGTTTTCATTTGAGAAAGTCAAGAAAAACTCCCACAAAATATTGGGTTGAATTAGGATCAAACACTATATCATTTCTAACCCAAAAGTGCAGGAAAAATGCCCTCTGGAAGCATGGGATCGATCCCATATGGAAAGGGATCGATCCCTTTTTGGTAGAAGCACTCCAATACATGAAATGAAGGAAAGGATCGATCCCTTTGGTGAAAGGATTGATCCCTTTATGTCAAAAAGTCCCCAACGGCTAGTTTCTGTGAGATACAACGGTTAGTTTCTGTTTTGGCTCCAACCAACGTCCACAAACCATCCAAGGGACTATAAATAGAGGCTTAGAAGCTAAAGGAAGCAAGAGGAACTACTCAGCAACTCCATAACACATATTCCTCAAATCCTCAAGCCTCAAACAAAAAATCAAGAGCTCCAAAGTCTTCATCTTCTATCATTCACTTATCTCTTGTACTATTTAGCACAAATATTGTATAGGCTTTTCATTGTGCTTAATTTCTGTAATCACTTGCCTACCTAGAGGCCTTTCTTTGATTACATCTCTTGTAAACACAAACATTCCTTGTAAAAGGGGAGGTTTCTCTTTAGCCTAAGAAAAAGAGGGAGGTTTCTCTTTAGCCTAGAAAAAGAGGGAGAAGAGGTTTCTCTTGAGCCTAAGAAAAAGAGGGAGGTTTCTCTTAAGCCTAGAAAAAGAGGGAGGTTTCTCTTGAGCCTGCAAAAAGAGGGAGTGTAACACAAATTCAAGAATAGTGAATTTGGGGAAAATCCTTAGGAGCATCTCAAGGTAGAGGACGTAGGCAAGGTTACCGAACCTCTATAAATCGCTTGCGTACATTTCTCTTTCCCTACTCTCTTTATTTACTTGCAATTATATTTGTGTTTATTGTATTGAATTTATATTGTATAATTGCCTAGCTTAGAGAACTTAGAAAACACTTAAATAGGCTAGAGAATTTAGAAGAATCGAAAAACGGGCATAAGGTTAGCTAAGAACCGATTCACCCCCCTCTCGGTATAGCCTATAGAGCCAACACTCTAAGCTAGGCAATTATACAATATAAATTCAATACAATAAACACAAATATAATTGCAAACAAGTAAAGAGAGTAAGGATAGAGAAATTTACGCAAGCGATTTATAGAGGTTCGGCAACCTTGCCTACGTCCTCTACCTTGAGATACTCCCAAGGATTTTTCCCAAATTCACTATACTTGAATTTGTGTTACACTCCCTCTTTTTGCAGGCTCAAGAGAAACCTCTCTCTTTTTCTAGGCTCAAGAGAAACCTCCCTCTTTTTCTAAGGCTAAAGAGAAACCTTCCTCTTTTTCTTAGGCTAAAGAGAAACCTCCCTTTTTACAAGGAATGAACTGGTTTACAAATTGTGTAATCAAAGAAGACCTCTAAGTAGGCAAATGATTACAGAAATTAGGCACAAAGAAAAGACTATACAATATTTGTGCTAAGCAATACAAGAGATATGTGAATGATGGACGATGAAGACTTTGTAGCTCTTGATTTGTTGATGAGGCTTGAGGATTTGAGGAAAATGAGTATTGGAGTTGATTGAGTAGTTCCTTCTTTCTTCCTTTAGCTTCTAAGCCTCTATTTATAGTCCCTTGGATGGTTTGTGGACGTTGGTTGGAGCCAAAACAGAAACTAGTCGTTGTATCTCATAGAAACTAGTCGTTGGGGACTTTCTGACATAAAGGGATTGATCCTTTTGCAAAAGAGATCGATCCCATGCTTCATTCTAGGCTTCCAGGGCATTCTGCCAAAAAGGGATCCCTTTCCTTAGGGGATCGATCCCATGCTTCCAGAATGAGTTTTTCCTGCACTTTTGGGTTAGAAATGATATGGCTTTTGATTTTAATCTAACCCAAAACATTTATAAGCTTTAAGGGAGTTTTTCTTGACTTTCTCAAATGAAAATATTGTCCAAAAACGTATAAGTAATTTTCTAAACTTATGTTCAATAATTCTTGAGAAAATTACTTAATATTGAAAACCATTTTATAAAGTATTAAGACACATAAGAATATATCATTAAATCATGGTCTTAATATTTGATATGAACACTTAAAAATGGATTGAGAAAATCAAGTGTGATAAGGCAAATTTACAATATGAATTAAAACATTAAAGCTTACTTAAGTTTTTGTTATTTCAAAATATATATGGCAATTTAAAGCTAACACTTATAATTAACAACTCTTATCTAATAATCAATTTTACTAACTTTAAAAATTACAAAATAAAAATAGACTCGCAGCATCGCGCGGGTATATATCTAGTATACTATTAAAGTTTACGGAAAAATGAAATTAAGGACATTTATTTCACAGCAAAAGGCAAGGAAAAGAATCCAAAGGGTTTGTTCAGTTGTAAGGTCCCGTTGAGGCGATTTTACAATAAGATCGCAAAATATCGATTTTATTGTAAAATCATGAGATCTCATGAGATATTAAATATCTCATGAGAAATGGAATAAAATTTAAAATTTAAATAAATATGTTAGTAATATGTTAACATATCAACAGGTAAAATTAAATTTAATTAAAAGTATGTAAATTGCATTTCTATCCTTTTAAAAGCTAACAAAAAATTTTATTTACTTCTTTAACCATTAAAAAAATTAAATTACAATTTTAACCATTAAAAATATTACATCATATTATCTAATTGTCAAAAAAGTTAGTGCAATCGAATACCCATATGTGGTAGTCGACTAACCTAGTTATTTTGCTCGATAGTGTGCCTATGACATGTAGGTAGTTGACTGCCATATATATGCAATCAACTAACATGTTAATCTGGGAATTATTTTACCGAATTTGTTATAAATTTTATAGTTAATTATCATTAATTTAAACGTTTGTAGTGTTTTTATAAAAATCTAATAAAATTTATGCTGAATTACATTAAATTTACATTAAATTATTATAAACTTTATTAATTTAATAAAATTTAGGATAAATCTCATATCAGTTATGATAAATGTTAATTGTTTTACGATAAATATAATAAAATTTACACTGAATGTTATAAAATTTACAATCAATGTATTACGATAAATCGAATCTCATTCAATTTATGATTAATCTAATAAATTTTATGATAAATCTCATTTAATTTACTATTAATCTAACAAATTTTGTGATGAATCTCATTCAATTTATGATTAATCTAATAAATTTTATGATGAATCTCATTCAATTTATGATTAATCTAATAAATTTTGCAATGAATCTCATTCAATTTATGATTAATCCAATAAATTTTAAATTTTACTATGAATCTCATTCAATTTATGATGAATTTCATAAATTTTACGATAAATCTCATTTAATTTATGATTAATCTAATAAATTTTACGATGAATTTCATAAATTTTACGTTGAATCTAATAAATTTTACAATGAATCTCATTCAATTTACGAAGAATCTTATTAATTTTTACAATGAATCTAATAAATTTTACGATAAATCTCGTTCTATTTACGATGAATCTCATTAGTTTTATATTGAATCTCATTCAATTTATGATTAATCTCATAAAATTTACGATTATTATAATAGATTCAAGTTAAATATAGTAAATTTATACTTATTCTCGCATGTTTACACTAAATATAATAATTTCATAATTAATAATAATAATTTTACAATTATTATTATTAATCACATAAACGTTAATTACATTAATTTAATGCTTAGTTATCATCATTTTAATGTTTACTGTAGTGTTTAATGTTTAATTATATAATTTGATGTGTTAATATAAAATAACCTTTGGCAAAATAATTTTACGAAATAATATAAATAATTTGATTTCTTGCTACAACATTCACTTGTTATTTAACTTCAAGATTAAGTTCGAGGTAGTTGGCTAAGAAGTCGAGTGGACTTCAATTATCTTAACATCGAGAAATTAGCAAACCTTTTTTTAAAGTTTATTATTATTATTATTATTATTATTATTATTATTATTATTATTATTATTATTATTATTATTATTATTAGGCTTAATAGCCAAATATATCCTCAACCTTTAGCATAAAATGGAATTAAGCTCTCAACGTTTTATCCCGTGAAAATCAGTCCATAAACTTTTATTTCATTATAAATACCCCTCAACCTTTCAAAATTATGCAATTAAATTTAAATTTGTTAAATGATATTAATTGTCGTTTGGACATTTAACGTGAAAGCTGGCGTGGATAGCTTAGTTGGTTGCCACGTGGCATGCCACGTATGCAATACTAACGGAAGTTAGTGTCATTTAACAGATTTGGACTTAATTGCATAATTTTGAAAGGTTGAGGGTTTATTTACAATGAAATAAAAGTTTATGAACTGATTTTCACACGATAAAACATTGATGGCTTAATTCCATTTTATGCTAAAAGTTGAGGGTGTATTTGGCTATTAAGCCTTAATATTATTATTATTATTATTATTATGTTGTTGTTGTTGTTGTTGTTGTTGTTGTTGTTGTTACAATGATTGTTATCATTTTTACGCTGATTCTCTTTAAATTTACAATTATTTATTATATTTGTATATTTATCGCATTGTTTTTAGATTGATTATAATAATTTTTATAATTAATTATTATTGTATTTCTACAATAATTATCATTATTTTAATAATTTATTATCAAATCTATTATAAGGGAAGTCGAATTCCCAAAAATATCAATCGACTGCCCCTGTTTAGAAATCAAACAGAAACTTTCCATACAAAGGCAGTCAATTCGTCTCAAAGCAGTCGACTGCATTTTACACAAAAAGCTCCTGTGCAATTCCAAAATCAGGGTAGTCGACTGCCATTTCGTCCAAAGCATTATGTTTTCACAATACATATGGACGGTTGAATTCCTTTTACGGAAAGTTGACTACCCACATGCAGTATATAAATTTAAAATAATTTTATTATATATTTTGTTTAAGTTATTAATATTGTTATTATTTATTATTATTATTATTATTACAGTGTTTTACGATATATTAATCATTTATACGATCAATCTACTTAAATTTACATTGAATCTCACCATTTTAACTATAAATCTAATGAAATTTATGGTAATCCTTATTAAATTTACGATAATTCTATTCAAATATATGATGAATCTCGACATTTTTACTATAATCCTTAATAAATTTACGATAAATCTAATTAAATTAACAATAATCCTTATTAAATTTACAATAATTCTAATCAAATTTACGATGAATCTCATCAAATTTACAATGAATCTTATCATTTTTACGATAATCCTTTATATATTTACGATAAATCTAATTAAATTTGCGATCAATCTAATTAAATTTACAATGACTCTCCAGATTTTTCGATGAATCTCATCAAATTTATGATGAATCTTATCATTTTTACGATAATTCTTAATAAATTTATGATAAATCTAATTATATTTACGATCAATCTAATTAACAGTGGCAGTCAACTACCTAAGAAAACAATTGACTGCTCCTTTAATTGTACGGTTCTGTTACAAATTTTAATTTAGGCAATCGAATCCTATTATCAGGCAGTCGACTACCCATAGAAAATTTGTGCCAAAGCATCACTTAATGATAAAACAAAGGCTAAAACACTTTAAAAAACCAAGTAGTCAACTGCCTGTAAAAGTTATAAACAAATAAACATCTTTCTGGTAAAAAATATAATAATTCCTGGGTCGCTTTGGAAAACACTGTTTGTAAATCATTAGCTATTCACACTTTTCATCGCAAGTTCTTTCGTTTACGTTATTTTCTTTCAAAAACTTACACATTGTTAAAGATAAAACTATTTAAGAGAGAAGAATAACTATTTGATTAAGGCTAGGTTTAAGGTTTATGATTTATAAAAGTTTGAAACAACTACAAACAAGATTAAGGGTGAAACAAAAAAAAGACAATTGGAATAAAGGGATTTATGATTTATGATTTATGGTTTATGATTTAGGAATTAGGGTTTATAAACAATAAAAAAGCTTATATAAGAGGGAGAATGCTATTGGAATTATGGAAAGGTTATATTAGTAATATACTACTATAAATTTGATATTATTTAGTGTATAACTCAATTTTAATAGCTGGTTTAGTAGATTACCAAGCCTAAGGTTTTTTTTTGAACTTTTTAAATTTAATCAATGGTTTAGATTACATTTGACTAATCTAAGGGTTATAATTTAATGACCTTATAACAAGGTTAATTTTTGTGAACTTATTATAGAATTTGCCGATCCCAATGAGTTCTTGAGTGAAGATGTGTGAGAACTGATTATTTTGTATGGTACATGTGTATATATGTAATTATTAATTTATTTTTGAATATATTTTGTAATTTATAAGTAAATAGTGATGTGGGCCCCACTTGGATTTTCGTTCCCAGATGCAGACATGAATGAAGGAACAATGTACAAAAAATGTAATAATGATATTATAGAAAACTTTAAGACCCAAAATACCTTATTTGCATCATTTTGAAAAGTATGGCAAACAAATTGAAAAATGACAGTTACGTCCCGAGGGTATTTTCTTAAATTATACCCAAACTAAAATGAATTGGGACGAAGTAAAACTACCATGATATTCTAAATGAAAAGGAGGTTAAGATAGTGTCAAGAGATTTATCGAATCGGTGGTTAAATCGGAGAATTTTGTTGGCGCGTTGCAAGGGGTAAAATCGTAATTTCACTCAATCGATGTACCGCGCGTCAACGAAACCACTTTTATTCATCAATATACATTTAATAAGATTATTTGATGATGGAATCCGATATTTTGGAGTGCGATTACACATTTTTTATGACTACGAAAGCTTAAGGGCAAAATTGTCCGAAATTTACATAACTAGGGGCATTTTCGTCATTTGTCCTATTTCTAGAAGGGTCTTTAAAATTTCATCAGCTGCTGGTCGGCACTATTCATGGTCTTTTCCAAAGTCTCCAATGCCATTAGAGAAAGGAAGAAAGAAGAAAAACAAACAAACTCTCATATCTCACTATACACACAAAATTTCAACAAACCCATAACTACAAAATTACTCTACTCTCTTCCCTCTATCTACCCATACATATAGATTATTGAATAAACAAGAAAATAAGGAGAAAGAAAGCCTCAAAGTTTTGGTCAAGGTATGTGTTCTACTATGCATGTTTGTTTTTTTGAAATTCAATGGTGTAGGAAGATTCATCTAAGCTTGCTAAACATGTTCATGCCATTGGATTTGATCAAACGTAGCTAAATAAAATTTTTCCATGCATGGGGGGTTTTGGCTATAACACGTACCTAGGAGAAGTGTGGTTTTTCATTCATTAAAATGATGCCAAAATTGAAGATAAACATGGTTAAATAAGATTTTGATGTTGGATTGTTGAAAAACATTAAGGAATTCAAGAGGGAAGATTCGGCCATGGTAAGGGGACCATTGTGCATGGCTAATTTTGATGATTTTGGGGTATATTTAGACTGTAGAAATTACAAGGAGTCTGTCGGTATGCTCAGATTTAAAATCTGACTTAAAGCGAAGAACTTGTATTATACTACCGATAGAAATTATACTGTGAAAATATTTGCAGTGTCCAATGTGGCTGCACTTGGACATGAATAATAGCTTAAAAATAAGTATTAAATGAATTAATATTTTTGGTAAAATTATCTACAGCCCCGGAGTAATGGTTTATGAGTGGTGCATTCGAGAAAGTCGACTAATTTAGACATGTAAGGGATGCGTATGTAAACTGTAAGGATATCCCGAATGCATGATTTTGCTACAAATAATTTTATGAGAATATTTAAGAAATAAAATGCTTTGGAAACTGTGAAATTGTGGCTGTTAACTGGGTTTTGGATTGTGTTGAATTTGCAGGAAGGCTACGGTATTAACAGCTGTTATGCTGCTGAAGTTTCTTAGGAAATTACTAAAATATCATGAAATATTTTAAATGCATATTGAATGATTTCCTAGCCTTGGAAATGATATATTTAATATTTTTCATAAAACATGAATATACTGAAAAATATTATTTAAATATTCATATTATCGAATTTAATGAAAGTGAGGCTACTGAAAATTCCTCCTACATGTTTTACAGTGTGAGATGTGGTTTATAAAGTGAAATGTGGAAAAGTGGAAAAGTGAATATTTTATAAATTATTTCTAGTAAATATTCACTATATGCTAATTTAAAACCTTTATGAATTGATTGATGATTTTATCCATTTTATTGATTTCCATAAAGTTGATACAATGATGAGAATATTTTTTTGAGACTGATAAGCTCCTTATCATGCTGATATGTGATATGTGACATGTGATATGTGATATGTTAACTGTCCTGGTCGACACCTAATCAGTGTATGACTGAGGACAATTATAGACTATGACCATAGATTTCATATGATGATTATTTTACCCTACAAGGATTATAGCATGATATATTTTGGGTGATGCCTTAGTCTCTACCATGTTTGTGATATGAAATGATGCTTTACAAGTGATGATGATATTAAATGATAAATGATGATTTATATGTTTTCAACGAGATGGATGATGATTTCTAAACGGTTTACTGTACTAAATTGAGTACAAAACTGTTTACGAGATTTTCAGTGATATTTGTGATATGTATTCAAATGAAAATGATGGTTTATTAATCTAATATTCTTTTTATGATTTATTATGAATATTAGATTATTTGATTAAATGTTTACTTCAAGAAAGTATTGATTTGGGATTTATTGTGAGATGTTATGGAAAAGTGTTTTAATTCAATAATCAATACTTACTCCTATAATAGCTTCTAGGTTCCGAGACATGACAGGTATTTCAAAATACGTTCCTTACTCCATCCGAATCCCTAGCCGACTATAATATCCTTCCTCTTTCAGTCCCTAGTGTACCTATAAGAAATAAATGATTTTATGGCATATAGGTTTCTTGATATCAAGATTTGCATACAACTCCTTTACTAAGCCATGGTTTGCTCACTCCTTTATTTTCACCATCTACAGATTACTTCCAGTAACTCCGTGATATACATTCCAAGGATTTTCCGTTGTGCTTGAATACCCTGAGGCAGTGTAGTATAGATCCTAGAGGTATAATCATTTACTTTATATGTTCAGACTTGTTTTACAGTACTACTGTGTGGTAATATAAACTGGGGATGTAAACGATAAATAAACTACGATAAATAAATATTTTTATTTAATTGTAAATTAGAGTTTCAAAATATTTATTGTGTAAGGAAACAAGGGAAATAAAGGCATTGCAGACAGCCCAACCCTTGTGAGATGTGTGGAAATATGTAAAAATAATGTATATACGAGATGTGACAAGACGATCGATAGCGGGAGGTCTTGTGTTCAAATCCTCACCAGGTCAAATTCCCTTGGACCAACACCAGACACGCAACGTGAGTAAGAATTAATTTCATACCCAATGTGATATGGACATACCTCATGGTTTACACAAAAAAGAAAGACAAAAAAAAGAATGCCTTTTCCGTAAAAACCACAATTCATATTTTCAATTCAGTTTTAGGTTGAAAAAAGTGGAAGTAAACTTCTTCTTCAAGTATTTGAATATTGTTCGAATCCTGAAATCATCATTGTTATGAGGGTTTTACCAGTTACCACTATCGACCAGAACAATATTAAACTCAGATTGTGAACTGAATAAAGATACTTGTTATTACACCAAAAAAAAAATCCTTTGGACTTGATATTCTTTGATATCACGGAATAGCTATTCTTAGCTTCTAGTCAATAATTGTTATTCATCATTTTATGAAATCATAATAATATTTTTATACCAAATATAATTTTATATATTTTCATAATATTAATAATAATTAATTAATATTTTTATTTAGTAATTAATTATTTTAAGATTAATGAACAAATTAATTATTAATATATAATAATTAATACTTAATACCAATTAATTAATTATTAATTAATTTATAAATAATAGTTAGTTAATTAATATTATTAATTTAATATTCCATAATTAAGTAATAATTAGGAATTAATATAAAATAATAATTAATTTTTATTAATTAATTATAATTAATAATATTTTTATAATATTTAATATATTAATATTTTATATTTAATAATTAATTAAGAATTTTGAGATTAATAACTAATACGTAATGAATAATTAATTAATACTTTAATTAATAACTAATGATTAATTATTAATTAATAATTGATCATTAATAATTTATCATTAATACGAATTAGTAATTAATTAATAAAATATCTTAATTAATAATTATTTTTATTTAATAAATAACTTTATTAATTAATTATGCTTGTACCGCCAGCACCTCCACCGGACTTATAAGAGTAAACGCCTTGGCACAATTTACAGATAGCACAATATTTATTCGTCTCACCTTCTTTTGCTACAATATCGAAATACTCTCATACCCTGCTCGTTTTTTTTCGACTAAACTTAGGCCTTGATGATGTAGCAGCAGTGGTGACAGCTGATGATTGTGTTTGAGCATGACCTCCACGTCGATCACGACCAACCGATGGCGCCGCCAAAGGAAGCTCCTCCTCCGGATGAATATCGGGTTCGATTTCATTAAATGATTCGTCACCCAAATTAGGAATTTCAGTGGAACCAAAAGGTCGAGAAACAGAGCATGAATGACGAAAGAAATTTGACATTTTTATATTTTTTTGAAAATAAATATATGTTAAGAATTAAAAAAAATATATGTATGATATATATAATATATTGGAATTTGGAAATTGAAACTTGAAAATTAAAAGTAAAATTTGCAAAATTATAAAATAAAAAGAAAAATGAAATTTAGAAAGAAAATGATGAGATTATAAATTTGGAATAAAAGAGATATATAATATATTAGAATTTGAAAATTAAAAGTAAAATTTGCAAAATTATAAAATAAAAAGAAAAATGAAATTTAGAAAGAAAATGATGAGATTATAAATTTAGAATAAGGGAATTTGAGCGAATATTGAGAGAGTATGTGAGTGAATATTGAGAGAGTATGTAAGTGAAGAGAATAAGAGTAGATGAATATAGATAGTAGGTAGATTTGAGAGAAATATTGAAGAAATGTAAAGAAAAATAGAAGATAGAAGAAGTATTTATAGAAAAAAATTAGAATAAAAAAATTTTAAAAAAAATTAAAAAAAAAAGATTGATGGGCAACGGCCAAAGAGGCAAGTTACAGACTGAATCAAGGCAGTGGCAGCCTTTTTTTTTTTAACCGAATCGGTTCAACCGGAATCGGTTCGGTTCTGGACCGGAACCGTCCGGTTCCGGTCCTTACTAGATCAGGCCCGTCCTAATAATCTAAAACCGGCCCAGCCCGGTAACGTATCGGGCTGGGCCGGTTCCGAACTGGTACAGTACCGGTTCGGATTATGGGTCGGATTAACCCGATCCGATTATGAATCGGGTCGGGCTAATCCGGCCCATTAAGCAGCTCTACTCCTCATGTATTTCTGATTAGATCAATAAGGCGTCCATTTCCATGTAGATGAATACTTATTCTTCATGAGAACTTTATTAGATAGTAAACATTTACTATATCACTTTATTTCATCTACATCTCAATATCATTAGTGCTTCTCTCACTTACACTTATACAGATAACCTTTTTATCTTCAATTTACGTTATCTGTATTTCCTGCAATCACACCTTATACACGTGCATTTCATTATTCTCACATTTTCCAGAGTGGATTTCTTAAGCTTCCGGATTTTCTTAAGTTCTCCGATATAAGCTTAAAATCAGATTTCATATTCAAAATCGAGTCAATGTTATCTTGATTCCTCCAATTTATATAACTCTGAAAGTTCTATCGAAATCAAATCTGATACTTTCTTTAATTACACATTTCTTATTAATTCGAACATTTCATCCTCATGTCCTATCACTTACACTGTGTATTCTCAAGGCAGAGACATTTATTATTCGATTCATTTCGACTCATACTCTACCTTGATTTCATTGTTTACTCATACTTTACAGCCTTACAAATCTCATTCCAGTAAGATGTAGTAAGTACAACAGTTATCAACACATGTTACAGCTAACCAATTTATTACCATTGTAATTTACTTTTGGAATCAAGTTCGTTTATTAAATTCAGGTTTAACTCCCTTGAGCATATTATCCACGAGGTTTGAACCCTGGTACCCGTACGTACCTAGTTTCTTATACTCGTGTTACCATTGAAATAATTGTAAAAGTCCTGCCCGTTCAAATCGGCCGTCGGCGAGCATCCCCTAGGCAATCTTTTCGCCCCAGGTTTACCCTTACAAGTGAGTCGGTGACCACATAGTTCGCCCACATCTCACATCATATTGTCCACTGCGGGTCGCCCATCCCAGTTTTGTCTCAAGGGTCCTGAAGAACTTAGGTTAGCTGTTATCTTCTTTTTATCACTTTATTGTTCTTATAAATATTCTCCAATTTACAATACTCCATACAGTACATCAATTTGCTATGTATGTCTCCAAATGCTCCGGTTCTATAAATAAATATTCATTTAATACCTCAAAAATAGTATTAATGTATAGAACCTTAATCAACCGTACTGCTATGGATTTCATCAATTTTGTTTTCTGATCACTTTCTCATTCATCTTCAATAATCATTTCACTTTTCATTATATCCAACGATCCCGTAATAATATCCAATTCAATACTTCATGATTCAGGCCCTTACCGTCAATAATCAGGCCAATCATCTTATAACCTTCCATTATACACTCTTATTGGATCACATCATATAAGGCCCCCACCCGTTCGC